>CM050661.1:22622399-23222399 GCA_027574665.1 Rhynochetos jubatus | reverse complement strand
AAGACCAATTGATAGTTCAGAAAATGCTTTATTTAAGGATAAATATATTTCTTGATTGTGTTGCTTTTCTTTGAATAACCAAGCATAACAAAAAATCAGTTGTAGATGTGTTTCTTAATTTCTTGTATGTGTTCTTTCATGACATAGAGTAAAATATTGTATTGCTACTGCAAGCAGGATTTTAACTATTATCCAGAACTCCATGGACTTATTCTATAATTTCTGGATGATCCTATTTGATGCAGTACAGTTTAGACTGTAGAGACTTTGAAATGGATATGTGATCATTCACCATGCTATTTGGGTTTATTATGTTTCCAGATTATTTATTATAATAATTGGTAAATTGCTCCAGTGGGATGGAAAAGGAAGATATTGGATACCATTTTTTATAAGGTATTTTCCTTAGAGAGAAATATTGAAAAATGATGTCAACCTTCCATTATTTCAATTAACTAATTTTATTTATGGCTCATCTTCTTGAAGCAAGAGATAAAAGCAAGTGTGATTCACCTTTAAGAAATTGCTGTAACATTCAATTTAAAAAGAAGTGATTGTTGTATAGGATTGCAAGTTGACAGCCTAATTTATTGACAAAATACCTATTTGAACAAGGCTGTAAGAGACTGCAGAGGAATCTTTGGAGTATCTTTTAAGATTGACTGGGAGTCTTAATGAAGTCAATGTCCCTTGCCCTTGGCCTGCATTTCTATTGACTTCAGCAGTCATTAGATGAGTCCCATGATGATGAGAACTTGCAGTAACAACAGCTTTCCTAAACTCCTGTGAGTAGTGTTTTACTAAAGGAATATGCTCAGCTGATTGTGGGCCTGTCCTAAGCATTTTGGAGTACCTGCACAGAGCACTAATCAGTGCCTCTGCATTCCCAGACACTCACCGCATGAATCATCTACCTTTGCTTCATGTTCTATTTGTATGTGTGCCACAGGTGAGAGTGGTCAGAATGTGGAAAAGTGGTTGGTTCTTCTTCAACTCAAACTAAAGTTGCATTGTTTTATGCAGCCCATAGGCTTTGATTGTGTAATACAGGAAATACCCTATCATCATGCTTATGTCCTAAATCTTCTGGCAGACCTCAGTCTGACCAGCAGATCTTGGACGGTTCTGAAGGCATAACACCTTTGTCCAGCTGCATGGCATGAGAAGCAGAGGGACAGAAAGAACTGGACTGAGAAGAGAAAAGGTGGTGCATCTTCCATAGTTTGTGTGGTCTTTTTAATTAAGTCTGAGTTGATGTTGTTCATTTAGTGTACCTGCATCACTCTTCTGTAAACCATAAATTATTAATAAAATGCATAGTAAAACCCAACCAACTTTCACATTAAATTATTAGGAAGAAAAATAACAAAATCATACAGAAATATTGTATGAACACTTGAACCACATATTTATAAGCTCTGACCCTCAGCTATTCAGAAAACCGTAAGTATTTCTTTGAGAAAATTATTATAGAAAGGGAAGAAAAATCTCAAATGTTTGATAAAGCTTGAATCATGTTAAACAAATTGATACCTGCAACCAGGTGTGTGCTGGAATATAAGGGCCAAGGCCAAATAAGCAGACTTGAAACCATTATCACCTAGGATGATCAGCTTGAACTTACTTGTGAGTCAGCAGACCTACAGTTAGTATTAAATAAAGGAGACAACAAGGTTGGTAAGTAAATCAAGACTGCCTGGGTTTGTCATCTTGGTTTATTTTTAAGATAACTGCCTTATTTTGTCTCAATGCACTTTTTACATATTAATATAGAATTGTGACTGCTGGTTAAGATATTAAGAAAAGTGCCATTTGGCTTATCCGGAGTCTTTTTTGAAGTAAGCACAAATAGTAACTTTCTGATTTTGAAAGGACCTTGGAATTTCTTTTCTTAAATGTTACATCATCCTATTCCTTCTTTACATTTCTCAAAATACGATTTTTCAATATTTTTTCCTTGTGAACTATCATCATGAACTTGTACAATGTTAGGAATACTATATTACTTCATAATGTCATTTATTAGCATAAGTTTAATAGCTGCCAATTATTATAACTTGCTTATTTTTGACTACTGGGACCCCATCTGTTACGATACTCTCAACCTAAACGAAAGATTATGTTGTACATTACTGAGTGAATCTTTTCACACAAGAGGTGTATATAAAGGAAGTATATAAAGGAATCTTTATATACTTAATTTAGATTTTTTTAAATAAAACAGCTTTCATTGAGTGGTAGTTTTCAGTAATGTGAAAAATACAATATATCTTATGTTTTATTTTTCTGGTATTCAATATTCTTAATAAGCTTGGTTTTGCTCCTGAGTGGTGAGCTGATGGTTAACTATCTTCTGGGCATCCTGGACCTGTAATATCCATGCTGAAATTTGGCCAAAGTTCTCTTTTCTTCTTTAAAATTAAAAAAAAAAAAAAAAAAAAGAAAAAAAAAGAAAAAAAAAGAAAAGAAGAAAAGAGGTGGCTTTTAACTGATACAGGTATTTGAAGACTCATTTTTAATTCTGCAGCTAAAAGTGACACCTCTGGCCCTGTTCTTCCTACACTGCTTTCAGGTTGTTTTTTCTCCAACCTCCATGTTGAATTGCTGTGTTCGTTGAAAAGGAAGCCGACTATCAAATCTTTATTCACTGTTTATTCTACTAAGTCTTAGAGCTTTTAAATGAAGCGGCTCTCTAAGTGCCTGTAGAGATCGTGTCTGCCCATGATGTATACATTAAAAATTTCCAAATGGTGTGGGAAGGGGAGGGTCAGAGCTTCAGGGCCTGCACTTTGGTGACTTACACTGTTACCCTGTGTCCTTTTCTTTAATACTGACCATTTCCACTTAGAAGCACTAAACATCTTCGCTTAAGGGCTCCTAGGTAAAACATTTGCATACCAGAAGTAGTAGGCTTATGGTAGCCTTTCAGTCTGACAAAACAAGAACATCTCCCTTTTAATGCTGATCTGCAACATTACTTACTTATGTTAAACATTTCACAGTACTGTGCAGGTGCATCATGATGCTGTGTGGCACAGCATATCTTTTCTAGCTGGCAAATCCCAGCTGCCCAATGTCAGGGTAAAATAGTGTTTACTATGGATGTGTTCTTGTAAAGAAAAGGTCAATCTCCTTAATTGCTGGTGATTTGGTAGAGGAATGTGCTACGGTAGAGAAGGCTGAAATTGGGAAGAGTGAAAAAAAGAGATTAATTTTGAGTCACATATCATATAAGAGCAGGCAGATTCAACTGATGCTTCAACTGTACATTTGGATAACTGGATACTGCATAACTTTTATCCATACAAATGTAGATTTTAAAACTTAATTGGGAAAAGGAGCTGGAAGCTCAAATTCTGTTCGCTCTATTGCTGAATGAGAGCTGAACTTCTAAAAATGTAGGTGCTTATTTAGCATCTGAATGGATTTTTTTAATCTGTTCCTATACATTTGATTTAAAAATACATAATAATAATAGGAAGAGCCTGTAGGTGATGCATATTGTAACATTATGATATTGAAAATTGTTTGTATTTAAAATCTTTGTGATACTAAAGGAAAATTATGAGAAGGTGGCAACCTGCATTTTGTCAGACCTCTGTCATGTCAGGCTGCTTTTATAAGCCTGTGCCAAAACTGATCACTGTCAGCTCTCTTGTTAGAGCTGACAACTTGCTTTAGGTATACTTCTAAGATACTGTTATCTCATCCTGTTTGAGGTCAGTTTCTATGTTCAAACCAGCACGTGCTTATGGGGCCAACTTTTATTCTTGCATGCGTAGGTTTAATTAACGTCTTGCCATGTGTTTGAAGATCTGTGGGCATGAGCTATAGTTATCTAGTTATAGTTTTTGGTGGTGTGGGGTTTTTTTTTTGTTTGTTTTGTTTTCTTTGAGATGTCAGTGTAGAGCTTGTGCACAGACCCGAGAGCTGTTGTGTGTCCTTCATCATGCGGGTTAGCCCTTTAGTATATAGATTTTGAAAGCCGCCTTTTGAGAAGTGTTGACAAAATGGGCTCTCTGAAGCACTTGAAAGATTCCAATATCTTTTTATCTGAAATAAGGACATAAAAAGCAGCTGGGAATAAAATATAGCTGAACAGATGAGATACACAGTCTGTTTTCTCCTAAATAAAAATAAGGATTACTGTTCATTTTGAGACTATGTGATGCAATAAGAGTTCACTTGCAGTGTAACTATAGCTTATATTCCAGAAGAGTTACAAAGACGTGAGAATGCTTTGATGAGTTACCTCCTTTGCCAGCCTCATTCCAAGATGTGTCAAGGGAAAGAGCAGATGTGTGTGGTAGTATATTATCTAGATTCTTTTTTAGTGATTATCAAGATTTTCTTATGTAGAAGACCTTATGTCATTAATATATATATTAATATGGTCCTCATTCTCAAATAAGAGCACAAATCAACCATGCAAAGATCATACTAAAACCATCAAATAATCATTCCATTAAATTTTTAAACAGTTTCAGTAAACTATCAATGTGTTAGGTTTAGCAGATGTCTTCTTTCCAGTTTTTTTCAACATTTACAGTTCTAGTAAGGTAGGTGAACACTTACATTAGGGAGTTTTCTGTACTTAGAGCCATAAATTATTTGTGGTTCATATAAATACCTTCCTATGCCAAGAAATGCTGCCAAGTGAAGACTGGTCAGCTATTTAGAAACACATTGTATTGAAATGGACTGTGTTAAAGTTTTTGGTTGGTTGGCTGGTTTATTTTTCTTTTATGACTCGAGTTAACCAAATCTCCTCCCTGGCAAGGAGTACTATGTCTTTGACACATGCCTTAAATTTACCTTTTATAGCTGTAAGACCAATTTCATTTTGTGAAGTCAATGTTCTTCATTTCTCGGAGTCATTCCTGAAATAATTAAATTTGGGTCAAGACTTTCCTCCAGCTTTGTCTGCTGTTAAGGCTTCATGTGTCCCTGCCACTTCCTCCCTTGCTCTTTCTGGATCCATTTTTCCCACAGAAGGGTGTGCTAAGAAACTAAGATACCTTGGCAGCAAGTGGGCAACTTATTTTCCTGGCACACTGGAATTCCCAGGATCTGCTGGGAGAAAGCAATGTATTTTAAGAGGCAAAGGTCAATATTTTCCAAACACCTTTTGTCTAAGCTATGTTGCAAAGTACACAGCTTTCTTATCGTTTTTAAATACTGTGGTTTTGTGGTTGCAGAAGAATAAAACAGCAATAAGTAACATTGCAGAAACAGAAAATTCCAGAGAACAGAAAACTTGAGACATAAACCATGGTTTCATGCACTCAGTTATAAGAAAGCATGATTCATAACTTCTAGCTGCTAATTTTCCATTTGTTCACCATTTTACTGTTCTAGGTTTGATTCAGAAACTAGCTCTTGAGCAAGAATCTTAATTTGACTTTAAAAGGCTCTGGGTTGTGAAAATGATATTATGTATATATAAAAGTTACATATTTTAGTCTTTGTCTATGTAACTACCACTCAGAAACATCTGAAATTACAGCAGACAGCTTTATTTTTCCAGTAAGCCATAAAAATGACTAAACAGCAGAACAGTTAACATTATGAGTTGCAGTAAGGTATTGTGATACTGAGGAACATGCCAGTAACTTTTCAGGATACCCAACCTATCTATTGAGTGCACCATAACACACGAAACATTATATAGTTTATTGCTTTATATTATTCTGCTGGATAGTTCAAATCATACTGTGATGAAATTCCTTTCAAGGAAATACTGACAGTGTAATAAAAACAATGTTTGTACATTATTTACTGATACTTGTCTTCAGCTTATACCAAACAATTGTACATTTTATTTTGCTGGCTGAGAATATGCAAAAGCAGAATAATCTTGGTCACAAAACCCAGCTTGTATGTTTTTGAACTACACACATGCTTGGGGGCAAAACCAAAATTATTTGAGCTTAGTTTTGAAACTGCATATTAAAACAAACAGTAAAGACTTTATGTGGAGAGTAAGAAATTCACATTGTAGTATTGTAATTCAGAATATCTAGGTAATTGCTGGCCTAGATATAGGTTGCATGATTAATGGCTATGAATTTGTACAAACATGTTTAGCATTCCTCAAAGTCATTTACAGTGCAATGGGAAAAGTAATGGTGCAACAAAATCAAACACCATTTGTTGCACTTAAAAATAAATTAGGTGAGTGGGGGGGAATTGCAGTAGTGAGTTTGGGCTTACTTTCAACCAGTCTCCATGTCATCTTCTGAAGCTTTTTGTCTCTTGGAATCTCTCTGTCTACAGCTGTCATAAAAACCTAAAAGAAAATAGAACCTTTCTACAGTATTAAAGTCGAAAAATTTTAGACTGAAATCTAATTTAATGAGTGCTTTAATTAAGTTATTTTTGAAGTTATAAATGAAATTAGATTAGAGAGGTAATTTCTTGGAGAAAAGTGGATTGCTGAGACAACAGAGGAGTATAATGAAGTGAGTTTCTGCAATTGCATTAATGGTTCCCTAGATTAAAAATAAAAAAGAATACAAAGGTTTATTCTTTTTCTAACGAACACTTGAATGAAAAGACAAGTATGTTGCCTATTCTTTCCTAGTTCAATTGTAGTTCTTGCAAATGGCAATAGAGGAACATGTGAACATCATATTTGTCTCCTCTTCCAAGTGGAGAGCCCACAGTTGCTTACCCAGAAACTCCAGCATGCGTAGGCCACCCAAGGTCATTCATCTCTGTTATCTAGACTGAGATATTTTTTTCTGAAAATCCTGGAGATACAAAACTACAGGGGTAGCCTCAGCATTTCTAATTTTCTTAAGGCAGTTTGACATTTTTGTTTCCTGGGCTGGAAGTTGGAACTGTGCAGTTTGGCAAGATGAGAAACAGCAAAGACAGATCTATCCATTCTACAAAGTTCATGACAGGTTTTTGTCAAGTTTTTGATGGTTTGAGTTGGTTTTTCTTGTTCTGTACCTGTTCTTCCACCATCTGTACAATTTCCATTAATAGCTGTGAGTGATTTGTGTGCCTAATTCTTCATGCAGTGTGTTGAAAATCTACCCTAAAGCTATGAAAAAATAATGGGAAAAGCATGTATAATTGAAAGTCGTCTTAATCACTGGAATGTTGAAATCCACATGGCTTGGAAGACTTGAAAGATTTATTGTTTTAGAATAGTTGAAATGAAAAACGCTGTCATTTTCTTTAAATACATTCTTCTGAATAAAACATCCATTCCTGGTGCCAGCAGCAAGCTTCTAAACATGTTCAAGATGACATGACTGATAACAAGAATGCTATTCTCAAGATGTTTCTAATTTTGTCTCTGTTTCAAGAATGCTAAACTTCCAACATTATATATGATATAATAACAAATATATAAACCAAAGATGAATTTTTTTCTAAAGACTATTCAGTAACTGGAACAGAATGGAGATCTAAAAGCAAGTTGCTGACTCCAGAATTCAGGTAAATTCTAGAAGCTACTGCCTGAATAAGTTTCTTGCTTAATACTGCAATGGCAGGCACCTTTCCAACTTAAATAAATTACTCTATTCATTTTAGTAAAGGTCTTTCCAGCTTGACTATAACAACATTTAATTTCCGGTCTTAATGGATTTACAGATTCATGGATTCACAGAATGGTAGGTGTTGGAATGGACCTCTAGAGAGATCATCTAATCCGACCCCCCCTGCCCAAGAAGGATCACCTAGAGCAGATCACACAGGAAAAGTTCAGGCATCTTTGGAAAGTCTCCAGAGAAGGAGACTCCACCATCTCTCTGGGCAGCCTGTTCCAGTGCTCTGTTACCCTCACAGTTAATTAAATTTATCTTCATATGATAGTCCATGAACTGAGGAAGATTTCTTTCTTTTGCTTGGGTGCTAGTCAAATCTAGTTGTTATCAGAATACTAGATTCAAATAGTAATAAATATTCTGTCTCCATCTCCAGACCTTAAAATTAAGTAAGAAATGTTGGCTTTCATGGCTTCTGAGCAAGTCTCTACCTCTAAGCTTCCAGTTTTTGAAAACTTTAATGACCAGCGTCTGCTTTGAAATTAAATTCCTGCTCCAATTCCAGAACTTTCTCTCATTAGCTAAGAGATGGCTGATGTTGACCATGTTGTGTAGGTCAGCAATGGCATAGTTGTATGTGTAGAGAGCCTGTACCCAGAAATTGTCTCAGATTTGTCAAGGAAAGCAGCAATGCCACATCCTGTTGAGACAAAGGGTAGCCTGGGGTACCTTTGCTGGCTTTGCTGGATTTTAGGTGTCATTTCTAGTCACTCACTTTGCAGAAGAAAGAATTCCATGTTCAGGCATCTTATATCTTAAAAAAAAAACCCAATCCAAAAGCAAGTCAGAAGTACAAGATACATTAGTGGGACCACAGAGATCGTCCTAGTTCAGGAGTAAGAATCAACAACTCAAAATGCAACCTGTGTAAATGAACCTGATGGTATCCAATCCCTCATCAGATGGACTATACCAAGGAAGTATATCTACATACAGTAGCAGCTCTGTTGCACACAAGTATGCTAGGAATTCTGGCTTGCGAAGATGGAAGTTTAAGAGAGTTCTTTGTGGTAAATCCATTTGAGGTTGAACACTTGTCTGTTTCTACAGAACAGGTGGAGCTACATTAAACTAACTTTAATTTAAAAACTCATTAAAGTAATTTTAATACTATTTTTGTAGCTGTTCCCAGTAAAGACTTGGGGTTTTTGTTTTTCCATCTGAAAAAAGGGATCTCTCAGAGGATGGAGGTGGATACACGTTTGAAGGTCAATGTCATTTCTTATCTAGTGCTTGCTAGCTGGCAATGTCCACCTGTAAATCTCTGAATTAACATTATGGATTAAAAACAATTACATTTCAGGAACAATATGTGGCTGATTAATGATAGTGGAACTTTGTATAGGAAAGGACTACCTGCTCAATTTTAATTTTAAATGTGTCAAACTACCTGACATGGTGTTATATTACTATATATTAATGCCAGACAATGACATTAAATAGTATTAACTAGCTGGCTTAGGGAAAATAAAAAAAAAAATTAGTCAATGTATGTAATTATAGCTCAGATTCCAGCCTCAGAATATACTCATTATAAAACATGGCTCAATAAGGAGAGTGAAACACTCATTTGTTTGAGATAAAATGGAAACAGTATCCTGGATATTTAGCAAGTCCCTGTTTGTGTCCTACTCTGAGAGCATCCTATTGACATCTTATAGAAGACTTTCTGTCATACTGTAACTAGAACTCTTCACTGGTTTTCAGGAAGAAGTAAAAAGCCTTTTCGGTCAACCAGAAACCAAATTCCTTGCAGCTTTTCAGTTCTGTCAAAAAATATCTCTGAAGGGAAGAAGATTTTAACCAGGAACAACGACCTCTCAGAGAAAGTCATACACAGAACTAGAAGGAATAATAATAGGTCAGCTATTGCTCTGACATTTAGGAAAAGGGCCAAGTGTGTTATTTCAATATGAATCGCTTACTGGGGTACACATGGAAGTTGTCTTCAGTCTACCGAAGTACAATCTGCTGGACCTGGGCTTCTACAGAAACTTTTAAGTATCCATGTTTTTCCAGTCCTCCTTTCCAGTTGTTGAGTGTTAACCGTCTTAAAACTCTCTTCCTGTTAGTAAAGCCCATAAACAAATTGCAAAATCTGTGTGGTGCTTAGTTGCTGGCTGGGGTTAAACCATGACAACTATGTATACATAGTTATTAATAATTATTCTTAATACCTATAATTAATAAAAGGATTTTTTTTTTTTCTAAATCCCGTGCTCCTAAAGAGGAAAATTATGTATTATCTTAGATAACAGGTTTAAATTGAAAGCAGGGAGATTTAGATTGAACATCAGGAAGAAATTCTTCCTGGAAAGAGTGGGGAGGCACTGGGACAGGTTGCCAAGAGAAGCTGTGGATGCCCCATTCCTGGAAGTGTTCAAGTCCAGGCTGGATGAGGCTTGGAGCAACCTGGTCTAGTGGAGGGTGTCCCTGCCCATGGCAGGGGGGTTGGAACTGGATGGTCATTAAGGTCCCTGCCAACCTAAACCATTCTATGTTTCAATGATAACTGGAAACTAGGTAAATCTAGAGAGTTTGGACTTCCAGGGGACTTCACAGTGATACAAAAAATATCCTCCAAGCCGTCACCTAGATGGGTTAAACTGTGCATCATAGCAAATTAGTATTTGATATTATCTTTATTTCTCAGGGGGAAAGGTTTCTTGCTACTGCAACAACACAGCTCCACAGAGTAGATTGCAGTTACTCACAGGTTGATAAAAACAGTGTTTCTCAATCTCGTGTCCAGGGTGACTGCTGATGTAGCTCACCAGGAAAAAGGGATTAAAAAATTACATGTGCTTAATGTGGAAGGTCCCTGTGGCAGAGAGTGTGTGTGGTGCTGTGATCTGGCTGTTGGAAAGGTCTTCTTTTGAACCTTAGGGTTAGGGTTAGGGTTAGACTATACTCAGCCCATAGCACGTGAAGCCGGCCCTCATCAGCTCAGTCTGGCCTGTGCCCTTTTCCTCTTGAAGTGGGAAGGGAAGTCAGGGCTGTGTGAAAGGACAAGCTTACTCTGCACACGACTCGGGCATTCCTGGGAGGCATTATGCGAAGTTCATCCATCAGTTAACTGCATTTACTAACAACAACCTTAATTTTTAACAACCTTGATAATATGTTACCAAAATCCCAGAAGGTTTAGCGAGTTCCTTTTAGAGACAATTGCAGCTGTTAAAATAATTAAATTTAATTTGCTTTGCCATGGTACCAATTTGTTGTTTGTTTTCATGAAGGTTTTAGCTTAGAAGCCTTTATAGATTTCATCTACGATTATCTGAAATGTAGAATTGTGACACTTGAGATTATTTTAGAAAGGCTGTTCATGAATTCAGCTGGGAAGGTTTCACTGCACCAAAGGTATGGCTCCATGTGTCTCTCATTGCACTACTTCTTTTTCCTGAAATATGGCAAAAAATTATACCAGGAAAAGTGCTGGTTATTTATTTGCAACAGTTACTTTTCTGGGGACTTCCATTGTCTTTCTTGTATCTAAGTATGATTAAAAAATCATAGATCCTTAATTTTCTGATGTATATTTCTGTGTATGTGCAATTTTTTAAAAGTTTTGTTTTTTTTTTTTTTTTTCCTGCTCTTCTGCTGTAAAGGTGAAATTTTTGTCGTGGTTTTGATGTGCCAGTCCATTGAATCCATACAGTCTAAAACCCACAGTTGTTCCTTTCCTCCACCTGGCTGGAGGCAGAGCCCCTCTAACACTGACATGATTCACAATCACTCATGTCTTGGAGGAGTGGTTTATTGCTCTGGTCAGGTCTTGCATACAGGAGCAACAATTTTCCTGGAAGAATCCCCTATTGTGAGTTTTTTCCCTTTCAATTCACATACTCGTTCCTCTAAGTGCGAGACAGGTTTTCCATCCCACTTCCTCATGTTCTCTCCATGGCCACATAGGTAAAACCGCAGGGTACGCCATGATGGATACCTCTTATATTCCTGTCTTTGAGTAGAGGAACGCTTATTCCTAATAGCTGAGACACTGACTCATGCAGGTGAGGGTTGGAACATCTCCTTTTTTAATTGCTTAAGCTCCTGGGACAGTTTCTCTACAGCCAAGAGACAGGCCTGTATGGGGGAAGAAACAGTGTCCTCATATTCCTGGAAGTGTTGAACCACCTCATCCACTATCAGTTCCAGATTCTTTTGCCATGTCAATGTTGAAAACACACTGGCTTCTCTATCCTCTAATTCAATGTGACTGGCCCTGTTATCCCAGAAGTGGAGCAGCCAGGTCACAATATGTTCACCTTGATGACAGCCAAAGTCTCTCCAGGTATCCTGGAGCTCCCTCAAGGATAAAGATTGAGTAGTTACGTCTGTGTCACCAGCATCATAGTCATCCTCTGTCTCTGTCACAACTCCTCAGTCTGGTTTGAGCATACATGATCAGTATCATAAGGAACACTCAAGGCAGTAAATCCCAATGCTCTATGAACAACTTAAAGAGCCAAGAACTTGCTGACCAGCCACCACAGCATCTGTATAACAAATATTTATCACACAATCTCTTTTTAACACACAGTAATCAGATCTGCTCTTATCTCAACCCTTCAAGCCCCACCTTGGGTGCCAAAAAGGAGACATTTTTGTCATGGTTTAACTCTGGTTAGCAAAATACCACGAAGCCATTCTCACAGATCGTCTCTTCTTCTCCAGTGGAGGGGCAAAATGGGAGGAAACTAAAAAAAAAAACAAGGAAGCTCGTAAAATTGAGATAAGAACCATTTACTAATTGAATCTTAATTAATATATACAAATGTTACTACTAATAAGTAATTAAGATACTAGAAAATAAACATATTATATGATATGATACAATTGCTCACCACACAGCAATTAATACACAGCCAGATCCTGAGAAGTGAGAGTCAGAGCCAGAGAGCTATTGCAGCAGATACTAAGTGAACCCTATCAGCGACAGCATGTCCACGAAAACAACAAATCCACCAACTCACTCACAAATGAGCCAGAAAAGGAGTTACCAAAGCAGCAAACAAAGGAGTTAGAGTGTTAGCAAGTGCCTGAAAGTGAAAGAGCAATGGCACCCGAACCCACTCCCTGCTACTGAGCATGATGTACTATGGAATGAAATCCCCCTTCGATCAGTTTGGGTCGGCTGTCTGAGCTGTGTGTCCCCACGCTGCCTGTAGCCAGAGTTGGGAACACAGCTGCAGTGTCAGAAGCTGAGAAAGACCTTGAATTTGGTGCAGGCATTCCCCAGCACCAGCTAAAAAGACACCTTGTCAGTGCTTTTCTCAGGGTAAATCCAGGAACAGAGCTTCATACCAGCTACTGTAAAGAGAGTTAACTCTTTCCTGACTAACCAGCATAGTACAATTTAAAAAAAAAAAAAAATTATTTTTCCTGCTTTCCCTCTGTAAAGGTGAAATTTTTGTCATGGATTCCAACATGAAACACAACTATGATAATTTTTAAACTTGAGTAATGCAGGTTAAGGTAAAATTCAGATTAAATGGTAACTTTCTGGGCAATGCATCTGAAGATGCTATTTGTTTTTCCTTTCTTTGAGAAAGATATTATCTTGTAAGTCCATCCCTTAAAATGCATCTTTACTGTTTTCAGTGGGTTTTCTCATGTCTAACTTGCAGCCGTTACTCTTGGATTTTTCACCTCAAACCGCCTCAAACAGTTCCTCCCTATTCTTGTTTCATTGTTATATTTACATTCCACTGAGGTATCTCCTCTGTGCAGTATCATTTTCTGCTACCCATTTCTTCAAATGTGATGGCCTCAGATCCTTAGCTTGTGTAAATTAGATTAGCTCTCCTCTGGCTAGGAGTAAATCAATGGGACTACTACTGATTTACACCAGCTCAGAATCTATCCTGGTGCTTTTAATAATTTTTATAACACCTCTCCAAGTAATCAATGGCATGTCTGTACTGTACAGAACTGTGGAGTGAGTTCCAGTCTTAGGAAAAATTCTGGTATTGGTTATGTTGATTGAATTTCCTCTAAAGTGAGAGTCCCATGTGTATACCTAGGAACACAACTTGGACTTTCCTCACCTGAATACGGAAGAGTAATCGTACTTCTCAACAGAAAGATATATCTGTGTGTCTTTTTCAGATACTGGCTCTCATGATTGTTCATTACTATTCCTTTGGAATCTGTTTAGCCAAAGAGGAGAATTATTGAAAAGTAGATAAAGATGAAAGATGGATTCACAAGGGGAAGAAAGGTAAGAGTTAACTGGGTTTTAATTGCTGCCAGATTGCATCTAGTTTTCAAATGCTTTCTGGGGGAGGATACTGAGATTTCCCATCTCCAGCTGGGTTTGGGTTTCCAAATCTCTGTCAAACTAAACACGTTTCCCTGGTAACTATCTCACTCTCCCACCTATGTATAAGGACAATTACTTCTCTCTGCTGAGAAGTGATGGTGGAGCCAAATGAGAAGGAATAAGTAGAGTCTACTGTGCAAGACTGTCTGCACAAATTGCAAGTGGGTTGTGTAAGATTTACTTGAATTAGGTGAGGACAGGAAAAAGACACCACATACAGCATACTTTCCCCCATACTTGATATTTTTGCTCCCTCTGGGTGCAATTTTGCATACTAACATTATCAATGATAAATGGAAAATGTGTCTTACATATGTAGGTGTTTGGGAAGTTTGGTTTTTTTGTCTTCTCGAGGAATTTTCCTTTCCCCTGTGATTGAGCTTTACTAATCCCAAATCTATACCTAGATTCAGTTGTTGGTTTGAGATTAGTGGACAAGGTCATTGGAAAGTGTGACTATGAGACCAAAACTATATAATTTAGAACTAATATTCTGGCATTGATTTGTTCTTTATTGTGCCAAAAGAATTGTCAAGGTTTTGAGAATCATCCCTGTTGTGGTTTAACTCTGGCTAGGAAAATACCACAAAGCCACTCTCACAAATCCCCCTCCCCTCCTCCAGTGAAGGGGAAGAATCAGGGGGAAAAGAAATAAGGAAGCTCGTAAAATTGAGATAAGAACTATTTACTAATTAAATCTAAATCAATATATACAGATACTACTAATAATAAATAAATAAAATAGTAGAAAATGAACCATAAGATACAATATATACAATATGATACAATATAATACAATTTCCCACCATCCACTGACCAATGCACACCCAGATGTTGAGTGATGAAAATCAGACCCCGAGAGCCTGAGAACCACAGCCCGAGAGTGATCGCAGCCCGAGAGCCGCAGCCCAAGGGCTGGAACCTGGGAGCTAATGCAGCAGATTCTGAACAAACCTTATCAGTGATAGCATGGCCATAAACTCTAAACAACCCACCCACTCCCACACGAACGAGTCAGCACAGAGTTAGCAAAGCAGCTAACGCAGGAGGGTTAGCAAGTGCCCGGGAGTACATAAGCAAGGGAGTAAGGGTGAGAGAGTAAGAGTAATGGCTACCGGACCCCTTCCCTGCCCAAGAGACCGGAACATGATGTACTATGACTTCCTTGATGAGTTTGGGTCAGCTACAGTGTCCAAAGCAGACAAAAGACCTTGAATTCAGTGCAGGCCCTCCTCAGAACCAGCTGAGGCCTCATCAATGTTTTTCTTAGCAACTTCTTAGTAACCACAGTAAAGGGAGTTAACCCTTTCCTGACTGAACTCAGCACAATCTCTCAAGATTTTTCCATATTTTTACTTTAGATTTTAGATTAAATTTGAGGCCACTGGAATCTGTCCATCTCAGTAGAAATTATGGTTTTATTTCTTCTGTGCTGTGACAAATTTAGAATTTTGCTTCTTCATCTCTACTGTTGAAGTTCTGCTTTAATGGATGCGTCTGTCATATATGGTGATATATACAATACACATTGAGTCTCAATAAGTGGCTTTTAATAAAAAAATCAGTCTGACCAGAGTCCCCTTATACAACCTCCTCCCTTAGTTTACATTACATAAAAGACCTGACACTTCAATTATAAGTTTTATAAATACTAATAGACTGTTCAAACATGAGGAACTCTAAAACCTCATCATCTCCCTCCTTGTCCCAATTCTTCATTTTTCAACAAAATAGTTTGCTTATTTATTGAATTGATTTCCTATTACCTTTTTAATACAAGACCACAGTAACTGTTTGGGCTACTGTTGCAGATATTACATCAATAATTTCTTTGAATTACTTCCTCCACCCAATTATCCATCTGTTTTCATATATCTTTCTTCAGTTGTTCCCTTTAGTTGATGGACATTTTTATACAGAGGTAAGACAGAAAGTGAGTTTCTACTCATATGTCTCCCAGCTGGGTTGTAATTTCCTGTAGTTTTTAGACTATTTCTAAGAGGTTGAGTCAAGGCCAATGTGCTGATGATGGAATTGTCTACTCTGTGTGAGGCTCAGTTTAGCCACTACTGTGGAGAAACACTCAGCTATGCATAAACCTGATGAGCCAATTGTTATCATGATTGGTCATTGAAGGTTGGATCTTTGAAGGTCAGCCTTAAAACTTGCAACTTCTTTTTATCTAAGGTGATCTAAGTGTTACATCTGTATATTGAGACAACCTATAATCCAAAGAAACATGCAGAGAGTAAACAGGAGGCTAATGGTACCCCTAGTGAGTGCATAATGTTGACTTTGACTTTTATAAACAGATAATTTGTAACACTAGAGATAATCCCACTATACTTTATAATTTAAATGTCACTCAGAATGTATGCTGACATGCAACTGATTAACAGCAAACTTTGGTGGGAAATTAATTAGTATTTAAGCTCTGTTAAGATGTGATGTGATAAAGTTACCTTTTTTCCCCAGCAGTCATTGAATTAAAATGCACAAATGATCCTGACCATCTTCTGAGTTTTGCATATTTTATTTAAAATCCTAATAACCATGATCCATTTATATCAAAGTTGGCACATGCATAACAAACTCCCAAGATACAGCTTGGACTAATGTGAAGTGCTTGTGATAAAAGAGTAATTGTACATTTTTAAAAGAGAAAATAATGCCAATAAATATGACTTAGATGAATCTGTTGATTTTAGCATCTTTTGTATAGTGTTTATATTCCTTACTCTTCATTTATTTTGCTAAGTGCACTGTGTGTAGTTTTTAGACTATCATTTATCTTTCAGCACCTTTTTGTTTCCTTTCTGCAATCAATGGCTTAAAACAATGTGACTTAAAAAAAGATTTCTGTGTTTCTAGATGGAATTATGTGTAAATAATTTATCTTCTTGCAGCTGTTTTCTGTTCTTTCTACAACGTCATTCCATCTACTTATTTCTTACTGGAGCATATAATAATATTCTCTTTTGCAGATAAGGGTTATTCTGCTGCAAGATCTTTGTGAGAACAGTTGTGCCTTTATGGTGAGAATATTAATTCAGAGTTATTGTGACAATGGCCAATATTCAACCAGAAAGAGCCAAAAATTTTTTTGGGGTAGGAGGTAAGACACAGGCATCAGGCAATAGAGCTATATGTTATTAAAGTCTATGTGTGTCTGTCTTTAAATTAGGCTAATATTTATTTTTCTCTGCTTTTATTCAATGGAACCCCATGTTAATTTTACAATGTCTACAATCAGCAAATGTATATATGTTTTCCCACCAGCTAGATTCAAATAAATGCATTCTTCCCTTTCCAGATTTTATCTAGCAGCATCCTTACAGTCAAGGATGGTGTTGCTTTCAAAATCTCAGATTTTTTCAGGTTTTTCTTCTCAGGTCCTTGTTGATATTTTTCAGAAACTGTTGCTGACACATCAGGAACAGTATCCACAATGAACAATGAATAAAAGCATACACATAAATACAACAAAACCCAAGCAAACAAAAGAAAGTTATCATGAAAGTCAACCTAGATCAAACCATGAAAAGTGCCAGTACCCAAATTACAAATCTTTGTAAATTATGCTTTGAAACTATACAAAGTTAGTGGTTTTTTAATGTAGAAGTATCTGCAAAGCTGTATTTTAAGTGCTGAACAACAGTGTTGGTTAGTTGCAGTAAGCATGACTCTCCAGAGCTGGAGAGTTCAGTGCTGGAACTGAAAAATTGCTCATCAAGGTATTGGGTCATTTTGTGTCATGTGTTGATAGATGGAGAGGCCTTTTGCGTATCATTGTTTCCCAGAGCATCTGTTAAAACATTTGTAATTGATGATTTGTAATCATCTCTTAGAAACTGAAGAAGTTCCGATAATTACCTTGTTCCAAACTTCATAACTGCTTGCCATTTAAATACCAGTTACTGTGTTGCTCTGCCTAATTTTTTAGTTTCTCTCTTTTCAGTATTTCACAGATACTGCAAACTTTTTCTGAGCCTTTCTGGCTCACTTTCAACAATGAAAGTCAGCCTACTGTTGCTAAATGTCAGCAATACAACTACCCACGCTAGGACTCAACACCTCCCCTCCCTCTGTCTGTCTCCTTTTTCCATGCGGCACGTGACAATTTTTCAGGAAAAGCACAGCAGGTGCTCGTGCTCTTGTATGTCTCAGTGAGCTTCCAGGACCTCCTAATATTGAATGAAGGTGATATTTCCCTAGAACACCCGCTTCACCTGATTTCCAATATAAACTAAGCCAAGGGATTGACATCATCTGACAAAACATTAATCTTGTCAGCCTTTTAACCGTATTGTTCAACATAACGAAGGCAAACCCTTGCACTGGAGTCAGGGAGCATTTTCCACTACAGTGCCTGAGCTCTATGTGTGGTTTCAGTCCCGAATTAGCTGTATGTTTTAGCATATGTATTTAATACAGAGTAGTATGTCCTCGTTCTTAGTGGGAAAGAATGTCCTCAATCTTTATCTTAAACTCTACCTCCATACCCTTTTTAAATGTCCTTCTGCTTTTCCTCCCTCTGCTTTCTGCTTCTGTGGAGTCTTTTTCACAGATTCCAGCTAAAAGCAAAATAGTCAGATGTGAAGTGAAGGTGTACTTTGCCAGAACAAAGCACACCTAGGCTGTGCCCAAAGTAGAGGAAACAACCTCCCTGTTGTGGCTTTTTGTCCGGGGGGGGGGGGCTGATTGTTAGGCTGTCACCCGCCATAGTCCTTGAAGAGCATGGCAGGGCAACATCCTCAGAAGTCCCCGCACTCTTATGCAGTGGCTCAGAGCCATCCTTCCCCTCTTACAGAGGAGGAACGGTATTAGTTAAAGGAAAAATGATGAAGATCCCTGTTTCCACACCACCCCACTTTGTAGCATAGCTACATTAGAGACTAATCTGAGACAGCTTTAAATGAAAATGCTTGAGATTCAGTACCATAATAACTGCAGGACCACTGAGCAAAGTATGGACTGGAAAGCCTGTTTGGGATTTGAATGAGACATGCAGCTAGACTGCTGCTTTTCAGGATGTTTTTTAATAGATTTCAAAAGTAAGTGAACTTGATAGTAAAACCTAACATGGCTTGAGCTGAGCCCTAGCCTTTACTGGGTATTGTCATTTCATCTACAGCTGGAGTTTTAAGAAGCAGCTGTTTTGCAGCCTCTGGATATGATTGAAATAAGAGCTAACCATCCTTAATATGTCAGGTTACCCTATTGCCTTCTGTAATGTAGTAGTTGGAGGGATAAGGTAACTATGATTATCAAATGTACTAGAAAAATGTAATGTTGACCTGGATTTTTAGGTGAGAAAAGATAGAACCATAAAGTAGTTTGATTTGCTTTATCTTTGCTACACTTACAAACATAATATTTCATGTCCATTATCCCAACAGCATAAATTTGCATTGCAGGAAGTCTGCAAGAAATCTGCTCCTAATTTGATAATTTTTCTTCTTATTCAGTTTTACTGCACCAAGCAGATATTCAGAATTTTTCTAGTCATGCAATCTAGAAATTTTCTGTCACGGGGAGTTCTCAAGGTCATTATTTTAGAGGTCTCATTGTCTGAAAGAAGAGTGCCATTTACTTAAACACTTAAGGGAGTGATTCCTTTGATGAAAAAATGAAATGCCTTGATCAGGTATTCAGACTTCAAATTTCATCCCTATTACCATGAGAGTATAAGGCATGCCACTTCTGCAGGTAAGGTTATAGTATTCATCACAGCTTGAGTTTATAAAAAGATTTGCATTGAGTTGATCAGATACCTGTCTGACTTTGCTGACAGATTGAGTCAAGTATCTTTTCACTTGCGCATTGATTGGAGTGTAAGATTAATTTAGTGCCTTACAATCCACTTTGCTACAAATCCTTTTGTTTTACCCTTTGTTTACCCTGAAAAAAACATTGCTCTCTTTTTAATATGATGCATATTAAACAGAACAGTTAACCTATATTAATTCCTGAAAGTGTTGTTACAAAGCTTATATTAAAATGTGTTCAGTGGATATATATATGTAAGAAAATGTACTTTATTGATAGTAGTCAAGGTTAGAGGAAAACCACTGTTTCATAATCCTATTTGTGTTTTCACTATTTTCTTATTATGTAAGGGAGCTGAGCTATTTTGACTTTGGATAAGAAAGGGGAACATCTGCCAAAGGGTGTATACACGTGAGCCCTAAAGTTATTCGAATAGTATTAGTAGTATAAAATAGATGAGAGAGTGTTACTATGCATTTTCTTTGAGGTTATATATGAAATACTTTAAATAATGAGTTTCTGTTTTGACCTGCTACACACAGAAACATGGCACTAGACTGAGGGCTGGGGCTTTAATACAAGCAGGACACGTCATGTACAAGATGTTAACACTGGGAATGGAAATAACTGGTGATGTGTTGAACACCAATATTTCGAATAAGTAAATGGTAGTATTTTTCCACTGGCTTGAATACTTGAAATGTTAAAGTTCATTAATTTCAGGAGCTTCAATTACCTAATCTGATACAGGATTCTTTATACCTATTTTTCAGTAGCACTAGTAAATATTATCTTCATTATTCATAGTGAACAAAATTTTCTGGTTTTGAATAATTTGTTCTGGAATCTGAAATTATTGTTTATGCAAGACAAGGAATAAGGATATTTTTTGGGGATTTTTTTGCATGCTATAATTCTCTAATCTGCTTCTATTGTTTCTGTTCTTTAATTGTTTCTTCTGTCACTTATATCCTGTACAACATCCATGAGGAACATAGCTATTTTAAGACTATACGTAAAGGCTGGCAATTACATTGTCCCATCAAGTTTTTGCAGCCTATTAAGATGTTCAGTACTACTGGTAATGATTAGACACAATACTGTAGGAATAAGAGTCTAAACCAGGAACCAGTACTTTTAAAGCTGTGATATCTTGGAAGATTCTACATGTTGAATCGGCTTAAACAACATTGCCAAGGATAAAAAAATACAGGGTGATTTCAAAATGTGCACAGGTTTTACTAAAAGCAATGGTGCATTAAATAATCCTAGTTGTAGATGGTGAGTGGAAATCTAGGTAGACGTTCCATTGGGTTTGGGATGCTCTTAATTAATACTCCTCTGCTTTGTTAAAGAAGAGATGAGTTAAGATTTAATGTTGCTGTCAGCCACAGTAAAGGGAAGTGCAGTCCTTGGCAGACAGGCAGCAAATATGGGCCTGGTTTCCTTCCTGGAAAAGGCACCAGCAAGATCCTGTGCCAAGAAAGGCAATGGTTGCACTTTTCTCTTGGGGCAGTAGCAGAGGCCTAAGCAGTCTAGTTTTTCCTTTGTTCCTTCTCTTATACCTGATCTAGAGTGGATGTAGTCCAACTGTTTATCACTAAAGGATTTTGTGGGGCCATGCTAACCTGTAAGGAGTAAGTGTGAAAATTAAAGAAATTAAAAAACTTTTAGAAACCTATCAAACTTAAAAAATAAGTTCTTTTAGTCAAAAAATCCTAAGTAAGTGAAGCCCTGGAGAGTTTACCATGAAAAGAAATTATTTGGCTTGCAGAAGAGACTCTTACATCAAAATAAGCAAACCAATACAAAACCATGAAAAAATGAAGCAAAGAGGTCTACTATGCGCATTATTAGAACAAAAGGTGCTGCATTATCCATACTCTTGGCAGTAGTGGGAGAAGGAACAGCTAGTAGGACTGTAGGGACAGATGCATAACCATCAGTTGGCCTTTCAGTTTTATCAGTGCCTGAACGGCTTAGAGCTTTTCATCTGCACAGCTCCTGCATTTATTATACCTCGCTTGTATTTTTTTTCTCTCTCTCCTTTTTAAAAATTAGATGCATCATTTCTACCAGATGAATTCTTCTGAACAATGCTGGGATTCTGTACAAAAAGGGAAATGTCTTCAGGGAGGTAAGTGTGGAGGATGCTAAGGAGCTCAGGTTATTGTGCTGATTCTGACCCACTTAAGTCTTTTGTCTGCAGAGGAAAAACTTTACATTTTGTAATGTTCTGATGGTAAAACAAACTATTCAAGAACTTAGAGACATATGTTGGACAGCTGCTGTGAGTCAGCTCAGCATGAGGGTGGAGCAGTCTGTGTATACTCTCTGAGCAGCTATATATTGCTAGAGTCCAAAAACTATTAAAAAGTTGGATGTTGGTTTTATCTGGAAAAATTCTTTGCCTAAATTAGTCTTCCCAGATGCTACAGAGTAATTCGGTGAGGATAAATAATGCACAGAAAGAAGCGATGCTTCTAGAAAAACTTTGCAATTTATTACTTTCAAATGTGTGTTTATAAATATATATACATATATGAACTTAACCAAAAATTCGCAGGCTCTTTCAGAGTTAAGTATTTTCTCGTTTTCTTGGAGAAACCTTCATTATGATTAATTATTGTCAAAGTCTTGATCTGGAGACATAAATAAATATACAGTTGTATATTTGTACACTATCTGAATTTGCATAGTTTATAAGAATTTATTTCTGAACATTCCTGTTTGAACTTACAAAAACTCATTCTTGCTATTCCTTTTTAAATAGTCACCAGCTGTGTTATTTTCTTTCATTCATTCAGCTAATTTTTTCCATATTTAAATAGCTTGAGAGCTATTTTAAGGCTTCATTTTGTTCCAAATTCAAATTAAAATTCTGATTTCTGCAGTTCCTGGCATTTCTGACTAGCTTTAGTCACTAGCTCTGATCTTTTTACTAAAGAGTTTACATGACAGTTGCAATTTTAGGGGGAAAATAAAAATAAGGAAACAGACCTTTCCAGCTGATATGACTGTTCACAACACAATATGGTTGTTTTCCTCAAGGTCATGATGTAGTCATGGACTTCTCTGTGGGACATTGAATTTTTCTTAAAATATATTTTAAGGAGAAATAGTTCTCTGGGATTTTTACTACAGTGGATACTATGATTCTACAAATTAAATATGATGACTCTAAACTTTTTTTCCCATCAAAGGTGGTTGAGAAAATGCAGGTAGACCTATCTGTTTTGAATTCTCTTCCTCAAATTTCACTTACTGGTTGCCATCTAGCAATCAGAAAGAAATACAAGGCTTGTAGGAAAGCAGCCACCTTGGACAAGCAAAAGGTCCAGTGAAGGCCATTTTCTTTGACTCCAATGAGATTTGACTAAGACACAAAGGGGCTAGTATGCAACATGAAAAAAATCTCTTTGTCCTTAATGTAGTTTAAACTACTGACCCAAGACATTTGCTACAAGGTATTCTGGAGCAGTCCTGAAGATTCCATGGCCTATTCTGTTACTCCCAGATGTCTGTTAAATCAGGATAGATGCTTTACTCAGTTTAAAGAAATTGAAGTGCTAACACAGAGTACAGGAGGAGAAAATTTATTTAAAGCACTTGTCCTTCTTTTAAAAACAAAGCAATAGATTTAAATTAAAACTGCCAATATGGGTCATGCTGAAGATAAGCAACATTGAAACCAGCATTGTCAGCCTTTTGCTGACATGCCATTGGGCTTATCTGAAGAGGTGGGAGAGTGAACAAATGGCTCTAAGGTCCCTGCCATGTTTAATTTTTTTCAATTCTATAGATTCCTCCATGAACGGAATTTACACATAATGTCAGCTTGATTGTTTGCCAGAAGGTTATGGTTATTTCTTTGGAGGGGGTTACTTGCAATGCTGATACCTCTGTCATCTGTTCAGACTCTCTGCCAACCTTCAGCTCTGTGTGCTGAAGTGAAGAGCACTCCTTTCACCTTGCTAGAGGGAGCAGGTGACAGGGACTGAGAGAGGATGCCTGGCTGAAGCTGGGTAAGTCACGTGCGTTTGCACATGCAGGAGCTGTAAATATCTACCTATCTAAAATGATTTGAAGGAGACAAGTAGTCTTACACAGAAACAGAGAAAGAAGGTCCTATGTTAATGAGCCAAGATTTTAACCCTTCAAATTAGATTTTGGTATGGGAGAAACCCAATGAAGTACTCAAATGGCAAAAATGACAGTATGAATCCTTAACCTTTTCAACCATTTAAGTTCCAGTCTAGCTACCTGTCTCTGCTAACCTTCACTTTTCCTGGCTCCTGCCTACCTTTTAGCCTGTGCTACCTCATTTTTTTTCCACTTGCCAGTTGCTCAGCTCTTGCCCTTCCCCACTCTATCCCCATAATTCAGTTCTTTTTGCCTTCAGCACTCCCTTTTTATTTCCTGCAGAAACCTACTGGGAATAGATATTCATGGCCACAGTGATTTGAGAAGGCCTTTTTGTAGGTGAAATGTGAGTCCATCACCATCCCCACACAACCTTTTTCAAGTTAGTCTGATGAAGTATGGCTCATGACCAATTTATGTGTAAGCTATGTTACCAGTTGCAGTACAGATCTCATAGGATTATGGTTTATCACTGGCCATTGCTGTAGTTCCTGATGTTGCCTTAGAAGAATAAATGATGGTGTCAGTTACTTGCTGCTTGTCATACTGTTAGGAAGAACTAACCCAGACACAGATTAGGATCCTTACCTTCTTTGAAACCTTGATGACTGAGACAGTCTGGCTGCCTGTTTGGTCTGTCTAGGTGTTGGCTGTGACTGATCTCCTCAATCTGTATAATGTGTGAAGGCAGTATGATATATGGTAAAAAATAATAGAAGCTTAAATTTCAGTACAAAAAACCCTTCTGAGGTGATCTTCTAAGGAGGAGGGAGTAAAGACAGAACAAGAGGAGATTGTGTAACAATATGATGATGAAATAGTAGTATAAGCAAATTAAGAAACTTGATTCCCATTTTCAATTCCTATGCCTTTTACTATTGAAATTGTCCAAAGAGGAGACATATATAACATCGTCAATTGATTCTATTATATGAAGTGATGCTGTCAACCAAGTTGATCTGATGGATGACAGGTCTTACAATACAAGCAACAACATTTATTTTAACTAATAGAAGGCAGAAACAAGAGTGCCTCTTTCACATCTGTGCATTTTATGATTTCATGTAAATTTTTATGTCACTGCTCTTTTTATGGTGTGATTTTACTAGTAAGAGAGGGATCAAAGCAGAGAAGAGTAACTGCTTTGCCTCTACCATCTGAGTATTATCAACCTTGATTATCCCCTGAATCACATGGAGTAGACAATTTGTATTGTATGCATTTTAATATATCAGCATTTCAATCCAAATTCTAACCAGATTGTTATGTTTTAGTGAGAATTGTTACCTGCATAAGCACTCTAGTGACTTGCCCTGGATCACACTGATTGCTGGCAATGCAAGACTTGCTCTAACATGTAACAGTTAATATGAGATTTGGCTTAGCAATAGTAGGAAACAAGTTCTAAGTATTAAACACACCGAGCTCTTGCTTATCTAGGAGACAGCATAACAGCTTGCTATATGCATAACACCATAGGAAACTCCCTGGATCTTAAATTAGATATACATTTAGATTGTAGGGAGGTAGTTAAATTGGGCAAGTTAAAAAAAAATAAAAAATGGATCCAGTTGTTTGTCCCTAATTGCATTTTCTTCTGGAAACTGTTCCTGAATTATTTTAGATGTCAACTTCGGGCCAGATATAACATGAAACGTTTGTATGTGAGACTTTTCCCCTCACCGTAGACAAGTATATCCATTTTCCAGGCACCTCTGATAAAAACTATAATTTAAACTGCAATTATGATAGCACCAGAAGGAAAGACTGGAACAAATACAATCATACTATCTCCATTTCCTTGCTGTGATCCATCAGTTCATTATGTCCAGGTCAAAGGTAAAAAATTTAAACTCTCTTTATTTTACAAAATGTAAAATGTCAGAAAATGTCAGGATTAGGTTCAGTATTGACAGAATCAATGCTACAAAGCATCATTTATGAGAGCAGCAGAACACATAAATACTGTGAGGTTCTTAGCTTTTAAAAGACAAACATGTTCTTCCGCAACAGAACAATATGCGCTTATATTAATACCCTGACTAGGCAAGGTTTTAGGGCAGTTTAGTTTGCTACCAACATACAAATCCCTCTGATTTAGATTTATTTTGACTTCTCCCTTTCTCCTGTACATTTCTCCTTTCTTTTGTTAGTAGTTAGAGATCAATTTAAGCAACCTTCTGCCCTTTGAACTTACTTTCTCTCAGAACTCCAGTCTAAAAAGCTTTTCCCCAGAATGCAGTGGTACTATAAATGATAGCCACCCTTTGCCCATGTGTCTTTTCACCTTGAAGTGCTGCTGCAATGAAAAGGAAAAAGTGACATATTTTGTGGATGATATTTTGTCTTGCCTTGTTGCGTGGTTTCAGTTCCTTAATGGAATTAACAGTTTTCTATGTATTTTTTTGAAAAGCAATGAACTGAGTTCAGTACAAGTCTACAGTAAACAATAAAGTAAATAGTAGAGTGACTGTTCCTTTCATTCCATTAAGTACTTAAGCACATATTTGATTTTATTTGGAATTACAGTGAGACCTTAGCAAATTTTAAAATAACTTTCTCAATCAGTTTAATAAGTTAATAAATTGAAAATAAAGAAGATGGAGGCAGTGCAGAATTTTAAACAGCAGACCTCATCCCTTGCCAATCCATCTACTGCAAAACCTGCAAACAAGCACATAGCAAAGCAGATGTCTGAATTCTGAATAAAATATTTTAAAACATAACGGTCTGGCTGAAAACTAGGAAAGTGGCATTGATCCTAGGAGTGGTTTTTTAGTAGTGCGTGGTTTTGAGGTTTTTTTTCCCCCTTTAAAATTTCATCCTGATTTACTCATAATTGATTTGCTGAAATTCAAGTATTCATTCAACTTCATTAGAGCCATAATGTATGACTTTGTAACCCAATTGTTAAAGGTAGGAATTTCTTTCTCAGCTTTTCAGGCTGTGGATTTTGTTTAGAAGAAATACCTTCAGAAACACTCATGAAATTTTGTAGGCAAGTGGCAATATTGTGACAGTTGAGTTAAAAATTCTGTTGTCAAAAGCCTCTCCCATAGACTTTGATATAGATCTAATTCAAATTTCCCCTAAATAATTACAATAGTCAAATTGGAATCTTACTTTACTGTTCGGAATAACATGACCTTGTAACTTCGCATCTTTCTGTTGGGTATCTGTGCTGCTTCACACGCATACTAGCTAGCCTAGCATGTATACTTCTCAAATCTGGTGTTGCACTGTGGGATAGTTGTGGGAAGCTCCAGTACTTATAGACTCAAAATTTAAGATAAAATGTCAGAATGGCACCAGTGGTGTGGGCTTTGTGACAAGTACATAATGGGAGCTGTGTGCTGCACCTCCAGCTTGGGAATTGCCCTTTAGTCTGAATGGAATTTGGTCCATAGCCATTAATACAATACAGGGAAATAAGGATAAAAGTAGAGGCTGCTTTCGCTGACATGAAAACACCTCTGTCCATATTTCCTTTTTCATATGAGCTGCTGCTTCTACTGCTGTCAAGCTTATAACTTCAAAAACCTTTCTGTCCTTGAAGCCATAATTCTGTGTCTTGGTCTCCAGTTTTATCTTCCTAACTGCTCCTTTGCTACTGCTGTTTTGTTCTTAAATCTGCCTGTTTCTTTTTGTTTTGCCCCGAGCAAATTTTTATTCTTACTGAGTTTTTAATCCCAATTTGTAGCTTTATCACTGTCCTGTTTGTTATGGATTTATTAAGATTTATTTATATAAGACTTTTTTGCTTCACAAGATGCCTAATTCATTCCCTAAGAGATTCTTCAGTCCATATGAAAGATTTTCCAATTCCATATTAGAATTTAACTCTTGTTCATTCAGCTTGTGATTTTATTTTATTTCCTTACATTCCCACTTCAATTTACTTCTATCTCGTTAAGAAATCACTCAGAAGGTGGATTTGTACAAGATATCATAGCTTTAATTCATGGATTTTAATCCATGGACTACTATCCACTGTTACTTTTTCATGTAGGCACAAATGACAGCAAAAGCTGGAATCTGGACACAATCAAGGCAAACTATAAGGCCCTGGGGGTGCAGGTGAAAAACATTGGAGCCCAAGTTATCTTTTCATCCATTTTACCAGTTGCAGGAAAGGGGGAAGCCAGAAACAGACAAATAATGAAAATCAACTTCTGGCTACGTGGTTGGTGCCATCACGAGTATTTTGGCTTCTATGACAATGGAACATTCTTTGGACTATAACCTGTTAGGGAGGGATGGTATGCACCTGTCTAAAAGAGGCAAGGGGATCTTTGACAGCAGGCTGGACAACTTAGTGAGAAGGGCTTTAAACTGAAGAATTTGGAGGATGGGGTCAAAAATGGCAATGCCCATGCCATTGCACCCATCTTGGACATAAGCTGGGCCACCCAGAGCAGTGTCAGAGGTTCCTTAGCTGCCTCCCATGACAAGAACCAGAAGACGAACAATGTCAAGGGTGTGTATGGCTATCGTGAATCCTCTTACACCCCTCCAGGGAAACCTACATGCCCGGTCCCCTCTCTGAAATGCCTGTACACCAACACATGCAGCTTCATGGGGAATAAACAGGAAGAACTGGAGATCTGTGTGTGGTCTCAGGACCATGATTTCATCGCAGTTACAGAGACATGCTGGGATAGCTCACATGACTGGAATGCGGTCATGGATGATTACACGCTTTTCAGAAGACAGACCAGCGAGGTGAGGTGGTGGAGTTGTTCTTTATGTGAGAGAGCAACTGGAATGTATTGAGTTCTGCCTAGGGATGGATGAAGAACGAGTCAAGAGCTTACGGATAAGAATTAAGGGGCAAGATAATATGGAGGACACTGTTGTGGGTGTTTACTACAGGCCATCTGATCAGGAAGAGGAAGTCGATGAGGCCTGCTAGAGACGACTGGAAGTATCCTCACGCTCACAGGCCCTGGTTCTCATGGGAGACTTCAACCACTCTGATATGTTGGAAGAACCATATAGCTTAGCACACACAGTCCAGGAGATTCCTGCAGAGGATTGATGACAGCTTTTTGACACAGGTGGTGGAGGAGCTAACGAGAAGAGGGGTGCTGCTGGACCTTGTGCTGATAAATGAGGGAGGACTAGTTGGGGATGTGAAAGCTGGGGGCAGCCTTGACTGCAGTGACCACAAGATGGTGGAGTTTGGGATCCTGCATGGAATAAGTAGGGTAATAAGTAGGATTAGAACACCGGACCCCAGGAGAGCGAATTTTAGCCTCTTCAAAGACCGACTTAAAGGAGTCCTGTGGGTTAGGGTTCTGGAAGGTAAGGGGGCCCAAGAGAGCTGGCTAATATTCAAGTGACACTTCCTCCAAGCTCAAGAACGGTGCATCCCTATGAGCATGAAATCCAGCAGAGGAGGCAGGCGACCTGCATGGATGAACAGGGAGCTTCAGAAAAAACTCAAGTGGAAGAAGGAAGCTTACAGAATGTGGAAAAGGGGAATGGGCACTTGAGAAGTATATAGGAATGCTGCCAGAGTATGCAGAGATGCAATGAGGAAGACTAAGGCCCACTTAGAATTAAATTTTGCAAGGGACATTAAGGACAACAAAAAGGGCTTCTACAAGTACATCAGCAGAAAAAGGAAGACTTGGGAAAACGTAGGCCCGCTGCTGAATGAGGAGGTTGCCCTGGTGATGGAAGATACAGAGAAGGTGGAGGTACTGAGTGCCTCCTCTGCTTCAGTCTTTACTGCCAAGGCTGGCTCTCAAGGATCCCAGATGCTGGAAGTAAGAGTTGTAGTCTGGAGTAGGGACGACTCTCCCTTGGTTGAGGGGGAGCTGGTTAGGGATCAGCTGGGCAAACCTGACACCTACACATCTTTGGGCTCTGATGGGACGCAGCCATGAGTGCTGAGAGAGCTGGCAGATGTTATTGCTAAGCTACTCTCCATCATCTTTGAAAGGTCCTGGAGAACAGGAGAGGTGCCTGATGACTAGAGAAAAGCCAACGTCACTCCAGTCTTCATAAAGGTCAAGAAGGAGGACCCAGCAAGCTACAGGAGAGTCAGCCTCACCTCCATCCCTGGAAAAGTGATGGTACAGCTCATTCTGGATGTAATCTCCAAGCATCGGGAGGAAAAGAAGGTTATCAAGAGTAGTCAGCATGGATTCACCAAGGGGAAACCATGCTTGACCAATCTGGTAGCCTTCTATGATGGCTTGACTAGCTGGGTGGATGAGGGGAGAGCCATGGATGTTGTCTACCTTGACTTCAGCACGGCTTTCAACACTGTCTCCCATAACATCCTCTTGGATAAGCTTAGAAAGTGTGGGATGGATGAGTCGACAGCGAAGTGGAGTGAGAACTGGCCAAATTGCACAGCTCAGAGGGTTGTGATCAGCGGCGTAGAGTCTAGGTGGAAGCCTGTGGCTAACGGTGTTCCTCAGGGCTCGGTACTGGGTCCAGGCCTGTTTATTACCTTCATCAATGACCCGGACGAATGGGTGGACTGTACCCTCAGCAAGTTTGCTGATGATACCAAACTGGGAGGTGTGGCTGACAGGCCAGAAGACTGTGCTGCTGTTCAGCGAGACCTGGACAGGCTGGAGGGTTGGGCGGAGAGGAACTTCATGAGGTTCAACAAGGGCAAGTGTAGAGTCCTGAACCTGGGGAGGAATAACCCCAGGCACCAGCACAGACTAGGGGTTGACTTGCTGGAAAGCAGCCCTGCAGAGAAGGACCTGGAGTGCTGGTGGACAGCAACTTAACCATGAGCCAGGAATGTGGACTTGTGGCCAGGAAGGCCAATGGTACCCTGGGGTGCATTAAGAAGGATGTGTCCAGCAGGTCAAGGGAGGTCATCCTCCCTCTCCACGGTGCCTTGGTGAGGCTGCATCTGGAGTACTGTGTCCAGGTCTGGGCTCCCCAGTTCAAGAAAGACAGGGAACTGCTAGAGCGAGTCCAGAGGAGGTCTACGAAGATGATCAGAGGACTGGAAGATCTTGATTATGAGGAAAGGCTGAGAGAGCTGGGTCTGTTTAGCCTGGAAAAGAGAAGACTGAGAGGCAGTCTCATCAATGCTTAGAAATATCTACAGGACGGCTGTCAAGAGGATGGGGCCAAGTTCTTTTCAGTGGTGCCCAGTGACAGGAGAAGGGACAATGGGTACAAAGTGGAGCATAGGAAGTTCCACCTGTACTTGAGGAAAAACTGCTTTACTCTGAGGGTGACAGAGCACAGGAACAGGCTGCCCAGAGAGGTGGTGAAGTCTCCATCACTGGGCATATTCTAAACCCTTCTGGACCTGTTCCTGTGCAATCTGCTTCAGATAAGCGTGCCTTGTCAGGGGGGTTGGGCTAGATGATCTCCAGAGGTCCCTTCCAGCCCTGATCATTCTGTGATTCTGTGTCTCTGCCTTAGGTATTTTCCTGTTTCTACTGAAGACACTAATCTTTCTTTACAACAAAACAATTTAATAAGCTGCAGAAAATTTATAAGGCAATTTAATTACCAGTGTTCATGTATTTTTTTAATATAGGTAAATTCCCACCAAAGTTGGTATACAAGTGGTATCAGGAGCTGTCAACTAAAGAACTAAAATAATGGGAGCAGATTAGCAAATACAGTGTAAAAAAAATGACATGACGTCTTTACAAAGTTTCCTTTATCTATTCAACTTTTATAAATATCACAGAGAGTGATAACTTGCTTTATAAATTGAAGGAATAAAGTGAATGTGGAAACATTAAAAAATATAAACAATTATATTGTCAGTCATTGTTTGAATTATTCATTTGAAATATCTTTTAAGAATTTTCATTGCATCTGTAAGGCAAAGAAACATACTTATAAGAATAAAATGTACTAAATTATTATTTAGGTATGCATCAAAGAATTATTTTGATTTTTTTAGAATAAATATTCCAAACTGCCACTTCTGATTTTATTGTCAACTGTTGGAATATTTGATGTTTTCTATATGGTTTCAAACCCGAGGCAAACAAATTCATAGAAGAGACTAACCTTTATCTTTCAAAGGAAGTGGATAGCTGTTGTGACTCAGAAAAATCTAAGTGTAATTAATAAGTTGACAAATAACAAGATAATTAAAAATGTGTTTCAGTCAATGGGAACCTATTCCAAAACTTGAAAAATTTGTGTTTGTAATTCAACATCCTCTACAACTTGCCACCTAATACATTATTTTCCGCCTACACTTATTCATATACAACTTTGTATCACTAGATATTTAGGATATTTAAGAAAAACTGTCCACTACAAATATGCAGATCATATTTCTTCTTAAATGCACATAGTCAGTGAAGTAATTTGCAGGGTCTGTATAGGGGAAAAAAATTGCAGTTTCTGTTGAGGTCCATGGAAAGTTAACTATCACTAGCTGAACTTGGATAAAAGTTAAATAAGGCTAGTTCTATAATCAGCCAATTGAATTACATATGAACAAAACTAAATTTTAAATTAAAAAAATCCTACTAGGGAAGCACTTGAAAATAAAAGCAGGAAGCCAGAAAAATATATAATGAAATATAGAGAACACATATTAGGACATACATCCATTATTGTAATAATAAAAGCTCCATAGTTTTAAAAAACTTTAACAGTCATCTAATAATGGCAGTTTAAGAGAAATCTGCAATAGAAATGTCTAGACCATTATAAATTTTCTGAAATAAAAAAGGTTTCAAAACCAAAGTAATGTGAATGTGAGGCATTTTTTGAGACAGAAGATAAGAATTAACATTCAATGGGAAGTACAGACAAGAAAAAATAATAGCTCTTTCAAGTTGTCTCTTGGTGCAAAATTAAGTCTTATAATGAAGTATTCAGAGCACATTTAATAGCTGTAACTTAGATCAGACACAGTCCCAGGTCCCTCCATCCCTTTGCTGTTAACAATTAACAGGGTCAGGATCAAGAGACTCAATTAATAAAGAAAAACTCTCAAAAAGAAGAATTATTTTTGCCGTTGACTTCAGTGGGATGAACATTTACTATCTAGTTCAATATATGCCAATGCAAGCAATGTAACATATTTGAAAGTCACCTTAAAAATACTGTGTAAGTATTAAAAGTGATAAAATAGAAAATGATCATCACTGATTCCCGGGTTTCGACTTGTATCTTACATCCTTTCAGTTCGAAGTCATGATTATTTGCACATTTGTTATTAAAAGAGAACTCAGTGTTCTTTTTTGAATGTAGTGAAGTTGGTGAATTGAATTTTTTAACTTTCAATTATATAGGTTTGGATATAAAAATGCTTCAAAGTACGCTGTTAATCTGGTACAGTCAAAATAATGGGTAATTGGAACTTAATATCTTTTTCATCTGGCTACATCTAGCTATCAAACAAATCTTTCTATTAATTGTTAAATCATAATGACTTCAAAAGACATTTCTGAAGTCTGTTGGAACTCTGATAACCTAATCTCCACTGGGTACTGTGACTGCATTGAACTGCTTTGTCATTAGCCTTATCAGCTCTATACCTACTTTTATTCCCATAAATTAATGAAAGACATTTTTTTTTTTTTTGAGAAATTAACCTTTTTAAAACTATTCTTACAGGTTAGGTTTTAGAAGACACAGTTGTTTTGCAATAATAATGATTTTTCACTGTTCTTTAGATTTAAGAGGTGTTTCCTGGTAATGCTCAAGTAGCATAAAAAGTGAGTGGAAATGTGATGTCACCTGATTTCTAAATTTTCTTACTTTTGTGGGAAAAACATTGAGTCAAAATCCTCAATAATTTGGTCAGGCAAAACATCATCTAGGCAAAGAGGGAGTTCGGTTTGGGAGTTTGATCAAGCAGAGCTTGGTCCGTTGTGTTAAATGCTGAAGGTCACTGCACGCCCAGAGGAGGGTGCAGATATGTGAAACCTGTAGCATCTCCAATTGTCACATTAAATCCAAAATTTTAACGGTCTATTTTAACTTAAGTGACAGAGTCCACATATTGCACTTCTATGACCTTCCGAAAAAAATGCTAAGTGCCATTGACGAGCATGGCAGCTCTGGGAAAACCAGTGTCCTGTGGCTGTGCCATTGGTGTGGGAGGCCCACAAAAGGTTTTGCTCTTTCTCCAACAAGGCAGCTGGAGGAAGAGCAAGGAGCAGCACAATGGCAAGACTCAGGGCTTCATTTAGTAGCTGGGCTGGCTGCACTTGCGCAAAACCAGCACTGCTGCTTTCAGGTGTTCTGAGGAATGCCATTTTGAAGAGAGTGAGAGCATGGGTCATCCGACACTGACAGAAATGTGTGGGGAGAAGCCTGTGAGGGATGTTTCGGGTCCAATTGATCGGTGCCTAGGCTGGCTCTCATCGGCTCAGTTTGATTTGAAGGATCATACCACAACACCATACTGAGCAACCAGCAGGCTGATAGCTCTCACGTTACGTGAGCAAGCATTAGTTTCCCATTATTTGCTGATATTAATTAAATTTGTTAAGGCTTTATGGTAGAAGTACAGTCATTTAGAGGCAAAAGTGAGAAAGGCACCTTGAATGGCTTTGGGTACATATGGGCTTACAGCTCCAACACAAAGGAGAGGAAGACATTATTATTTTACAGTAAGTGACACAGGGACAGTAGACAGATGGGTGAGATGATAATTGAATAGGCACTATAAGACACTGTGGGAAAGGTCTAATGACAGTATGTTAAAGAGTTCATACTTTTCAGTACAATTCAGTATACTTCATAACAACAACAAATACTTCATGAGACTGCTATGGTGCAATATTCTCCAGGATTTGATTCCAGCATTACCATACAGATACCACAGGGTATGTTTGTTTCATAGCAGACTTTAATTAAATTTTCCAAGACCATTTACTTTAAACTTTAGCTGGGGTTGTCTGAGTTAACTTGGTTAAAACCCTTTAAAGACGTGTATTCTGAAGTGTGGGCTCTTTTTATTTTTTCCTGAGATATTAAAAAAAAAGTGTGATTGTTTTCATACAGTGTATTGGAAAACAAAGGGATTCTGTCATTTGGAAAATATCAGTCTCTTGTCTACATGAAGTGCATTAGAGATCATAGCAAAGTGAATATTTATAAGTTCATCAGCTTGACATTGTCAAGAAAACGATTTTAAATTTTTGCTTGAACCTATCCCTGCAAGGGTCTCTTTCTGCCTGCACATCTCTTATTTGTGAAACCTACAGCTGTGGTGTTTCACTTGTATTGAAAACCATAAAAACACAGAAACAAAGAAAAATAGCAAATCAAAAACATTGAAAGAGAGTACAAAATAGCTGCTATTCTGTTCCCTGGGCTCTCTGCTTAAGAGCTCTATTCACTTAAAACATTTTCCAGCTTCTGAAACACTTGATTCAAGTCAATTGGGAATAAAGATGAGCTCTTAAAAGGGCTAATTTGGGACTCAGAAAACGTGAATAAGTCTAAATATGAAATTCTCTGTTGCTCTGTATTCATGATTAGGGGGCTTGTTTGGGGAACATTTTAACATTTCATTGCACTCTCCTTCTGCCTACCTCTGCCTTGTGTTGTGTATTTTTTAAAGGCATTCATTAGTTCAGTGTTGCATTTCAGCTATAAGCTCCCCCAACCTCCTTTCAATCTCTTGAGATTTGAGAAAGTCTTCTTCAGATCAGAAACCAGGTGTTTCTTTTCCTCTGTCTATCTTTTCCTTTGTCTTTCTCTGGCCATACAAGCCCATATGGGAGTCCTTGCTTGACCTCATGTACTAGACTATCAATTGAACTGATATTTTGTTTCAATAATATCCTTTTATTCTTAAACTGTGATCATATGGATGAAATTTAGGAATAGAACCAGAACAAGTTTCACTGTGACAGATGTGTGAAAACGAGCAAGCTCTGTGTTGAGAAGGTAAGAAAGAATGAGGCCAAGCACTAGAAGGTAACTATTTGAAGCTGTGGCAGTTCTAACTGCATTTTCTAGAAACGTGTTTGCTACCATTAGAGCAGAGTGAAATGATTTTTAGGGAATATATATATAAGTGTTACATAAATATATATAAAATAAGGTATGTATTCATAGCTTTTTGCAAATAAGACAGCTTATCTTACAGCATCTTAACCATTTCATGTGTCAAACCTAATTTATTTTTCATACTAAAGGCATCATCTATATACTCTCTTCTTTTCTACTTTGAAGGATATTAAACATCTTCTAATCTAGTAATTCCCAATCCTTCTCTCTTTTTTTGCAAGAACAAATTTATCACTGCATATCTTACAGATAACCCTGTGCCTTGTCTCTCACACCTCCCTTCTTTAGTCAACTCCTTTTTCTTGTGCCATATTTTTGAGGATCATGGTATTAACAGCAATTATGTCTTTGCCTTAAGAAGAGATTTCAGTCCTTCAACTGACAGTTTCTAGTCTGCCCTTGGATTGCCAATATTGTCATCCTGTTGTGCTGGTTTTAGACAGACACGAGCTCCTCTCTTACACAGACCTGCCTGGACCAGAGTGGCTGAGAGATTTTTTTCATTGTATGGTATGTCAGGCTGGGTGTGCACATGCGAAGTGGCAACATCGCCTGAGGCAAAGGATCATTAAGGCTTTGGGCTAGCTTGATAGCTGGGGACTTAGCTCCTTTTGTTAGCTCTGGGTTCAGTTGTTAGCAAGGGAGCAGTTCTTTCATGAGTGGTTTGAGGGTGTGTGTGTGTGGTTTCTCCCTGCTCTGGGACTCTCAGGCTCTGGAATAGTTTGCTGCTTTGGGACCTGGCTGTGTGTCGGTCAGCGCGTGGTGAGCTGCTGTATGATATGTTCTGTTTTCTATGGTTTTAATTACTTATTATTATTAGTATTAGTATCACCATAATTTTCATTTATATTATTAAATAGTTTTTATCTCAACTTTATGAGCATTCCATGTCTTTTTCCTCCAACTTTCCCCCTGCACTGGGGAAGGGGAGGAGGTGATCAAGTGACTGAGTGGTACTTAATTGCCAGATAAGGCTAAACCAGGACAGTTGTATAGTACATAGACATGTAGAGCCTACAGTGTGAATAGCAGCAGGATTTTGAGCACTTGAGAACCTTCTAAACATCTTGAAAATGGGTATTTAGTTACTGGGGCCTTAGACTCTATCTTCCATCCATAAGCATATAATGAATGTATCATATAAAATTAAGAGCTGTTTCTGAAATTATTGCTACATTACACTGATCTTGAAATGGTTTTTTTCCTTCATGCAATTTTAATCTCAAGTGTCAAATCTTTTGCCACAGTGTTGGTGACTATTTCAGAAGTGCCATAAGACTTCCAACATTTTAATTCTTGGCAAGGCATTTGTGTGCCACTAATGTTGACACTTGAGGCTCCCACCTGCATGGATTAAAACCCTGGAAGAGTCCCTGGATTTCCTACCAAACCAATACAAACACCAACTCTATATTTCCAGGTTAAATCAAGTAGATGCTGGACTTTTTGAGTGTTTTACATCTATCTCTCTATATAGGTGTATAAAATAAATAAAAATCTTGTATGAAATGACATATGAATTCATTCTTGAATGAAAGAGCTTAGCTGTATAAAGAACAGGCATCTTCTGAAGATGCTTAAGGGAACTGAAATACTGATAAAAGCTGCTAGTAGATGAACCTTTCACACCAGTGCCAAATAACAAATACTTAAACTATACAGACAAAAATAAAAATATAACTTCGAATGATATTAAATATATATCCATCAAATTAATTCCAAAAGTTATCTATTTATGATAGGATTTCTGTTTGGTTTTAATAGTGCATATTTTGTTCTGCCCTGTTCTGTAATATTTTCATTGATGAAATACAGGATAAAGGAAAGAATTGATTACCTGAGGGTGTTATTGGACAAGGAGGATGCTGAATGCAAAAAACACTAATGGGGCAGTATGTAGTATAAAAAAAGGTACTGAGGAGCAATAAGTATTTCAGAGGATTAAGTCCCTCTGTTCATCTGATTAACAGGTTGAAAGACTTTTCAGAAATATGCAGTCTCTTTAAACTGAGAAATCAAGGCAGCTATCTTAATTTCTATTCCCATGATTGTACTATGCTATAAAAAGGACTGACACTTGTAGAAAATCAGCCCATTAATTGTGTTATGATAGCTAGAGGAGGAGAGTAATTACTGACCACCTACAAATAATGAGGAAAGCAAGCATCTCAAAACATAAAATAAAATAAAATCTATATGTCCTCCATTCCCTAAGAGGTAGCACAGAACCAGGAAATCAAAGCATAGACTGATGGCCTACCACAGCTTAAAGAACACCAAGAAACTGCTCTGGAAGAACAGAAAGGAACAGAAATATTTCCGTGAGAATACAGGTCAAAATGCATAAATACACATGTGATGTAAAATATGTTACAGATTAGAAGGCCCAGTTTGGCAAAGGACCAAGAATGCTCAGGTAGAAATTTGTCCCTTCTAGCTGCACAGGTTAAGAGCCTAATCATTCTCCATTCACTATATAATAAATTGAGAGACAGTCATCTCCAGAATGTAGTTCAAGCCTCTCTAAAGAGTGATTTGTCTCATCATAGGTCTGAATCAACCTCTGAAGTTTCATACATCTCTTAACTTTCTGTTTATGGAGCTTAAGGTCACCATAGCTCACTTGTTTTCTAGCTAGCTTTCTTGTTTTGCTTATTTGTGCGTGTGTTAGTGAGTGGGTTGGTTGGCTTTCTTGGTTGCTTTTTCATGGGGCTCGCTTGGACTCTGGTATGATCTCTCTCTCAGGCTCACTCGGACTCTGTGGTGATTGCTGTTGGACTCTGGCTCTCAGACTCTCTGGCTTTGACTCTCACTACTCGGGACCTGGCTGTGTATCTCTTGGCGGGTGGTGACCAATTGCATAATTTGTTTTATTTTCACTACATGTTATTAGTAATATTGTTAATATTATTATTATCACCATAATATTCACTTAAATAGTTCTTATCTCAATACATGAGTGTTCTTGCCTTTTCCTCCAATTCTCCTCCTCCACTGGAGGGGGAGAGATGAACAAGCAGTTGTGTGGTACTTTATTGAAAGCCAAGGTTAAACCATAACAAAATACAATGTTTTAGTATATATTTACAATTCTTATCATGGAAACTTCAGGGAATTTTTAAGTAATCAAGATCCAGTCAAATGTTTGACGTTGGATGAGACACTCAACATTCATGTATGCCAGAACCTGTCCTGTCTCGAGTTTCCTAAAATCTGTTTCCTTTTCCCATATGATGCATTGCAATAATAAAACCAAATAGAATAGTTAGGTACAAATCCTCTCTATTGTGTCTTTCCAGTGTGATATAATAATTCTACTGCAAAAAGTGCTGGGAACCTGTGGTTTCCTATTCCTCCTATTCCAGCGGTTTTGGACAACTGTCATATGTCAGCGGTATATACCTCTAAGTATAATAATTACTCCCTCTAATGAATAAAGACTATCTGTAAAAAGATGAATGTAATAATGGTAATCTGTGTCCTACACCTGGGTCCCAAACACAAGTACAGGCTGGGCGGAGGATGGATCAAGAGCAGCTCTGAGGAGAAGGACTTAGGGGTACTGGTGGATGAAAAGCTGGACATGAGCCAGCAGTGTGTGCTGGCAGCCCAGAAAGCAAATTGTATCCTGGGCTGTAGCCAGAGAATCATGGCCAGCAGATCCAGGGAGGTCATTCTCCACTTCTACTCTGCTCTTGTAAGACCCCACCTGGAACACTGTGTCCAGCTCTGGAGCCCTCAAAATAAGAAGGACATCGACCAGTTGGAACGAGTCCAAAGCATGACACAAAGATGCTCAGAGGGCTGGAGCACCTCTCTTATGAAGAAAGGTTGAGAGAATTGGGCTTCTTGAGCCTGGAGAAGAGACGGCTCTGGGGAGACCTTAGAGCACCTTCCAGTACCTGAAGGGGGCCTGCAGGAAAGCTGGGTGGAGGACTTTTTACAAGGGCCTGTAGTGATAGGACAAGGGGTAATGGGTTTAAATTGAAAGTGGGGAGATTTGGATTAGATATCAGGAAGAAATTCTTCATGGAGAGGGTGGAGAGGCACTGGAACAGGTTGCCAAGAGAAGCTGTGGATGCCCCATCTCTGGCTGTCTTCAAGGCCAGGCTGGATGAGACTTGGAACAACCTGGTCTAGTGGAGGGTGTCCCTGCCCATGGCAGAAGGGTTGGAACTGGATGATCTTTAAGGTCCCTTCCAACCCAAACCATTTTGTGATTCTATGATAACAATATAGTAGCAAGGGAAATCAATTTTTGTCATTCAGTCCTAATAGAAAGAATTTTGAGAAGGCACCTTTCTTATAATATTAAAAGAAAATTTTAAAAAATAGGTGCTTTTAGAAACTGAGATAGAAAAGTGACTGAATATAGGAAGAACAGCTGAGAAAGTGTCACTAATCCTATCCCAGATGTACTTTTAAATTTGAGGAAAATTCATGAGACTTAAACACTTTGATTTTATTAATTCCCCCTTTATTTTGATAGTGGGATATAATGGATTGTGTCATCTGACAAGCCATGAAAGCAAATCCGGAGGGTGTTCAACAGGCCAAAAGGAGTGAGCCCATGTTCATACACTTGAACAAATATGTCCCCCTTGATAGATGTGCAATGGATAGGGAAGGCAAGCAGAAATAAGCCATGGTTACAAGGAAATTAATTTTTCCCAACCTACCTATATTTAATCCCAGGAAAATGCATTTATCTTTCTTTATGGGAAACAAGTTTTTATACTGGAGACTACTATGCCACAAGGATGCTCTTAGGCTGATCTTGCTGTTGTTTTTTTTTTTTTTTTTTTTTTCATTATTTAGACCGGCCAGAAGACTGAATGCACTTCCTCAGTATTCAGACATGACCATCCCTAGTAATTAGCTGTCCCAGAACTAGATTATTAGTAAGCTATAAAAAAAGTTTCTAATTTCCATCAACAAATAGAGTTTCCAGTCATTATAGTCTGCAAGAATAGCATCAATTTATTTGAGATTTTCCTCTCCTAAGCATTGGTAGGAAGAGTTATTCCCATATGAATTTAGAAGGATGATTAGAAAGAGACTTTTTCAAGATGGCTTTAAAATGAAGCAGCCAGACATAAGAATGTAAATCATGTTCTATGGGAAGAAAAAAAAAAAAAAAGATCAGGCTAAGAATGCAAATCATATTCAAGGGGAAAATTCAGATCAATATTAGAATCTGCCTTTTGTGACTGCAGTAGCATAAAATTATCTGCTGAGCTGCCTATAAAAATGACAGTAGAGAGAAGAAAAAGATTTCAGGCAAAAGATGGCCTGCTGATAATTTGGCACAATTAAGCTAAATTGTAAGCCAAATTAGGAGTAAAATATTATACGAAAACAGATGCAGAATACCTGTGGAAAATGTCAGTACATTCTTATTTCATTGTTACAGCGAGATGGAATATGAGACGTTTGAGAGGTGAGGAAGATTATTTGGCTGGTATTGAATTCCTAGGCAATGGAAGCCTGATTTTCAAATGTTCAAGTAGGAAACAAGTCAGTGACCTCATTTTTACAGTATAGTTTCTCTTTGAAGAAAAGAACCCAAAATTTGGAAAATATATCCCAGGAAAAATTAATTTAGGAAAGGTTTTCATCATGATTCACAACATTACCTAGAATTGTTAAGAATTTTGTGGGAGGAACACTTAGAATAATAGGTATTAAACCAAAACAACCAACCAACCAATCATATAAACAAAACCCTAGCTATGTCAGCTTTAGTTTTCTGAACTGAAACAGAGTTGATGGGCTTCAGCATTCACAGACTTCTTCTCAGCCTCCAGATTCTGCAGGTCCTAGACAGTTTCCCGGATTTCAGAGAATGGTTTTCCTCTTAATGGAGGATCCTGCAAGCTTGAGACCCTTAGCTCCCTTTTCCTTGATGATCTTGATCATACCTTATTTTAGATTTGTTGGTAGACACTAGATCATGAGAATCCCAGTGCAGGATTTCAGGTTTGGATTCCATGCTTTAGAGCTGGACTCTGACCTCCTCCAGCTACCTGCACAACATGACCTCCTGGACAGGTAAGTCTCCCTCATTCTGGAGTAAAATACGTGATGGTATATCCTGACGTTGTAAATTTGCTGAAATTAAGATAGTGCTGTGAAACATTTGATGAATCAATATTTCCTGAGCACCTTGTTGTGATTTTTTTTTTTTTTAAATCTGTGAACAAGTATAATGGTAGGAACTGCTAAGTTTAGGCAAGTTTGAAAGTTGTACAGTTTCAAATGGGAGACAAGATTTTAAACCTATTTGTCTAAAATTGTTTAAAATTATCTATGTGAATAGAATGGAATAAGTAATTTATTTAATAACGTAGATTAAAAAAAAAGCTTTATCACTAAATATCCATTGAGGTATCCTTGATTTTAGCATTTTAATGGTATGAGAGTAGCATATTAATAGAGAAAGATAACTATGACCTGTTCTGTGTGAGCATTCAGTGATTGCTAGACAATTTTCTTCACTAATGACTAGTGAAAAATCGTGGTCACATTACACTATTACACTGGATTAGCAAGTGTGTAGATCCTTCATGTCTGAATTAAGAAATATGATTTCCAATTTCATGGAAAAGGTTCAGTTTCACTGTTCAATAAATTACATGACAAAATAAGTAGCAGGAGGTTACTTTTGATGTTTGAATATTGTGTAAAGAGTAGAATGCTTAAAAACTTATTCTGTTGAGCACAAAGGTGTGTTTTGCAATGATTTTCATGCACTATATGTGATGCATGAAGTAGTGAGACATAATACAAGGACAGGGAAGTTAGGAATGCCTAGCACTTCTGCAGTTCCACACAGCTGCTAAATGATCACCAAGGCTGGGCCCACAAATTTGCTGAAGCAATTATTTCAAATTTCAACAACAGACTTGGAATTCAAAGTTCATTTTGCTTCATAGCACATTGCCGCTCTTTTTCTTTGTTTATTTGGAGACTCATGAACTTAGAAATTTCTGACATGTGTAGGGCATGGTGGGAGAGTGGTAGGGAACACACAGAGTCACCTGTCTTTCATTTTCTTGCCAGACCTTTGCTGGGAAAGTGACATTCACAGAGAGCTGCATATAACCATGGACTCAGGAAATACTATGCATGTGAAAGATGTGGTCATCTAAGACTAGTCTTCACACCTATTCTTAGAGAATCATAAAGATTGCCTCAAACAGACCTTGTTTAATTTCTCTGTGCTGAAAATAAAGATTGAAATGGATGTTTGGATAAATGAACCTAGGGAAAGCTGATAGGTGATTTTGTTTAAAACCTTTTGATTGCAGCAGAAATAGAATTTATTTTGCTGAAGGGTGACTTACCAAGCAAAGCACATTAAATCATTCTGCTTCCAAGGGAGACGGAAGCAGCAGATATATATCCATGCTGGAGAGGTAAGATGTCTGTTACATTCTCATTACACATATTTATCTCAGCTGCAAACTGAAAAGTATTCATGAATTTTATATATTTTAAAAGTGTTTCCAGGTATGCCTTTAGCTTTTCAGTTAAGTATGAGCTTGTACAAACTGCAAGTTCCTTCTATGCCTGCTATACTGTTTAATTTTTCACCTGTCAAGAAGTTGTGGGAGTTTCACTGCAAGACAGTAGTAAAGAGTTGGCAAGAAGCAACCAAGCATATTAAAAGGATTTGTATTCTGTGCTAATGGCACAAACAGTGACTGTCAGGTCTTTACAGCATGAGTCCTGGGAAGTGTCTGATCTAGTTTTGTGTAAACTGAGAACACCTCTGTATGTTCACATTTTATATCAATGTTGTAGGACTTAATGGCTTGTTTTGTGTTTTCTTGTTCTGTGGCTGTTAGTCTCCAGACCTTTAACAAGAAAGCTGCCACATGATCTGCATTTTCACATTAAGGAAAGTTTTACTTTAGATTAGCAGTGCTGATACGGAAAGGATGGGAAATACCTTACTTGTGTCAGATTTGCCTTAGGTCTTTTGTCTTGGACAAGTTTGTTATTTGGACCGTGCTCAGACATGAGTAGCACAAATGAAAACAAGCATTTACTTGTGATGCAAAGACGCTAGGAAATGCTGGGGCTGTACGTTCCTAGCTACATCTACTATACAGCCCAAACATCCATATTGCAGTTATATTACTGCTGATAGTGAGAGCAAGTTGATGAAGTTCCTGTGTCTCCTAAAGAGCAGGTTGAGCAGGTGGTGATGGGAGGTGCAGGCAGCTCAGCACTACAGTGTGGATGCATGCAGCCTAGCACAACTTGGAGATCATACACAGACCTTTCCCTTCTTGCCTGTTTTGTAAGCGGTATGGGAAGGAAAGAGATGATGGGCAGTATTGTTAAATTTCTGATATATAAGGATATACTTTGCTTGGTAGAGAACATACTTGTTTAGAAACCCAGGAGGAACTAATCCTTTGAGAATGCAGAGAAGGTACTCTGAGCATTTACTGCAACAGATACATTTAGTGAAAATGATGCACACCTTGAGAGAAAAAATGGGAGAAACAAAGACTTGTTTCTTTGTTTCAGCTTATTAACAGCCTCGAATGTTCAAGAGGTTTTAATCTCTGATTAGAAATAACAGCTTCTACAGTTCTCTATCATATTGAAGATTTACTTCAGTTAAACGGAAACTGTTAATTCTATTTTTGAGAGTCATAAGAAGTTTTAGTAAAAATACAGAATATTTTTAAATAACCTTAAAATGTAAAATTCTGAAAATCAAAATTTGGTTCTTTCAGATAGCTAGATTTTTCTAAGATATAATGAAATCAATAGGATTTATAAACCAGTGCTAAAACACTGAGTTATGTGGGTTTTTTCCTTCTGAAGAAAAGTTTTGTGACGAAAAGTGCCATTGATTTCAGTCTCTTAGGCTGCTCTGTTACATACAGAAGAAAGTGATATCTGCAACTCGGACTTCTCATTATACTGGTAGTTGATGATAAAAATGAACCCTCTGTGCCCACTCAAAAGTGTTTCTGTCCATGTGCAAATATTAGCATTGCATCTGTCTCTTAAATAGTTAATATTATTTATATGATCTGATTCCACCGTAGTCCATGCTGATTAGCATAGTATGAAATAAATTAGTGTCCTTTCCTAATGTTTTCAAATTATGAAGTCGTTGAAGATAATCTGGAATATAGTTTTGCTGTTCTAAACTACAACAATGAAAGAAATAATGAAAATGTCTCCAATGGTGATATAAAAAATTATTAGAATATCCCAATCAAATTAGTGGTAGCAAATCTGCCAACATAAAGCCACTGCTTTTTGTCACTGGAAGGAAGACTTAAGTTTTGAAAAAATCTCTGATGCTTCTGAAATTTGTAATATTTCCACATTCTTCTCTCAGCCCACAATAAGCCAGGTGTTCATCCAATGAAGTATGGGAGTACGGTCTATCAGACTCTTACTTATATAAGAGGAGACTGGAACTCAGGATCTTTAAAATGTTTTGGTCTAAGTTTCTGTAAGTACTCAGAGGAGTAAGATTAAACTCTGTGAATGAGAGCAAAACCCTCAGTATTAGCCTTAGGTTATTTGAAATCAAGAGGACCTCCTTTCTTTACTAAGAGTACTGTATAATATATTTACAGATGAGGTGTTACTTTGAAGTCAGGATCTTGTCTTTGATCAAAAGCATATAGCTTCCCGCGTGTCTTTGAGAAAGAGACAGTAGTTATATAGTACTGGTGTGGGGTTTTTTAATGTTTTGGACAGCAAAAATGACATTTACATGAAACAGTAATACAGGGAAGGTATGAGATAAGACAATTTCAACTACGAGCTCAGAGAAGGTCTCATAAGCAGACTTTAAATCAAGCAGAAGTAATAGCATGTCATACTCACTTTGCTTCCCATACCTGCTGCTAATTAAAGTACTGATAAAGAAGGTTTGTCAACATTAATATGATGAAAAGTAAAACATATTTAAAATTTTCTAGATGAAAGTCCTGTTAATCAGTATTTGAAAGAAGAAAAGGTTTTGAGTAAATGCTCTTAATTCATTATGCTTGTGTAAGAAGTGTAAATATACTGCAGGAGAGCTTTTTAATCCACAAAGGGAAAGGGCATAGAGACTGACAGTGCAGTGGGTTTTTTTGGTTTCTTAGAAGGCTAGAGAAGGTACAATACAATTACAAAGAAAATCACTTGGGTATTGCCTTGCTTAGTCTTTTGCTTAGTCGCTCAGGGCACTAACTTTATCAGGGCTGTGTATTTGGATCAATTATATTCTCTTTCTGGTGGTTTTATGGACATGGACACTGGACATGGATTGTTACGTGATTTTTTAAAAATGTAAACATGAATATGTCTATCCTGGAGGAAAAAAAGGGGAATTTGGAAGAATAATATGCTGCATACACATAGCAGGAGAACGCTATTGAGACATCTTTGTAAATATCCTTTTAATAGAAAATTTCTGGTTTATTGTACAGCATGTAGTAGACTTGAATGTTGCGATTGGGCCCAGCACTGCAGCTGCTCTTTATGGATACATAATTAGTGTTACCTTGGCAAACAGTGGGAATAAGTATGTCTATTGTTTAATTTTTGTGGCATGTTAATGTAGCACAGAAATTTTTTTTTACTGATTCTTTGAAACAACCAAAGCTTCTTTGCTGAGACCTGTGGTGGCGGAGATACCCGTGAAACACTTTCTTTCCTAGAAAAGGGGTATTAGGAAGGTATTTACCCTGCACTGAGTCTCTTAATGTCACCTAGCAGCTCTGAAAACCAAAACTAATGCTGTGTGGCTAGTTAGATGTTTATTTGTAAACCATAATTCTAGAGAATACTTGTAACCATAAGAAAACAGTGCGTTTGGACATCTGTGTTATGACAACTGCATTCCCCCTTAAAGGAAATGAAGTGCTGCTACTGGCAGCTAAATGAGATGTCAATCTCAACCCATGTCACTACCAGCTTTATAGCTTGTTTGGCCAAAGCTGAGGTTCCCATATGAGCTTGCCTCCTGTAGAGATTTTAACCTGGAGAGAAAAGGGACAAAGAATATGATCTATTCACATTTCAATATGACTTAATTTTATTTTTTTTTTTTTAACTAGGAGAAAATAAAAGCATTTTCTTTTAAATATAACCTTTTATGATTTAGTATTCTTAAAATACTGAAACCAAAATGGTAAAATTATGATACCTACCAGATCAAATGCTGGTTTGTTACAAAAGGTAAACTAATATATACTACTATTAGAAATGAATAGCCAAACAAGAGAATAAGGTTTAGCTACTTATATTTCTAGAAAACAATGGGCTGTAGCCATGCAAAGAGTACTTGGATCCCGTTCTTCCAGTTACTGTATTGTGCTGGGTAGAATTCCGCAAAGTAGATTTCTGCTGGTGAAATGTCTTGAGCAGAAATGGACTATCTTGTTTTCCATAGTAATGACTGAGTCTTATATGAAGCTGCATAACTGGAATTTTCTGCATTACATAATTCTTAGCCTTAAAAAAAAATACAAAAAACTTAAAGAACTTCAGTAAGGAAAGGAAGCATAATCTTTGTTACTTAGATAGCATTTTGCAATCTGTAAATCAAACTTCCAACTCAACTTCTCATGTTGTACGTTATCTTTACCATACGAAGTGTTACGTGTTCAGTATTTTTCAATGCTTAAATACAATTGCAAACACTTAAAATACTCAATAGTCTATATACCTTTTCAAAAAGTTTATGAGCTTTCATGATGTCTGACTTGAGATGGAGCTGTCTTTCTGGAGTTAGGAAGCACAATTCTGAAAAAGGATAGTTTTGGCTAACTAAAGCTATCAGAGGGGGCATAGAGAGCATGCTCTGAGATGTTACAGCAACACATTTTCGATTTTTCTGGACATTCTCCCTTGTGCTGACTTACTACTGCTCCCAGCATCCTTTCTTAGAGTATTTCTACCTTAAATTCTACATCTTCTTCCCAGAATCATCTTCCTCTCTCCCCACTGATCTCAGTTTTCACTTTCTGAATTCTTTATGTTTATATCCTCTTAGTCCCTGTTATAATAACCCTATATAAATAATTAAAATAAGTAAAAAGTGATATTTTCCCAATTCTGATTGATAGCACTAGTACGATACTTTGACTTTTTTATAATTTTACTGTACTTCATCTGTCCTTTAAATTTTGGCATGATAATTAGCTGTTGGTCCAGGTTTGTTTTGCACCTAGCTTAGAGGAGTACTGATCTTTAATAATTTATAATGATACTACTATATTTTAATTTAGTTGTAACAGGAGTTTCATCTTCTTGAATGAAATGAACTGAATAGGAAGAAGTCTAATTAGGGTCTAATTCCCAACTATAAGTGGAAATAAATAACAAAAAGAAAATAATCCTTGTTATTATTTATGTTTTTCTAAATAATTTGAAATGATAAATTGTTCTTCCATCTGACACCATAGCCTTCCCTTGAAAGAAACAGGAAATGAAGTGACATCAATAATGTCAAACATCAAGGTGCAGGGAGAGGAAGATCTCAGAAATAGAGGGGTTTGGACCTTCACTTTGTGCTTCATAAGCAGAGCACACAAACTTTTACTCCAAGGTTGTATTCACCTCTATAACTTTGTCACAATATTTCACAGCTAAGAGAAATAGCTTTTGATATCTTCCTGTTCTACATCAATCCCCTGTCTTTGTTTTTCTTCAAATGATGATTTCTTTATACTTCTGATGCCCTGAGAAGTGTAGAAAGGCAAGATGCAAAAAGAAAACGTTGGAAGTATTACAACAAACCAGCTTTGGTGTCTCAATCATGCCCAAATGTATGGGAATAAGTACAACAAAAGTACCATCTTTACATTATTAATAATGTTATTAACTGAATAACATAATGCTTTATAACTTAATACCCTTCTTCCAAAATTAGTTCTAAAGTCTATAAAAATTAAATCAGAATAAATTTGTACCAATTCAGTGGAGTCATATATACCATTTTTTTTTTTTTTCATTTACACCAATGTAATTTCTCATTAAATGTCTCATGAAATTTATCTTTCAACCTCCTGTTGGTCTTTTAAATGAAAATCATCTAAGCTCTGGCATAACTGCAGAAGGGGTGTGTGTATGTCCATCCATCTCTAGATAGTATATTTTAAAAGCCAATACTTGCACTTCAAATGTCAATTAACCCATTGTTTGCAATTAACAGTGCATAGTCCTATAACTGTTTAAAGAATGCACACTTACAGGACAGCATGGCCTCATGTCTGATGGGGACTGGTTATTTCTGTTCAATTTGTCATGTTTGAAGTATGATATATAATTTGTAAAATGTAAGGGTTTTGCAAAAGAGATAATGCATTTACATGCAGTAGGATTAGATTTATTTTGTGCAATTTCTAGCAACTGCATTGTTACAAGACGCATGCTGGGGAACACTTGTAACCTACACACACCTTGAAAATTAGTACAAAACAAATAGCAAAAAGTCACAGAATTTGCCAATGGCATTCTTTTTGAAGTGTTTAGAGAATTAATAAAAGGTGTTCGGTGTAGATGCCGTATGTATGACATATAAAGGCAGCATTCATAGAATCACAGAATGGTTTGGGTTGGAAGGGACCTTAAAGATCATCCAGTTCCAACCCCCCTGCCTTGGGCAGGGACACCCTCCACTAGACCAGGTTGTTCCAAGTCTCATCCAGCCTGGCCTTGAACACTTCCAGAGATGGGGCATCCACAGCTTCTCTTGGCAACCTGTTCCAGTGCCTCTCCACCCTCTCCATGAAGAATTTCTTCCTGATATCTAATCCAAATCTCCCCACTTTCAATTTAAACCCATTACCCCTTGTCCTATCACTACAGGCCCTTGTAAAAAGTCCTCCACCCAGCTTTCCTGCAGGCCCCCTTCAGGTACTGGAAGGTGCTCTAAGGTCTCCCCAGAGCCGTCTCTTCTCCAGGCTCAAGAAGCCCAATTCTCTCAACCTTTCTTCATAAGAGAGGTGCTCCAGCCCTCTGAGCATCTTTGTGTCATGCTTTGGACTCGTTCCAACTGGTCGATGTCCTTCTTATTTTGAGGGCTCCAGAGCTGGACACAGTGTTCCAGGTGGGGTCTTACAAGAGCAGAGTAGAAGTGGAGAATGACCTCCCTGGATCTGCTGGCCATGATTCTCTGGCTACAGCCCAGGATACAATTTGCTTTCTGGGCTGCCAGCACACACTGCTGGCTCATGTCCAGCTTTTCATCCACCAGTACCCCTAAGTCCTTCTCCTCAGAGCTGCTCTTGATCCATCCTCCGCCCAGCCTGTATTTGTGCTTGAGATTGCCCCAACCCAGGTGCAGGACCTTGTGCTTGGCCTTGTTGAACTTCATGAGGTTGGCACAGCTGCACCTCTCCAGCCTGTCAAGGTTGCTTTGGATGGCATCCTTCCCTCCAGTGTGTCGACTGGACCACACATCTTGGTGAGCATTGTTCAGTTAAAATCCATCTGTCAGAGACATATACTCTGTTCATGTCTATAGACAGTCTTAAAAATTGGTGGGTTTATAAAATAAATTAAACTCACTTGCTATTTAAATCCATTGCTTTATTTTATTTTTATTTCAGCTTCCTGAAGGTTTAAGAAGAACCAGTGTTATGGCCCTCGGGCATTTCCCTTGCCAGCTTAGGAACCCCTACAGCCAATACTGACTTGGTTGCAAATATGAAAGCATTGTCTGTGTGAATACCACAGATGCACTTATTTCTGAGGAACAAGAAGCAATTCTATAGCCAATTTTCAGAATGCTGATTTTTAAAACAGATCAAACATGGAAACAGCAGGGAGAAAAAATCAAAGATGTCTTTCCTGTTTGATACAGACTTTCGGATAGAGTAACCATCCAGAATTAGACTTGAGAAGTATGATCCCTTTCCTTTGCAGGACAGAATATTATAGACTTATGATACCAGGGGAAACAGCTGGCTCACCTAGTGCACGCTTTGTTATATAAAGTACTCAGCTGATTAATCTATGGGAATTGGTAATCATTTGACTCTGGATATTTTGTTCAAATGTGTTTGGTTTTTTTTCCAGTGATTCATGAAGCCCTTATCAGAATTCAAAAAGCACTTCTCAAATCAACTAAGAGCTTAAAAAAAAGATTAAAAAAATTAATAGTAATGAGCTCATTTTCATGGAAATAGGACTAGGCTCACTGGTGGGTCAAACTGCTTTCTGCACTTACACTTTCCAGTATTTTCCTCAATTCTTCTCCATTTATTTCACACATCACTATCTTCCATTTTCTCTATATCTAAACCATGCCATTTGGCTTTTTGTTCTTTAACCAGCAACTGTCACTTCAAGGTATTTCAAAATGGTGGTAAAAAATTTTCATCTATATTTCACTCAAGAAAATTAAGAATTCATTGTCATCTTGAAACCCATTATTCATGACAGTGTTCTCAATAGATTACAAATCATAGTTTGAAGTAGTATTGAGCAAAAATTTACTATGCACAAGCCTCTCCATTCCTGCTGGATTAATAATGTGTTTTAATGATACTGCATTTGTATTCTTTTGGCTTTCTTTCATGAGACATCAAAGAAGCAACCGAATGTATCTTTCATATTCCAGACATACCACAATACTTTAGTGTTTTCCTTTCCTTCAGATTCACTGCTAACCAAAATGAAAGCTAAGGTCTTGTCAGCAAAACCTAAGCCATCTGAAATGAATTGGTATCCCTTTGAGGTTCTCAGTTTGTTGGAAAGATGGAATTACTTGCTGTTTTATACACTACAGCAGAAGAATTGTTTTGGCAGGTTCCAGAGAAAAAATGTTGTTGTCGTGTTCCACAGGCCAGTATAGAAGAGGTTACACACTGGTGCTGGAGATATTCAGGTTGTTTCATAGGTTCTCATCCAGGAGATGAAGAAGGAATACTTTATGGCTTGAAATCACATACACAGACTTCCTACTGAAGGCTATGCACACTGTTAAGGAAAAAACCTTGTGATCCTGGAATACAAAGGAGTTTGAATAGGATAATATTATTATTGAAATCCCTTATGTAAATGAAGTAAGACCTCTTAAGGAAGTATGACACTGGGAAGGTAGGCCTTTTTCCTGTTTCATCAGGGGAGTCCACATACAGATCTGAAGATGAAAGGTCAGTTCTGTGTGCATTAGTTGTGTATCTCCTAGGATGAATACTGTTGTACTGGGTGATTGAGGGTAGAAGTGAACTATCTCAGCTGTAACTTCCATTCATCTCTGTTCTGGAACAGGTAAGAATTATATGCCAAAACAAATGACTTCAAAGAGGAAAACAAAAGCTTGTTCTGGAAACAGACTTTTTATGAAAGATGGTGGAAGTGTGACCAGAAATTCTCATAGAGCCGGCATGCCATGGAGTAGGAATAGGAGGGCAATGTATACAAGGTTCTTCTCCTTTACAGGATGCATAGTATTTTTTAAATGAATACTACCAGTGGCCTAAGGTAAGGCAGCCACTCCTTCCCTTCAGAAAAGAGAAAATGTCTCATAGTCTTCTTTTTCTAATTTTTGTCATACATAAGCCTACACCAAATGAAAATTTGGTCTACTGTCTCCTGTATCACATTTTCTATGACAGCAACACTACTGGGACCAATAATATGCATATTTTAACACTAGGCAAAAGTACAAATAGCTTTAAAAAGCAATTAGACAAAAGTACAGAGCATAAGGTCATTAGTGACTCTTAGACAAAACGTGGTGAAATGCTGCTGGAAAAAGGTCAGCTAGAAAATTCTGGGCTCCACCACAGCGGCAAACCTCCTTCCTTACTGTATTGCGAAAGGTGGCAGGATCTGATTCCAAAGTCCCCCCGGATGTAAAATTTTTAGATTATTTGATGTGTATTAAAGGGCATAATAAAGCTGGCTGCTAGCTTGTATTTCAAGATTTCTATAATGAAATCAGGTAAAGAATAAAAAAATCTTCTAACATAATTTTGATAGCACATTCTCACCTATTATTTCTATAAGAGACAACTCTGCTCTCTTTCTCATGATAAGCGGTACCTTGTTTTGTGAGTAATGGTATTGAAAGCCATGGTGGTGCATGTGTAATGGATTGAAAATGAACACATGCAACAGAGAAAGTGAAAGTACAGAGTACAGAGAATTTGATGATTTCTTTATTTCCTCCTCTCTTTAAGGTGTCTTAAGTAGAGATGATAGTAAAGAACATGTACGTCTTGAGAGGGAGATTTTTGCTTTGTCTTTTAGAAAGTACAATCAAGAATGTACAGGATGTAAGCCAATGGGACAATGCCGACAAAATCCAAGCCAGATGATTTGTTTTATTCTGGCTTGTTTTTATTTTGCTTCTTGAGGGACATTCTGTCGGGATGAGAGTAATCATAAAGGCTTATTGTAGTTCCTCCAGGCTCCTCCTTACTACAAATCATCCTGGGCTTTATAAAAGAAACCAGGAGCTCTCCTGTTAAAACTTTGCAGTACTAGTTTTCTGGTTAGTTGTCAACTGATTTTTTTTGTCACTGATCTGTAATACCATCCTTCTGTGGGGGAATTATTGAGGATGCCTTACTGAACAGAGATGAAGGGAAGTTTCCTTAGCAACAGGAATAACATGGAATGCTGAAAAGCTGTCTGGTTACTCTGCTTGTTTCTGTACAACAAAAAAGGCTTTTTTTTTCTATTTAATTTTTTTGTACAGTACAAAGACTCAGACACACAACCTGAAATTTTGTGCCTACTTTCAATTATTCAAGGAAATGAAGTTAAAAACTAGTAATCCTTCAGGCATCATTCAAGTAATTATCTTAGTATGCCCAATTCCTTCATTAATTAATTTGCAAAAGCCTATTAGCATATATATATATAAAGCATGATTTAGCCTGACTTGTATCCAAGGAAACATGTATACTTAATAACTGAGATAATACTTTGCACATCTGTAGCACTTCTCTAACCATCTTTTACCAACCTGGAGGGCTTTAAGTTCAGATTTTAAATGTGTTTAGACATCTATAGATGCAGACAGGTGCCTGGAGAATTTTCAGAAAGTGATTTCAATAATCCATCAGTTATCTGCTAGCTCCCTTGTGAGAGACAGCAAAATACTGTTTCCAGTGGTGCAGCTGAAGATTAAGAAGAAACACAATAAATCTTTGAAAGAGTTAAGAGTGAATCCAACCTTATGATTCCTACCACTGTGCTTTAATAACTAACTAACTAATGTTCGCTGCAAGGCAAGACTGGATAATTAATGCAATTTAGGAAAAAAAAAAAAAGGACATTTTCTTTGAAGCCTACACCTGAGTAGTAAGACATCATGTGGCTGTTATCCTGCAGAGGCACCTTGGAACTGCACTCTGTCTTAGTCCCCTCCGTTACCCACCAAGACCACTTCCTCACTAAGCTCTCCACTATCATGGCAAGGCACAAACACTGAACTATAAGAATCCTTGTGGGACAATAACTCTATTTGCTGGCAATACCTAGCAACCAGAACATCTTAGCTCCTTTCATAACTGACTCCAACTCCACCTTTAAAGTATAGTATTTGGAGGCTTTGGTTTCACTTTTCCAGTCAGATATGACTGCCCTCTATAAATAACACTCACAGCCTTTGATTTGCTGAGATTAAGCATGCCAAAGGTTTTATTTTGCTGCAATAGATCCTCCATCATTCCAGTGTTTCTTGCCTTTGCTTATTTTGATTTGAATTCATCTTTCTGGAATGTGGTGTTAAAGTGCATTAGAACTCAAGTACAAAAAAAAAAAAAAATGGTTTTAGGTCCTCAAAAAAGTAACTTTTGCCTCCTTCTCCAATGGGTGTTAGCCATAAATTTCTACATATGTAGTACCAGAACTATTGGAAAGAAAGGCTTGGTATTAAGTGTAGTGAAATGAATATTTTTCTTTATTCTATCCCTTGAAAAGGAGTTTTAGTCTCAACATCTTGTTGGCTAAGGTTGTTACTTATTTCCTGGTTTTTGCTAGTGTAGGCAACATATTAAGAGAAGAAAGTAGATTATGAAGACAAAAACAACAGAATGTTAAATAATACTTGCAAAGCAGTATTGCTAGCTGGTGTGTGAATTCAGATATGCTATTCTGATAGTACTATAATTTCATTGATTCTCTCAACTGGGAAATGACGGTTAGAATTTCCTGCCAAAGCTCAGAATATCTATTAGATAAAATATCTAGTACTGGAATATAACTGGAAATCAGTGGGTGTGTTGGTGGAGGAATACAAAGAAAAAAAAAGAAATATTTTTGGTGTGAAATCTTTATATCACATATTTTTATGCCAGCTTACATATCAAAAGGACAATATTTCGAAGTACTTAAAACAAGTGAGTATACCTCATTACATTTTCTTGTAGGGTATACGTTCATTTGTACTTTTCACTGTGCAATAATAAAATGGCATAACAGGAACATCGTTGTGGTCAGAAGAGATTTAACTGTAATGCAAGTTTAATTGCCATGAATGACTTACAACCCTATAATTAACAACACAATGCATTTGATATTTTTACATGTTTGCGGGGTGCAACACTGAAATATATTTGCCAGTGACTGACAAACTAAATTATGGCTAGATAATAGAAAAAGCTGTTCTATCTCATTGTTAGGTGATGAATGTTGAGATATATAAGCCACTGCAATAGAGCATTAGAGTGTTTTACATCAAATTTCTCATGACAAGATGACATTTTCCACCTGTTAAAAAAAAACCCAGAGGATTGCACACCTGGTAAATCTCAGATAAAGAATACAAGAATGACAGCAGCATAGTTAGGATTTCACCTTATGGGCCTGGGTTTTTTGTTTAGACATCATGCATGTGTATGTGTTTGGCAGCATTCTGAAGCTACTGTCTGCTGGAATTTCTGATGTGCTGGCTGTTTAAAGGAAGAGACAGACATCCTGGGATAGTGGTTTTGAAGACTGATAAATAAGGCCTCAGGGTATAGTGGAGCTTCTTTGACCCAGGAAGTCAGAAAAATGGAGAACCTGGCCTGCTGCTAGTTTCTGGGTTTTCAGCAAGTTCCTCTTCCTGGAACACTGCTTTTCAGACATCCTCTCGGCAAATGCTGTCTCTGCACGTATAGTGTTGTGCGATGCAGGGACAGCAATGCACCTCTGTGTGCTAAGGAACCAAGACGTGAATTAAAGCCGTCATGCAGTGTATCCCAAGGTGCCATTCATGGTGCAAGGTAAACTGCAGTAACTCAAGCATTTCTCAATTGGAAAAATGTGAGTGCTATGCAACCCAAAATCTCCCTGGGAGATCTTCTAAGAAAATGCACCCCTGAGGAGAAGCTGAAATTACAGGAACAGTGCAGGGAGATTTGGAAATCAAATACAACACAGACTCATTGGTTTTGAAGTAGTTCTGTGGAAAATTCATAGATGAAATTACTTGCACAGAAATTTCCTTTTGATATAAGTCAAAAGTTGATTACACATTAAAACCCCATAAGCTTATCTGGTCCTGTAGCTTATCTATAGCTATCAATGATTCCACAACAAATGCAGTACTTGGCTTAGGCTAAGCAGATTTTCCAATTCTTTTACACTGTTTATTTAGTATGCCACAATGATATCACAGATGTATGAAAGACATCATTAGTTTATGGGTACCTAATGGCCAAGCTTCAGATACGCTGAGGCCCTGCTAGAGTTATAGGAACGGCTTGTGTCATGGCTTTCATGAACAATTACTGTCAGGATTTCAGTGTCATCCCTACTGCTACACTAGAGCAACAGGAAAGGTTTGGGGAGGTGTCTTCTCTATAAATGGGGGCTTTTGGACAAAGAGGAAGTCCTTACTGTCTACAAGCCATGTGCTGTCTACTTACATGTGTTGTTCAGAATGTGCTTCCTGTAAAAGTCAGCAAGTGCATATACACCAGCTTATTATTAGGTTATTATTCGACTAGTGTGCTGAAGAGAGAAGGATATGTTAGCTAGAGTGTGTGTCTCTGACTAGGAACTCTCAATTATTGCACTGAAAGACTACAGGTTAAGAGTAGATGTTGGTATTTGTCAATTTGTATCAAATTTGGGTAATAATTTGTCCAAAATAAAATGGAACCTGCCCCAAATTTCAAAATTTCCTAAATACTTTGGGTTGGTTTGCACTATTGTATGTGCTTTAATTTTCTGTGTTTCCCTTCTAAAGTGCAGCAGAACCAAAGCTTTGGCAAACATGTTTTCCTGTTACAAAGATGCGACAGAGATCTGAAGCAGGTAGAGACAGGGTGAGCTGCCCAAGGGAAGCGGAGGCAGCAGAAAATTGCTGCACGAAGCACTCTCTGCTTCTGAGGGGCAAGAAGGCTGAACTGCTGAAAGGGTCCCAGCCCATGCAGAGCTTGGGATGACAGTTTTTGCTCTATGAACAGTCTCTGACTGGTCCCTTCATCTTGGACTTTGACTTGCTAGCTATAGAGTGGAGACTATTCAGTCAGACTCAAAGCTCGAAGATGGGAAAGGGAATCACTAGAGCTACTTTTGTCATTTGTAAGAAATTCTAAATCTCAGCTATGAAATGACCCCCTGCTTTTCATCACTAGTTTAAAAAACAACACTGCTTTTAGAAAGGAGTCTCCCATTTTAGAGCCAAATTACCTGCAAGTGTAAACTTGTTTACCTCAGTAAAGAAGTGTCAAACTTACTAGTCATCTTTTAGTGTTTACCATTATTTTAAAACACCCTAGGAAAATCAAGAGCAGCACTATCCTGATAATTCCTCTGGCCTCTTAAAGTTTTCCATCCTGTATTTTTTTAACCTTCCTTTTCTCTAGTAAGTACAGTTCGGTTTCTTATCTTGAGTTGAAAGTGTTTAATAGAATCATAGAATCACAGAATGGTTTGAGTTGGAAGGGACCTTAAAGATCATCCAGTTCCAACCCCCCTGCCTTGGGCAGGGACACCCTCCACTAGACCAGGTTTCTCCAAGTCTCATCCAGCCTGGCCTTGAACACTTCCAGAGATGGGGCATCCACAGCTTCTGTGGGCAACCCGTGCCAGTGCTTCACCACCCTTTCCATGAAGAACTTCTTCCTGATATCTAATCTAAATCTCCCCACTTTCAATTTAAACCCATTACCCCTTGTCCTATCACTACAGGCCCTTGTAAAAAGTCCCCCATCCAGCTTTCCTGCAGGCCCCCTTCAGGTACTGGAGGGTGCTATAAGGTTTCCCTGGAGCCATCTCTTCTCCAGGCTGGACAAGCCCAATTCTCTCAGGCTGTACCCATAGCAGAGGGGTTCCAGTCCTCTGATTATCTCTGTGACCTCCTCTGGTCTATATCCTTCTTATGTTGAGGGCTCCACAGTTGGACACAGTACTCCAGGTAAGAGTACTCTAGTTTGTGCTGAGTGGAGTTCAGTAAGACCCATTTTTCTTCAAAACTTACAAAATTATTTTTCAGAAATATTAATTATTGTTAACAGTTGTCTTGAAGATTCAACTTATATAAGCTATTTTAAAATGTTCCTTATACTATTAACTGATTAGAATATTGTTAAAGTGAAAACTGCATGGTTCTCTGGTGACTCAGGTTCCCCAAATGAATGAGTACTTTCTTTTGGTTTACTGTCATTGTTTCTCAAATACATTTAAAGTAGATAGTGCACGTCATTCTGTAAATTACTGGTCTGAGTTGTTGTTTATTTTGTTGAACTATGGTTCTATTGCATAATTGCATTTGCCAGGTGGAAGCGAATGCTGGCTCTTTGAAATCACAACTGATAGCGTCTTGGGAGTTTACGCCAACTAAATACTGCCTCAGTTTGTTCATCTCTGTGCATCCAACACACATCCATCAACCTCACAGAGAAGCTTTCAAGGTTAACAGTTTGCATGCTCAAGGATAGATTGCTTATTTATTTAAAAAAACCCAAAAAACCAAAACCAAAACCAAACCTTCAGTGAGTGACAATAGATCCCATGATGCTGGGACTTCTGCAGAAAAAAATCAGAAATATTTTAATTGGTAAATTGGTAGTTTATGCAATGTTAAAAAGCTAAAACTACCTACAGAAAACTATGACTGTGAAATAGTTTCTTCTAGGTCATATTAGGATGTAAATGTGATTTAAATTAAATAATGGAAAGTGACCAACAATTATAAGATCCTATTTCTGAAAAACAGAATTTAGGATTTGTACTATTTCTCTATCAGATCTTTATGCTATCTCTGTAATAAAAGGTGAAAAGGTGACTTATGCTATTTAAAAAGGAGGTTATTGCAAATTGAAGATAGAGCTATAATTGGGTCTCCTGCTGATGCAAGTGAAGAAAAAACAATTAGTGAACAGTCTAAGAAAAAAGGCTAATCTCAAAAAGTGGTTGGAAAACAGAAAGTTCTTTCCACTGACATGCTGACACAGATAATGATAATCAAGATTGTCCTGAAGTTCCTGGACTAGGCAACTGGGTATGTTTGACTGACTTTCCTGGTACAATGTGCTTTTGTTTGTGTAGGTAAGTATTTGCTGCACACCTATGTCATTCCAAGGTCTTGGTTTTTGAAATCAAATCATTATGTTTGCTAAGTACAAACATTCTAATTTTGTTCCGTATTTTCCTTTTTCCCCAGTGGGGTATATAACTCCAGTATACAAAATCATTGAATACCTGCATACCATCCATGGTTACAACCTGGCCAAAAGCTGGTGGCAAAAGAAATGTGGCAACCCAGCCAGATGTCCCATGTAAACATGTCTGGTGCCCAGGCTCCCAGCTGCAGGGAGTGCTGGAGCCTCTCACATGGAATAGAGGACTGCAGGGACAGCACTTGTGTTCGCTGCAAGCAGATAAATGATCTGCTCAGCCTCATGGCTGAGCTGAAAGAGGAGGTGGAAAGGCTGAGGACTATAAGGGAGTGTGAGAGGGAGAGACTGGTGGACTCAGACCCTCCCACCCCTGAGGCAAAGGCAACAGGATCCCCACGAAGCACAGGATCCCCACAAAGCACAGGATCCCCTAGCCTCTTGCCACCAGGTAAGAGGAGAGGACCTAAGAGATGGGGGGGAATGGAAACAGGTCCCTCCTCGGGGAGGCAGGCGAATCTCCTGCTGGCCTCCCTTGCCTCCCCAGTTACCGCTGCTCAACAGGTATGGGGCTCTGGAAACTGAGCGCCAGGCAAATGAGGATGGAAACGAAGGACCATCTGGGGAGACATCCAGGGTGAGTCAGTCACCTGTGCATCTTAGGACTAGTTCAGTCAAGAAAAAAAGGAGGGTACTCATGGTAGGTGATTCTGAGGGGAACTGAGGGCCCCATATGTCGACCAGATCCCTGCCACAGGGAAGTCTGCTGCCTCCCTGGGGCCTGGGTTAGGGATATTAATAAGAAACTCCCTGGTTTGTTGCGATCCTCAGACTACTACCCTCTTTTGATCATCCAAGCTGGTAGTGATGAGAACACAGAGAGAAGTCCAAAAGTGATTAAAAAGGACTTCAGTTCATTAGGGAGATTGGTTGCAGGATCGGGAGCACAGGTAGTGTTTTCCTTGATCCCTTCAGTGGCAGGGAATTACACTGAAAGAAACAGGAAAACACATCTGATTGATTGATTAACACATGGCTTAGAGGCTGGTGTCACCAACAGAATTTTGGTTTTTTTGATCATGGGGAGGTTTACATGGCACTGGGTCTACTGGCAAGAGATGGGGTTCAGCTGTCTCAAAGGGGAAAAAGGATCCTCATGCATGAATTGGCAGGGCTCATAGAAAGGGCTTTAAACTAGATTTGAAGGGGGAAGGGGATGGGACTGGGCTAGCCAGAGAGGAGCCTGTGCACAGCATGCTGGTGCTGTTGGGACGGTGTGCTGGGAAGGCTGTTCAATCTGCTGTCTCAGTTGAGGTGGGGGATGGTGATGCATCCAACAGGGGAATAAATAAGGTCAACTAGGCTTGGCACCAAGGCTCCTTACCTACCACCAAAGACAATGATGAAAAGGCAGACAGTGCTGGGACTGTGTATGACAAGGGTATATCCTCCCGCTCTCCTCCAGGAAAACCTGCACGCTTGGTCACCTCTCTGAAATGCCTATACACTAACGCACGCAGGATGGGGAACAAGCAGGAGGAACTAGAGATCTGCGTGTGCTCTCAGGACCATGATCTCATCGCAGTTACTGAGACATGGTGGGACAGCTCACATGACTGGAACACTGTCAGGGATGGCTATGTCCTTTTTAGGAAAGATAGGTCAGCAAGGTGAGGTGGTGGAGTTGCTCTGTATGTGGGAGAGCAACTGGAATGTATCGAGCTTTCCCTGGGGGTGGATGAAGAGCGAGTTGAATGCTTGTGGGTAAGGATCAAGGGGCAGACTAATATGGGAGACACTGCTGTGGGTGTTTGCTACAGGCCACCCGATCAGGATGAGGAAGCTGATGAGGCCTTCTACAGGCAGCTGGAAGTAGCCTCAGAATCACAGGCTCTGGTTGTCATGGGGGACTTCAATTACCCTGACATTTGCTGGAAAAGCTGCACAGCCAGGCATGCGCAGACCAGGAGGTTCCTCCAATGCATTGACAATAACTTCTTGATGCAGATGGTGGAGGAGCCGACAAGGAGAGGAGTAGTGCTGGGTCTTGTACTGATGAAAAAGGAGGGACTTGCTGAGGATGTGAAGGTAGGGGGCAACCTTGGATGTAGTGACGACGAGATGGTGGAGTTCAGGATCATATGCAGCAGGCACAGAGCCACAAGCAGGGTCACTACCTTAGACTTCAGAAGGGCTAACTTTGGCCTCTTCAAGGACCTGCTTGGAGAAGTCCTGGGGGATAGGACTCTAGATGGTAGGGGAGCCCATGAGAGCTGGTTAATATTCAAGCGCCATTCCCTCCAAGCTCAAGACCCGAGCATCCCAAAGAGTAAGAAATCAAGTAAGAGAGCCAGGAGACTTGCATGGATGAGCAGGGAGCGAATGAATAAACTTGAGTGGAAAAAGGAAGTATATAGAACATGGAAGAAGGGGCTGACCACTTGGGAGGAATACAAAAATGTTGTCAGAGGATGTAGGGATGCAATAAGGAAAGCTAAGGCCTCCTTAGAACTGAATCTGGCAAGAGAGGTCAAGGACAACAAGAAAGGCTTTTTCAAGTACATTGGAGGAAAAAAGACCAGAGAAAATGTTGGCCCACTGCTGAATGAAGGAGGTGCCCTGGTGACTGAGGATATGGAGAAGGCAGTTGCTGAATGCCACCTTTGCCTCTGTCTTTACTGCTAAGACCAGCCCTCAGGAGTCCCCGACCTTGAAAACCATGGAGGAAGTCACGAGAAAGCAAGGTTTTGCCTCAGTTGAAGAGGATTGGGTTAGAGATCAATTAAGCAAACTGAACATCCACAAATCCATGGGCCCTGATGGGATGCACCCACAAGTGCTGAGGGAGCTGGCAAAAGTCATTGCTAGGCCACTCTCCATAATCTTTGAAAAGTCCTGGAGAACAGGAGAGGTGCCTGAGGACTGGAGGAAAGCCAGTGTTACTCCAATCTTCAAAAAAGGCAAGAAGGAGGACCCAGGCAACTATAGACCAGTCAGCCTCACTTTCATCCCTGGAAAGATGATGGAACAACTTGTTCTTGGTGCCATCTCAAAGCATGTTGAGGAAAGGAAGTTAATCACAAGTAGTCAGCATGGATTCAACAGGGGGAAGTCATGTTTGACCAATCTGATAGCTTTTTATGATGGTTTCACTAGATGGATGGATGAGGGGAAGGCAGTGGATGTGGTCTGCCTTGACTTCAGCAAAGCTTTTGACACGGTCTCCCATGGCATCCTCATAGACAAGCTTAGGAAGTATGGGCTGGACCATTGCATGGTGAGGTGGATTGGGAACTGGCTGGAGGAAAGAGCTCAGAGAGTTGTGGTCAATGGGACAGAGTCTAGTTGGAGGCCGGTGGCTAGTAGCGTCCCCCAGCAGTCAGTGCTTGGTCCAGCCCTATTCAATATATTCATCAATGACCTGGATGAAAGGATGGAATGTCCTCTCAGCAAGTTTGCTGGTGATACCAAACTGGGAGGAGTGGCTGCCATGCCAGAAGGCCGTGCTGCCATCCAGCATGACCTGGACAGGCTGGAGAGCTGGGCAGGGAGAAATCTAATGAAATTCAATAAGGGCAAGTGTGAAGTGCTGCATCTGGGGAAGAACAACGCCATAGATCAGTACAGGTTGGGGGCTGTTTAGTTGGAGGGCAGCTCTGGGGAAAAGGACCTTGGAGTCCTAGTGGACAACAGGATAACCATGAGCCAACAGTGTGCCCTCATGGCCAAGAAGGCCAATGGCATCCTGGGGTGCATTAAGAAGAGCGTGGCCAGCAGGTCGAGGGAAGTTATCCTCCCCCTCTACTCTGCACTGGTGAAGCCTCCCCTGGAGTGTTGTGTCCAGTTCTGGGCTCCTCAGTTCCAGAAGGACAAGGAGCTACTGGAGAGGGTCCAGCTCAGGGCCACTGAGATGATGAAGGGCCTGGAACACCTTTCCTTTTCCTTTATGAGGAAAGGCTGAGAGAGCTGCGTCTGTTCAGCTTGGAGAAGAGGAGACTGAGGGGGGTTCTTATCAATGCTGATCAATATCTAAAGGGTGGGTGTTAGGAGGATGGGACCAGGCTCTTCTCAGTGGTGTCCAGTGACAGGACTAGGGGCAATGGCTATAACTGGCAAACAGAAGGTTCAATCTGAACATGAGGAAACCCTTCTTCCCTGTGAGGGTGACAGAGCACTGGGACAGGCTGCCCAGAGAGGTGGGGGAGTCTCCTTCCCTGGAGACTTTCCAAAGCTGCCTGGACTTGTTCCTGTGTGATGCGCTCTAGGTGATCCTGCTCTGGCAGGAGGGTTGGACTAGATGATCTTTAGAGGTCCCTTCCAACCCCTAACACTCTGTGAATCTGTGAGTCTGTGCATACAATTGAGATAACTGCTATCATCTTCATTGAGAATCGTCTTGGGCAGTTGGTAACTGTACCCTGGTATACACCCAGGCTGATGAGCACAGGATTTGTAACCAGAGTTTCTCTAGAGTTTATTCAGTATGACCTGAAACTCTGTCTTTTCCTTAGGACCAGACTTTAAAGATAGAGCAGGTTTAAGTGCCACTCCGGCTATGTTTACCAGAAAAATAAAAGGGTGATCATAATTATTATAGGTGTCACTTGGCTAATGCTTGAAATTTAGTTCTTGTAGCACCAAGTTCACTGTACCTCCTGGTGGCTGGTGGTTAGTTAGCCATCAGGTCCTAAATCTGATACTCCAGCTGTGGTGCTGTCAGTGTGTGAGAAGAGGTAGGTCTACCTGAGCTGCAGTTGTCCCTTGTGTTGCAGAATAGACAAGTGTATCACAAGCATGCTGCAGTTCTGAGAAAAAGCTGTAGACTCCTTGCTGGATTAATACTCCATAATTGGTCTTATATTACTGAGTTTTTGCCGAGATCTTTAAGGCTTGCCTTATCAGTATTTTATAGAAAATGTTCTTTCCTGAAGTCTCATATGAGCGGCAAAGGTCAGGTACGACGGCAGTCTTAAAATCCACATTTTTATTTGACCTTTGTATACTTAACAAGTGTATAATTTTCTCTCCCTGCCCCTATAAAGCTAATGGGAAGGATGATGTGCTATGTCTTCGATGCTAGGGTGTCTCAAATTCTCTGCTTCAAAATCACTTTTGTGTAATGCTCCAGCTGTGAGACTTGTAACTCTTGGGGCTAACATATCCTTCCCTCATTTGCTGAATGGTGGCTGGGTGGGGGAGGAACCCTCAACATTTCCAGCTTGTCTTCTGATTTAGAATAAAATTGGTTTTGAAATATGACCTTTCTTGTAGAATGGATCTAGTTGAAACTTTAATATTGAATCAGGGCTTGTAAAAGTTGTGTCAGGGCCATTTGGTGAGCCTGCAGGGTGTTTCTGTCTCTCTTTGAGACTATGAAATTGCTGGGATTTGACAGACAATATGACAGCTACATACATCACCATGCACAGAAGGATGAGGTCACTTTCCTCTTGGATCAGGAAGCAAAACCCTTATGAACCCTGTGTTTCCTACTTTGGAAAGAGACCATATGCCCTAGTGGGGGATGATTATCAAAGCTGAAACTGGGATGTGCAGGTGGGAGCTTAGAATTGCTCTTCTCTGCACAAGGTTGTTTCAACCAAATTTTTTTGTGACTTACTTGTAGGTGACAGATGAGCCCAATATTTATAGAGCATGCATAGGTAATGAAGGGGAAAAGAAATCTTTGTGTTCCTCAGTGCAAACTTATGTTGTAGTTAGTTTTATTCTGATGTATTGGTGTAGATGCAGTCTGTCAGGATATTATGAATATTCAGGCATTTTCCCAGTTCTGCAAGTGTCAGATATTTTTTTTATCATCTGAGCAAGTGCTGATCCCCAAACTGGTACATCTTAGGTAGTGCTTTATTGAGGTGAGTTCTCTGGCTTGGAGCTGATTAATCGTGTATTGAAAAGTTTTTCTTGAAAAAGCCTCAGAAAGATAGAAAGATATAAATTGGTGAATGTGTTTGGGTTTTGTGTTTGTTTGTTTGGGTTTTTTTTCAATTTTACACCCCCACCCCCCACCCCCCCCCGAAACATTTTTAGCTATGTTAAGTAACCTATTGGGCTCTGGCCTTGGCTAGTTTGGGCTGTATATTGTAACTAAAACATCTTTAAATCTGTTAATTTTGCCAGTTTTGTTGTATTACCTACCTGCTGGATGTTACTTACTCTCTTGTTTCTGAGCAGTTTCTAGATTTGCAGTTTCTAGATTTGCTCATGTATTTTGTAAGCTATCTTTATAAGTTTCAATTGTTTGGAAAAAAATTCTAATTAATTCTAGTTTATAGGTGCATCTCCTTTTAAATAATTGCTTTTATGTTAATTTCATTTGTATATACATGCATATATATATTTCTAAAATGACGTAGTCAACAACCGTATTTCCACTCCCAGATTCACTGTTTTTTCCTTATTTTTCTTCAAGAAAATGGCTAAAGTAAAATTCCAGGTTCCATTTGTGAAGACCCTTGACAGAGGAAATTCTATCATCATGATGAATAAATAAATGAGGCATTTTATTCACTTTATGGCTCGTGTTTATAATAACCTGTACAAATTGCTCATGAAACACTGCAGAGGTTAGGATGTTCTGCTGAAGGGAAGTCCTGTTAGAACAATAAATTTGGTATTTGTTCAACAGATTTTTTTTATGTCTCATGACTAGCATCTGCTTGATTTAGATGCTGCAGTTGTGAACCTTGCCTTATGAAACAACTTGAAGTGCAGCTGTCTCTTACAGCAATTTTTAATAACTAGCTTAAACTACTTTTATATTTTAAATTGAAAATTTTGTCTTAGTATTACCCTAATTCCCAGAATGCAATATAATTTGTTTCTGTTTTTTTGCATCCAAAGTATTTATAAAGATAATCAAAAAGATGCATTCCTATGTGATTACTTAAGATCAGGGTTAAATAAACATTAAACAGAACAGAATTACAAGTAAAGATGGTAGAAAGGCTGAGTAGTGCTGTATTACAGATGATTAGTCTGATGGTGAGCTACAGAAAAACTAATAATAAAGAATCACATAATAAACTGCATCTGAAATAGCAATAAAAGAATCTTGTGGTTTGTGGTTTTTTTTCCTATCACCCAAAGTAAGGCAAAATTAATGTACATGTGACTATATTTCATAAGAACTTTCTTGGTTTTTGCTTGTCTAAATCCATAAATGGCTGGCTGGCTGAGGCTTCCTGATAATGAGATCACTAAGAGACGTCTGATTCCTGAATGCAGAAATAAAGTCCTTCTTCTTGTCCCTTAAGAGCTCTCTTTATCTGTGGGCATCTGCTGAGAAATGAAGACAACTAGAGGCAAACAACTGGAAAGTTAGAGGAAAACCAGGTTTTTTTATCCTCTTCTGTCTGTTGAGGTGATCCTCACTAGTACATTTACAGCCTATACTTAAAGAAGCACAGTAAATGCAGGTTGTCATAGATGCTACCATGAAGTCCTTTATCTCCTAGATTTGGAAACTTCAGCTTTTATGTTGATTCAGAACTGTATTTATGAAGATCAGCTGTCATTAACAGGAAATTCTTTATATCTGTATAATTTATTTTGTGTGTGATATGATAGAGATGTATAATTATTGCAACTATTGGGAAGCATGTTTGGGTTACTCATGTTTACAGCTAGAGCTGAGACACGTAATATGTGGAAGCAGAGAGGGATAGTTAAGCTTTCTGGTCTTCTCTTTACAAGACATTTTGTTGCCAAACCTATTTTCAGCGTCCCATTGAACTTGTCTCACGCTGCTAGGAATTTTCCTAAGTACTGTAGTTAGAATTTAGAAGTGTTACTCAAATAAAAGTAGACTTAGACAATTTTTTAGTAGGATTTTTTTTGTTTGTTTGTTTGTTTGTGTTTTTTTTCCAATATCTCTGCAGAAAGAGTTCAGCACTTTCTTGGCTACAGTGACTTTTTCAAAATAAAATCCCAGCTGCTGTCTCCATCATTTTGGAATGTTTTCTAACGTTGAGTAAGAATGGAGGGAATGAGGAGTTTACATGAGTGCATGCACGCACACAGATGAAAAGGTTTTGGAGTAAAAGAGAAAGAGGGAAGGGAAATGGCAATCCTAGTCATTCTTAATTTTATTGAGTTCTTTAGTGGAGGGTGGGCTAAAGGTACACCTCAATGTTTGAGATGAGAAAGAATATTTCAAACTTCGTCAAGTAAATGTGAAACTCTTTGAGAAGACAGCTTTTCTGTTTTGAGCAGCTGCAGTCACTTGCTCACCAATATTCCCTCTCTTCCTTCTCCCCACCCCCTTCTTTCAAGAGGATATTTTAAGCCTAAAATATGAATTAAGGGGTTTAAAATTCTTCTAAAAAACTTTCTCAGCTTTAGTATTGGGAAATTAGCTCATAAACAGTTTCACTCAATTCACTTCTACTTAGGATCTCTGTGTCGCTTTTGAACTTGGGCTTCTGAATGAGCTTTTTGTTAGGTTTTAGGACTCCTGTGGGATAGATCAGTTTAATTTATAGTCTCTAAACTGTACTAAAGGGAAAATGAAGTAAACTATAACTAATATTTAAAAGCTAGTGATTATGTTTTTTAAAAAAATCCCTAAATTACCAAACAGTACCTCTGCAAAAAAGTGAATTGTGACTCTGATCAGCATTTTGTCAGCCTCTAGCATGTATAGTTGCCAAAAAAATATTTTAAATTTTTGCAATGATAACACAGCTAAGTGCCATTCAAATACCCACCTGTGTATAGTATATGAAGGTGACAATATATATTTTCTGTCCTTATAAGTGAAATGATATTCTTATTTAAGTCCTGAAATATAGTACACCTATCTAGTTTTAGATAAGCTCTCTGATGGAATGCAATTTTAGAGCAAGACATTACATGTTTACATAGTTATCTCTTTCTGAAGTTTTAAAGGTCCTTTTAGTGCTCTTTTGCACTCAGCTTAAGAGGCTTAAAATTTCTTTTCAAATAACTGTAAATAAAGTTGTAAGATTGTAAGTTTAGAACATAAGATAGGAGAAAACAAGGCCAGTTAGTAGAGGATAAGGTCAGGATTAATTTTATTACATTCTCTTCTTAAGATGGTGTTTTTAACCATTAAGTGATTTGGATATATGGCTGATGTAGCAAAAATCTTCCTGGATAAATGTATCAATTTGCATTTTATATGTTCTACATAGATCTTGAAGATCCCAATAAATTACTGCATATGTATTTCATGAAATACTTTATCTTTTGTACAAATTCCCATTTGCAGAACTAAGCAGTTTTCCAGGGAAGTCTGTTGGAATTTGAACTTGGAGCAGAGATGTTATTTCTTATAGTGATGAATAGTCACTGCTTTTGAGTGATGGACACAGGATGTCAGATCCAAATTCACATTTTTGTTGAATCAGATTAGTAGTGCAACTATTATGGTGTTCAGTCTCATATGAAATTCAATTTATTTAAGCTCTCTTCAATTTTCATTGTATTATTGAAAACTAGTGAGCATGACTAACAAGGTCACTACATGGATAAGGTCATTCATCTTTTTCAGAGTTAAGCTCAGCAATCTGCATGCTTAGAGACAGAGAGTCTCTTGATAATCAGTCCATCTTGACTCTTTTTCCTATAACTGAGCAGTTTTTATCAGAAGGAGTTACTAAGCAAGAGGACTCATGATTAGGAAACAGAACTCTGTATGCGCACCATGTGATAGTGTTATTTCCCAGAACTGGGTAACTTGAAATTCTACCTTCAAGTTTTCTTTGTTAGATTGAAGGTGTTGTGGTAGATGTTACAGCAGCACTGTGCATTCAGATGGCTTATTTCTGCACTGCTCCTGAGCTGGTGCCCCAAGCTAGACCAGGGACTGCTCATGCCAAGCGCTGTCAAGTATGAGCTTTCTCTTTCCTTAGGAGTCTACTGAAGAAGACAACAAGGGTTGAGAGGCTGGAAAATATTGCTTCCGATAAAAGGTAGGGTAGCATCTTGCCTAAGGACATGCTCAAGGGTCTGTGAGAGAGACAAGAACTGAACTCAAATCTCCAGAGTCCCCATCCAGTGCTTTAATTGTGAAATCATTTTTCCTTCAGATGTAAGTTCTTGGTTTATGCGCACAAACCGCCACCCCCTATGTGGTGCCTTACGTGTTTGCTGCTGAATGAACTGAGAAACTTCTGTAGCAGCAGATATCTGTATTTTAGAACAAAAATAAATGGACTTTGAGAAGCTTCCCCCCTTACTTCCTGGCTCTGTGGATGATACTTCTCTGGAATCTATTTGAATTCCCTGCAACTGTGTGTTTTTCATCCTTTAACACTGAAACCCTTTTTTCAGATTTCTGTTTTTGTTTTTCCTAATGTAGATGCCAGTGCTGGCACAAGGGAGACAGGAAAAACACAAGAAGAATGTAATAAATCAGAAATTTGTGAAAACTCCAAGATGCAGTGTGCAAGAAAGCATCTTAAGATTTTGCCTGGGTCTGGTAGTTGTTCTATATAATTTTCTCCTATATTTAAGCCTAAACTAGGAAGCGTGAGGGGGAAAGTGAATAATTATTACTGAGTTGTTTTTACATAATCTGTGTGTAAACTAGACTTTCAGCTGGTTATCTTGCCTTGGTTTTGCTGACATAAAGAGTGTGATGCTAATTTATGCTAGGTGTCAGATTGACCATTTTGCATCATCCACTTGGTATTTGTCATCACACATATTGGTAAACAAAAATGTTGCTCCTAATTTCAAAATGGTAGTGAATATATTTGGGAGGTACTAATTAAAAAACAAATTTGGCCAGTTGGGATGACAGTGTGTGTATGCTGGATGGTACAAAACATTTGTGAAGGCAGGTTTGCAGAAGCTTAATATAAAAGAGATCACAGTGGCTGCCGTAAAGAAAAGAAGTAATATCTTCCCAGCAGTAAGCAATTGAACTGCTGAGCAAACAGTTCTCCTTGGGAGGTAAAGCCCTGTTCTAACAAACACTTGAAAATGTAACTCTGTCCTATTGTCTTCAGTGGCATTTTGCAAAGGTTCAATGCTGATAAAGTTTTAGACTGAGATTCAGTTGAAACAGGTTTTTATAGAGCAAAATACTAGTAATTTCTTTTTCCTCATGTGTTCATTTGCTTAATCTATTTTCACCTTTATTCTCCGCCAAAACTATGTGCTATAAATATTTAAGCTTCCATTTCCAGATCTACCTCCTAATCTTGGGAATAGTTTCTTTATCTTTTCAGGTGTTGGGACATCACTTTAAAATGCAGTTACTAACTCCAAACAATTCTGCGTAGATAATACCAGCTGTTTAATCTTATCATAATTTTCTTAGTGTGAACCTATAATCTTAAATTACCTGTAGTGAGCATTTAAATTTCCTTTTTTAAAAGTACTTTCCCTTGTTACCTAAAGAAACGTAGTGAAGAATGTCTGTAACCTGAGGGTCCCTGGCTGTTTAGTTCCACTTGTTTGGACTTGCACATTTTGATGCATCTTGGCACAACTGCATTTACATTTTTCAACAGTAAAGCATGAGGTAGCACTTGTTTTGTTAGCACAGTGAAAGAGGTGGAAAGGCCATAGTTTGTTTAATTCCTTATGCCTTTATTTTCTTGTTCAGGGTGCAATGACTTGTACTAGAGATGATCAGGCTGTAGCCTGAAATCCTTGTTTTATTTCAATATGTAAGATGAGTTTGGTGTGCTTACATTGCCGATAAGCAAGAAGAGGGAGTACCAGTGCCTCATCACTGTGTGCTGTAACTATTACTGGCTTTAATAGTAATACAAATTTTATTTCCAAATACAGCATGATCTTCAGTGGTGAGATGAAGAGGTAGAATACTAGTATCACTTGCAGTCTTCATCTCCCACCATGTTAATACTCTGCAAACATACTAGGTTTGTTCACTGGGGAAGTTATTAACCTTTGCATGCTGGAGAAAGCAGACATTGTGTTGCAGTCAGCTGAAACCTGAAAATTCATTTAGGTCACGTCAGCCTGAAACGAGTTTTATAGCATTTAGGCTACCTTTGTAAATTCATGACTGATATGAAAAGCCTGGCTAGTCGTGTCTTCTACCATTTTGAAAGCTGATCTTTTGCTTGCTTTATTCTTACTTTTATGGTAGCTGTTGAAGGATTTTAAACACTCCTGTGTTTTTTTGAGGAATATTTATGCCTCTTCTGGGTCTCTTACGAGATGAAGAGGCAGAGGTCAGAAGCATCCTGGGAAATGTTATATGGAGGCAATAGTAAGCTGCATGTACATGATAGTGTATTTGTTTGTTAAGAACTGATTTATGTATCTCTGAGATGTTTACTTTGGGGAGCTGAAGTTACCTTGCAGAATTATAAACAGAATGGAAAATGTGAGTCTTAATGAGGTTGGGTTAAGTTAGTAACAACACTTCATTCGATTGAGAGATGCAGTTTAGTGTGTACAGGATTTGGTCTCTAGATTTTGCACCAAAATACATTAAATAGAGTATGTTTAGAAGAAAGGGATTATTGATAAGATTTTTGCTGAAAATAATAAATTCTTCTTTGTATTGGGAAGAAGGGGCTTCTGTCTTTTTCTGTCATCTAGTTTTTATATGCACCTGAATATATTTCTGGTTTAATTTATTAATGCCTTGACTCCCCTTGAAGTGTGCTAAAATTAACATTTGTTCTCAAGAACTTGTTCCTTAGACTAAGAAATAAATGGAGACAATTTGAGTGAAGATAAATGGCCTATCACCACTCTGAATGGAAGGTCAAAATCTTACTTACCACCTTTTTTGGGACGTGTTAGGAAATTGGGTAGGAAAGGGCTGTTTGAAGGGGTGCTGGTGCTTTATACAGCATATACTGAGTTGTCAGCCCGAAGTCTTGTCTAATGTGGAAAGATAAAGGTAGAAAAATAATTTTCAGTTTCTTGAGTACTTTTTTTTTTTTATTTTAAGGGGAGAAAACATTTTCCATCTTCAGTTACAGTGAAGTTTCATTTAGGCACTGATGTCTCTGTGAAAGTTCAGGATGTACCAAAAAGAAAAAAAAAAGGGAAAAACGCACAACCATCATGTAAAAGACGTGGTGGAAAATCACCCTTCAAAGAAAACAAATGTTTCCCTGCCTAGTTCTGAAGTGATCACAGCCTCTATAAGAACAGGCTGTAAAAGGAAGATCTTTGGAGAGATAATGGGAACATCATGTCACACTTTTCATTGACTTGTGGCATTCTGAGTCTACTACCCAGTCCTTTGGAAACTTTCTAGTTTTCTTTTAAATAAAATGAATATATGAACCAGAAATTGGGAAGAAGGCAAGCACACTTTTCCCACAGTCTCAATGTACTTTTAAAATTTGTTTGCATTCACAGAAATAGTCTCAGTGAAAACTGTCAAAACTAATTGTATAATTTAATGTTCCTGCTCTGGACTTGGATGATTTAGACACCAGTAAGCAAATATTATTTGAAGTATATCAAAAAAGGAAATTAAGTCTTTGAAAATAATAGTTTCAAAGTGCTAGAAGACACCATGTACCACTCCATCTCTGCCCTGCTGTAATTGATTTAGAAGTGTTAGGCATTTAGTTAGTGTTAGTTTTATCATTTATTGAAATCAATCTCTTTCTGCAAGCTTGCTTTCTTCTCCCTGTCAGTCAGCTAGACTCTGTTTCCAAACTCAGAATGGCTCCAGGCTGAACTAGCCCAGCTTGGATTGCAAAACACAGTAACAGACCTGAAACACTGATGTTATAGATTGACCTCATCTGACCTGGAAATGCCAATCCATTAGAGAAAATAGTGCTTGCCTCTGACAACAAATAAATGTAACCCCTGCACTAAGGCAGAGCAGACTAGAAAAACAATGTGTTTTCCCATGAGAATTGTTTTATGGTCTGGAGCAAATATATTTTGAATGTCGTCTAATGAACAGTTGTAATTAATATGCATGTGGTTATGTTTTAATAATAATGATATCTCATAAAAATGCCTCTCTGATATTCCTGTACAGCTTGTAGAGTAATTAATGTAGTTCAGTGTACTTGGTCTGTTATGCATTAAAAAAAACGAATTGTGGAATATCATCTTTTCCACTATGTATTTTACATAAAGCCTGGCAATTTAATGAAACCTGTCTGCTATTGGTGAAATTGTCACATTAACTACAATTTATGATTACACAAGCAACTTTTGTGGCTGACAAACAAGGGATCTGAAACACACAAGTAAAGTTAAACAAAAGCTGTGCTGCCTTGTATGAATGATTGGGACCTCTAAGCAAATGTCTTGAATTTTCAGAGCTCTCTGAACCTGTATATTACAATCAGCTCAAGGCTCTGAGAAACGAAATCACTTTTTCCTTTTACTTTGGGTACAATGACAGCAAAGGCATGCACCTTTGCGGGTGACTCTGCCACTGTGCTACAGTACATGCATTTTCAGTACAGACTTAATAGCTCTACGGTCAGTGTTTTGTCTCTTCATTAATTTTGGAAATGCTTTTAAAAAACAGTCTAATTAGCGGAGAAGGGGAAATAAGAGAAAGGTCCCTGTGTAGCATCACTCTGAATTGCTGGTAATGTGCAGAGCAAGAACTGTATTTCAAGGACACACATTAAAAGGTTAAGGACAAATAATTGTTTTGTTCCTTTTTCCTTCTTTTCTTTTTCTTTTTTTTTTTTTTTTTAATAAAAAGAAACAGCATAGAGATACTGTATATGCTACAGAAATATCACTGAAGAAATTTTCCTGGAGCTGCATTTTTAGTTAATATGCTACCTTTGCAAATGGATGATCCCTTGTTTCATCAGTGTGCTTCCTTGCATTTCTGGCCGCATTCTGTTTTTGTCTGAAACTGTACAATACCCTCTGCAGATAGCATGGGTTTGGTGGTGGTTGTTCCCCTTGCATTCCCAATAATCTGGTTCTGCTTCAGTGCTCTTACATTCTTTAGGACAACTCTGTATTCCCATGTTATGTTTAGGTTATGTAACCTTTTTTGTTTCATGCTGATTTATCAGGTAGTGATTAGTTTCTATTAGATGACAATACATCTATTTTCTAGCTTTAATTTATTTTTCAAGTTACTGGATCATTTCTGTTCTACTACTACTACAGAAGACCCCTCTATTTCCAGGTTGCCTATTTGCTAACAGAAAAGAGAAGTAAGAGTGCAGCACCTCTGTGAAGTAATGGAATTATTTCCACATACAGGAACGTTATTAAACTGAGCATCTATATCCTGTCATTCACTGTGAGTGTTAGGACAGCAATAAATAGTGCAACAGTTTTGTAAGGAGTATCCCTGCTACTACTTCATGTTGGATATGTGTTATACAGCCTGTCTCTCCTATCTAGGCAGTTGCATGAGAAGCAACCCTGCATGGCTGTGTCTCCATCACATTAAATTCCTTGGGTGTTTTTGGTTTTTGGTTTGGTTATTTTTTTTGTATACTATGATGGAGGCTATGATGAACATATTTGCTTTTTTAGTGAAAGTTTTAGAGAGGGAGAAAAATGGCCCTGCATTGTTTTAGAAATGTTTGCCAGAGGTAGCTTTATATACTTATTAAAAAAAAAGGAAGATCTATAGATGTTACTAAATGTACCAGCTGCACCTGAATTAAGAAATTTGCTCTGAAAATATAGAAACATACATAAAATGTTCTATGAGGTATTCTAACAGCACTGCCTAATTTCACATGCTGAGGCTATTGACTATTTTCTTTTTTCTTTCTCATCAGTTTTTGTGTTCCGTTACCTAAAATATTCCTTTATTGCACTTACAAATCTACTTTGCTTTTCCCATCTTGGAGTATCATTTTGTCCCTACAACATGGACAGCTCATTACTCAGGTTATCGGGGCACAAGTTTCATCCATCCCTTGATTCCATGGGTTCTGTATCTCCATATGAACACTCACAAATGTTTCTTTTGCTACTGTAGTGGTATTTCTCACACTGAATTTGCAGGTGTAGGATACTCATACTGCAGTTAAACAATCCAGTGTTTTCAAATGGTTGAGAATTTGTATTGTAATGGATTTGTAAATTTTTTTTTTTTAAAAAACACCTTATATTTGGAGAACATAGTGAAGAATTGTTCTCATATAGTTTAGCTAATGAGAACAACCCAAAGCACAAAGGTACTTTTACTGTGGAAATGAGTGCTAGAGTCACCGATGAAGTATTTATTATATACTGTTGGCAAATACCACTGAGCAGATGCAGTTGTAATTGTGAAGCTTGAACTGTACCTATAATTCATTACAAGATGTATCTCTGTGTTATTGTTGAGGTTTAACTCTGGCTAGCAAAATACCATGAAGCCACTCTCACAGATTCCCCCTCCCCTTCTCCAGTGGAAGGGAAGAATTGGAGGAAAAAGACAAGGAAGCTCATAAGATAGAGATAAGAACTATTTACTAATTGAATCTAAATTAATATATGCAAATACTACTAATAATAAATAATTAAAATTATAGAAAATAAAACACATGATACAATATGATACAGTTGCTCACCACCCACTGGCCAATGCACAATCAGGTGCTGAGTAGTGAGAGTCAGAGCCAGAGAGCCTGAGAGCCACATCCTGAGAGCCACAGCTTTAGGGCTGGTGTCCATGAACTGTCGCAGCAGATTCCAAGCAAACCCTATCAGTGACAGCATGACCAGGTAAACTAAAAAATCCACCAACTCCCTCACGAATGAGCCAGCACAGGAGTTAGCAAAGCAGCTAATGCAGGAATCAGAGAGAGTGTTAGCAAGTGTACGGGAGTCAAAGAGAGAGAGAATAAAAGAATGATGGTTCCTGGACCCCCTCCTTGCCTATGTCTGGAGCATGACATACTACAGAATGAAATACTTTCTTGGTCAGTTTGGGTCAGCTGTCTGAACTGTGTGTCCCCTACACTGCCTGTAGCGAGACAGCGAGAGCTGGTAATGCAGCTGCAGTATGAGAAGTGGAGACAGACCTTGAATCTGGTGCAGGCATTTCCCAGCACAAGCTAAGACCTTGTCAACACTTGTCTCAGCATCCAGGAACACAGTTACATAGCAGCCACAGTAAAGAGATACTGTTAACTCTTTCCTGACTGAACCAAGCACAGTTATTTATTTGGAAATATGAAGTGCTGGTCTGTGTATGGAGCCTGTGATCTGAAATCATCCATCTGATTCAGAACCTGTCCAGAAGGGAAGCCCTGTGTTGGAATGTACCAGGGCTTCTCAGACGAGCCCACATTATACTTCTTGGGAGGTGATTCTCCTTCTCTACTGGGAGGTGATTCTCCCCCTCTATTCTGCTCTTGTGAGACTCCACCTGGAGTTCTGTGTCCAGCTGTGGAACCTTCAGCATAAGAAGGATATAGACCAGTTGGAATGAGTCCAAAGGAGGTTACGAAGATGCTCAGAGCACCTCTGCTATGAAGAAAGGCTGAGAGAGTTGGGTTTGTTCAGGCTGGAGAAGAGAAGGGTCCTGGGAGCCTTCCAGTACCTGAAGGGGGCCTACAAGGAAGCTGGGGGGGGGTGTGTGTGTGTGTGTCACACAAACGACTTTTTACAAGGACCTGTAGTATCAGGAAGAAGTTCTTCATGGAGAGGGTGGTGAAGCACTGGTACGGGTTGCCCACAGAAGCTGTGGATGCCCCATCTCTGGAAGTGTCCAAGGCCAGGCTGGATGAGACTTGGAGCAACCTGGTCTAGTGGAGGGTATCCCTGCCCATGGCAGGGGAGTTGGAACTGGATGATCTTTAAGGTCTCTTCCAACCCCAACCATTCTATGATTCTGTGTTTCTTGTTCCCTGTGCAGGAATGTGGGGATCTGGTGCTGCTTTCAACCCAGAGGGGACATGAGCTAGGTACTTCTATCAGGAATAATACAATTAGTTGAGAAATACAGGAGCAATCGAGAGTAAGTTTGAATAAGAGATTTAAATCAGCATTTTGTAGAAGGGGAATTTGAGTCTTTATCCAATGATCCTGATTGACTGTTCTTATAGATTTATGCAGAGACATTCATTTTAACAGTGTCAAAGAGGTCACTTTCTAGTCACAGTGTACGTCACGTTGACTTATTTAGTACTTGATTTGGGCTGGCTTCATGGATTTATTTCTGTCTAACCTTAAGTACTCCCAAATTAGGAGTCCACTTGATCTGTGAAGATGGTGAACAGAAATAAGGTTGGTCAGTAGCTCCCACAGCTCTTATAGATGATGGTTTCTATAGGTTAGGTCTGTAGGGAGCCCAAGGTGATAGGCTTCTAATGTAGGCTGCAGACACTTCAGAAATTATGAATGTGACTCTGTAAATTGTGGCAAGACTGCAGACCAAAACAGATCTGAAGTGTACTCAGAAAGCAGGATGTGCTGGCCACAGGAGGAAGTTCAGCCTCTCTATTTCTCGTGCTTGATTTTCTAGATGAAAAATAAACATCTTTTATTTTACAGCAAATATTTCAACTAAATAACATCAATCCCCATCTGAGACTGCCCTGGGGCATAAAAAAAACATAAGGGAAATATTTGGCCAGCATCTTTCATACTGAAATAAACAGTATCTAAACAAATATTTCTGTATTGTTTCTAAGACAGACTCTGCTAGACAAGTACTGTTGTTAGAGTGTTAGAACAGGAGTAAGGCAGGCTGCTACCTGGGTCTCCTTATTTTAGGCAGGAGATTAGCTAAGTGTAAGAGCTGCTCCTCTGTCCTCCCAGGAGGGTTTACAGTCCAAACAAGCAGAGTTTATTCACTCTAGCATAAATTTTTCATGCAGTGGGGGCACTGAAAATACCTGGTTGACCTGCCTGTCTGGTTCTGAGTAATTCAAGCTTGTATCTATTGAATTTGAAACAGTTACTATGTCTTTTAAAACAAGAATATAAAAAAATAAAAATTACAACTTTTGTCTTTTATTGTAGGCATTTAAAAGCATTTTTAAGAAAGTTGGCCATTAAAATATATTCTGTATTTGCACAACAAATACGATGTTTACCTTTTAAAGATGTTTTCTGTGAACAGCTTAAAAAATTGAAGTAACTTCTGCAATTAAGGGGAAAAGTGAACTATTTATTTAAGTACTTAATCCGTTGTGCATCAAGGCACTTTAATGATTCAGACAAGAAACAGACCTGAAACATGACAAATGTGGTGAGAATAATATGTGAGGAAAAACTTGATCTTGTTTACTTTTATTTGTGAGGTGGAAGGAAAAAGTGGTTGAAATCTTCTAGGTTAATGGAATTCTGAATGTTATCTTATGTGGCCGTGGTATCTTGAAGAACGGATTAGCAGTTGGCTGGATCAGTTTGTTGTCAAAGCAGCAGGATTCTTGAACTTTGGATATCTTTGGTCACATATCTGGGGGAAACGTGTTCCAACTGCAAATTGGAAGTCAACAGCCCTGAGCGGCTGTCCTTTCACCACTCCAACAGGCAAAGTTCATTAGCAAACTGATGATTAAAAAAATTGTTTTAAGGAACAATATCAATCATCTGCTTCAGTAACATTGTTTGGATCAGTGAAGAGAAATGCTTTTGTCTGTACTTTTGCAATTTTATCCACTTCTCCCCAGAGCTTATTCTGAATCTGTGCAATTCCTAGCATTTTTTCCTGAAGTCAGTTTGCACTAGAGGCCTTGTCTGCTTGGTCACCCCTCAAGGAGAAAGAATGCCTCTCCATATGTCTTAAGCAGAAGGCAGCCTAAGCTAACAGATGATGTATTCCAAGAAATGTTCAATCCATGGAAATATAATTGAGGGGGAGGGGAACCTAAACAAAACTTGAGGCAGATATGAATGTCAGTGAAGGTCATAACCCCTGCCTATCCCCAGAGATGGGGATCTACAGATGAGGCTGTGTACACATCAAGAGGATTAAAAAAATAAATTAAAATTTGAGGAACAAGAAGTTGAATGCTTTAAAGAAGGAAGCTACAGATAGTTCTGATGTGGTTTTAATGTCTCCTTGTAAAACATCTCAGAAACATTCAGGAAGTGACAGATAAAGGGGAAGAAGAAACAAATACATTTAACAGTGCGGGGTTGGAGCAGGTGCAGAAATGGGATTTGAGAGATCTAGATCTGATGAAAAATCTCTTTGGATATACGTGTGCAAAGTCAAGAGTCTGTATGAAAGTTAATGAATTGGCCTATTTTGTGCATAGTAAAAATAATTTGGCTAATAAAATTCTCTCTGTGGTACTGGACTATTACAAACAAAGGAGTAGTGATTTGCAAATAACTAATCAGCTGTATGCTTATGTGGAAAATAAACTTTGTCATTGCAACTGTAGATTGACTCACGGCTGCTGTAACTCCATCACTCCAGCTATCAAGCTGCCATGCTGTGGTTAGCACTCCTTATAACACCAGGTGAGAACCTGCGGCAGTTTGACAATGAGCAAGAGGGAAGTCTTCATCTGGCACACTGTAGAATATGTTTTCACCATAAGCCTGCAATTTACACCACAAACCTGCAGCTGATGCTGCGTTTCTGGCTCTCTGACTCAGCAACATATCAGCATAGAACAACAAATAGGAAGTCTGATATTTATGCAACTAAAAGGAGATAGACTAAAGATACTCTGCTTCAGGCATCCTCCTTCTTGAGTCAGTCAGATTTTGTTTTCTTCTCTTCCTTGTTTTCTACTGATAAACAGTATTTCCTATTCTTCTGTCTCCTTTGATTATTTTAAGCCATGTCCATGCTTGCATCCCTATTCAGGGATTGTCAATAGACTACTTATACAGGTTATGGAAAATTAAAATTGGTTGAACATTATATGTAATTCATTTGCAAGAATGAACACTGATGTTTGGGTTCAGGCTGGCTGAGAGATGCTCTGACAGTGCCTTTTCACCATCTTGTGTTATAGACATTTCTCCCATAGTCTCCCTCGTGCACGGGTTCACCTCAAATGCTTCCTTCTCTACACTGGGTGAGTTTCCCAAGAAATAGTCTCTTTTTATGTTAATGAATGCAATTAGGTCAGTGAAGAGTGCTGTGAGCAAGAGTGCTGATGTGGGGCAAAGGGCTTAACTGAGATGTTGGGAAGGAACAATGCCATGAGAGCTGGAGGAGACAGACCTTGTGGCCATGGACTGTTATAGGTTCTAGATGATCTTCATCTTTTATCAGCAGTGTACTCATTTTGCACTTAGCTGAAATGGAGAAATCCATGACCCAATTACATTTCAACAGAAAATAGCACTTACCAGGTATCTGTAAATGAGGATTCACTGTGACTTGGTATGTGCCTGTAATTCCTTGGGTTTAGATTGCTTTACTCAATACAAGCAGGTAGTACATGCTACAAATATGGTACGGGCTACAAAATCAATGTTTCACTTCATTTGGCAGGTTAAAAAAAACCCAGGACATGAGAATAATGTTCAGATCCTGCAAAACTGTAGGTCCTCATGCATAAGACAGGGAAGCAATGTAATGCTTTGGACCAATCTATAATCTGTCAACCAGGAGTTTTTCTGTCCTTCCCTGGTTTGGTCAGTTATGAGGAAATGTAACTTGCAGAAGGGAAGAGAGACGCTTTAGCTTCACAAAAGCACTAGCATTTTTTATTATCAATGTGTCTCTATCCCTTTATTGTTGTTTCTGGGGTTTTTTGAATGGTGTTTTTATGGAAAGAATAAGGAAAAGGTAATTTTGCAGGTTCAACCTATTTGCTCATCCTTCAGTCACCCCAATTAACTGTGATAAATTCTACTGGACTTAGCAAAAAGCAGGTGTTGGGGAATAAAAAATTTCCGTAGGCTAAACCAGTTGCCTTTCTCAAATCAGTGAGAATATCACTGTGAAATATGTATTGAATGTGGCAAGGTCTTGACTTCCTGAGAAGAGCTAGTGAGAAAATCCGTATTTTCCCATGAGTTTCACCATTATTAAGAGTTCCTCATATGTGTCTATATAGCAGTACTAACAAGCCAATTGTGTTTGTATTCTGTCCTATCTCTGATTATATTCAGCCCTTAGGCAAATCTTTATACCCACTAAGTCTTCTGTCATACTATAGAAACCATTGTAGTGATAGAATGTAATAAAGATTGATGTGTTCATGAGTGAGTTATTATTAATTACTGTGCAGTAGTTTGTTTGTTTTTTTCCTCCACAATACTCCCTCTCTAGTGGAAGAATTATGTTGAGTATGGTCTCAGAGCAACTTTTCAGAGAAACAAGGAGGACAAAATAAGTCAACAGGGTTCTCTGCTCTTTAATACTTTTTCAGAAGGCTTGCTTGGAGATGATGTGGTTATCTGTTTTGAATTCTGGAGAAAAACATTACAGTAGCACTCCAGCACAGGATGATGTAGACCTATGTAGGAACTGTACATTAGAAGAATACAAAACATCTTCAAGATGAAAGCTCTTAAATCTGTTCTCTGCTTCTCATGCTGTTTATCATGGCCCTAAGGCATAGTTACAGAAGGATGCACTACAGAGGGTTAATTCAACATTTCCACAAATTATTACTGATTATGTATGTGTATTTTTAGGTGTTTATAGATGGATGGATGATTGATATACTAATGATGTACCTTTCAGAATTGCATAAGGAGGAACAAGACTTGACTTGCATGCGGATTTTCATTATTTTACCTTATACAGTCCACGTGGCTCCTATTTTATAAACAGTAGCTGCGGTAATGCATTTAGGAAGGTTTTCATATGCAAATATACAGATATATGCATTTTTTTCCAGCTAGTCACCTTAAAGTTTTCCAGTTATTATTATGAAATGCAACATCGCCTCTAAAGCTTATTCTGAAGTATAGCTATAATCAATTAACTGATTCTCTAGAGCAGCCTTAATATGTTGTTTTAATTAACACCACGTTTGAAAGTGGAGGAAGCTGTGGCAGAATTCTTGCGGCAGATGCTGAGTGTTTTGCACTGCTCTTTTGCAGACTGTGTCTTTCTCTAGCTGCATGAATGCTTTATATACTATTTCACCATTCTAATCATACCTGTAGAATCAAAAGGAAAAATGAAAAGAAGGATATTTCCAGAAGAAATAAAACATACTGCAGTAGTTTTCCAAGTAAATAAGTTGAGAGCTGCTTACGTTATTATAGCAAAACCAAGCAGATCAGTGTTTCGGGACCAGCAGAGACTTATGAGGTCCGTACTTGAGCAGAAATAACCTACTGCACATTGGGGAAAATAATATTCAGCAAGACTAGAAAATAAAAGCAGTATTGGCATGTACTTATAACAGAGTTGTCTATTTTAAGATCAAGCATCAATATCACTATCAACTATCACTGTTGATAGTATTTCTGATAAAAATAATTCTTCAGCTCTGATTTGATAAACCTACGTTTATTGGTGATCATTTCACTGCGTCTCATTTGGCAGAATTTTATTACACTGAACCTGCTATAGAGCTGTTGAAGCACTTCACTAGATCGAATAATTTGCACCAGAAAAAAACTAGTTTTTGTATTAAAAACCCCATGGTGGGTTTTCATGCTTCTGATCTTCTTCCTATGAGAAAAATTTGTGCTGTACCCACAGTTCCCACCTGAGTTCGTGTAATCGTTCACTATAGAACGTCTTCCTTTTTAATTTTTTTTTGTGATGATAAACAGAAATGATTTAGTGTACATCAATACTTTAGATACACATTATCATGTTTGTCTCTCTCATGGCCTAATTTATTTTCATGTAATGAAGGATTCTGCTTGTTAGAAGTTAGTATTCCATTTTTCTGAGTTACTTTCTTTAAACTGTGTCTGACTATGTATGAAACAGTTCATTTAGAAACACTGAAACTTCTGTTTGTTTGGAGACCTCAGGGTGTTGAGGAAGATGAAAATGAGACATACTTACATATGGTTTAACACAGAAGACATCCAGTGGTTTTAAAGGGCAGTGATCTTTTCTCCATAAAAACATACAAGAATTTTCTAAGTGTCTTTGAGTTTTTGAAGAACAGTATCCAGCATTTTCAGTAGCAAATTTTTGAAACAAATCTACTTTGAAAGTGAGATCAGAAAACTAAGTATTTAGCTATTTAAGATGCATATTTTCATTAGTAATCTGGCATTTTAATTACACTTACAGGTAGATGCTTACTGAATAAATGCTTGTTTCTCTTATTCCACACTGTTACTTGATCTGTGTGTCTGGGTTGGTTGGTTGTGGATTTATGGGTTGGGCGGGGTGGGATGTTGATTTGTTTTTGGTTTGGGTTTTTTTTTTTATTTATTTTTTAAGATATTTTCTGCTGTTTGGTGCAGAGAACACAAAAGAAAAATTTTGGGAAATGAAAGAACTGAATGACACTGTTCTTATTCTTGGACTGAGGGTTCATTTCTGTATTTTCTTTGTGTGCTAGAAGAGCAAAATTTGCCACACTAACTGCAGGGGTGCATTTGTCCATACCAAACTTTCATTTTACTGGGCTTTATAAATTAATCAGTATTATTCTGTAGTTGAAACTTGGTTGCATCTTCAAAGATTTTTTTTTTAATTGAATGTTGTAATACTAAACAGCAAAGCAATCTAAATGAATTAATGTACTTCATAAGCAGATTGAAAGCCTGTAAGAAAGGATGGTAAGACTGTTGCTGTATTTAACAAGCTTGGATCAGGATTTTACATTGTTCCATAGTTTAAAAACAGACCTGCCTGAAAATATGGAAGTACAGTCTGTGACCTGTAGTGCATTGAGTGGCTGCAGGCCATAGTGGTGCTAGGGTGGTGTGTGCCTTCCTGCTCAGCACATGTGCTGTGGTGGTAGGGAGGAGGAGCCTTGCAGTGGGCATAGACCTTTGCTATGTTTTAGCCAAGCCAGGGCAGCCCTGCCAGGCTGGTATTACATGACAGCCATGCTTCTCCCCATCAGTAACCTGAAACCATTCCCTTCTGTTATCCTGCAGCTCTGGAGAAGTGACTTGCTGCATGAACCACAGAATCACAGAACGGTTTGGGTTGGAAGGGACCTTAAAGATCATGGAGTTCCAACCCGCAGCCATGGGCAGGGACACCCTCCACTAGACCAGGTTGCTCAAAGCCTCGTCCAGCCTGGCCTTGAAGACAGCCAGGGATGGGGCATCCACATCTTCTCTGGGCAACCCGTTCCAGTGCCGCACCACCCACTCTGGGAAGAATTTTTTTCTTATGTCCAATCTATATCTCCCTGCTTTCAATTTAAACCCATTACCCCTTGTCCTATCACTACATACCCTTGTAAAAAGTCCCCACACACACTTTCTTGTAGGCCCCCTTCAGGTACTGGAAGGTGCTCTAAGGTCTCCCCAGAACCTTCTCTTCTCCAGGTTGAATGAGCCCAACTCTCTACGGCTTTCTTCAGAGGAGAGGTGCTCCAGCTCTCTAATCATCTTTGTGGCCTCCTCTGGAGTCACTCCAACTGGCCAAAAATCTTCTTCTGTTGGGGGTCCCAGAGCTGGACACAGTACTCCATGTGGGGTCTCACAAGAGCAGAGTAGAGGAGGAGAATCCCCTCCCTCAATATTCTGGCCACGCTTCTCTGGATACAGCCCAAGATACAGTTGGATTTCTGGGCTGTCAGCATACACTGATGGATCATGTTGAACTTCCCATCAACCAACATGCCCAAGACCTACTCCTCAGGGCTGCTCTCAATTCATTGTCTGTCCATTGCCTGAAATGTAATCTTAAATCACCAGTGGATACTGAACATTCAATTTTCATTTAATAGTCTACTGACCTTAGTTGGTAGTTCTCTTTTGTGTACAGCTTAAAATATAGGTATAGCAGAACACCAGTCTCCAATTAAATATTGGCTTAAAATGTCCTCTGCAGTCTTACACCTTCTCAAGACAGACCCTGAGGAAAACATACAATGCACAAGCTCAGAAGCTCTCAGCAGCAGAGCAATTTTATGTCATGCTATTTTTCACTGCAGTTTGTTTGCATCACTGTATAATGCAACTCTAAAGGGAGTTAGCTAAATTAACCATCATAACACTATAGATAACATGAGGAAATGCAACACATTGTCTTCTTTTAGAATGTTATTTAAAATTAATTGGGTTATAATAGTGACACTGTGCACTGAGTAATTGAGTGAAAATTTCTATTATACAGAGGCTGCAAAACTACGTAATTAGTACACTACCAGCCCCTACTTGTGGCACAAATCTTCTGTCCATTTAAATGCCAGGGTCAGGCAGTTAAAGTGGCCTCTAAAAACTAAGACAGCACTTCTCGATTGCATTTACACAACAAAACACAGTCTTCTTGGTGAAACAAACAGAATAGGTTGGGTGGACGGCAATCAAGCAGCAGCAGCTCAGAAGGCCAAGCAATCAAAACTGTTATGCTCTCCCCTGCTCTGCTTGCTGACACAAGCCCAGTGCTCCCAGCTCCACCATGCAGCCCTGTCCTGGAGAACTGCCTGTGCTTTCTCTCTTCCAGTTGCCCATGTAACCGTTCTGCCTAAACATTACCAGATTTTGGCTTAAGCTTGTTTCTTTTAGCTTTGGATCTTCACGCTTGCCCTATGCTATTTTAAATGCTATTTTTTACTTTGAAATATCATTTATTAAAAAAAATGTCTGAAGTCTCAAATGGGGATGAAACCACATAATTTAAACTCAGCATTTTTGTTTTGACAAAACACGTTAATTCTAATAGCCTGCAAGGAGTTTTCAATGCATCCAACTCTGTTTCATTTCAGGGTAGGATAAATCTCCAAGGAATTTAGATACTTATTTTTGAGATGCCTGAACTCCTTGGTCTACATAATTGTGCATGAAGCATTAAATGAACTTTCCCTCATCCCACCAAAATTTATCAGTGTTATTCTGCCATTCAGCTCCACAAAACACACTTTAAAGAGATCGATGTTTTCAACAGAAGCAGAATAGGATGCTGGAAAACCCATGTTAGCACATCCTAGACTCTGCTGGATATATCAGAGCCCCACTGAGATCAAACTATTTGAATAGCATATTATTATTCTCAAATTTATTTGTGTCTCTTCAAAGAGCAGCTTGAATGTTACTTGACATCCTTTCCCACCTATGCCAAACCGTAATTTTGCCCAACAAAAAATAAATCAAACTAGGCCACAAACTAATTTCAGCATCTTGAAGCCAGGGGAAAAAAAGTGGAGTGATTATCACTGGAAGAAAAGCCAATGCATTTTGGAGCATACACTTCTCTCAATGCCAAAAATACAAGCCCTCAGATCACTGACCCATTTACTGAGTGGTATCTAATTAAATATAAGTACAAAAATATTCTCATTCCTGAAGCACTTTTTTTTCCAGGTTGATACAGCAGCTTAAGCACAAATTCACTTACGCCATTATTCTATCAATATAGCAATTATTATATACAGATGTAATTTGATCCCTCTCATGATATGCTTAGGCTGTTTAGACCACTTGTTGGGTCAACTTCCACATCGGCTACACATCGCCAAGAGGTCCTGTCACTTCATTCTGTGGGCTGCTCTGTCAATCTAACACAGTGACTGCTCCCACCCGATGCACAGGCACCAGCAGCCCCTCAAATCAACACACCTGGAGAACTCATCAGAATGAGCAGCAGGAGGAGGGACCACAGGTTACTGCTAAAACAGTCATGCTGGGAGGACAATGGATCTTTAAGGTCCCTTCCAACCCAAACTATTCCGTAATTCTTTGATTTGACTCATAATGAACAGGTTTTTAACTAAAGGTCTTCTGTAGAGACAGAAGAACACAGTTATGGTGGATATTAACAATAGGCTGCTAATTTACAGCTTCATTTTGTCTATGGGTATTGTAAGCTTATAGTGTAAAATCTAAATAAACAAATATATAGGTCAAAACGGTGGTCTCCATTCTTCTAAATGGACCAGAGAGGAAAGTTTGTACCACTGATACAAACTTGCCCATTTTATGCACCAAAGAGGATTTGATTTTGACTGAGTGTGAGGCATTTGTTAAGGTAGGAGTGACTGAACAGGTTGCCCATGGTTGCCTAGTGCTTAATCCAGCTGGTGATGTGTGCACCTGGTAAGCACAGACACAGCAATGAGCATGTGTTTGTAACAGCTGGAGGAAAATGGAAAACATGTATTTGTTTGGGAGGAAAGCTGTTCCTACAGCCATGGGTGAAAGCAGAGGATTGCCAGCCCTGGCGGCTCTCGTGTATCTGTGACTCTGACACATGGCTTTAGGGTGAAGACAGACTTACTGCCATGAGATTAAGAGCCTCAGGAAGAAGCAGAGACCTGACAGCCTGTGGCCATGAAGAAATTAATTGCGAAGTGAACATACTGCTAACCTTATGCCTGGCTTTGATGTAAGCCTTTACTCCCAGATTTTGCTGTTTCTTGGTGGTGAGGTTTCCATCTGGACTCCATGAGGTTTTTTCAGATTTAAACTGACTGACTGGAAGAATTTGGAGAAATAACTCCATTTCCAGCACTCCAGATTGCACAGGGCTATTACCTGGAAAACTATTTAAGAAATGCTTGTAGATTTGGGTTATTTGTTGTTGTTTGACTAGAAGAGAACACCTCTCCTGTTTTCCACCCACAAGATTTTCTTTACGTTAATATTTTTAAAATTATTTCCATGTTAATGTTGCATGATTTTTATGTTGGGATATGTTGGTGCTGTTATCAATCGTCCCTTCACTTAAGAAATACAAAACCAAGGAATTTTATAGCTGCTATACAAAAATCCATATCTTAACTCTCATATTTCTCTTATAATGGGTTTTCCTGTAGCACCCATCACTTCAGTATGTAAGTGTTTAACAGGCACTGTGATGATTTAGTCATTTTAAGAAAGAGGTAGAAGCAAACACGTTTAAAATATACCCAATGGACAGAGTCAGATACTCATTAACAATATCTTCAAACCATAATCTGTTAGCCTTGGAGAACATGCTTTATCTTGCTTTCAGCCAACCTTTCTGCCTGCAAGTGATCTGTACTCTTTTTGTACAAAGCTGGTGGCAGAATGGATAATAACAAGTCTCAAAATGCTCTGTGGTCTTGAAAGTAGCAATAATAATAAAAAAACCCCAAAAACTGATCTCAAGGACAGCAAACCTGGAATTTAAAGTAGAAAGTAAGGAACATTAAAAGGTCAGGGCTGTTGAAAGTTATAATATTAAAATTTTTTCATTGGATAATAACATTTTACTGTAAGAGAAAAGGTAGGAAAACTGATTAGAGGAAAATATAATACAAAGTGTGAATGTTTGCTGCTGTCATAATCACAGCATCACTGCTACGTGGCTGTAATATTTCTGGTTTTGAAAATGCTGTAAGATATTTGCAGAAAGAAGATCCAGGAGTAGGTGGCTTAACAGTGTCAGCAGTTACTGACCTCCTGAAATAAGCAGATGGTTAGTGGCTGTATATGGACTGTGATACTTCTTCTACTTTATCAACCCCCCCTTGACTTGCACTCCTGAACTCTTGTGCTTCTCATGAGATAATTCAGTTTTGGTATGTTTCAGGTTTATTTGATTTGTTTTTATAATTATATTTTATAGGTCCAGCATCAAAATGGCTCATTAAATTGGTGAGTTCTGTCTAATTTGTGTGCTGTAAGAGTGTACTGATACAAAGGAGTCTTGTGCGGATATGCAGCTAGTGGGTGGGTACTGCAGCTGTATCTTTACAGCATGCTAGGCAAAAAAGAAGCTGGCACTTCATGCATGGTAGATGACCGCTTGTTACATTTTTCCAGGCAGTATATGTCAGACAGAATTGTTCTTCAGTCTCATTACAAAGTTTCAGACTTAATCTAACAGGAACCACCCTGATCTACATCTCCCGCCTGTTTTGTTCTGTGCATGGTTGGTGTTTGTTTAAGTAACTTACTCATTTACATGTTTTAATAACATGCTAACCATCTAATTTATATCTGAATTTATTAGATATAACAGGGTTTACATGGAAAATTTTGTACAGTCACCAATGAACATTTCTCTTTCCTTAGCTTTATAATTTAACACCAGCATATTGTTACATTTTGATGAGAAACCTCATGATAACACACTCTTAACAAAAATTCCTTGATTTTGCTATTTAAAATTTCTATTTTAAGAATTCTATCTTCCCACTTTAAATAATGAATATTAAATGAGGCAGTATATGTCTTTCTCCTGTGATATTTAATTGGCATGGTTATCAAGGTATCTTTAAAGACAGTGCCAGAGCATGAATTAGAGTGAAACTTAGTAAGTAGGAGGTGGATTTGTGCTCATGAACTGTTTTTGAGGGAGAAAGACTGTCCAGAGTGGAACTTCACTCGCTTTGATTGAAAGCCAAAGGGTTTCCTGAAGGATGCGCTTGGATTTCACCAAAGGAAGACTCAGGGCAACTTAAAGATGAAATGTAGATATACTGTGCCTAACGTGTATAGTCAGAATTACTTCCTGCAATTCTGGGCCACCCAGAGCAGTGTCAGAGGTTCCTTAGCTGCCTCTCATGACAAGAACCAGAAGACGAACAATGTCAAGGGTGTGTATGGCTATCGTGAATCCTCTTACACCCCTCCAGGGAAACCTACATGCCCGGTCCCCTCTCTGAAATGCCTGTACACCAACACATGCAGCTTCATGGGGAATAAACAGGAAGAACTGGAGATCTGTGTGTGGTCTCAGGACCATGATTTCATCGCAGTTACAGAGACATGCTGGGATAGCTCACATGACTGGAATGCGGTCATGGATGATTACACGCTTTTCAGAAGACAGACCAGCGAGGTGAGGTGGTGGAGTTGTTCTTTATGTGAGAGAGCAACTGGAATGTATCGAGTTCTGCCTAGGGATGGATGAAGAACGAGTCAAGAGCTTACGGATAAGAATTAAGGGGCAAGATAATATGGAGGACACTGTTGTGGGTGTTTACTACAGGCCATCTGATCAGGAAGAGGAAGTCGATGAGGCCTGCTAGAGACGACTGGAAGTATCCTCACGCTCACAGGCCCTGGTTCTCATGGGAGACTTCAACCACTCTGATATGTTGGAAGAACCATATAGCTTAGCACACACAGTCCAGGAGATTCCTGCAGAGGATTGATGACAGCTTTTTGACACAGGTGGTGGAGGAGCTAACGAGAAGAGGGGTGCTGCTGGACCTTGTGCTGATAAATGAGGGAGGACTAGTTGGGGATGTGAAAGCTGGGGGCAGCCTTGACTGCAGTGACCACAAGATGGTGGAGTTTGGGATCCTGCATGGAATAAGTAGGGTAATAAGTAGGATAATAAGTAGGATTAGAACACCGGACCCCAGGAGAGCGAATTTTAGCCTCTTCAAAGACCGACTTAAAGGAGTCCTGTGGGTTAGGGTTCTGGAAGGTAAGGGGGCCCAAGAGAGCTGGCTAATATTCAAGTGACACTTCCTCCAAGCTCAAGAACGGTGCATCCCTATGAGCATGAAATCCAGCAGAGGAGGCAGGCGACCTGCATGGATGAACAGGGAGCTTCAGAAAAAACTCAAGTGGAAGAAGGAAGCTTACAGAATGTGGAAAAGGGGAATGGGCACTTGAGAAGTATATAGGAATGCTGCCAGAGTATGCAGAGATGCAATGAGGAAGACTAAGGCCCACTTAGAATTAAATTTTGCAAGGGACATTAAGGACAACAAAAAGGGCTTCTACAAGTACATCAGCAGAAAAGGGAAGACTTGGGAAAACGTAGGCCCGCTGCTGAATGAGGAGGTTGCCCTGGTGATGGAAGATACAGAGAAGGTGGAGGTACTGAGTGCCTCCTCTGCTTCAGTCTTTACTGCCAAGGCTGGCTCTCAAGGATCCCAGATGCTGGAAGTAAGAGTTGTAGTCTGGAGTAGGGACGACTCTCCCTTGGTTGAGGGGGAGCTGGTTAGGGATCAGCTGGGCAAACCTGACACCTGCACATCTTTGGGCTCTGATGGGACGCAGCCATGAGTGCTGAGAGAGCTGGCAGATGTTATTGCTAAGCTACTCTCCATCATCTTTGAAAGGTCCTGGAGAACAGGAGAGGTGCCTGATGACTAGAGAAAAGCCAACGTCACTCCAGTCTTCATAAAGGTCAAGAAGGAGGACCCAGCAAGCTACAGGAGAGTCAGCCTCACCTCCATCCCTGGAAAAGTGATGGTACAGCTCATTCTGGATGTAATCTCCAAGCATCGGGAGGAAAAGAAGGTTATCAAGAGTAGTCAGCATGGATTCACCAAGGGGAAACCATGCTTGACCAATCTGGTAGCCTTCTATGATGGCTTGACTAGCTGGGTGGATGAGGGGAGAGCCATGGATGTTGTCTACCTTGACTTCAGCACGGCTTTCAACACTGTCTCCCATAACATCCTCTTGGATAAGCTTAGAAAGTGTGGGATGGATGAGTCGACAGCGAAGTGGAGTGAGAACTGGCCAAATTGCACAGCTCAGAGGGTTGTGATCAGCGGCGTAGAGTCTAGGTGGAAGCCTGTGGCTAACGGTGTTCCTCAGGGCTCGGTACTGGGTCCAGACCTGTTTATTACCTTCATCAATGACCCGGACGAATGGGTGGACTGTACCCTCAGCAAGTTTGCTGATGATACCAAACTGGGAGGTGTGGCTGACAGGCCAGAAGACTGTGCTGCTGTTCAGCGAGACCTGGACAGGCTGGAGGGTTGGGCGGAGAGGAACTTCATGAGGTTCAACAAGGGCAAGTGTAGAGTCCTGAACCTGGGGAAGAATAACCCCAGGCACCAGCACAGACTAGGGGTTGACTTGCTGGAAAGCAGCCCTGCAGAGAAGGACCTGGAGTGCTGGTGGACAGCAACTTAACCATGAGCCAGGAATGTGGACTTGTGGCCAGGAAGGCCAATGGTACCCTGGGGTGCATTAAGAAGGATGTGTCCAGCAGGTCAAGGGAGGTCATCCTCCCTCTCCACGGTGCCTTGGTGAGGCTGCATCTGGAGTACTGTGTCCAGGTCTGGGCTCCCCAGTTCAAGAAAGACAGGGAACTGCTAGAGCGAGTCCAGAGGAGGTCTACGAAGATGATCAGAGGACTGGAAGATCTTGATTATGAGGAAAGGCTGAGAGAGCTGGGTCTGTTTAGCCTGGAAAAGAGAAGACTGAGAGGCAGTCTCATCAATGCTTAGAAATATCTAAAGAGGATATATCTAAGCATTGATGAGGCTTAGAAATCAAGAGGATGGCCCCAGACTCTTCAGTGGTGCCCAGTGACAGGAGAACGGGCAATGGGTACAAAGTGGAGCATAGGAAATTCCACCTGTACTTGAGGAAAAACTGCTTTACTCTGAGGGTGACAGAGCACAGGAACAGGCTGCCCAGAGAGGTGGTGAAGTCTCCATCACTGGGCATATTCTAAACCCTTCTGGACCTGTTCCTGTGCAATCTGCTTCAGATAAGCGTGCCTTGTCAGGGGGATTGGGCTAGATGATCTCCAGAGGTCCCTTCCAACCCTGACCATTCTGTGATTCTGTGATCACTTTGGAGGCGTAAGATGGTGTGTGATGGGTTTTTGTTTGGTTTTATTTTTAATCTAAACCTGACAGCTCAGAGCTAACCCCACTCCCACAGAAGAAGAAAACCCCTTGTGTGGAAACGGCTACATATGGCCAAGCTACAACCCCTGTATGACTTAAGCCATGGGTAATTGGAAATTGGATGGAGTTGTACTTACTTCTTGACTATTTAAGTAGAGTTTAGCAGTACTCCGTTTATATGTACTAGTACTGCAGTTAACCCAAGATATATATATATGTATTTTAATGAGTATTGAAGACTGCTCTTTACTTTGGTGCAAGTATTTTTAAAAATACTGAAATGGTGCTATCCCCTTTGACTAGTATTGTTGAAATGTCAGCTTTGATACACGTCTAGTTTTGTTCTGTGACTGAATTTGAACTGAAATATGACAGGTTTTGTCTTTAATATGACTTATCTCTCTCTTCAGTCACAAACTTTAGGTATTCATGTTGGTTAAAATGCATAGTGATGACAAACTAGTGAATATTTACAATGTAGAATGACACATCCTATTTTTTAATGTATTTGAAATAATAAATAAATTCCTCAAGCCATGATTCTCCAAATAAACAGATGTCTGTGATGTAAATGGAGGGGAAGAGTTAGTGCCATAACTCTTACAGATATTTGTCAAGCCATTAATGGCATCTATACCTTAGCTATAAAATCCGTTAAGGCTTAAGACTTGTCCACAGAAAAGCAGGTTTGGCTGTCTCTCTGCATGCCAGCATTGCTCTGCAAGATGTCATAGAATAATAGAATGTTTTGGGTTGGAAGGGACCTTAAAGATCATCCAGTTACAACCCCCCTGCCATGGGCAGGGACACCCTCCACTAGACCAGGTTGCTCCAAGCCTCATCCAGCCTGGCCTTGAACACTTCCAGGGATGGGGCATCCACAGCTTCTGTGGGCAACCTGTCCCAGTGCTTCACTACCCTCTCCGGGAAGAATTTCTTCCTGATATCTAATCTAAATCTCCCTGCTTTCAGAGCATGGAAGATTATTTCGGTATTCCATATTCAATATTTTCAATTCAAAAGTTTCAATATTCAATATTTCAATTATGTCAGCAGGCTGTTGATCTTTGGTGAGGAATGCTGAAGAAGATGCAGCTTTAGTACTTCGAGCTGCTCCTGGGGTACGGAGAGGCACAGAAAGCAGCTGTGAGTGGTAAGTTCAGGATGCCATGTAGTAACAGGATATTTGAGGTTTGTGGGTTTTTAGTTTTTTTTCCTTTAAACTATTGTTCTGTCTAAAGTACTAGGTAGTGCTAATGATGGTTTCTTTTTTCACAGTCAAAAGAAGTGAAGTATATTTAATATAGGAAAGATGAAAACGAGTAGCTGCAGGAGTGGCTTCTGAAGTGAGGAAGTTCTCTCTTCTGGTCACTCTCAACCAGCAGGCAGATAGGAAACACTTGCCCTTTGAGCAAATTGGGATACATTTACAGACATTTGATCTCTGCTGAACTGGTGTAACCATATGAAACCTCTTCTATTATTAATTCTGTCTACTTCAAATAATTCGAGACTGGCGATGTCAAGCCACTTTGTGATACAGCTTGCCTACAATATTAAATTTTGATCAGCTTCTTTTTCATCAGGTGACAGTTCAAAAGCATAGTGTTGGCTCGTGTTTAAGGAAACTACTTATGACTCCTTTAGAAGTGCCTTGTGCTTGGAAATGTGCCAACACATCCAAGCTGTGATAAGATACCCTAGATGCATTTTATTGCCAAGTTAATACCCTCTATAGCCTCAGAAACTAAGAGTGGACTGCCTGTCTAATGTACAAGAAATAAGGCAAGCATACATGTTATAGGTACATGATTAATACATTAAAGTGCTATGCTATTAATACCAGATTTTTGTGAGATTTAGGGATGGGTGAGATGATGCCACTAGCAACTTTCAGCTGAAAATAATAGTGATTGGAAATGAGTATTTCCACATCAATTTCTTTTTAGGAAGATTCCATTTCCAAATTGATGAATGCTTTCATGTGTTTAAATGGTTGGCTTTCTTTTGCTCCAGAGACTTTCAGACACCCTTGTATCCATTCAGGGTTTGTAAAATGTTTAGAAATACAAGGAGTAACAGAAGATTGACTCTATATGAAAACAGTCAGGCAGAATTTTGGGTAATGTTTTTGTATACAGACCATGTTGTAATCACATGTAGGACTCATTAAAAACACTATGCTAAGTTTATAAAACCCTGTCTCTTATGGTGAAGGGAAAGTACTGCAGGTGAAATAGACAATATAGTGCATGTCACACTGAAGAGCAATGGGACAGTTCCAAAGCAAGTAGCATTTTTTTGTTCTCTTCTGCCCCCATATCTGGTATATGCAGACCTGGTATCAAATCATAACTCAGAACAGCCTAAAGATAAATGTGTAGGTGCACATACACACATAATAATTCATTAGGCTAAAGTTAAAACTCAGTAACATATACACTGCTTTGTCCTTAAATATGGAAAGACATTGTGGGAACAGTGTATTTATTCTTAAGTGTTATTATTCCCAGTTAAATGCTCAGTTAATGATGTAGGTAACTATATTGTTTGGAAAACTTAGCTCTCTGGAGTAACTGTTGTGCATTTTACAGTTTTTTGTAAGGGGAATTTTTGTGTAGCACTCACAAAGTCTGATGTCCTTTGAGTAGTAGGTGAAAACAGAGTTGATTCATTAATTTGCTGGTGTAGTTAAGATGCAGTTGTGACAAAGATGAAGGAGTTGGGAATGAGGGGAAGATGGCATCTGACAACACTGGAAAGAGAAACTGGAAGCGCTTGCATTCTGAGAAAAGGATTCTGCCAGGAATGTAAAAAGTATAAAGTTTAAAATATTGGTGCCTCTCAGCTAAACTGTAGAAATGTTCGTGATCTTTGAGGTTTTCTTCTACTTCATTTTATGTGCTCTGTCTCCAGTTGTCTGATATCTGAGAAAAAGCAACGGCCAGAAGTCAATGATTAAGGTAGCAAGCTTTTGTTAGGCCTCTGAAATCTCTGCTTTGCAGTAGAACTCTGCTGATTAACTCCCCCTATATACTAAACATGTGAGTTTGAAGCCTATACCATGTAATTAATCTGTCCTCATCTACTTGCATGAAGAGGTTCACTATCTCTTTCCCTGAGAAGTCATGGCAAGCATAAATTGCACCCATTACTTACCAAAATAATAATAAAGAAAACCCAGACATGAAAGAAAGACCAGAAAAAGTCTGATTTTAACTAACTGACCTTTACCAAGGACTTGACAAAGTGCCCCACAACACTCTCTGGAACACAGAAAGAGTGCAAAGACTACAGTGCTTCACTAAAAATGGATGAGCACAACTTATTTTGCATATAAGGTCACAATCTACTGTTCAATGAATAACTGGGATTTTTACTTAATGCATGGAATTGGATTTCTATTTTGCATTTACTTATACAAATATATATATTCTTTAAGAATCCATCACCATGTTTTCAACTGTGTAGTTGAGTTGTTACTGAGCCCACAGTCTGCTTGTGCCTCTGTAGTGCTAACCCTGTTCTCGTTGTTGGACCATAGCTTGATGCCAGGATCTGTGGCCATTTGACATTATTGTGTTAGCTGACTACCTAACATAGTCCAGACCTGCTTTAAACATTGTAACGATATTGATACCAGTTTTCCTTGCAAGGATTTTCCAGTTCTACATTCAAAAATGTAATAGGAACTTAATGTTACAGACTGCATATTATTAAAAAAATGGTGACTTATACAATGATAAATGATGATGATAAGCTTGTTTATGGAGTTTGTGAGAAATTTAAAATTCTTATGTGACTAAATTAATGTGTTTTGGTGAATTATCATCTTATTAAAGACATGTAAAAAAGTGCATTGTATCAGTAATATGAAATGAAATACTTTCTTTAGGTCTGAAAGCCCTTAAGACTGTTTAAAACTAGGTGGAATGCCTCACCTCTGCAGATTTCAGGACAGCTTGCACTGCTCTGTATTTATCATAGGGTGTTTTTTTGGGGGGGTTTGGTTTTCTGTGGTGTTTTGTTTTAGTTGATTTTTTTTGTTGTTGTTTTTGGTTTTGGGGTTTTTTTTTAAGCAAAAGCATAAATCTGACCTTCTTTTTCAGTCTTTTAAATTAAACAATGATGACAGACATTAGAAAGTCTAGCTGCACAGCTGAATGGTTTATTCTAATGCTTAATATTTCAGAAAAGAGTTGAATCTTCTAGAGTTAAATAAAAGCCAAACCACCAATATTATTTTTCCTTGCTGGCTGATCCCACCCACATTCCTCAGAAAAACTCTGAGCAGTATAACATTGGCTCTCAAGTTTTGCTGTTCACTCACTTGAATGTTGCAGACAAACACTGAAGACTATTTCAAAGATGAAGACTTTCAGTGGGTGACCTTATAGTGTAGGTCTGCCAGTGAGATGAACCTCCATGAGCAGTGTGAGCACAACCCAACACACTGTTAGTAAAGATTACCCACACTCTTCCTCTTGCCCTGACATGCTTCCTTCCTCCTTTTCCTGGCTCTGAGGAGAGTTGATTCTCCATTACCACACAAGCTTTACTCATTTCTCTAAATACTTTTATTTTGTTCTGGGCATGAAGGGATTGGGTTATAACAAAAAGCTGAAATTTATTTAATTTTAAATATCTGATTTTTCTGAAAACAATGGCATGACTTGCTCCATTCATGCTCACTTGAGGCAGCAGAAGATTTAAATGCATAGGTAATGGCTTGCTGCACTGATCCTATTTTTCATACAAGTTGTAGCATATAATTATTGTTCTGTCTTTCCAAGGGAGTGTTCACAATCAAGTAATTTTTTTTCCTTTCCATACCTTACTCTGTTTTGTTGATGGTCTACAGAGATTCTCTACATGCTGGCAGCACACAGGCATTCTACAGGTGACATTAACACTGCTGCCTGTGCCCTGAGAGCTGGTGGCACAACAGGAGTCAGAGAATAGACAAGTACAAACATGCAATACAGGATTCTTAAACCTTAATGGGATGCCAGGGAGAAAGCAGTCAGTTAGTAACTAACTAACTACTGTGTCTGCTTCTTTCTGTGTTCAAAAAAACCCTTTCTTTAATTCCTTCCCAGAATATTATCAGGAGTATCCTAGTTCAGTAGTTGCATTGAAAGCAAATTAATATGCTTGTTTATTATAATCCCTATTACACTTCCAATTTAAATTGGGAAGAATGAGATTATTCAGAAATCGAGGTAACAACAGCTGGATCACACTCCTCCATTTGGACAAATTAGACTAGTCTGTACTTTGAATGTCCAATTCTTCTGAAGAACAAAAAGCAAAATATAATTTAAAGCAGAAAAAATAATTTAATGACAGCAAGTTTTGGTCAGCATGTTTTGACAGCAGTTCATAATTCATTTACCTCTTATTAGAGTCTAAAGGAAGAAATTTAGTTTTCCCTGAAATACAGTTTACTACTTTGTCATAATAAATCAACTCATCTATTGTATGTGTTACCAAATACAGCTGTGAAGTTTGAATAATATTGTTTATTTTTACATAAGAAATATAGATAAGAATAAAAGTAAGAAAATGTATGTAAGAAACAAGTCCTTACCTATTTGATCTATTATTTCTAAAGTATGGGATAAAACCCAAAAACTTCCTCAATCATCATGATGTTTCTGCCTCAGTAATTCTGCCTAATAAACCTTCCTCTGCTCTTACCATCTCTGAACAAGAAATTGCTTTGAGCTGTTAATTACGCATTTTCTCCCCCCCCCCCCCCCCCCCTCCAGTTTTCTCTCTTTGTTGTATTATCTCTGTAGGGCAGCAAATAGCAGTTCAGATAGATATGTATCTTTACCATTAAAAATGTCATAAGATTCAGTGTTTATCATAGCCATATCTTTTGTTAGGGTTAAGTTAGGTAATTTGGTAATGTTGGCCAGCAGACTCTGAAGGTAGTGGGAAGAGAGGGTTCAGCTGGTGTGATTGCATAAATTCTCTCCCTGATTAACTTTGCCCTGTGTGGGTTCTGTTACCTTATTTTGTAATGGATATCCTCTGCAAAGTCTCACTGATGTGGTTTAAAACATCTAAACAATAATTTAAATTATTGGCTCTGCCATTCACTCCAGGTTACTGCCTCTCGGCAAGGTGGCAGTTCGGGACCTTTCCTTGTGCGTCAGCCTTTCCTGGTTTAATGCTATTTTATTCAGTTGGATTCTTGATGACAATAGAGATACAGGAGCACCTGCAATTAGTCAAGTCTTCAGGCTCTTCAGTTTGACAATGCCTGTCAAAGCTGTCAGATACTTTGCTCCTAGCTAAATTTTGCCAGTACGTTTGTGCCATCCAGAATCTGCCTCAAAGAACTATGTTTTAATTTTGCCTCCAGTGATGCACATTTGTGTTCATTTACTCTTCATTTGTAGTGCTTCCAGACAGGAATCTTTGCTTCTGTTCCTGTATTCAATTCAGAGTGTTTTCTCCCAGCCACTGATCACTTTCTTTTTAATTTGAAAGTTGAATTCCACATGTCAGCATGCAGAGTAAAGAAAGTAATTGTTTTACTTGGTGGTTATAAAGATAATGTCTACAGGGCGAAATTCCAGTAAAAAGGTGAAAACAAGTAAGCCAGTATCTAGAGGAACCTCTGCTGTCTATTTCAGGACTGGAGTTCTGTCCTCACTGAGTCTTATCATATAATTTTCACTGAATTCATTGTAGCTATAATTTTGTTATGGCTTGAGCAATAAGTTTCTAAGGAAGACACAAAGCTGAATGGTCAGCTTTGAATTTTGAAATTAAAATATCTAAGTTGGTGAGCACAAGCACACAAGGGCTGTAATTGATGAGTGTCTTGAGTTGTGATGTCTACAGCTAATTTCCTTTTGGAATGTTACTCAAATTGTGAAGCAGCTATAAAATTTCAGACCTAATGTGTGCTGCCTGGATAATTTCCCTATGAAAATACAGTACATGGTTCTCCAAAACTAGTTCTAGGAATCATAATATTCGTTTGCTATGTCTCAAGAAAAATGATAACATTTCCAGATGCATTAGTGCTTTCTAAATTGAGATCTTAATCTAGCAATATTATGAAGATTATTTTTAAAAAGAAAGTATTTAGTAACTATTACATTACCTTGGATTTATCTCTTATTTAATATTGTAGCAGCCAAGACTTTTCTGTCAGAGGATCCTAAAACTAAATTATTGTTAGAATTAATAACAAAAGAAGTTGTCATTCCTACCAAGCACCCAGAACCAATCAGTAGCATTTCTATCTTTCTCAGGTTTAAATCTCATAAAATTCTCAGCCATCCATGCTTAATACCCTACAGCCTGGTAGCACTGCTGCAGTGCCAGCAGTGTGAGATAGCACTGCTGTAGCTGCATGTTACCTGCCTACCGGGGAAACCATATCCTGGAAATGGGAACTGATTGCTTGTTTAATGTTGTATTTGTTCAGAAATATGTGCCATATGCTCATCAGCACTCCTGTCAAACTCTTTAGAAGCTTTTCTATAGTAAGAGGGTTTAGTTTTCCTTTAGAAAGCTTAGCTTGTAAGTGGGTCAGTTGTCCCTGGGGAAATAACAACACAAACAAGAAACTGCAAAAGAGGCAGGGGCTGAGCGCAGGACTGACCTGGGAGGTCAGGAGCCCTAGGGAAGGCTAAGGTGGTGCTGGGAGCTGGAGAACTGAAAGGGCAGCAGATGGATGGAGGCCCAAGGAAATCTGCCAAGGGAACAGCAGAGGGGGAGTCAGTCTTAGGGCTGTAACTGTTTGTGCATAGCTATCGGCTGAGATGTTTGGCAAAAGGAGAAATTAGCTCAGCAGTTGTTTTGTATATTGTTTCATTACTATTTCAACAGTCACTATAGAAAATCTTGAGCAGGTTGATTAGGAAGTCAGATGTGCAGGCTCTTCCTATCAACCAGGATTCCTTCATGCAATTTTAAACTAGACTTTTTATCTGCCTCATTGCTGTAGGCTCACTGGTCCAAAACTCCCAGGATGTTAGCACTTATGTGTATTGTATTACTGTTCCTATGCATTCTCCCATCCATACAGAGTACTCCTGCTTAAGCGTCTGGTGATGCTACAGATTAATTCCCTAAAGCTCCTTTCAAATCTAGTCCTGAAAGAACTTCTGGCTGGATAGATATAGCACTCCAAAATCTCTCATTCTTTCAGGTTTCTTTGTCAAAACTGATGGTGTCCTTTCTAAAAATAAAAATCTTTGGTAATTTTTGTTATAGAATATAATGTGTGGTCTCTTGCATAAGAGTTCCTGATGATGGAATTACCAAAAATCCTAATCCCTCAAAACCCACAACCTCCTGAAATAGCTCTCTTAAAAAAATTTTGACAACATGTATTTTTATGCTTGTGTTTCTTTGTGTTTGATGCTTGCTCAGTCACAAGAATATTCAGGGATCAACCCTGGTGAAAATAATTTGGAGCTCCATATAGCTTTGAGATGATACATAGGATGCAGAACACCTCATGTTTTCCATAGTCTTTGTTCTGTCAACTTTCTACCTTTATTTTTCCCAATTTTACCTTTCATAGATCCTCATGGATTACAACTTCAATTGCAGATCTAAGCAGTGTTTTAGTGAGAAAATAATGAAACCAGTGTTGCAGAGCTTATAGATCACTAGCCTGACACAGTCACTGAAGTGAGGGTTTGAGGAGGGGTTCTTCCTGATTTCAAAAGAGGTTTGTCATAAGGACTAGTGTTTCACTTAATTAAGAGAATAGATTTTAAGGGTAAATGTGCTTCAAAGAATAGCACAGAGAAGTCTGCAGGGACACATGTTGGCCATTGTGTAGCTGGATCAAAGTGGCACAAAAACATCAGGCAGGTTTCTCCCTTTTATTTGGTTCTCTGTTGGTTCAACAGATCTTGCTATGTTAAAGCATGAGCTCAATGGTCGAACAGTATCTAAATGTGATTTGTTAGACAACAGAGGGAGAACAATGAATTATCTGCTGTGAAACTGCAACAGCTGGCATGAAAATCAAGAAATAAGTGATAAATCAGATAAAATGAGATCCTAATTTTATTATGGGGATAAGAAGATCTTACTGCAGCAAAATTTGCTAAGCTCATCAAGCAACAGGGTGAATGCCACCAAGTATCCTGATGTGTTAGAGTCACTAATATTGTTGCTAAGCAGAAACATGAGCTTGTGGAAGCAGTTTATGTCTTTTCACAGTGTTTTGCAGTTAAAAGGTGTGTTCTTTCCTTATTCCTGCCAGGTTTTGTCTAGTAGGCCTGAGTAGTTGCTGTATCGATTTTGCTGTACTTGCAGTACTATCTCAAGTAAATTTTGCATTTCTCCTTGGAGGTTTGAGGGACAGGTTGAACAGCTGAAAACAACAAATTTCAGGACTTTTTTTGCCCTCCTTCCAAGTTGTGTTAAAATACTTTGTTATTTATGTTTAATCTGCTTTCTTTGGGTTTTGATTTAATATAATGGCTTTTTGAAATCCAGAGGGTATGGGATCGCTTACTTTCACTTGGACAGAAATTGAAAATGTAATAATGCTGTGAACTCCTGGATCTTATTGATTCTTTTTGTGTAGGGGTGACTCACCTTCTGAATGGTTACAGAGAGCATCCAGCATGTGGAAGAGCTATATCTGTAAGACTGTAGCTCAATGCAACCTAAGAATTAGGCTTTTAAAATTGGCATCAGCTATATGTCTAAATCTAGCTGTCTTTTACCACTGTGGTCCATCTAGTTTTCTGCTGTTCCCCCTTTGCAGTGTTTTATTATGTCTTCATTGCTTTAATACAATATTGATAACAGTGCAAACAATGTCACATGGTTTTGTCTAGCTTGGGATATGCCTTTTTCTGCTGGATTGCTCATTTTTGTGTTTTCCCTGTTACTAACAAGTGTTTTCCAGCTTGATGACGCACCAAGTTTGAGATTTCAAACGGTTATAACTTCCTGTGCGTCCTATGGAGATTAGCTCCTGAAGTACAAGTGCTTCATTGAGTTACCGAAAAGGTGGGTTTTTTTGTTTGGTTGGTTGGTTTTTTTTGTTTGTTTTTTTAAAGAGGGTTTATTTCTAAGCTTTTTCTTAAGGTATACTTATCATATACATGGTATACTACAAAGTATATAAAATTTGTCAAGAGAACATTCCAGGAAACTTCTGACACAAAAAAAACCCAAAAACGAAAACACAAACAAAAAAACCCCTACTGAAATATTCACCATAGATTACTTGAAATATCTTGTGAATAATGAAGATACTGTACCAGCAGGTATTCTTTAAAATAACTTAATAGAGTAACAACTGATAACATTGTGTGATGTTACTTGTGGGAATAGTTCCTGCAAGCAGCAGAAATGTTGATTAGCTGTCCCTTCACCTTTCTAGTGCTGAGTTACTAAAATCACAGTGAAACTGTTGTTTAATTACACATAATATCTAAGAATAACAATGAGAATAATTATTTTTTGTGTGGAGAAAATGTAAGTCAAACTCTTCCCACATTTTCACTATTTCAGTTTAATCTGTTTATGACTGTTTTATATAGGTCCTCTGTGTGTGAATGTCATTAATGTGCAGAAGACTGAAAAATATGTAATCAGAACTGGGGAAACCGTCACATGCATGCACGTGAATGCATATAGGTAAGATATTTGTTAAAATTAAAATGTGCGCTGCTAGCAGAAGAGAGCACAAATCTAAGTTGCATCTTGGAATCTTAGAAAAGCTTGGATAGCTATTCTGGGTCTTGTCTTATTTTTTGACATAAATCTGTATGATAAGGAACCAGATTTTGCCACTTTTTGTTGTTGTTGTTTCCTTTAAGAAAGACTAATCATCTTAAATTCAAAGGCAATTTCCCATCCCTTAGATTTTAAAACTGCATTTTGGTATTGATTTTTGTTTTATTTTGCTTTATAGACTTAAAAAAAAATGGGAATATCAGCTGTTGCAGATTGTCCCCTACTGGATTAGCTATAAGGAAATAGTTTGGGTTTGATTTTTTCATTTGGTTGATGGGGTTTGTTATTTTGTTTGTGTGGGTTTGTTGGGTTTTTTTTCAATGCACAACAGTATGCAGATCAAAACTGATATGAAAGTAATACTGTCAGAAGTGGAGGGTTTTTTATGGGCAACAGTCATGCTGTACAGTGGAAAATCAGCTGTAGGGGATAAGAATTTAGTGTCTGATTTCATGTCCAATGCCTTGATGAAATGTTATGTGGAGCGCTCCCTGAGCCCTCTGTGATAGTGACCGGTTAACCTAAATGTGCCAATTAGAATTTTTTAGGTTGTCTGGCTGTAGATAGTTACGTTAAAAATATGGATCTTGTACTCAAATCAGCTGCCCGCACATAAAATCATATACTTAACTGTGTGTTTATTTTCTAATTCACATAGTTCTTTCTTAAAAGAATGGAATTACTATTTTTATATTTTGACAGTTATATTTGATAGTGTTCTAAAGCTTATGTTTTCTTACCATGAGGCTATTTAGGAAAAACTGAAACTTCTGAATCTGCTAAATTGTGTGGCTTTTAAAAAATCTAATTCTTAAAAAAAAAAATAAATTCTTTTTAAAAGCTAATTCTGCTAAATTGATTGTGTTTGTTTATTATACATGTGGCATATCTGGTATGTACTGTACACTTGTTCAAAATACTTTAAATAAAATTTTTTTTGGTCTTGCAAGATTTTTCAGAGGACTTGATTTACTTATACTGTTGTTTTACTATATGAAAGATGCTTATGTATAATAATCTGGAATATTTTAAATTGGTAGTAAAAATAAAATAACGAAATATGTGTTTCCTGGGATCCAAGCCTTTGGTTTTGCACTTGAAATGTTAAAGGAACTATAAAATTGCAAATTTGCATCCCTAGAAATGTGGAACACCTGTTTTTTGGTACTAGGTCTTTAGAGGTCCTTTAGTGAAATTAAAATTGAAGTTTCACAGATGTGTGTACTATAGGACTGATCACAACTCAAAGGCTTAGGTCAGATTTAATTTTAAAACTGAATTAGTCCCAATCCTGAATACTATGTGAACAGGATTATGGGAAAAATTTTGAACATAGATTTCCCTTTATGAGTGTAATTTTCAGGTTTAAAACTTGGATTTATTCTGGCACTCAGTCACTTGGGAACATGAGCTCTGGTTTTTTGTGCCTATCGCACAGTAGGTACAAATCAAGATGCAGGTACTCTGAATTGTACCTTTGTGGATACAAAATATTGCCACAGAAATAGTTGAACCTTTTCCTAAAACTACTCCAGAAGACAAATCAGGATAAGAGAGTATTTCTTCTGAATACTGAATGTAGAAATAGTAATGAGGAACAACGTGAATGATTAATATGGGAGAAGTGTTCCAGCCTTTGGGAGTGTTGAATGCTCTTTCCTGACTTTTGTGCTTATGAATGTGGGTTAAAGAAAATGCTGCTAAGAAAACAAAACCATTTGTTCTGCTCTTTTCATAGTACAACCATCTGCTTGAAGCAAGTCAAGAATTGGGAAGAACTGCATTTCCTTACCTTATTTAATAAAGAAAGCGCACAGGCTTTGGATTCTGCATTTGTGGCTAATGCCCTTCTGGTAGCAGACCTGGTTTAACCTAAACAGAAAAATATTTTTTTAGTGTTCCTGAGGGAGTTAGATGCTCAGCTTCCTCTCCCTTTCACTTGCCTGGCTTGGTGACTGAAAAGCTACCTGACAAGCAGACCAATTTAGCACAGCAAATTAAAATCCCATTGGGGGTGCCAATATAAGTCTACACAAAATAAAAAGAGAATACTTCCTGAAATGCTGAGAAAAGGTGTAACAAACTTCAGCTGCTCAAGTTCCAGTAAAGTAGCAAAGTATGGCCATAGTACAGTTTTGTTTGGGTTGCGCATATCCTAAAATAGTCTCTTATTGTCACAATGCCTTCTGTGTCATCTTTCCTGTATAAACAATGACCGAGGGAAATAAGTGTTTTGCTTGTGCACTGCCAACATTGTGTCTTCCAGGACCTCCTCGTTTCATGCTACCACACACAGAAAGTAAATTACAGCAAGGAAAGGTTGCAGCCTGGTGTCCTGTGCTAGAATTTGGTGATGGGCTTTTGTGTATGTGTAGACAGCTGCTGTTTATTCCTATCATGCATATTCCGGTGTTCTCAATTTTCCTCCCACACAAAGTTGTATTCTTGTGTTCAGTTGAAAGGGCACTTTAAAAGCAGTATGTCTATTCACCCATGATTATAGTCAACGTAACAAAGATTAGATATTTTCCAGTTCTGCAGTGTCGCATCAAATACATTTTTAATTGAGGTTAGTAAGTATTAAGGTCAGAAGGGTGCAGAAAATCTATTGTGACCTTTTATATGACTTAATCCCTAAGTCATCACTCTGTTGAGCCCAACAGGATATTTGGATGTGAGTTTGCATCTCTGTCTGGAGGTGAAGAAATCATGTCTTAAAGTCTTCTAATCATCTCTCTTGGTAGTTTGCTCCACTAGATGCTTGCCCTTATTCTTAAAATCTGTACCTTAATCCAGTTTCATTTTTGTTTGAATTCAGTATCCTGCTTGCTTGCTCTTACTTTCTCAGAAAGCTTTCTTATTGCCAATCATTTTATTCCTGGAAAAGGAGCCTCTCTACTGTTTTACTGTGCAATGCATCTCTCTGCAGAGCAATTTGTGAAAGCCCAGGTAACAGTATTGACATGTCAGTGGGATGCTCCTCCTGATCTAATTAGTCTGTCTTCTGCTCCTCTTCCCTTTTCTGTGTTTAATTAGTTCAGATGCAGCACTGTGCTGGCATCGCTGGGCAGTTTCTTTAGAGAGCTGAGGTGGAGTTAGACTACATTAATGGTGCAGTGCTGTATGGCAGTGACAATACAAAGCACACTGAGTCACTCTTTCTGGGTGTCTTAGCTTTGCACCAGTTAGTCTATGTTTTTGCACCAGTTAGTCTATATTTTGCTTCACCCCATAACACATCAAGCTGGATAGGTGGTGCTAGCCTAGGGTCCGCGGCACTGTAGGACCGGCAGGGAAGGAGTGGGGATGTGGATGGAAAGGGTTACGGTTGGGTACAACCCCAGAAATGGGAAGGGTCTGAGGGGGCTTCTGGCCAAGGGGGCAGGGGGTTTCTTTGTTGTGGGGACCTCGTGGCGAGTGGTGGGTGCTCAGCGCAGAGAGAGCGTCTTGTCAGGCAGATCGGTCTAGGAGTCGGGGTTTGAAAGGTTTTTCTCTCTTACTCTCCCTTCTGTCAGCCCCCAGGTGGTTTCATGGGGGGGTTTGCTCCCTTTGGGTTGGTTTTCTTTTTCCCTTCTCGGAGTGAGATCCTGTATCATTTGTTCTACCTCTTTTCTCTGTTTCTTAAATTACTCATTAGCACTAGCATTGTTAGTAACTCCCTAAGTTTCATTTATATAACAAAATAGTTCTTATCTCAACTCCTATGGGCTTTTCCTCGGTTTGTTCCTCTGACCCTTCCTCACCAGGAGGGGGTGTGTGAGGGACGGAGTGGTAGGGTGGCTGGTTGCTAAAACCACGGCACTTGGTGAGTTAAACAGACTGAACTTGTTAAGTGTGAATGTTAAGGGTCTGTTTTCAAACACTCAAATAATATTCTACCATAACAGATCTTTTCATTCTGGACTTTCAAAAATGTACTCAAAGGAGATTTTAAGCATCTGAGGTTTTATAAATCTTTAAAATCTGGGTTAGCATGGTGTGTTGGTTTTGGCTGGGATAGAGTTATTTTTTTCATAGTAGCTGTTATGGGCCTTGCTTTGGATTTGTGCTGAAAACAGTGTTGATACCACAGGGATTTTTCAGTTAGTGATGAGCAGCGCTTACACAGAGACGGCTTTTTCTGCTCCTCACCCCACTGCACCAGGATGGAGGCTGGGGGTGCACAAGCAGTTGGGAGGGGACACATCCAGGACAGCTGACCCCAACTGACCAAAGGGAAGGGAGCAGCATTCGGTGGTAAGGTGTTTGTCTTCCCAAGTCACCGTTACAAGTGATGGAGCCCTGCTTTCCTGGGGATGGCTGAACACCTGCCTGCTGATGGGAAGTGGTGAATGAATTCCTTGTTTTGCTTTGCTTGAGTGTTGCTTTACCTATTAAACAATCTTTATCTCAGCCCACGAGTTTTCTCACTTGTACGAATCTCTCCCCCACCCACTGTGGGGGGAGTGAACAAGTGGCTGTGTGGTGCTTAGTTGCTGACTGGGGTTAGACCACGACACATGGCAGAAAATGAAGTTGTTGGGCTTCAATCTGTTTGTTTCCTGTGGTGTTGTGTTGCATTATTTGCAGAAATATGTTGTATTACTCAACGTGTGTTATCGGTGGCTTGGATGGGATGGGGAAGTTTAACACCAAGTAATAGTCTTAATTTACAAGGTTCCCACTGAACTGCAAGAGCTTGCATAGTAGACGAATATTACTAGTATTATATATTTTGCTGCATGGCACAAGTGACTTTAATGCTAGAAAAGGTTTAAGAAATAATTTTATCTTGTTGAACCTTGAAAACTTTGTTGCAGTGGCTTCCTTACTTTTTCCATTTAATGTCTTTCTAAAGTTTTCTTAACATGCCGTGTTTTCTCAAAGTACAGTTTTTATTTTCCCAACCTTTTATCACTTACATGCTTTTCTCTGAAATCCCTCTGATCTGTCCACCTCCTAAGCATGCTGCTCCAAAACTCAAGCATTCTGACTGAGATCTAATGGGACTTGGATATTGCTTATTTTACATACTTAGTGCTGTGACCTAAATAGCATTCACTTTTTGTGTGACAGTGTTCTATTGTTAACTTGTGTTCAGTGTATTATCCAGTATGACATACAGCTCTGTCTCTCTGATGCTCCTGTATAGAGTCTATTCATGGGGAAAATCCTAACAGCCTTGTTCAATTTAAACTTGTCACATCTTCAGGCAAAGACAGTTGATCTCAGTGGGAGTTACCAGATTAAGATTGAACAGACCTCAGGATTTGGTTCCTTGTTGGTACATTTGTTTGCTCTTTTCAGCTAAAACTATTTGTCACTTGTTTCTATAGAATCATCGTACAAATTGATTTAGTTATTTTAGTCCTTCAAGGTCTTTGACATCTTGCATACTGTTTAGGTGAGGTGTAACGGGTCGCAGTTCTCTTTTCTATTCCTGAATAATTAATAATGAAGTGGTTACGTTTGTATTATAAATGCAGATTGGATATTTTGAAGAGTTTAAACTTGCTAAAAGCCATAGCTTTTTCAGGGGAGTGGGGAAAAAGCCTTCCAAAGAAAATGAACAAAAAACCAAATCCCTGTATCTTAGAAATGTATTTCTGGGAAGAAAAACAAAATCCCAAACCAGTTTATTTTCTTAAGGACTCTTTGTTTACATGTTTAGAAATGAAGGTATTAAGTCAAAGAGGTAAGATTTCAAAAAGAATTCCTTTGTGCTTCTATTTCTGAGTAAGATGGTATATAGATTTATGTTCTATAGAACCACTTTTCCTTCCATATTTACATGAAACTTACAGATATTTGAAGTAATCATATTTCGTAGTATACATATATGCAGTAGTGAATTATATTTTGGGTTGATTATATTTAAATCAATTGCAAAATACTGATGTTTCACAAAATCAGTATGTTAAAGATATTGAATCTGTATCTTTAAGAAGTAAAAAATAATTCTTTGGGTCAATTCTTATGCAATTTTGTTTTCCTATTTTTTTAATAAATTGGGGGTGGGGGACAGCAGGGTAAAGGCATCTCTTGAGAATCTGTAGGTACAATCAGCAGCTTTGCTTCTTTCCAGTATAGCTAATCAACTATTAAAATATGCTGTGGGAGGAATAACTGGTGCGGGTGGCAAAGGAGGAGGGGAAGGAGGGGGAGTAAAGGGGGATGGTGTGCAAAATTAAATGTGTAACTGAGCTTTCCATGTTAAAATACTTTTTGGGCTGTATGTACTCATAGAAAAGTTACCTAACAAGTAATCAACTGGTTGATTACCTACATGATGTGTATTCCACATCAGTGAGTTTGAAAGCCACAGTATGTGTGGCTAGGCACAGAATTTATGGCTGGTGGAGAGGATGGATGACTAAGATGACTTTGAAATAGGATTGATCCTCAGATACTACCAGCTGTTGGGAACAGTAACAGCAAGAGCTATATAGTGGCATTCTTGAAATGCATCTTTGAATAGTAACACTTTTATTTATCCATTGGCTTTCTTCTGTGTTCTAAAGTAATTTAAACTAAAAAAAATTGAATATATATGTATTCAGGATACCAAAATAATTTTAAAACCGCAAACAAATTAAAAACCCCCAAAACCTTTCAAGAACTATAGACAGTTTAGCTCAGCTGGTACTGCCTTCTTGAACTCCAAGTGTATATGTACAGTTATGAAGATCTGAGAAATACTGAGATAACTGGTCAGAGAGATACATTGAGGTGTGGGATTGAAGACATTGAGGTGTGAGATTGAAGACACTCAGGTGTGGAAGGCTGGCCTATTTGAAGAAGAGCTATGCAGGTCTAGTGCTGTGACTATTGTCCAAGTATCTCCAATTATAGTAGTTCCTTTGGTGAAATATGCTGTAGATGCACATGAATATGAAAGAAAAATGCTGACAACTAAATGTTCTTTGTTATGTCACTTCCTTTACTGTCCCTTTTTGTCCCTTCCTACTATTCATAATTAAAAAGGAGAAAAAAGGGGGGAGTGGGAAGAAGGGGAAAAAAATAGAAAGGAAGAAATCTTTCAAAGACCTTTGGCTCTAATTAGATTTTCATTAGGGTTTTGTAAAATCTATTACACAAAACCTCATAAGAAATGGGAGCACTATTCATGGAGATGATTAACAAATTGGCTTAATGAACTTATCTTGAACCTCTCAGACCCACTGTGGAGTTCTCTCTACCCTGAAGTGTTAGAGACACACATAAAGTATGACAGTTCAGAACAGTATAAGAAGTAAAAATGATATCAGATGGTCTGAGCCTTGTTTGTACTTTTTGGAGAGTGCACACCAATGGAGCCATACTGGATTGTCAATGATTTGACAGCTGTAGCAGTGAAAAGCCCCATAAAGCCAGAATAAGACACTGGGGTTTGTGCCATCTGAGGGCAGTTTTACCTCAAAAAGACTGACCTTGGGTTGTGTGATTGAACAAGAAGCCTAAACTCTTATCTTTCATTTGCATAGGAGAGAAAAGCAGCTAAAGAGAAAGCAGCTGCCTGGACCTATTTTGGTATTTGTTTGCACTAGTGTGAATACCAGTATTGTAATACTAGACTAACCTGCACAAGGTCTGCCAGCAGAGAACCAAATCAAGAACAGAACTGCCAAAACAGAAAGTACTTTCAAAAATTACAAAACTCATGTTGGAGATGTGAGTTAAGAGGTTGCTTTGATTTTCACAGCTGCAGGATGCTCAGATGATGGTTTCTAAAACTTAAAGACTACTGTATGATTAATGTAGCTGATATACATATGGCAGTTAAAAGCATTTAAAAAAAATAATTCTTGGTGTTAGGTAGATATAGATAGGAAGGATCACCTTGAACAAAAACTGAGTTGAGGTTATGTGCTTTGTTTCTGACTTGTGGGATGTTTAGGTTTGAATATCACAGTATGAAGTCTAGAAGCACAGATAAAAGCAACGTTTCATCCAGGAATTTGGACCTGGGTCATCATGACAAACACATATCAAAGTTATATTCTTCAAGAAATATTGTTGAAATATAGTAATTACAGGTAGCATTACTAAATCTTTACAAGTTTGTGGTATAGGAAATTATTAGAGCACAGCTACCTCTTTTTTTTTTTTTTTTTTTTTTAGCATACCTCAGCATGCATGTAATTTATTCTCAAGGTTGCAGTTATGCCTTTCCATTTTATTTTTGCCCTTTGTAAAACAGAATCTTGCCCTGTTCATTAAAGGGACCCTTCAAGAGGAGCAGTCTCCAGTCCTTTTTATCTGAATGGTGGATGTTACGGCAGCATCCTACCAGGAAGCCTTCCATCCTCTCCCAAAGCGATGATGTACCCTGTTGCATCGAAGTGTGCTTTGCTTTGGTGTACAATAGGTAGGGATGGTGCCTTGCAGTGTGACTGAACACATTAAGTTCTCCTGGCTCAGAAACAAGCAGGGCCAAGCAGGGGTACAGCTTAAAGCCTAGTAGGACAAATGTGTTGTGATGGAAGTTCTGGCTTCAGAAGCCATGCCACTCTTCTCCCTTCTGCTTTCTCATGCTGTCACTTCCTTACGCTCCTGCTGATAACACAATTTGCACTGTTAATCCAAATCATGGAGATGCCTAACTGTTAACATTTTGCTGATGAGTTGTTTTTCTGTCGAATCATTTCCCTAACCTGGATTTCTGCGTGATTCTGCTCTCGGCACCAGCACAGCCCCAGAGCAGCGAGGGAAATAAGAGTGTGTGGTGAGGAGAGATTGAACCCTGGCAGCTATCTGGTAGCACTGCTATTGAATTTTCAGTTACACTCAGCTATTTTCAGCCTGAGAATTAAAATTCAGCTATTTCCCCTTACTGGGAGGGTGTAAACACCATAAACCCTCTTCTTGGCTCATTTTAACTCCTAATTCAGCTTGCTGTATGGGATGTCGTCTGTGTCCTTTTCACATCCATCTGTCCAAGAGTGTGAGCAGCAGCTCCCTTGCCGTTCCCCAAACTGTCATCTGTGAAAGGGAATTCAGCAGAGTAAAGCAGCTCCCTGTGTAACCGTATGTCCCCACACAAGCTCGCAGAACAGGAATCACAGTTTGTGCTTATTATTGTTGTCTCTTGCCAAGCTCAAAGCATCTCCTTTTCAGTTGTTGAAGAGCGTTTCAAATGGTTCTAAGAAGTAGAAGTTCTGGAAACCAAACTTTGGAAATTAGGCTTCTGTCTCCTAAATGGTAGCAGCTAGATGGGCGGTCTGCCCTTTCAATTGCCCATCTCTGAGCTGGTGTACTAGATCAACGTCTTGTCAACTGTTGCCTTCGCAAGGCGTGGCGACCTGGTTCAGGAACGGCACGGCGACCCCCCCCGGGCCGCTCGGGCCATCTGCTCACAGACACCAATGTGGTGGACGGCAAATGGCGTTTATTGATGTGTAACACCGCATTATATGGCTTAGGTTTGTCACGTCACTTCCGTCTGTTTACATTGCAAACTACACGCTACTGGCTATCAGGGGAGGGTCCCTGTCTTTCCGTACAGCACGTAATCTTCCGGCCGCCAGATCCTAACTACCCACATTTCCCCCCTCCCTATGCGTAAGTAAATTGACTAAAATGTAACAATCTCGAAAATACGTATATCGCAATCTTGGAATTGTATCCCGTTCTTAAGCTATGCTTTACAACAATTTTGACACATATCATGAACTTGAATAAAAAATATAAGGCACGCTAGGTGAGAGGCAACAGGGGTGTTACTGGGAATAACAGGGTATGACTGGAGATAGCTAAACAATTCTGAACAAGAACATTTTTATAGCAATTGTCGGTATTCTATCATCATGATATTAACTGTTTCTAGCCGGCTTTTAACAAATGACATGAACTTATTCAATACACGGGGTCCAAAAATCAGTGCTATTACAATTATTATAATTGGCCCTATCAGGGTAGATATCAGGGAGGTCAGCCATGGTGAATGGTTAAACCATGATGCAAACCAGTTTTGTTGTGCTTCTCGTTCTTCTTTTTTCGCTTCTCCAATCCTTCTCGCACTTTCAGGTGTGGACAGGATGCTTGTTGACTTGCAGTCTTCTCCTGCTACCAGTGCGTACGGGTTATAAGGGCGTCTGATAAACCGGTTCTGTGGATAAAAACTCACAATTTTTGTTAGTTTCATTCTGAAGATTTGGTTTGATCGATTTAAGCGGACACCACTTAACTTTTCCATCTTTTTTAACCGCAGCATACCCTCGTCCTGTAAGAACTAGCCTCCACCCTTGTTCCCATTCCCCTAGCTCGTTTCTAATTATGACCAGCGGGCCTTCTTCTAGCGCTCGAGTAGCCCAATGTTTCTGGGTGGGGCTATTCACCTCTTCCCCCCTAGGGAATTGATTCAGTGCTAACAGAGCAGTCGCTAGCAGGCGTGCTTGGTCTTTTGGGGGAACAGCATTGGTAAAACCTTCTGTTTTTGCTAACACCTCTAATTTAGCTTTCAGGGTTTGGTTTGCCCGTTCGACTATAGCTTGTCCAGTGCTATTATACGGGATGCCGTGTGTTAGGGTGATACCCCATTTCAATGTAAATGCCTGGACAGATCTAGAGACGAAACTTGGGCCATTATCTGTTTTAATCTGATTGGGGACGCCAAGCCACGCCATGGCTGTCAGCCAATGTTGGATGGTCGCTTTCGAGTCGGCCTTAAGGTGTTGTGTGGCTACGATCACTCCACTGTATGTGTCTACGGTCACCGCTAACCACGCTCGAGGTTTCAGCAATTGACAGAGCGTGAAATCTGTTTGCCACACCTCGGAGGCCTTAAGACCTCTGGGGTTGACTCCGCTAGACCACAATGGTGTTTTCTGACAGTGGGGACATGTGGCTACTATGTGTTTTGCGTCAGTAATTGAGATCTCGCATTTCTTTGCTAGCGCTTTAGCTCCGATGTGGAGAGACTCATGTAGCTGACGAGCATCTCTTAACGTCCACAGTCCTTTTGCAGCGGCGTCTGCCTTGTCGTTGCCGGTTTGGAAAAAACCCTTTGATTGGGTTGTGGCTGTTTGGGAACATGACAGAAAAAGCAAACCGCTCCTTGTCTTCCTCATGCAATGGTATTGAAAAGAAACAGTCTTTAATATCAAGGACGGCACACGGTTGCCCTTCTGGTATCATGGAGTTTATGGGCAGCAGTGTTTGAACGGGACCCATTGGTTGAATTATCTTATTTACTTCACGCAGGTCATGAAGGAGACGAAACCCTTCGTTGGTTCGTTTGGGTATTACAAAAACTGGTGTGTTCCACGGGCTAGTGGAAGGCTCTATATGACCTCGCTGTAGTTCACGGTCGACTAGCTCAAGAAGAGCGTCCATTCAAGGCTTTGATAGGGGCCACTGCTCGACCCACACCGGGTCGGACGATTTCCACGTGAGTTTAATAGGTGGAAGTGGGTGTGCGGCAGTGGCCCTCATGATAAACTTGTCACCCTGGCTTTCAAAAGGGATAGAGCGTCCCTTCCCAATAGGGGTGGGGTTCCTGACATGACATATGGAAAGAGGGTAATGGTTTTTTCTGGTCCCTTTTCAGTGTGAAGCGTTATTGCTACCAATTGAGTACTCTTCCGAGCTCGGGTTAGTCCTCCGACTCCACCTACCATGGGGGCGTTTTCCAATTTCCAATGGGGGGGCCAATTCGTTTCAGGGATAACTGTAACATCTGCTCCGGTGTCAATCAAAAAGGGGATACTAATAGTAGTGTCATTTAAGGTATTATAGAGGGAACAAATCCCCCATACAACTGGTGGACTATCGCATTTTACTGCCAGGGCCACCCTAAGGTCTCGTCCCCAGGAGCTGGTTGTTGCTGCTCCTGAGGTAGGGACTGGTTTGGATGGTTCGTTGGTGGAGTCATAAAATTGGTTGGTCCTCGAGGGGGCAGTAGGTTCCATCTGGGGTTGGCATAACTGGGCCGCCTTATGTCCCAAGCGGGAGAGGGCTGTGCGCGGCCCGGGTGCCCCCTCCCCCATACGTTTCCCTGGTTTTTAAATTTGCATTCTTTAGCGAAATGTCCTTTCTTTCCACAGGCCCAACACGGTCCCCTCGGTCGATTTTGACGCGGGGGGGGCGCTGTGGGTGGGTCCCCAAAGTAAGGGCAGTTTGCCACTATGTGGCCTGCCTGACCACATTTAAAACATACCATCACATTAGCTATTGCGGTGCGAACAGCTACCTGAATTGGGGCTAAATGCTCTTCCTTTGCGACATGCTTGATCATGGCTGCGATACTTGACCCTGCTGGCAGTGATCGCAGGATTTCTTTGGTTGCCAAATTACACTGCTGGCGTAAACAATCTGCAACGACCGGGCCTTTCGCTTCCGCGGGCAGGGTCGAGGAGTCGACCGCTGCTTGAAGGCGATCCACAAACTGCGTAAAGCTCTCGCTTTCATTTTGCTTAATTGTGGACCATGGTGATGGCTTGACAATAACTCTAGAAGCGGTGCGAATAGCTTCTCTAGCCGCGCGAGTAGTTGTCACAATTTCATAGGCCCCCAGGCCCTGGGCCTGCGCCTGGGGGGTAATCATTGTTGGGTCTGTACCTATCAGTCGCTGCACGCCGGACCCATATAACGGGTGATCCGCCCCGGTTACTTGGGCTAGTTGCGTCACGCAGTTGTCCTCCCATTCTTGTTTAAAAACAATCATTCCTGCCCCATCAAAGATCAATCTACACATTTGTTTTATATCAAACGGGAGCAGATCGTCTCCCCCGAAAATACCATCTATGAGGGTGCAGACCATGGCAGAATTAAGCCCTTTATCTGCAATTGCCTTAGCAATCGCTTGTATATCCTTAGGGTTTATTGGCGAGTGGACCCTCTGTCCCCTGTCTGTCACCCAGACCGGGAACGCTAGCGTGGCTGATGGGGCCCAATCGGCACACGCAATTTTTATTTTCCTCCAATCAGTGAGAGGAATATTTTCCTCTCGGGGTCCCTTTTTATTTTGGATGGGAGTATTTTGGCTTTTGAATGTATCTAGTCTCATTTCCTCCTCCTCTGAGTTTGAATCGGTTGCGAGCCGCTCGTCCCAGCTAGTGTCTGACTCAGAGCCGGAGCTCGACTGACCGGGTACTTCCGGTTTTCCGTACCTTTTTGTTGGGACCCGGCCCCGCCCGCTTCTTCTGTGGGCGGGCCGTTCCCTCCCTCTTGACTCGGCCCTCCTTCCTGTGTCGCCCCGCCCTCTGCGCGGCGGGGTGTTCGCCCTACTGGGGCGTTTCTCCAGATGGCCGCTGTGATTGGCTTTCTGCCCTTTGATCACGCTCCCCTCCTTCCCCCTATCGCCCCCGCCCTCTTTCTCTTTCCCGTTCTCGTCCCTTTCTTGTTCTCGCGCGTTTGTTAGTGCTGACGCTTCCTCCTTATCTCCACCACTGGCATCTTCGCCCCGCCCTTCTTCTTTCTGTCCGGCGCCATTTTGGGGCGTATAGGGCGGCGGTTTAACCCAACCCTCCTCCGACTCTGGTCTCTCCGCCGCGCCCCTGGCTTCCTCGGCTAGCCCACCCCAGAAAGATTTAGCTTGTTTCTGCGCTTCCGTAGGCGGGTCGGGGTTCGGGAGTTGAGGGGGCGTGTCGCCCTCTTGCCGGTCTTTAGGCTCAGCAGAATCATTACCGTCTGGGGGGTGCAAAGTCTGTGTGGCTGCCCCGACTGCCGTTTTCGGGGCGGCCAACAAACGGTCCTTTGCCACCCTCCAGGTCTCCTGTTCTTTTAAAGTCTTCTGCAGTGCCTGTACGACTCTCCCCCACGACTTAAGGTTTTTCCCACAGCCCGAGGACATAGTCTCCTCGGCTAACGCTTTAGTGTATTTATCCCACACCTCAGGGTGGAAAATATCCACTGGCTGGTCAATGACCCCAGTTTTAAAAGGCCTCGCAACTGCGAGAGTAAAATCTTTGGGTTTACAATCAATACCCCACTGCTCATATAATAACAATACGACCTTCACAAGGGCTTCCATCCTCCTTGTTGGTCCGGGAGCGTCCTCCCCGCCGGGCTGGTCCAGCCGCTCCGGCCGCCGTTCACCCGAATCCAGGCGAGTTTTCCCGGGTTTCGGCACCACTTGTTGCCTTCGCAAGGCGTGGCGACCTGGTTCAGGAACGGCACGGCGACCCCCCCCGGGCCGCTCGGGCCATCTGCTCACAGACACCAATGTGGTGGACGGCAAATGGCGTTTATTGATGTGTAACACCGCATTATATGGCTTAGGTTTGTCACGTCACTTCCGTCTGTTTACATTGCAAACTACACGCTACTGGCTATCAGGGGAGGGTCCCTGTCTTTCCGTACAGCACGTAATCTTCCGGCCGCCAGATCCTAACTACCCACAGTCAACACGATACGTTACAGCTTCTTTGGGGCATTTTGCTCCCGAGTACTCATCTCAAAAGAAATCTGATACTTGAAGCTATGTGATGTGTTCACTTTCCCCAGGATTTATCTGCAGAATACAGTAGCATTCAAATAATGAAAGAGGCTTGCCTCTTATCGATGTTGTAGAAGATAGCTTGAATACAGGTATTTTGCAAACTCTAAATACGAATTACAAAAAAATCTTTTATCTGCATAATATCGAGGACAAAAAACTGTTTTGCATCCTTATGGGCTTTTTAAAAGTTAGGTCTCAAATGCTAAAAGGTAGAAAAAATCTTAGGTTGCCCTTGTGACCTTTAGTTTCTTCCTTGTGCATGCACATTATGATAGCTATTTGAGAATTATTTTAATTGCAGAATAACAATCTTAGATTCAAATTTTGCACTTCAGAAAGGTTAAGAAATTGCACCTGAGGGCACACAACTACGTCACATTGGGACTTTCTTAAATGTGACTCTGCTGGAAGCAAATATTCCTTCCTGCTAAAAGGATGATTTGTTAGTCAAATAAACTGGGATCGTCCTCCTAGAGTGTCTGTGTTTGGTTTTGCAGTAAACTTAAATCTATATGAAGAAATGTCCCTTAAGGTTGTGTTCATTTTACTTTTAATTTCATATTAAAGTTCTGTGAAGTTCATTATTTATTTATTGAGGGCAAGAATGAGGTTTAATTACTGGAATAAGGATTAATGCATAGATTTTCTCCACTAGGACTGGATTGATAAAATCTAAATGATACGGATGAACTTTTAGTTTTGAAAGCAGGACACAAAAAATATCATTTAATACTTGTAGATTTTTGACATTACATTCCTGGACACAATCAGTACTTACACTTGTAGATTATAATTACAGACATCAGGGAGCAGTTGTTTCTTTGTGGGGGAAAAAAACCCACATAATTGTGACAGTAAATGCAGCCAGGTATATAAATGAGCACAAAAATATTGCAGGTTTGGTTTTTTTGGGGGGTTGCTGTGATTGCTGTCAGGGTTTGGGATTTTTTTTTTGTGTGTGGTATTTTTTTTTTTTTTGAGAGGAATACTTTGAGATGGTGTGAATTTGTATTTTACCTAATCACAATGAAGAAAAGCCTCTATTCATCTTTTGTCACCAAATTATTCTTGAACAATAGGCAGACTTTTGAAACTGTTCTTAGAGAAAATATATGTGAAAATATATTGCCTATTTGGTAGCATTTACTCAGAAGGGCTTACTAATTAATAACAAAGCAAGTTGGGCCAACTTTTGTATTTGCTATTATGGTTTTTAAGAAGGCTAGTTGAATGATCCATCTTAGATTTATTTTTCCATAACTCCATCTCATTGCTCTTATAACATGACATTAAATGAGTCATGTTTTTTGTCCTTTGTTTTTTCAACATCTGCAATATCTGTAAACTGTGTTATTTTTTGGGGATGTGTTTCCTGCTTGATTTATTAAATCTCTCTCAGTTTGTTGTCTTCTTACTTCATTTATAGACAACAGTAAAATTCAAGTCACTGAATATTAGCAGATGGAGTAAGTCACTCCATTACAAGAACGTAAGTTTTGCTAGTGGAAATACAGTATGTCAATTTAACATGGCTTATTGCCCAGGTTACATCGTAAATGCTTTTCTCTTAATTCTACTCCCATATTCACTTTCACATGAGCAGCAATTATGGATGTACTGACACTACAAGGTGCTGGAAACCATTCCATTTTCAACACGCAGTCTGATGTCTGAGCGGCATGCGGTGATGTGGAGCTTAAAATGCTCTCAGTCATCTTGAGTTCTGTGAAACACGTTGCTCCCATTATACCTGCTACTGACCTAAGCCAGTGGGAGTCAAAAGAGAAATTGTTGTTTGTTTGTGGTATGTCTGTTTGTTTGTTAAGTTAAAATCTGGTTAATTTGGCTATTCATCCTAATGATACAAGCTAATATCTCTTCATTTTTATGAAAGTGAGCAGAAGAATGCCTATTCTTGGTTTTCTTGTAAAGATTGATTAATCTCTGACATTTTGGCTGTGGTGGCATGGAATTCTTAACTTGCCAAGTAGTATTTTCCTACTATCCCCTCCCTCAATTTTGTATTCTAAAACCACTTTGATTAATGTAACTACAGTTTTCAGGATCCTTTGTAGAGCCAATACTGGTTCAGCATAGTTCTTTGACAGTTCTTGGCAAGATTTATATGACTTGCATGCTTAAAAAAAAAAGGAGGAGCATCTGAATTTGGGTTCAAAAATGTAGATGTCAAAACTCTCATTAACTTCAGTGTTACAATATGAGTCATCAGAGTTTATATCCAAGAAATTTCTGATATTTAAATACTTCCTTTCAATAGACAATTGTCACCAGTGTCTTTTATCTGAAATTCCATTCTAGATTGTTCTATTGTCAATAGAAAAAAACAAAAGGAAGACAGTGCTTGTGCCCCCTCAGAATATTAAATGCCCCCTGCCCCCCACCACTGCTCTGTGACAAGTACAAATTACAGACAGGGATGGGACTGCTGCTCTGTCTCTTAGAGACATCTAAACTGTGGTTCCTTATTGTTTTCAAGAAGTGGTTTTATGCAGCTGTCAGAATGTTCTGCAAAGGCTTTTTTTCTAAACTGACTTCTGACAGAGCTGACCTGCCCCCATATGCTGCTTTGCTGGTTGTAGGAAGAACAAGTTTTTCTGCAGAGTCCTTAGTGCATATCTGGCACCATTGTGTCCTACTGGGCCATGGGATGGGCAGATATAGGCTGCTCCTGGACAGGGCTGCTAATGGTGTATTGCAAGAAAGACGACATAAGCAAAACAGAATAGAAAATCACTTCAGTTCCTTAACTTAGAAACATTATTTTACATGTAAATTTTGAAATTATATTTGCTTTATGACTCTACTAGCAAAAAAATGTATATTTTTCTAAAAGCAATTCAAATTACTTTATTTCAAATTTGTAAAGTAAAAACATATTTCTGAGTTGATTTATATCCTGCATCCTCACAGTGAATGTACATTGTATTTGAAGGAAAAAATAATTTGTAGCTCTAAACAGAGTCAGAGTTTAGTGCTTAAAGCTTCTTCATGCTTTCTGAGCCACTTTTTTCAGGAAAGATTATTCAATGCATGAGGAAGGGATGAGTGGAACACAGAAAACAGCTTTTCTGTTTCTGACCTTAAAATCTTATTCCAAAAAAATGTTAGACCACCACCACAAAGAGTTGACTGAGGAATGTAAGTGTCTAAACTTGTCATGTGTTCAGTCACCTACACGAGGGATTTCCCCCTGCCTGACCCTGGCACCCTGCCACCCCCCACTCTGGCAATTTTTTTAGCCTTTTTGAAGAGTGTCAAATTCAGCATCATCAGAAAATGCCCGTTGAGCAGCTCATGTACTTCAGTTCATAGTGAAATAAGATCCTGTCTTAGAGAGAATGATCTGAATAAAGATTAAGCCTTTAAGAAACTAATGCCTACAAGTTGCTTTATGTACAAATGGTAATAAAATTTCTTTCTTCTGATATAAAATGGGGATAGGTTAAAATGTTAAACAGCATCTGCTTGCTAATGACTATTACCTTATTAGTTAGTCATGGTTGGGAGTACATGTGTATGAATGGAGTGTTTTCCATTGCTGCATCTTGTTGAGAGAATAGAAAAACAGTGTCTCTTCTGTAAGCCTGGAAAAAGTGTTCTGTTTCTGTGAAAGCGAACTTCAGTATATTCAGGTATTCTGTAGAACAAAGGATTACAGAGCAGGGTGGACTGTCCTTACCGAGTGTGTCCCATCTAGGACAGGTTGCGATTCAAGATCAGATATGCAAGAGTAGCACCTACGCAGATGGAATCTGTGAGTACACATCCCTTTTGGCACTGGCACATTATATAACTACTTACTCCTTTTTATGTTCATCATATTTCAAGTTCATTCTAAGAGATTAAATGGCAGTTGAAAAGGATCCACTCTTGAGGAGTTTGAGGAGCAATCTATAAAAGCTCTGAAGAGGCAAGAAGTCATTCTAAAGTGAGAGTTGTCTCTGTGACTCTTTCAAGCAAGGTACTGTCACAGTGATCTTAACTCACTGAATGTTAGGATGCATTCAATGCTGTTGGGAAAAAGTGTTTCACTTAGATCTGTCTCTACTCAAAGTAGAGTTGTGCTTGACTGACCTTCTACTGTGTATGGCAAATGATAGGTGTAGCTCCAGAGTGATGCATCACTAGCGGCACAGGGTGAAGGAGTCGTCCTTACCTGTGGCTGAGGTTACGCTTGTCATGCAGCTGCATGCTCCTGGAGAGGTGGTTAAGGCTGTGGCTTAGCAGTGGATGATTTGCACTCAGGCCCTTCTGCTTGCAGCAAAGTGTGTGGGAGCAGCAGTCTGGCTTCCTTGTCTTATGAATCCTGCCTGTGTTGAGATGCTGAAGGTTCCAGGGTCCTGGTGCCTGGCATGACTGGCAGTTCAAGTCCTTCCTCTTTCATTTTCATCTTCCAGATACTGCAGCATGTTGTTTGGGGGTGAGGGGGGATATTTTTATGAGGATAGTTTTTTCTTTTTTTTTAAAAGGTAATTTTATAGGCTTAGTTCAGACATGTACAAACTGAAATTTGAGAGGTGTGGAAGTCACATTTCAATATAGCAAAGGCAGGAATGTTTGTGCTAGAGATCTGAATAACTTGTGAGTTGGCTTTACCATTAAAATATCTTTGCTGTGTGGAATCATGCTCTTGGTTGAACTTCAACACTCTTTTGGAGAACTGGAAATAAAGATAGCTGTTATGTTCAAAAAAATATATAAAATTTAATGAAAATGAATGGTGTCAGGAGTTTTTGATATCCAGATTCTAGTTTCCATTAATCTCACAATACCTCCCCTCATGCGTTTGCATGATCAACTGCAGGTGACCTTTAGAGAACTTTCTATCACTTGTGAAAATGCAGTGTTACATGTCTGGTTCTTGTCTGTTACAGTGTTTGCCTGGGTTGTGCTGATAGTTGAACAGGAATCTGACTACCTGTGGTAATCCTCAGGGACTCTGCTCTAAAAATAATCCTCAGCAGCCTAAGGAACAGCTAGATCCAATTACTGCTGTTTTCTTGGTTAATAATTAAGTAAGTTTTCATAAGCTTCTGGGACTTTTAACAATTCTAACATTTTGAATGTTTCTACCATTTTTTTTTGGAGTACCACAAGGTACCTCTCTTTCAGGGTTAAATTATAGTACTTGGACACAGAGGAGAAGACTTTGTCTGGAGTTTTTCTGCTTATTTCAGATGGCTTGTTTCACTGATTTCAGTTTTGTTCCTGATTGTCTTCTTGCAGAAGTGAACTAAAAGTTTAGAACAAGATACATCTGTTGTGGTGGTGGTGATTTTTCTGTTGTTGTTCTGTGTGTGGTATTTTTCTGCTTTTTTCCATAAGGATTTTATTCTCTGGAAGGCTGGAAGAGAATGCCTTAAAGGCTGAGATACTGCCTTGTAATATCCCTTGACTATCTCTGAAACAGCTTCTGGTATTCTCTCTCTCTCTCCAGTATCTGTTTAATGTCAGCTTGATTTGAGTTCCTTAACATTGCTGAAGAAGTAAATTTAGTTTGGAGCCAGAGAGGAGCAGCTCTAGTTCTAGTAAACCAGTCTTTTCTTGTAATGGATCATTTTTATTTGGGAAGCTACTGAGATAGAGCTGTTGTTATGTTTTTATGCTTCTTTTTAAAATATCTTTTAAAACTAAGCTAATTCTTTGCGTAAGAAACTCAAATGGTTCAATACAGCTGTTTACATTGGATTTGCTCACTATGTCTCAAATGGCACTTCTGCAGTTGCTACATACTGATTTCCTATTTGCTATAAGCAGACTTTTCCCCATCAGTAAGGAATGTAAAAGACATGATGAAGGTACCTTCTCTCCAGTCCTGCTTGTTCTTTATATCCATGAAAACAGGGGTAATGGTTGCCTACTGATTTCACGTGTTAGACTTATTTGCAAAAGTAATTTCAGTATTTGTTAGTCTGATAAATAATTCAAAGTTGCTCATGATATTCCAAAAAATAAGAACTGATTGAAATTAGTGGACTTACATTTGCTAAACCCTAGAGTTTAGTAATGGTGAATGAAGCCTCAGCGATATAACTACCATTAGCCAACTAGTCATAGAGTTGATTTCTAAGATGGTGGTAATTATTATGCCAGCTTAACAACAGAGAAAGTCAACTAAGTTTTAACACTTCTTTCAGTAGTCTCTTTTCCTAAACCAGAAACCTTATTATAAGTATATTCTTGTGTTTTAATTTTGTTAAATCATAGTTATGGTTATGATTTAATCAATCATAACTATGGATGACTGATGGAAAACATGTAATTAACTGATGCAAAAGTTGACATATGACAGTTGACACCAATTTTTTTATACATCATTATATGAAGACGTAGTGAAGCAAATAGTCTTTCATTAGTTCTAAGTTATTTCAAAAGCTTTCAAATACTTGTGTATTTAATTTTTAATCATCAAGCAAATATATCTTCTAATGGTGTTAACTTCAGGGACTTGAATTTAATGTACTCTCAGGAGGCTCATTTCAATAAGATAAATGGCCTCCACAGCTGCTGGATCATGGAAGCTTTCATGAGCTTTTGGGGCTCAGCAGTGATGTAGGCTCTTCATGGTTTTTACTCATTTTTCCACTTCTTCCTGATTGCAGGGTGCTATCTTAGAAACACTGTTATCGCACATGTTGGAGAGGAGCTGCTATCTACATTCATCCCAATTGCCGGTATTTGGCCACCTTCTCTAGTGCTTTCAGCTGAAAGTCACTGAAGCCAAAAGCTGCAAGCTAGGCTTCTATGTTGATATGTGTTTCACTTTTACTGCTTCGCTGGTCACTGTTTAAAATGGTACTGAAATGTAACCTGGGTGAGAAGAGGCAGCTGTTTAATTATGGGACAGGAGGATTTGTTTAGATTTCCTTTGGGTTTTTTGTCTCCAATTTGTTTTCTTGTTCACTAAGTTGGCTATCATGATAAACCTATCATAAAAGTTTAATGTATTCCCACATTTTTGAAGACCTGTTGTTGTTGTTTTTGAAGGAATTCCTGAAAAGGTTCTCATTTGGCTTTCATTGGCAGTTTTTCACCTTCTTTCCTCTTAACGTCCTTATAAAATCTCACCCTTGCTAGGCTGAAAGCAAAAAAGCGGAATAAATGTGCATTCCTGTGTATGTATCTTGTAGAAGATCCTGGTTCTGTGCAAAGTCTTTATTAAGAAAACCCTTATACCTATATGGATGTTGTGAAATTATGGATACCATATATAAAAGACCAAAACTTTGGGAAACAGAGTCATCAAATACAACTGCAGTAAAAGCAACCTGTTATATAAAAACCAGAGAACTCAGAGAGGACCACTTTACAAATGTGCTTTGTTCTGACATAATGAGGATTTACTACATGTTCATGAATTTTGACAAATTTCCGATGAAGTAATGAAAACCTGTCCCAGACAAAGGCCAGTTCTGATGATCCGAACATGCCAAGAGTCTGCACATTGACATTGAATGGCCTTTTTTGTGGATTAAATAAAATCTCCTTCACTCTGCTACAAGTATTAAAGCTGTGGTAGGTCATCAGCTAACATAAATTTAAGTAGTCTGACTTCAGTAGAGAACACGTGGACCATTGAAACAGATGTAACAACTTTCTATTTATTTTAGTCCTAATAATTACTTATTAATAAATTTTGACTTTCCTTTTAAATTATGGTGAAGTTAAGCTTTCATTGTTTTTTACCTAACACTGCCAGAAGAAGAGTATTTAATTTCTAGCACGATGTTCCAAGGTGCTTTCTTTTCATAGAATCATAGAATGGTTTGGGTTGGAAGGGACCTTAAAGATCATGGAGTTCCAACCCCCCTGACATGGGCGGGGACACCCTCCACTAGACCAGGTTGCTCCAAGCCTCATCCAGCCTGGCCTTGGACACTTCCAGGGGTGGGGCATCCACAGCTTCTCTGGGCAACCTGTTCCAGTGCTTCACCACCCTCTCCATGAAGAATTTCTTCCTGATATCTAATATAATCTCCCCGCTTTCAATTTAAACCCATTACCCCTTGTCCTATCACTACATGCCCTTGTAAAAAGTCCCCCATCCAGCTTCCTTTTAGGCCCCCTTAAGGTACTGGAAGATGCTATAAGGTCTCCCTGGAGCCTTCTCTTCTCCAGGCTGAACAAGCCCAATTCTCTCAGCCTTTCTTCACAGGAGAGGTGCTCTAGCTCTCTGATCATCTCTGTGGCCTCCTCTGATCTTGCTCCAACCAGTCAATACCTTTCCCTTGTTGGGGGCTCCAGAGCTGGACGCACAACTCCAGGTGGGGTCTCATCAGAGCAGAGAGGGATAATCCCCTCCCTCAACCTGCTGGCCATATTGCTCTGGATACAGGCCAGGATATGGCTGACTTTCTGGGCTGCCAGCGCACACTGCCAGCTCATGTCCAGCTTTTCATCCACCAGTACCCCCAAGTCTTTCTCAGGGCTGCTCTCAATCCATTTTCCACCCAGCCTGTACTTGTGTTTGGGATTGCCCTGACCCAGGTGTAGGACCTTGCACTTGACCTTTGTGAACTTCATGAGGTTAATGGTGGCCCACCTCTCCAGCCTGTCAAGGTCCCTCTGGGTGCCATCCCTTCCCTCCAGCGTGTTGACTGCACCACACAGCTTGGTGTTGTCACCAAACTTGCTGAGGGTGCATTCAATCCCACCATCCATGTCACTGACAAAGATGTTAAACAGTACCGGTCCCAACACAGACCCTGAGAAATGCCAGTTGTCACTGGTCTCCACTTGGACATCAAGCTGTTGAGCACAGCCCTCTGAGTGAGAGCACCAAACCAGATTTTTATCCACTGAGCAGTCCACCTGTCAAATCCATGTCTCTCCAATGTAGACAAGGATTTTGTGTGGGACAGTGTCAAACGCTTTGCACAAGTCCAGGTAAATGACATTGGTTGCCCGTTCTCTACCCACCAAGGTCATGACCCCATTGTAGAAAGCCACCATATTCATCAGGCACGATCTGCCCTTGGTGAAGCCATGTTGTCTGTCACCAACCACCTCCTCATTCTCCATGTGCCTTTGCATGGTTTCAGGAGGATCTGCTCCATGATCTTGCCAGGCACAGGGGTGCAACAGACTGGCCCATAGTTCCCCAGGTCCTCCTTTTTTCCCTTTTTGAAGACGGGAGTTATGTTTCCCCTTTTCCAGTCAGTGGGAGCTTCACCAGACCGCCACAACTTCTCGAATGTGATTAATAGAGGTTTTGCAACCTCTTATGCCAGTTCTTTCAGGATCAATGGATGTGTGTCATCAGGTCCCATGGACTTGTGCTCCTTTGGTTTCCTCAGGTGTTCTCGAACCTGATCCTCTCTGTCCATGGGCAGCTCTGCATTCTCCCAGTCCCTGTCTTTGCCTTCTGTGACTTGGAGGGTATGGCTTGCACCCTTGCCAGTGAAGACCGAAGCAAAAAAGATCATTGAGCACTTCGGCCTTCTCCATGTCCTGTGAAACGCGTTCTCCCATTTTCTTCTCCAAAGGGTCAACATTTTCCCTGATCTTCCTTTTATCACCTGTATACCTATAGAAGCTCTTCTTGTTGCCCTTGATGTCCCTGGCCAGGTTTAATTCTGTCACAGCTTTAGCTTTCCTAACCTGATCCCTGACTTTTCAGACAACTTCCTTGTAATCCTCCCAGGCTCCGTGTCCCTGCTTCCACTCTCTGTAGTCTTCCTTTTTGCACCTCAGTTTGTCCAGGAGCTGCTTGCTTATCCACACAGGCCTCTGGGCACTTTTTACCTGACTTCCTCTTCATTGGGATGCATCGCTCCTGAGCTTGGAGGAGAAGGTCCTTGAATACTCGCCAGCTTTCTTGGGCCCTTCTTCCCTCCAGGGCTTCATCCTGTGGAACCTTGCCTGAAGAGGCCAAAGTCTCCTCTCCTGAAGTCCAGGGTAGCGAGCTTGCTGCGTGCCCTCCTCGCCTCCATAAGGATCTCAAACTCCCCTATTTCATGGTCGCTGCAGCCAAGGCTGCCCTTGAGCTTCACATTCCGCACCAGCCCCTCCCTGTTGGTGAGAACAAGGTCCAGCATGGCACCCCTCCTCATCGGCTCCTCTATCACTTGGAGAAGAAAGTTGTCATCAACGCATTCCAGGAACCTTCTGGCTTGCTTGGTTCATGCTGTGTTGTCCCTTTGGCAGATATTGGGGTGGTTGAAATCCCCCATGAGGACCGGGTTTGTGAACATGAGGCTGTTGCTATCTGCCTGTAGAGGGCCTTATCCACTCACTCATCCTGGACAGCTGGCCTGTAGCAAACTCCTACTACTGTATCCCCTCTCTCTGCCCTCCCTTTAATCCTGACACATAAACTCTCAGTCAGCTCCTCATCCGTCCCCAGGTGGAGTTCCACACAGTCCAGCCTGTCTCTGACATAGAGAGCAATGCCCCCTCCACATCTCCCCTGCCTGTCCTTCCTACCAAGCCTATATCCTTTCATTCTGACACTCCAGTCATAGTAGCCATCCCACCATGTTTCCATGACACCAATTAAGTCACAGCCCCTCATGCCGAAGCATGCCTCTAACTCCTCTTGTTTATTCCCCATATTCCATGCATTCACATAGAGACATTTATAAGACGAGCCCCTGTTGAAGCTGGCATGCTGACTGGAGCAGCTGGAATCCTCTTGTTTTATTTGCCAGGTGTTCTCCTGGTGACCTGTAATTCTTTTCCATGCTTTGGGCATCTGTTGGTGTCCCTATTGGTTTTTCCCACTTCCCCCTTCCAACCTAGTTTAAAGCTCCCTATATGATCCCTGAGAATTCATGGGCAAGAAACATTTTTCCCCTTTGAGACAGCTACACGCCATCTGTTGCCAGCCGGCCCGGTGCCGTGTAAACCTCCCGATGATCACAAAACAGGAAATTCCACTGTTGGCACCTGCCTCTGAGCCACGTGTTGGTCAGGCGTGCCTTCTTGTTCCTTCCGGTATCCTTCCCTGCCACTAAAAGGATTGAGGAAAACAATACCTGTGCTCCCAATCCTGCAACCAGTCGCCCCAGTGCCCTGAAATCCCTTTTGATGTCTTTTGGATTTATCATCTCCTCAGTCTCATCACTGCCCACCTGCATGACCAGTAGTGGGTAGTAATCAGAGGGCTATACAAGACCAGGGAGTTTTGTAGTGATGTCCCTAACCCAGGCCCCAGGGAGGCAGCAGACCTCCCTGTGCAATGGGTCTGTTTGGCATATTGGACCCTCTGTTCTCCTCAGAAGGGGATCACCTATGACAACGACCCTCCTCCTTTCCTTAACGGAGGCAGTCATAATGCGTGGGGCTGAAGGAGTCGTCCTAGGCAGCTCCCTGGATGGATCTTCCTCTGTTTCCTCTGCAGTTGCCTGACCCTTGAGTTCCAGAGCCCCATATCTGTTCTGCAGGGGCAAATGGGAAGGGGAGGGAAGGCAGGAAGGGATTCGCCTACCTCACCGAGCAGGGACTTGTTTCCATTGTGCTCCCTCTCTTAAGTTCCTTCCCTCTGCTTGGTGGCAAGAGGATACGGGATCAACTGCCAACTGTGTGCCCTCCATCTGCCTTTGCCTAAGAGCTGGTAGATTGGTGGAGGCAAAACCTCTCTCCTTCTCACACTCCCTCATACTCCTCAGCTTTTTCACTTCCTCCTTCAGCTCTGCCACCAGATGAGCAGATCATCGACCTGTTCCCACCTCACACAGGTGCCATCTCTGTTATCTTCAGGTATGAGGGACAGGTTCAGGCACTCCCTGCAGCTGGAGACCTAGATGGCAGCATCCCAGAGTGGGAGCACTGTCTGGATCGTCATGTTCTTCCTAGCCATAGCTTTCCTCTGAGTGGCCACCATGGCTGGGCCCTGCACGCATGCCTGACCTGCCAGTGTGAACTGCCGTGCCACACCCTGTTTGCCCACCCTGTTCGCTCAAGCTCCCACAGGGCTGCTCTTGACCATGTGTGGCTGCCTGCCTTCATGCTTGTCCTCGCCCATGCTGCATCAGAGCTGCCTCTGGTCAGCAGCTCCCCCCTGCTCTGGGGGTGGGGCTGGATCTCCCTCTCTTGCTCTCTGCCCTGTGCTTGGAGCACCTTGTTCCTGTACGAATTTTGTCTTGGTTTTGCCACTTCAGGGAGGGTTCTCCAACTCGATCATCCCCTTTGGAGCCCTTCACCTTGGTGACTGCCGTTTCCTCCCATTTTTTCTAAAACACAATATTTTTCTGTATGCTGAATTGAACAGTGTTTTTTTCAATTTTTTCATCTTGGTGGCAATTAGTCATTGGTGTCACTAACACCACTGTGCAGCATCCAGGTATTCAGAGGTAAGCTCCAAGAAGATGCTTTTGGTATGGATGTTTGTTCAGCTTCTTTCCTTAGACATAGGTAAAACTGACGTGAAAGTAGTTGTACTCAACACATGGGAACAGCATTAGCTAATTATTCCTCCTGATACATGTGCACAATTAAGACACCTGCCCAGCTACGTGCACTTGGTGGAAGGGGGATGAGCAAAAAAGGAATTGTATCGGTCACGTTTTAAGCTGCATGAGACTTCCTTCCCATACATAATTCTCTACTCTGAAACAGATGGCACAGTTTGAGATATCTGGGGAGGAGTAGAGGTGGAGGACATTCACAGGTGATTGTAGACTCAAAGGAAGAGACTATTAGACTTTTTAGTTTCTAAGTGCTTTCTGTTCCCTTAAAAAAAAAAAAATTAAACAGATTTAGAAGTTACCTGGTATCTGGTGGGTAGAAAACTTATTTGATGTTGAATGACAAATAGTAATGCACATAAGTAGAATTTATGTGAAAATGGGTTAGCAAGAAAACAGGCCTTAAGGAGGAGCACTATGTATATATATATAAAAAAAAAAAAGACCACTTTTTTGCAGTTTAAAGTTTCCAGGAGTTCGGTGTACTCAACCTTGCTCAGGACCAGATCCTATTTGCATGCAAGAGACCAAATTTTCAGTCTACAGGCTCATGGCTGTCTCACAGGATAAGCTGCTGAATGTGAAACACATTGCTATGGTAGCCCTCAAAAAGCTTTTCCCTCTGCATCAAGGTGTAAGGAGAACTCTTGGGGAGGAAAATGATCTTTTTAATAAAAAAATATTTTTAATTATTTTTCACTCTTATTGTCCTGGCCATCTGCATCCTTGTCATTGTTTAGGCTTATCTGGCAATTAAGTACCACTCAGTCACTTGATCACCTCCTTCCCCTTCCCACACTGGAGAAGGATCAGAGGAAAAAAAAAAACCAAGGAAAGCTCATAAAAGTTGAGATAAGAACTATTTAATAATATAAATGAAAACTATAGTGATACTAATAGTAATGATACTACAAATAATAAATAATTTAAACAATAGAAAACAGAACATAAGATACAGCAGCTCACCACATGCTGACTGACACACAGCCAGGTCCCAAAGTAGCAGAGTCCCCAAGCCTGGGAGCCCCAGAGCAGGGACAAAAACCCAACACCCCAGACCACTAACAAAAGAACAGGCTCCATCACTCAAAACTGCACCAAGAGCTAACAATAGGAGCTAACAACAGGAGCCAACAACCCAGCTACCAAACTAGCCAAAAGACTTACCAATCCCCTCCAGCCCACCTACCACCTCAGAAACTTCACCTGTGTGCACCCAGACTGACCACTGAGCCTAACATACCATGGAACAAACCAAAATCCCTCGGCCACTGTGGGCAGGCCAGCTCAGTGTAGGAGAGGAGCCCATTCCTGCCTGAAACCAGCACAATCCTTCAACAAGATGCTTACTCCAGGCTGCTTGAGATGAGGTGAGCGAAAATGCCCCATAAACCACTTAGAGCAGATTGAAGCAGCATGGGAAAGCAGTCTTTAACAGGAATGGTGCTCTTGCTCTTTGGCCAGGAAAATGTAGGTGAATGTTTATTAGTTTCCAAAGGAACCTTACTTACTATGCTGTGAAAAAATGAGTGATGCCAGTCAGTCCTGTGTATTTCATGTGCCCTGTCTCAGTGTATTCAACCAAGCGGTTGAAGTATAAATGAGAAAACCAAAGCTGAACAATTTACTGACAGCAATTCAAGGAGCAAGCATGGGACTGATGACAGGAAGACTGGTCTGTATGGTCTCTGCTTTTGGGGCTGGTTGCTGAAGTCCAGACTCCAGAGAGTGAAAATGGGCTTCCAGCTTATCACATAGTAATATTTTAGTGAAAAACAGGATTTGTGTGGGAGGAACATGGCATGAGTAAAAGCAGAGATGCATCCACCAACAGCAAAAGATGTCAGAGTGGATCCAGTTGGTAACAGGTTTGTTTGCAGTATGCAAATTTCTGAAACTTGTTCCCACACTTGAGCCAGTTGATAGAGATGAGAAAACTACTTAACAGTGCCTACTATTTTTAATTTATCAAATAGATGGAAAAAGCAAGAACACTGGATGCTTTACCCTTGTATGACATACAAGGTTACTGATGACACAGGCATTATTTTCCCTTTTATACTGATAACTGAGAAGTTGAAAATGTTGAATGTTATATTTTATAAGATATTTTAAACATTACAAATTTGATGTTATGAAAATGGAAAAATGTCATTCATGCTGGTATTAGACCCAGAAACAAGAATGATAAGTAATATTAAGTGACAAACTCAGTACTTAACACCGAATAATGAAGGTTATTCCATTTTTGGTACTTTTGTTATCCTGAATATTCAATTAAACTTATTGTTTAAAATCAGAAATAAAACAGTGGTAGTTGTCTTTACTCTCCAAACTTTCTCGTTGTTGTAGGTAACGTAAAGTGATTTCATGGTGTTAAAGGTGAATAATTTGGCATACATCATACTGTTCAGAAATATTAATTTTCTATTTTGATCCTTTATGCTAAATTTCTGTGCTGTGTTTTGTGTGGGGAAGGATCCGCTGGATGTTGAAGTTTTTGATTTGTAGCACTGACTGACATGTCATAAATACAGAATAGAGTTCAGTTTATTCATGGTGATACACATATAGAATAATGTTAACTGTGAGAGAGTTTTGAAAAAAAATCTTAATTTCTGATGACTTTGTTTTGATTATAATAGCTGGCTATTTCAAAAGGTTTTAAAATATTTTTATTACTAGCTATAATGAGATGTATTAATCCTTAGACTATTTGGTGAATCATCTTTCAAGAAAAATAGAAATTGCTATCTTTTGGAGATTTGATTTACCTTTTCTTCCTCCTTCAAACACTGTATGATAAAATTTGTAGCTAGACTTCTGTGTTTTTCTCTTCAGAGTGGTACAGGCGAATTCTTCATTTGTTGTGGCAAGAACATTTGCTTTTGCTGGCCTGAAGAATTAACTGGGGACTCTGTTAATGGTCATTTATTGGTAGTGATCAGTAGACACTGGCAGAACTGAATATAAAGCACATTTTGTTAACTCTTCTCTAAGCGCAGGCTGTGCTCGTTTTAGCTTGATATTTATAAAAACACCTGGAAATAAATTAAGTTCTTCCTTGTGATGATTGAAACCCAAATTTACCAGAACTTTAAGGTGGAATTGTAGAATTTTCTTCCTTGAAGTTGAGAAACAAAAACTACTGAAATATTTCAGGTTCTGTGCAAGAGAAATTTAAGTAGATCACAGAAAACTTTCAAAGAACTATTGAAAGACTAAAGTAAGACATAAGTAAATCATCTTCCCACCTTTGTGCCCTTTTAGAATGGACCATTTCTTCCACTCCAGTTATTTTTGTCTATTTTTATCTCTGTAGTTTTCTCTTTTGTCTTTCCTGAGACACTTCCATGACTGACAGTTTCTGCTTCTGCTACAAGCTTCCCACTTGCTGTATCTGTTCCATGTTATCACTGTCCTGCCCTGCTGATAGCCTTTGGTTGTCCTAAGAAAGAAAAGTTGGTCCTTCTCATTCTAATGGAATATATAGAAGTTAGGATTGTCTGTAAAATAAGATGTTTCCCCTTTGACACACTAATCTCAAGCTTTTAAGATGAGAGTATATACATCAAAATGTATACATATCATTAATGCAGGTGACACCCATTGTATTTGCAGCATGTGTATATAACAAACCACTCATTGGTTTGTACACTGTCGAAGCTGTGTTCCTTGTTTTTTGAGTACTGAAGACTGAATCAGTCATTTTTAATGCACCTCATGTCCAACTGAAATTGAGTCCTTGTGAAGGATGCAAAATACTTTTCTGCTAGGAGAACCCACACTTATCTATTTATATTGGTTTGTTGCTGGCTTTGCTATCTTAATGCAGATACAGTGAGATCTGGGAATGCTCTCATGATTCACTTTCAAATATATGTTAGCAGTAAAATTATGGAACTTCTTAAAGTGAAGCAGGAACTGTATAGCAGGCTCAGGCATACAGCCTACACACTGTGTATATTAGTAAAATTGTAGTGCCTTGCACAAGGCCCAGTGAGACTACTTAAAAATTCATTGCAAATTGGCAGGCAGACACACCAGCTAATGCTGGAGTGAAGTTTATGATTTGTTTGTATTAACCTAAGGATAATTTATTTTTTTTTACTGTTAATGCTAAACAAGTTTCCTAATATCATCAAGTTCCTAGTAATTTTAAGAAGATTCCAAGAGAGTAAGTTATAACATCAGAGGAAAACATAACCACAAAGGGCAGACTTGGGAGCGGAGTTGTCGCATGCAAAATTTAGTAGTTTAAATAAAAAAGCTGTTTTGTCTTTGAATAGAATCTCAAAAGTTCTGGGGGGGAAAAAAAGGTTATTTGTTACTAAATCCACTTTCTAATTTTCATTTACCTTTGTTATTCTGGTTCACAAATTTCCTTGAAGTTTACTTGGCTGCTAGAACACAAAGATACAGCTCGTGTTTGTGTTTGTTTGCATCAGATTTTTGTTTCCACAAACTGAAATATTTTACTAACAAGGTGTCTACCTTCTTGCGAGATGTAGTGTCCCAAGGAGAATGCCAAAGGGATAAGTCTAAGGAGACAAACATTATTCTGTAAATAGACAAGGCATGAAAATCTAGCAGATTCTGTTCTGTCTTAAAAAAAAATACAGGAGAGGGAGGCATGAAAAGATGTACATCTCACTGTTGAATGTTCAGGTTTTCCCTTCTGCTTTTAAAAACCTAAGACTTCAATTTACTGCCCTTGTGATAATTTCATTTCTCTGCTGAAACAAAGATTTTAAACTCTGACAAGAATATGTCTTTATCCAAAGGTATTTGAGGAAGAATAGTGAAAGACCAAGAAAGGAAAAGAGGAAATCCCTAAATTAGCCATTATTAGTAACATGCATACCTCCAGGGATCAAAAGTAAGATTTATCTATGCTGTTACCTCTGACTTGCCAGTAATTCAGCTTTCAGCTACCTTCAGATTTATAAATACTTGGTGTTCAGAGCTTTTCCCACGTGTACTTATGGCCTTTTAAGTGTAAAATTCAAAGTATGTGAATAGTAATATAACAAATATTTTAAATTGTTACCCATATCCATCATACAAGAAGGCTTTTTCTTGTAAGTCTGTGAATCATGTTACATCAGTTGACAAGACATTTGCTACTTGCATGATGTTTGGATATGTCACAAGTATTTCTGTTTTGCATTCATTTGTTTCTGTGGATCAGTGCCTAACTTTGAAAATCAGGTTCAGTATTTACAAACAGCCATGGAAAGTTTTTCATCACTTATATTTCCAGTGGCACTAATAACTTGGAAGAAATGGGTGATGGTTTTAATTTGTTTCATTACTTTATTAAATGAGGACCTACCTCTCTTCATGGAAGACTTGTGCCACAGGTATGCTTGCTGAGCATATAGGTCATACTACCTATTGATATTAATTATATTAATATATTAATTATAGTATACAATGCATAATATATGTAATGCATAATATAATAATGCACTATATAACATATTATTGATATTGATAATAATTTGCAATGGAGGAGTAAACAGAATGTATTGTTTCAGCATTAGTACTTTTGACCTATATTTCTCTCACTAAATATTTATTGTGTAATAGCATGAATAATTGTGCATTTCACTTTGGACTGACTGAGTTCTTTCGATTCCAGCTCCAGTTTGGCAGACCTATTCTCATCCACTCATATGAATGGGTGTCTGTTCAACTAGAATTGGAGCTCATCATACAAGATGTCTTTTTATGTCAATATTCATACACTTTTTTATCAGACAGGGCTCCTCAGAATTATGACTTGAATTATGTACAATTTTAGGTGTCTATGAAGAAGAAAGCATCTTCTCTCCAGTTGGGAATCAAGTAAATGAGAGCTTAATCTTTTTAATTCACATGCAGAGTGTTAGCTGTCTTCAGTATGCTGGAGAAGTGGGGTGTAAAGGGTTTTGTGAAGAGCCCACAATTGATTTCTTTTCTTCTAAGGCCAGCAGAAGGCATTGTTCAAGACCTGTATTAAACGTCTCAGCTTTGTATCAGAGACTGAAGGTGTGATGTGCCACTTCAGGTATCTTACAGTGCAGGTTGCACAATGCATCTTGCTGTAGCCAAGTTCATAATGGCTGAAAGCTCTGTAGTGTAGTTCAATACCAATACGAAAACATGAGAAGAAAAAAAAAAAAAAAAAGAGCAAGGGAGGGAGGTGGAATATATTCTGAAAATAATAAGTTGTCAAAACTTGCTACAGTGGAAGGATAAAATTAGGGTGAAAACCCTAATTTTCACCCCTTCCTTGGTATTCATACTTGCTTTTGTCAAGTATGCATTTATACTGCTATTACTCACAGTTGTGCAATGTGATGGTGGTTTTGAGTGATTGTATATACATAGTGATAGCTTGATGCCCAGAGGTACTGTGAAAAGGAGCACCTGCTGTGCAGATTTATATAGGGATGGGTGCAGATTTATATAGGGATGGATCCAGATTGTTAGGCTACCATGAGAATGAGATAAATGATGCATGTATACATACAAGCTTCTACATGTGTCTTTCTGGAAAGTCCTGAACAGAAATATGGAAAACACGAGTTTTCCCTTAAGTTTTATATGTTTGCATAAATAAGAGGCATTTATATCAACAATCAACAAATTAAGCTGCAGTTTGGTTGATTCTGTGTTAAATCATCCTAGTGATTATGTCAGAAGTTTGAATAATGCCAATATACATGGAAAATAGAGTTTAGAATCTGTTTATAGAATAATACAGAAATAATGTGGATTAATCACTATAATAACACTAAATCCAGAGCAGAAAATTTTACTGCAGTATTATTAGTGTTAGGGAAGGAGAGCCACATCCTACAAAAACATGTGAAGGAGCAAAGGGAAGGTGAGAAACAAATGCTGAACCCTGATTGGGGTTATAGGTCATTTATCTGGAATTATCTGTTGGCTCTAAATGTCTTGAATAATGCCATTATGTGGGACTTCCTTACGGAACTGAAAATTGTCCAGTACAAATGAGCTTGGTGGTTTGAGCGTTCTGTGTTTTGTTTTGGCTTTGGGGTTTTTCTGGTTGATGTTTTGTGTTTTTTTTTTTTTTGTTTTCTTTTACAAGCTAATTAACTAAGCACTAGGTGTAGAAGATGCTTTTTCATACCGCACAGTGATAAAACATTTGAAGTGAAAAATTTGCTTAAATATGGGGGGTTTAGGGGGTTAGTTTGAATTATGTTTCTTAGCTATTGCCACAATTTGGATTCCCTTACTTAATGATGCAGTGTAACACTGGTTTTTACAAAGATGGAAAAAAATACAGATAGATTAGGTGGTCTTTAATCTTCAGTAACTGAATTATGAGTTGATTTCATGACAAAAGATTAAGATGCTTAGATGTCTTCTAGAATAAACTGATAATGAGTATCTGAATACTTAACACTAAGAATGCATTACTTTTTTTCTTTGAAAGATAAGGAAAAAGTTATTATGAAAGGAAATTTGAATGAGTATATTCTTTTCACATGGAAACAATTTCAAGAATAGTATAATGACTAAAAGTATTAAACATACTTAAATTCATATGTAGAAGTATGGAAAATGAATATAATTATATTTATTCTATAGAGTGGATTTAGTTCTGCTAAGAGAACAAAACCCTCAGTGAGCCAAGTTCCACTGAGATTAAAAGAGATGTAAGTTGAAAAAGAATATAACCTGTGTTAAAAAACATAAGCTGGTTTATGTTTTGTAAAACAACATGAAAATATTTTCTTTCCTGAGTAGCCTTTTTCTATCTATATGTTAGGGTTTCATTATTCTCCTTTACTTTCCTAGTCTCCCACACCCCTTCATCACCCATGAAGATTTTTTCTTCAAGAAAAATAATTTGAGTCCATTTTGTGTTACTAAGCTCTGAAAACATGCAGGAAAAGTGAAAAACCTGTCCAAGCATACCTGCCTTAAGTCAAGAAATTGATTTATTATGGTAGTATCTCTCTGTTCTGATTAGAAAAGAAACCATAGCAGGACTCCAAAAACCAAGGCCAGGTGATTCTAACACTTAGAGTAGTATATATCTGAATAAAATCCACTCGAGCAAAGGACAATCTAATCTGGCCTGCTCTTATGAAGAATGTCTAGTAGGGGTGACAAAAGTCAGGGGAAAATTTCTAGACAAAAGTTAAGACGTGAGAGCTGGAGGGAGTGAGAAGAAAGATTTCCCTCTGTGCAGCAGGACTGTGAAGAAGATAGAAGGTTATTTTTCCACGCATTTATCAGACAGATTGGGTCAAAATACTCATTGGTGTAAGGCCATTAGACTACAGAAGCATTACCCTGGGTTAAACTTGTCCTCAGTATGTCTCAGACAAGGGAAGAATTCTAGCTTTGAAGAAAGAAGTCTAGAGACTTACTCTCTTTTAAGCATCTCCTCCTACACTATTGTACCTTTTTCTCTGTGTTAAAACTTTTTACCAGGAAGACCCTGGTTTTGACAACGATCTGCCAGCCCTCCAAGATAAAAGAACAGAATTGCTGAAGACTTCACTGAGGAGCATTGTATAAAGCTTGAAAAGAATTGTCCACTTTTAAACTGACCTGCATTTAATTATATGGTTAGAGCTTTTAAGTGAGCGCTGGGATTTGAGATTGGATGAAGCCTGCAATTTCTATAATAGCTTTGAGAATGTAAGCTTTGTGACCTCCTGTTTATTTAGAACTGATGTTGCGTGTCTGATGCTGCCTAAGTGTATATAGTTTTGCACAGCAGCATACACAATGACACTACAAGCAAAAGTTGACAGTTTTAGGTAAGTCTAAGGCATTTGCAAATGTACTAAGTATAATATATGTGCTAATAAGTGTGTCTAGAGCTTTTATTTCATACTCTTGTTGTCACTGCAGCAGAGCTGAGTAAGGATTGTTGAATTGGTGTGATCTTTGGACATTGGTTAGCTGTTGCTGCAAAATCACCCAAAATAGTTCAAAAGCTGAGTTAGTGACTGGCATTTCTCAGTCCAAAAACACCTGAAATGAGGAGTCTCTTCTAGATTAATATTAGGATAAGTGAGGCACTGTGGTAATAGTGCAATTTGCTAAAATGGCATATTTTCTTGTACAGGAGTAGCCTATTTGTTGAATTATTTGCACTAGAACAACTTCATTTGCCAAACCTGCTCACCAGTTTTACTGTGGCAAGTGACCACTACCTTTATAGGCTGAACTAATTTAATACTTGAACACACTGAAGAAATAAGTTTCTAGATATTACACAGGCATTCTAGCTTGACTTTTTGCTACCGAGCTAAATTGTTATGGGAGATGATTGCTTTTGGTCCCTCACTGTATATCCTGTTCTATATAGCAAGGGGGTTCTGTGCAAGTCGGAGGCCTTTTACTCCCATCTGGAATAGGAGAAGGACCTTCTAGCGTTAGGCAGGTAGCAAGAGATAAGTAAGTCCAAGGAATATTTAGACACTTAAAAATTTCCCTTTCCATGCTGATTACATACATGGATCCCAGACTGAGAGTTAACTGGCAGGTGCACAAAGCACTGAAAGCAAACTCTTTTGGCTATTAATAGCTTTCTTCTGCATTTTATTCTTTTTTCTCCTGCTATCACCAAAACACACAGGTTTGTCAGGCAAAACCAAATACTTATTTTCAAGAACAGAAATAGTTTTCCAAACATTCATGAATACTCCCAGTGTTGTTTGCTTCACTTAACTGGGGAATGAAAAATGCAATGTAAGAGAAAATATGACTGAAATTGGGAACTAGATGTGGGACTTCAAATTTCTCATTGCCTGATAACAAGTTCAGTGCTTCATATCAGCTTTTTATTGGCAAAGGAACAGTGAATTTTATTTAAGGATACAGTCAGCTTAAAACGTTCAAACTGAAGTTATTTGACAGTGAACAACCTGTCTTTGAGCAAACCTGTGCACAGAAAAGTTCTCTCAGTTCTGTCAGGCGCACTAGGTGAAAATATATTGTTCGAAAGAAGTACTTTAATATCTAAATAGTCAACATTGTTTTGGGTATAGAAGTATTACCATAGGATTTTTCTGATGGCGCTGCTTGCCAGTGAGATTCTGACATGAAAATAGGTGAGTAAGCAGCAAGCTTAATATTGCAGCTTTCATTGCTTTTCTGGGAGCAGCACCAATACCACTGGAAAATACAGGACATAGTTATCTTCTTGCAATATGTTTGTAAAGAGAACAAGTTCAAAATTAGGCCTTTTATTTTCACAATATGCTCTGCTGTTGTCAGGAATGAATTCTCCACTTGTTGAGACAAATGCATAACTGAATGAATAGTGATTTCACATGATGACCATGTGATTTCTATTTTTCTGATTTGGAGTTCATTGCTTATAAGAAAACTATTTTCAATTTCTGTCCTCTGATATTGAAAGGAGGAAAAAGTAGTAACCTCACTGATATTGCTAAGGTTAGCATCATACCATCTTTTGACCTTGTTTAAATAAGAGTATTTTTGCTATGCACTATCACTGCTGAATGCATGGGCTGCTTGTTAGTGTCTCCTCCCTGCTCCACCCCACCAAAATTTTTTTAAATGTGATCAGAATCAGCTCTGAAAAAGAACATTCTTTCCCAGTTCGTAAGACATTGTGAAGATGGTACTAAATCCACACCTGAGCTAAGAAGGCAGATAACTTTCAGCAACAGTGAAGGTTCCTTTATTTCATCAGGAGGACCTCGATACTGTTTTGAGGCAGAATCAATTCCTCCACTTCACCTAGAGGGCATGCCCTTATCTAGAAGGCAGCAGCTTTCACAACTGCTGTAAGTATGGAGTCAGGACTGCCTTCATTACCTTGTGTGGCTGTGCAGTAAATCAGCTATGGGAAGATAGATGAAGTTAGACAGTAGACAAACTTTACTAAGGCTACATTCATAACCATCAGTGGCAGAAGCCCATGTTTTATGTTCTGGCACAGCATCCTGTAAACATCTGAGAGCTGTTTCAGAGTGAGCACTACAGGATGCACTCCAGAAAACACACGATAGTATTTTTGCAGTTGGACAATGTTATGTGCCATTTTGGTTGCTCAAACCAGCAAAGAAAAACATTCTTTCCTACTCTTTGATCTCATACTATGTGCTTCAAATGGCACCTGCACAAGTAGCACAGCTTATATTTGCCACTGTTGGTGCTGAGGTGTGTGTAGTATTTATTATGACATTCATTCCTTTTAGACGTGTGAAAACTGAAACTGCTTTTTGGTCATATTTGCTGTTCTGGAAGATGTGGTGTTAAAATATGATTCAGATAGATGTGAAAGCAGAAGGGGCTAGGTTAGGACTGGTAGCCTTCGTGTGTTGGAAGCACACAACGCGAGTTTGTCATCTTATTTGGAGACAAATACATAAGGCTTTCTGATACTGGGACCAGAATGTATTGTAAGATGTTACAGCACATCCATTCAGTTCCAGACATCTGTCGTCAGGCTAGAAAGAATGTAATGAGAGAGCAGCATTTCTTCCTGCACTGTGTGTGCTGCCCCATCTTGGGGCAGCCAGAGTAAATGTGAGGGGAAAAGATGATGCTGTATACTGGGAGGCCAGTTGTGGGGTGTGAAGAGGTGAGCGGGATAGGAGGGGAAAAGAAGCAACATAAAGGCTGCATGTTTGGTGCAGGGAGGGGAACACTTGAAATAAATGCAGAGTATTTCCACACTTGTAGGCATTATGAAGAGCCAGTGTGTGGTAGTCATCTCCCAATTGATTCTTAAGCCTTTAAAACTCCATGATCTCTTTGATGTAAATTATCCCAATTGTGACACTATTGTGAAACCATGCACACACAAAATGTATCTAACATTTATGGCTTACACTTAAAGGTTACATATGTGCTGCTAGCATCGCCTGCAGGAGATAATATCCCTTCCTCTGTTTTGAGCTTCATCTCTCTGCTCTGCTTAGCACACAGTGCAGCTCTTCTGTTTCCCTGTTCCAGCTTTTGTCTTCTTGTAATTGTCTGTGCTCTCTGTGTCATATCCACAGGAGTGCTCACTCCCTGCTTTCCTCCTGTGCTGCTGTACTTTACATGGTAAGCTAAGCAGCAATATCCACAGAAACTTCCTCACTCTCCCTAGCCAAGTATCCAGGGTAGTGCACAGTGGCACTGTATGAAATCAGAACATAGTCATGAACGTCATATGACACAATAATTTAATCCTAGTATGGGTTCTTCAAAAGCTGTTAGTAGGGATTTATTTTTTTACTTATGTCTGTCCTTAATTCGATGTTGAGGAATTCTAATTTTAAACGAACTATCCCTTGAACCCCATCAATGCTGCCTCCTTTCTCCTGCTACACAACCAGAGACTTATGAACTGGTTCAACCAAACAATTGAGCGATGCTGGCCATTGCTGAGGCTTTTTTTAATAAGGGACATTAAGTATTGCAGCTTCATCATTTGCCTGGCTTGAATAAACTCAAAGCATTAATGGCTTTTCCCCATCTTTTGCCTGTGGTGGGACAGGAAGGGTATTTGTGAGGGGCTAACCAATGGAGTGACACAAGGACCACTAAGGCTGTGATGAGGTTACCTGTAAGGAGGTTTTTCCTACCTTTTCCTTACAAGAATGGGCTGCTTTGTTTAATACACAGAATGTAGAAGGAGAAAACACTGATGAGGAAGAAAAGGAGTAATAGGTGTTGTCATACTAAAAGAACTTTGAGGGCTTTCGTTAGGTCCTCTTGGCTTCTAGTTATAACAGCATCTTCCACAATGTAAAATTTTAATTTCTGAATGATCTAATTTTACTTTCTAACACTGTAGAACTCTCCATCTTAAATAAATGCACTGGTTCAGAAATAATAGCAGGGGAAGTACCAAAAAAGCTGTACATTACTCAGACCTGAAAAAAAGCTCACCATTTATTTGATGATTTAAACAAATTTTTGTTTGCTATTTGCACAGTTTAAATAACTCAGCTTATGTTTTTGGCTACCAGTGGTGATACAAAACTAGAATATAACATCAATTAGGATATGTGTAATACTGATTTTTGGTAAATATACCATAGGAAAGGTTCAATTATTTTGAATGAGGGCATTTTTGTTGAAATGTAGATGTGGATAAATAATGCATAGAAACAAAGTCTATTTGGCAAAATTCTATGAGAGGTTATTATTACAGGTTATTATTAGAGCTTGCATTTGTATTGTCTTTGTCTATAATATGCAAGCTGTGCCTATGTTCGTCTTGTACTATCTTCTTACTGCAGATGATCTATCAATAGTGGCAATAGTCACTGTCATATCATTCTGCTCAGAGAAATGTCTAAATAACATAAGGATAACAAAATTTCAGTGACTGCTGTACTATTTCTGCTGCCATTGTAGCTGTTTCGATAACAGCAGAAAAGCAGTAGTTTCCCCTTAAGTCTGCCTTAAATCACATTTTTGAGCTCAATGTAATCACTCTCTTTCATGAGAAACTTGTAGGGATTGAAAATTTATGTCAACAAAAATTAACAATTTAGTTATGTTCTATGGTTCTCAGATTTTAGGTATTAATTTAGGTGTTTTTTTTTTTTTTTGGTGTATGCCCTGTTAAAATAATGGCATGATGAAAATATTTGTTGTATATTTAAAGTTTTATGCATATATCAGAACAGAGAGGGTATGCAAGACATTATGCAGCTGAGCAACATAAACATAATGTGAAAAGAAGATGATTTTGCTTTAAAAGCATTTTTTTTTAGTGGATTTAGTGATATTTTAAGTTTGTGTCTTATTTTACATCTGCAGGGTTCAACTGTGTTTAAAATGAATTTATTGTGGTAGTTTTTTGTATTTAATATAATAATGAAAACCTGCTTCATGCTCTTTTATTTGTTTCCTTTGTAACATGTGGAATCATATGCTGTAGAAGTTTTTCACACTGTGTTTTTCCATCCTTCCCAGTTATTCAAGTAGAATTTAAAATTACCATATTTTTTTAATAGGGAGTTTTGTGAAGGTTTTTTGTTTTGGGTTGGTTTTTCTTTTTTCAGCAGAACTAGGTCAGTACTCTGCTTGCATTGCCAGATGGATGCTAAAATAATGTTTTTAGAGTTCAGAGGTTATGCTGCATAATTTAGCCTTCCTGTTTGGGCTAGCCATGAATAAGTGATACCAATTAAGGAATTTGTAGCACTAGTTGTAGTGAACATGGGCGCTAGTGTTGCATAAAGAATAAATATCTTCATCCAGAAGAAATGTCATGTGAAACAGAATGTAATTTTTAGTTTGCTTACCTCTGGGTCCCACCTGCAATTTCACATTGTGACTACATGCTGTTTGAAGAAAGAATTGTTCTTATGACTTGCTAAACCACTTTCTGCTCTCTGTGGACGTGAGAAGAAGGATATAAGTAAGATTTCCTGATATAAATGATGCACTGCAATAGAAATATTTCTGTACTTCAAATATTCTCATGTATGTTTCTGTGATTGATCAGATAAATCAGTACCTTTTATGTTTGTTCATGTCTTCGTGTTATTAAAGACACATTTAAATTGGGGATTTTTTAATAGTTTAATTTTAGACAGTGAACAAAAAAAAATCTTGTTGAAGATCTATTAAAACATTGAGCTTTTTAGCTTGTTTAATTTAAAATTACATGATTAAAGGTGTATTTTTGTCTATCTAACATTTAGAATTAACTAGTTACATTTTTGCCTGAAATACAAATATTTTAACTTTTGTCAGGACAAAGTTCATGTTTATTTGAATATCAATCAGTGTAAGGAGGAATTAATTCAATTCATGTAATAGTTGCACTAATCAGTAATCAGGACATCTAAAAGCAGAATTTATATAAAAGTACTTGATTTTAATCTTCAGAAAATTAATCATAGAATGGTTTGGGTTGGAAGGGACCTTAAAGATCATGGAGTTCCAACCCCCCTGACATGCGCAGGGACACCCTCCACTAGACGAGGTTGCTCCAAGCCTCATCCAGCCTGGCCTTGGACACTTCCAGGGGTGGGGCATCCACAGCTTCTGTGGGCAACCTGTTCCAGTGCTTCACCACCCTCTCCATGAAGAACTTCTTCCTGATATCTAATATAAATCTCCCTGCTTTCAATTTAAACCCATTACCCCTTGTCCTATCACTACAGGCCCTTATAAAAAGTCCCCCATCCAGCTTCTTTGTAGGCCTTCTTCAAGTACTGGAAGTCTGGAATAAGGTCTCCCTGGAGCCTTCTCTTCTCCAGGCCGAACAAGCCCAACTCTCTCAGCCTGTCCCCATAACAGAGGTGCATCTTTGAGCATCTTTGTGGCCTCCTCTGGTCTTGCTCCAACCAGTCAATACCCTTCCCTTGTTGGGGGTTCCAGAGCTGGACGCACAACTCCAGGTGGGGTCTCATGAGAGCAGAGTAGAGGGAGAGTATTCCATTCCTCGACCTGCTGGCCACGCTGCTCTGGATACAGCCCAGGATACAGTTGGCTTTCTGGGCTGCCAGAGCACACTGTCGGCTCATGCTCAGCTTTTCATCCACCTGTACCTTCAAGTCCTTCTCCTCAGGGCTGCTCTTGATCCATTCTCCACCCAGACCATACTTGGGCTGGGATTGCCCCGACCCAGGTGCAGGAACTTGAGTTTACCTCTGAACTCAATTCCAGTGCTTAAGTAGGTGTTTCATGATAGTATGGTCTGCATTTTTTACTACTGGGAGCATTAGTCATCTTGACAGTATCACTGTTTAGTTATTGATAAATTAAAAAAAAATCCCGTAACACCAGCAACTTCTGTATGCAGAGGAATGCTTCTGCCATTGCTTTTGAAGCGGAGACATTGATTATGTATGTCTTCCATTAGTAAATGGTATTGAGAAATAATAACTAGAAGTATCCTGAGTTAATTTTAAGTTTTTCTGTTGTTGCAGAATGAAAACTTATTTTGGTCAGTTCTTTTGAAGGCTGTTTTGGTTTTATTAACTTTTATTTTTACTTAAAAATGTTATGGTTTTCCTGAACTACCATGGCAAATACCAGATCTTAGTTCTGTGCTTGATAAAAGTTCTTTGAGTTTGTCAATGTCACATTTCAAACCCCATATTCTACTATTGCATGGGATATTTCACTGATGTCTGTACTTTTCAGATTGCTGTAGAAACATCTGGCTTTTTTATTCAACAGGAGAGAACCCAAAGAGGAGAAAAACAGCTAGACATCTTAGTTATGACTTCTGGTTTAATAAATGTGCTTTCTATGGATGATTAATGGATTTTATGATTACATTCAATTATTTTTCAACAGCTCATGCTTCATTTAATCAAGAATTTTAATCAGTGCCAACTGATTAATTATCAATCTACTAGTAGTCTTTTGTCTAATTAAACAGTCATAATGAGCATGTTCAGTCTTGGCATATATAAATGTCAGTGATGTTCTAATAAAGTACTTCTAGAATTGTATGCTGGAGGTAGTCATTCTTTAGATCTGTATTTGAGGAGACAAAAAAGCAATCCTACCCTTTTCTTCCCCTTTCCATCTAAAGGAAAAGCTGTAGTTGAGCAGTGAGATAGGGTCAGATTTGTTCATTCAAGAAGAATTTCATTATGCCACAGTGAAATATAGTTAAGTCCATTTTCTTGCCCTTAATTTTTACATGAAAGCTTGCACTGGGGTTTTGGTTTGGTTTTTTTTTTGAGTGTTTATTTTTTTTACCATACGTTTTTAAGAGTTCATGTACATTTTCACTCTATCAAAACCAAGAACCCTGCGAACTCAAGCAAACCAAAGACAGAATTATCTTTGTGTGACGTAAGAATATTATGTTAGTGCCCTTTTTATGTTTAATTACAAAACAGCAACACACATAACCTTTCCAAACCAAGGATGGATATCGCCAAATCGCAGATAGATATTGCAGAAATGGGAATGCTGCCTTATGGCTTAAAAACACTCTAGTCTTACATACCTTTGAACAGATGGTTCATTTAAGTGCTGGCAATGTAGCCTGACTAATTGCTTTAGACCTTCCATTTTTCTGCTTTATTTGGGTAAGAAGTGGGCAGCCCTGCCTGCACAGATATATGAACATATGAATTGTAAATAAAAAGAGAATATGGAGTATGAAACCATGTTTAGTCTTATGAAGTGGTTTTCTTAAATTATTGCCAAATGTACTAAGGAAAACCATTAATGTTTGTCTGGATTGGAATTGGGAAGCTGGTTACATTCTTACAATGGATGCTTGTGGAAGAGTAGGGTAGAAATACAGTGATAATTTCCCAGAATGTTCTCTCAGATTCCCATGTGTTGTGACTTAGAGACTTTCTGCACTGGACTTACTGTTCGTGTGTGTTTAAGTCTTTAACAGGTTTTAATTTTGCTAATTTAATGGATTTTTGAATATGTATACTTTTTTAGCATTCCTAGAAACCAGGGTCACAATGTGCCACTTAACAGTACGTTGTGTGAAGAAGTCAAATGTTTTTGTTAATGCTGAATATGCAAAATTCTTTCTGTTACCACTACTCTTTTATTTGCAGAGACAGGATCTGCTGATTGTGGCTTCTTCAGACTAGGTACAGTTTCACAGATCTTTTATATCCTTCTTCAGTTATTTGTCTTCTAGTCAGAAGACTCTTTACTATATGCATGTGTATATATATGAACATACACACATGCACACATATGCATGCTCATATATATGTACACATATATATATAGTTGCTCCCCACGCTGAAACTATTCCACACCTTCAGTTAGTTTTCCTGCCCTTCTCTGTACCTTTCTGTGTGTCTAGAAAATCTGTAGTCTTTTAGAGATGGGGGAACAAAACAGTAACCTGTATTCAGCATATGACTGCACATGGATATTTAGTAGCTTTTTTGCCTATGATTTCTAAGTTTTTGATTTATATTTTTGTCATTGTTGTGGAACATTGAATGGATCTTTTTTAACCCCAAGTGCTCATTTCTTAGTATTTATAATTAGCCCATATTTTAAGTGTAAGATTAAGCTTTTTCCAAATCTACTTACACTTTGTATTTCGTCTGCCATTTTATCACACAATCACCAGGTATTGGGAGGACTTTCTGCAATTTCTGTGTGCTCTACCCTTGGTAACATCTTATCAACTTCTCCAGAACTTTGCTCCTTAACCGGTCTTTTTGTCTGTTTCCTTGTGTACGTTGATGATGAGCCAAGATTGTTGTAACACTCTTCCTCCCCCTGGGATAATGTATCACCTTATTCCTGCCCTATGAGGACTTGCTTATACCATGATAATTTGGTTTCAAAGTAGAAACGGTATGGGTGAATGTTTTGAGGCATGTCAACTTGATCTTCCTTGTCCACATTTCACCCTTTCAAAAAAGTGTGGATTTGATAATAGTACTTTGCCATGTGATTGTAGGCATGGTCTACATGGACTACAGCTGTGCTGGCCACACTGATGGATTATGTTGATGCAGCTACTATGATACCAAAATTTATATAAAATTGAATTACCATGTGGAACCTCTCCACACAAAATTAATTTTTCTCCTTTTGTTGTCAGGCAGGCTTAAAGCAAAGGTAAATGCCACTACCCAGGGAGTTTACTTGTTTCATTTAATCTATAGATTGATTATGGAAAAATATTATTTCTGACCATGTAATGTGATCATAGACCATTCTAAAGACTGCCAATTTTCTATGGTTGCTACACAGAGAAATCTGGTATAGAGTTGCACCTCATCAACCTGATCAAGCGTCAAGACAAGTGAGGATTACCCTCTTGTGCAACACTTCTGTGTCCTGTATCTTTTACATTATAGATGTGTACTCCAAATATACAGTGAAAAGGAGACAGTGAGAGAAATCAGGTCCAGGGTAGTCAGTAAAATATGAAAATTACAAATGTATCATTTACGGCAAAAATCTGTGTGGAAAAAAATCTTTTGTTTTACATAGTCGGTAAGTGTGGGTGTTACTAGCTGTGTGTTTAGTGATCTATTTACACTTTAAATGTAATATTTCTATCCCTCACAACAGTGCAAATAGTTGTTGAAAGACCTTTTTTTTATGCAGTAGGATTTTTTAATGTTAAGATGAGAATGCTGTCCATTGCTTAAAAGGAAACTAATGATATAATGTTATATGAGGCTTCCTTAGATTGATTGTTGAATCTCTCTCTCTCTCTCTGAGAATATTGAGCATAAACAATTTTAAACATAACTGTTACTGTAGTCCTACTTTTCTTTCTTGGTTAAGCAGAGGTATTTTAGAGGTATTTATCGGTACTGCTGTGCTGAATGGAGTTCAGTGTTAGAAAAACATCAGGGTGCCTCTTGCATGGTGTAATATACAGAACAGAGATTCTTCACATCAACAGTCTATCCACACTGAACACAGTAAAGGAAGAACAAATATTTCTGCCTAGAATCTAATAAGGGAAGGAAGAAGGAGGAATAAGAATGAGATAACATCTGGAAGTATTTTCTAGGACCGTTTAGAAGGGTTACTGCTGTGAGGCAGACTATTCAACATAAACATTTCTTTTCAGGGCAAATCACCTTTCACAATGGATAAAAATATTAGGTACTTTGTAATGGATACTAATGTTGGTTCTCAGCTGAATTTGTGCTGTACTCTATTTCTTATCACTTGCATATGTTGATAAAAATACACACAGGGTTGGTAACTGTGAAGCATTTAAGTATGATAAATACACTGCTTAATATCTAATAAAGGTGATATTTAGCAGATGATCTCACAATATTAAAATATATAACAGTATTGTAAAACATGAAGTTATAGTCTTACATGGCAAAGTAATGGTATGTCTTAGTAGCGGCAGGTAAATGATTCCAAAGAAATGCTTGGTGATAAAAATTATTCTTAAACTTTTGTATTTAGTGGGTTTGTCTGAAGACCATAGTAACGATGTGCTAGATTGTGCTAGAGATGTTTGTTTGAACTTGGGTGGATGGTTTTGGATCAATTACTCAGTTTTTTGGAAAACTGAAGATGTTCCTCTCTGTACATCTCATTCAAGCAGGATGCTGAAATAAAGTAAGCATTTAAAAAAATAATAGAAGAGCTGGAAGAAGGAATGAAAAAAGCAATGTTGTTTTAGCATTAAACTGTACATTGTTATCTGAGTGTTCAAAGTTATTGACATTCGGCTATTCTGGTTCAAACAAGCCTAATACGCAGCCTATACTGATAAATATGTCCTTTACTGAGGCAATTCCCATGATAAATATTTGCCTTAATCTGTTTGGAAATGAGCTTTAGATCCAACGATTCTGGAAAACTTCAGCTGAATGGACATACACACATGCAGACATATTTTTAGGACCAAGCTGGGAAAATGGAGCATTTAATTTAGTTTTAAAATAAGTGCTTGTTTGCCTTTCTTTGGAAAGCTGCTCATGTCCCTGTTCTTTGCAGCAGAGATCCAAAACTCACCAGGGTCTAGCTTTTACAGTTATTAATACTGTTCACTTAAACTTGAACTAACATGAGAAGGTAGGAAAACCCCAATTCAAGTGCAGAATAGGCATTGCAAAAAGGCAGGCTGTTGGAAAAGAGCTGGAATGTGACTGCTGAATCACAGGACTCTTCAGATTTGTATGTTTGGGGTTTTCTTTTGGGGGTGTGTGTCATATTTGAATTGAGACATTTTGAGAATTATTAGCAATATTTCTGGATCTTACTGTAACTGAGCTTGGTATACGTGTAATTCTACTCACTAAAGTGCACATAGCAGTCCTACTTGACATGTCTCATGGGATAATCTGGTGTACATTTTTTACTTTAGCCTATGTATATCTCTGTATTACCACCTTCATGACTCAGAGTATTGTTATGAAGATAAATTATTTGGAAAATCGCAAAGTGTTATACTGATGTGGACCATTTACAAAGCAAATCTGAGTGTAGTGAAATAAATAAATATGAGTAAACAATAAGGAAAAATATGATAGAATAATTGCTTCTCAAAATACACCTAGCTGTATTGTGAACCAAATTAGAGATGTTGAACAAAAAAAGTAATACATACTGAGGAAGGTACATACATAGAAAAGAACTGAGCTAAAGTTCTATTGTCAACCCTAATGTCTCAGAGTACTTCTTGAAAATTCTAAATACAAACCTCATGTTAAAAGAACTCAGCAGTCCTAACCTATATTTTGGGGAGAATAAGTTATATAAAAATAAACTGCTTTATTTTCTAGTAAGGGTTGTGCAGTGGACTGTTTTTTCTTACATTTAACATTCTTTGTCATTAGTTGAAATAAATTTCAAGAGGCTTTTTTTTTTTTTTTTTAGCCAGTTATTACTTACATAAATTAAGAAGGACCCAATATACTATTGTATATATTGTATTCTAAATGGTAGCATACTTTCTTATGCAGAAAGCAGTACTGCAGGGGAAAAAAAATAGAAAATTTCAGCATATTTGAAGTATGCCTGAAGCTTCAAAACCCAACAGGACTGTATGGATTATACATTTACAAAGAAATTTTAAATTTGTCCAACCATCTTAAGATGCTGCTTGCAGTTTTGTAATGTAATGTTCTGAAAGATTTGTGGCTCTTGAAGAGTCCTATCATGTGGCTCTTGAAGAGTCCTATCATATGTCTCTTGAAGTGTCATAGGTTATATTTTTATTGCTAACAATCTTGGTATTTCTATTCATGATAATTCTATTGGCTCTGCCTGAGTTTTGCATGTTATGGACACAGAATTAAGATATATAGTATTACAACTAAAACCAGGCTACTAGTTGAATATAACATCTTTAACTAAATATCCCTTGTTGCTTTACAGAGGCTTAATTTACAATCCAAAAGACATTTCTTCATTTGTAAATGTTGTGTTTCTTCATGTGCAACATGGTTTTACTGTCTCTGGTTCCTATGTCATTCTCAATAAAGCAGATCTGCAGATGAGCCTCTACAGATATTGTAAATAGCAAAAAAATTTCACCTGATACATCGTCAAATTTTATTGGTATTGGCAAATGAACCACAGGTGTGCACTAACATGGTCTTACTGGCTTGTAATGAGCTGATTAGTAATGCAAAATAATTACAGACAAATTGATATTACAATCCTGTAGAAACCAGCAAAATCAATAAGATTCCAACCTCTCAGGCTGTAGTCAGAATTTTTTTTTTTTTATATATTAAAATTGTGAAATTGATGCTCCCTAACTTGTTCTTTCTCAATAGAAGAGCATTAAATCTGCAAGGTAAAATAAACTGAACTGAAACAAGGATACGTTGTGGGTTTTTATGACCTAGCTTGTGCACTGTATTACATAATTCTCAACTTCTTGTAGAAAATTAAAATCTTAAGTTATTTCAGGTATGGTACACACATAAAAATTATTATTGAAATGTTGCAATTACATACTTTGTGAATCTATGCCAGAATTATATTCTACTAATTAAGTTATTGCCTTCTGGAGGAGGAAGAAAACAAAAATTAAAAAAAAATTCTGAGGTTGTTACTTCAGCGGCATTGGCTAGACAGAATCAATTGAAAATTGACTTGAAGCTCCTGTCTCAGACACATTTTAATGCATGTCTGAGTGCTTTTAAACCCCATTGACTAGCTTATAAATGATTAAAATACTTTCCCTGCAGCATAAAGAAGGTCTTTCTATCATTACATCCTTTTGACAGTTCACCATTGCAGTGACAGGGTGAGGGGTTTTAACCAGTTTGCAAATATCAGGTAACTGTCCTGTCAGGTGTGCTGAAATACACTGAAGAATAGAACTTTGTTAATATTAGTGATTATACATGCAGAACAGCCCTGGTCAATCACCTCTGGCTCTTGTGGTGAGATAGGTAACTGAATCAGATATGCCATAGATCATAGATCTCTCAGAGATCTTACTTCTAAAAATCATTAATGCTGTAAGAAATCATCACCTTTAAGGAATGCATTTAAATCCAAATTGACAAAATTCCATATTGGTATAGTGAGGACAGAAGGCCAGTACATATAGCAGAGACAAAGAAAGATCTGGTTTGGGGATTTTTTTCTTTAATTTTACCAAATTTTGAAAGCAGCATTCTGATCAGATGAAAAAATTTGGTAAAGATTTTGATTTTAAGACTGGTTTTCGGGAGTTAGAATTCTTTGTCCAGACATGAGTGTTTATATCATGGTTTTCATAAAGTGTTTTAAAACACCCGGTCATGCTCACTTTATTTAGTTAGAAATAATATCTTCTAAGATTGCCTTCCCCAGTCAAAACATGAGGTTTTCCAGTTAGCAATTTTTTTTCTGTTAACCTAAGTCATAATGGTTTAGCTTAAGTGAATAATTAATTTCATTATTTGTTGAACCTTTGTTGCCATTTTAAGATTATTTGAGTCCCATTTGCAATGGGAATGTAATTTAAAAGTGTCAGTGTAAAGGCTGTTTTAAGAAACTTCTTAGGCAATGTTAAAGATCATGTGTACACCAAGGAAAAGATTAAACAAACAACAAGTTAACAGAGATTTTCATAGCAATGAATATTAGGCATAAATTGTATGGTCTGAAAGTTGTGGTACCTATATAGATTTGTATATTTCCCCATTGAATAATTCCAGATGTGGATAATTTAGCTTAAAGGAAACACTCTGTGAACAGAGTTCATTATATCTGTCTCTTCATGTTTCTTTCCAAAACTGAATCCTTCCCTTGCTGACATGGTGCTGAGACCAGTGTGTAGTGTGGATCTCTTGTGTTTTGTCTACTGTCTCCTGCCACCTTGAGGATGCTGTCCATGCTGGGCAGCTGGGATATGCCCTGGCAGGGAATTTGCAGGTAATGTGATAACCTCTTTCCAGACAGGCCCACACAGCTTCCTTGGGTGCTTGGATAACTTGATGCCCTGTTTATGGAGCTTGGTTGTGTCTGAGATCATACTTGGGATGATCTCCTGTTCGTCTGGGTACACAGTTACCTTTTCTTTACTTCACTCCATTATTTCTCATTTGATTTCCCTTTCCCTTCTGCTGCTGTTTGCAGGCCAAGTACATTTCATGAAAAATACCATTCTCTATCAAAATGTGTGCAAGTCCCAGGAAAAAATATTTCACTTTACAAAAAAGAAATTAGAGAACAATTCCATAAACAGCAACTGTAACACTACCACAACCACAGACTGCTAAGAGCTCCATTTATGAGTACAATTAAGCATATGAAGAATTCAAGTTTGTCATCAGCCCAGAATGCGACAATGTAACTGAGCCAGATTCAAACAAAGTGTGTAACAGGAACATTGGTCTGAGATGTAACCCTTAAATATACTTGGAAATGAGAAGTTGTCAGAGTGTTGTTTAGTTTGGCAACATTTACTGATGAAAGAATGCAATTTAATGCAACAGAGAGAATGATCACTGACGAATACACCTGCTTAATACAGAATGTTAAATGCCTCAAATTTATCAAAACTAACTGGAGGGAAGTGGGGCAGAGAGGAAAGCACTCTGCTTTCAGTTAAGTTACTCTGAGGGGCAAAGCTGCAAAAGAAAAGACTAATTTTTTTTACAGGATGAGACCAGACTGTTCAGAACAATTATAATGAGTGAAGGAATTACACCAAAAATTTTGTGTTCTGTAAATTATCAGACATTTGTTATTACAGGTATTAAGCTTTGGGTCCCAACAGAAATGAAAAGTTCTGTCCCCTTTTACAGCCACGAAACTGTTTGACAACTATAGGTAATAATTTTCACATTTGCTTAAAACAGACAAACCCCCAACTACTGTTTGACAAAGATATAAAGCAATATCATCCATGTACTGTCTTCAAATATAACTAAATAAACTAATTTACTGTTTTCTGTTTCTCTGCTTGTGAGTTTGTGGCGTTCGAATTTTAGTGCCTCACACTGACATTACTTTTAGGGGGGAGCAGAAGATGAATCACTATGATTAGCATATTTGGTTATAATATTTCTGTTTTCTGCTTACTTCTCAGGCAATAATCATATTTAGCAGCTTCTTTAACTGCAGACCAGATTGTGTCAGGAAACAAACTTCTATCGGAGTGAATCTCATAAAATTTTCCTCCTTGTTGAAGTAGAAAATGAGTGTAATCAACAACAGGACTGTCAAACAGTGACACACTCGTACAGCCATGGGTTCAGTGGGTATGTTATCATCTGTCTCCTGCACTATAGATCTAAGTCATACTGCTTTTCAGAAATAATATTTTCTGATCAGTACCACTGAAATATTGCATGCAAACAGAAAATTTTTGTGTTTAACTTGTGACTGGACTTTTAGATCTCTACAGGCCAAAGTTCTGTATAATAAACTCTGTGGTTAGTCGCTGAATTTGTGTAATTATCTCATTTCTGCTGTGTTGAATTTTATTTTTTTCTTGTCATTTGTCTGTTTTCAATTCAAATGGAAAAAATCATTCTCCACAAATACATGCTTCTTACAGATATGTACTTGAAAGCAGCAACGGACACATTTTATATATTGGTTGGACCCATAGACCAACTGGGCTTAAAAAAAGCATGCTAGCAGCTTAGTAGTGAACCATTAAATTTAACATCAGAATTTTTTACATAAAACCGAATTAGAATAGTAATGTTTTAAAAAAGAAACTTATTTCAGTGTTTCCCCTGTGCTTTTCAGAGTGTTATTGTTGAAGTCTGTAGGCAATGAAATGCCCCTCATTCCAGTGTGACTACCAATGCTTTGAATGCCATTTGAAGTCAACAGATCTACAGACGCTTAGATGTTGGTGAACTAGTTGAAGTAGTTTGGCACTTTGATCAGTGGCTAATCACAGTGCACAGACACACACAGATATTCAGTATGCAGGTTATTTGGCAGATATACGACAGGTTTTTGCACTTACATATGTGAATTACCTTGTTTTCTTATTTTGCACAAATGAAATACATCTGGATTTGTGTGCTAAGAGTGGTGAGTACTTGTTTTTTTATACTTAGGGGAATTGCTTATATTTTGGAACTTTTTTGCCCTAATTCCAAGTATTCAAAGTAAGACATGCCAAGTGTGGAGCTATTCTAGAGTAGCTTTCAGACTTTGCATCTAGCTTCAATCAGAATGACTTTTATGCTGCAGAGAAGACAAAATTTAAATGGATTTTTTTCTTCTTGATTCATGTAGTCAGTTATTTACTTAGTATTTTTTAATTTAACTTCATTTAGAAATAAATTTGTCCTCTGCATTGACCAAGAGCTGTTGTACCACAGTTGCAGGCTCTGGTCCCTTCCACCTTCTGGCAAAGCTACTTTTTCAATTTTTAAAGATTGTGTTAATGGATTTGTGTTCATGCAGAGCTACACTGATACCCTCCCTCTCCTTGAATAGCCCTGCTCTGCAAGTGGTTGCGTTAGCTTTAATGGAACAACTGGAAATAAAAAAAAATGCTGCTGGGTTTGGGTAGACTGCAGGATCTGGTATTTAGACAGGACTAAAGTAAATGAGAAAAAAAAATTGTCGCTTTTCCTCTTTCATGTTTCTTATCTAACTGTGCTGAATAAAAATGGGTTTTTTCAGTTGTATATGATGCTGATGATAAGTGAAATCTCATCATTTTATGTGTGAACATTTTTGCACACCTTCGCAGTAGGGATTTTCCCTAATGCCTTTCGCATTAACAGCTGTAACAGGAACTCTGCTTCCAGCAGCTTCAAGTGGTTAAATCAATAATAGAAATAGTTTAAAAATACTAAACCACTGCTGCTATGTGAACATTCCATGCCCAGCCTGCCGACTGTGTATGCAAACAGATAATGGTGGGCATCAATAATTTTTAATGTTGAATTTCTCCATATCTAAAATCTCAGTAAATAGCTCTTCAGATAATTTTTCAGAGGGCAAAAGTATAGTCAGACACATGGTGTGTAACCATATGCTAACAGAAGTGATTCATTATCACTGATGCAAGGGATTCAACCAGTATGAATTGGCAGTTGATAATTTGACATATACAGCTAGGCACTGAATAGGCACAGCATTTCTTGTGTGTGAATTCTTTTCATTCTTTTCAATCATAGACAGCTGAAATTAAGTAGATGTGGTACTGTTGTCAGGAAGACTAGGTGGAGTATAACAATTTCCCTATCTCTAGCAATTAGAAATTTGTGTTAGGATATGATAATTGACTTCTGAAATAGGATTGGGTTGTGAGTGAATTGGGGAGTATATAAAGACGATCTAATAATTACAGCAGCAACACCAAACCTGTATCTGGTAGAAACAGTGTAGCTCCACTACAAGTAGTGGAGACTTACCAATTTATGCTTGACTGAGAGTTGATTTGATGTAGAAATATCTTAATGTTCAGCTTGGATGATAGGTACTCAGGGTAATGAACACCATGAGTTTAGTGGCTTCAGATAAATCAAACTTGAGTAATGCCAGGCCCAACTGTGTGGTCTAGTAGAGCATGCTGTAGAGATTTCCAAACCAGTAAGCGGCTTGAGTATAAAGTGTCTGTGCTGTTAATGTAAATGTGTTGGGTCCCACTGATGCTCTGTGGCAATGTGTGTGGTGGGCCATAGGGGAGGTATCGTATAGTTATTTTACTGCAGTAACCTGGGTTTTCTTAGCAACTTCTGGACATGGAAACTGTGGGAAGAGTTTCATGAGCATTAAAATATCTTTGCAAGTACATTTCTTCATTAGAAAGTAAACAGGCAGGCTGTCACACTAAATAAAATTGCATCTAATTTCTAAGCTAAGGTGTTGAGTTTTGTTTTGAAACTTTCTGTGAGTTCACAAAGATAAAATGACTAACTACTCCCCAACCCATCTACTTACCCCTCTAAAGCTGATTTGGGTTTTTTGGGCTTAATCAGGTGATCTTTAGAGTTCAGTTTTGGCTCTGGTAACAAGGAGTAGTATACATAGAGAATGTCCCGTATGCACTTTTAGGTTAAAAGTGCTATGTAACCTCCCCTGCTACACACTTCCTGCCTATTATTTATGATTTAAATTTGAAAATAGTTTATCCCATAATTTGACTTTAATTGTATTCAGTCCACACTTAGATCAAGAAGATTAGAGCAACTGGGTTTTTAGATGTGGCCCCTAGATGAAGATCACAGGGACTTGATGGGGGCATGGGGAATAAAAAATAATTAAGGAGAATGTCAATGTACAATACAAAAAGGTTAACTTCTCTGCAGTAAACACCTCACAGTAGGAAAATGAAAATGAATGTTAGTCCATGCATTCCCAGTGAATCTCTGCCATATTAAAACCCTGAATGGGAGTTAGAAATATATAATCAGATGTACACTATAGGGATTTGAGGCATAAGTTCGTTATTTCATTCAAGGCATGTCCAGGCTTTTTCTCACTGTGAGAAAGCTTTGCATTTCAAATAAACTAGAAGGCTAAGTCACATTTTGCCTTTGCTTGTATCACAAAAGTATGTTTTCATATTTAAAGAAACCAGCAATCAGATTCCATCAAAAGGAAGACCATATATCATCTGCCTTTTATATGTTATGCATGACTTTCCTCTGTTCAAGGAATTAGTCAAGTAGATCACTAGCAGTTTAAAACTGTTTTTCTGAAACAGTGAATTGTCAGTTGACTGGAGATGACTTATTCTTGGAATTTCTTCCTTCTCAAAGTATGTCTAAAAGTGGTCATTGACTTTGAAGTCCACAATTGTTTTGGTTTTTTTTCTCATGAAAATCAAAGCTAAATAATTAATGGAATACTGTGATGTATCCATTTGACTCTCATTACTATAGTATTTTATATTTTTTCTTGAAGCAGCATTTCTGGGAAGAAATTTGGGCTTAACTTCACATTTGAAAACCTTAAGTCCAGGTATTTTCATGTGTGTAGGGGCTGGTGGTGGCATTTTGCTAAACAGGGTTTCAGTTATGGGATCTTGAAGTACACCCAAGAAAAGTAGGGGACAGGATGGCAGAAGAGGTGTTGGCCAGTCCAGACAAAGCAGTGTTAGGCTGTGGTACTGGTGCTTTGGGAGTGCTCTTTATTTTCCCTGATGCTTATAAGTGGGCAGAGGCAGCTGGGCAGCGACTGTGTGTGTGTTGCTGTTGGCCTGGGCTAATTGTGATATTACCTTTATGCCTATATTGTTCAGATGGTTGTGCATCCTGAACTATTGAAAGCTACAGAGCTGGCTTATAGCTAACACTGTCAGGTAAAATACCTAATCATTGCACTGGCATATACATGCATCTTTAAGCATGTTTCAGCAGATCTGCTCATCCTTGCCTTTTCGTAATGGGTTTTGACAGTGCCTAGAATCAGAACGCTCTAGTACTTTGAAACTTTATGCTACTTGCAGGATTCAAACCATTTCCCTGTTACATTTTCAGAGCCATAGGATTGTGGTAACAGTGAGCAAATCCAGGCTCATTCCTGGAGTGGTTGCAAAAGTTCCCAGAAGTTCTGGGAAGACACTTGTTCTGATTTTTTGTGACTCAGCTTGGATTGGGATTCTATGTTATTCTGCCACAATGTCTGAGCTAACAAGCTTTGCTGAGAGTTAAAAATCTATATTGAATGTGTTCCTACTCCTACCAACAGTACATCACTGTACTGTTAGTAATTCCTCATAGTATGATGCTGTTATCTGTGAATTTCTTGTAAGTCACAGCTATGCTAGTGTCGTGGTTTAACTCTGGCTAGCAAAACACCATGAAGCCGCTCTCACATATCCCCCTCCCCTCCTCCAGTGAAGGGGAAGAATCGGAGGAAAAAGAAATAAGGAAGCTCATAAAATTGAAATAAGGACCATTTACTAATTAAATCTAAATCAATATATACAGATACTACTACTAATAAATAATTAAAATAGTAGAAAATAAAACATATGGTACAATATATACAACATGATACAATATGACACAATTTCCCACCATCCACTGATCAATGCACACCCAGATGTTGACTGATGAAAGTCAGACCCAGAGAGCCCCAGAACCACAGCCCGAGAGCCATCGCAGCCCAAGAGCAGTGGCCTGAAGGCTGGAGCCTGGGACCTAATGCAGCAGATTCCGAGCGAACCCTATCAGCAGTAACACGGCCAGAAAACTCTAAACAATTTACCAGCTCCCACACGAATGAACCAGCACAGGAGTTAGGAAAGCACCTAACACAGGAGGGTTAGCAAATGCCCAGGAGTAGATGAGCAAGGGAGTAAGGGAGAGAGAGAAGGGAAGAGTAATGGCTACCAGACCCCCCTCCCCACCCAAGAGACCGGAACATGACGTACTATGGAATGAAATACTTCCTTGGTTAGTCTGGGTCAGCTACAGTATCCAAAGCAGACAAAAGACCTTGAATTCAGTACAGGCCATCCCCAGCACCAGTTGAGGCCTTATCAATGTTTTCTCTTAGCATCCAGCAACATAGTTCCCTGGCAACCAGAGTAAAGGGAGTTAACTCTTTCCTGACTGAACCCAGCACAGCTAGATGGAGGTTCAGGAACTTGTGCTGGTTTAGGGTGTCTCAATGCAAGAGAAGTTTTGTGTATCTGCCATATTTATACAGTTATTACTGTTAAATTCCTACTACTTTTCAGCAACAGTAAAATAAAAACAAGTCCTTGAGGGGTTGATTTTTGCCTGTCAGCTTCTGTCTAAAAGCAATTTTTGCTTGGCGATTTGAAAATCATTATAGAGTACAGAGCTGTATGGATTTACTCAAGCTAAGGAAGTCACCTGCCATTTTTAGGGCAATACTAAAATTAAGAAAGTAATAGGGGTGTGTGGGGGGGGTGGGGGGTGTCTATAATTGTCCTGCAGTTTCTTACCATTTTACCTATAAAATAACCTCGAGGAAAAATGGTGACAGATTTTTCTTTCGATTGGTTCTATAGTGTTATATCATCTGGGTCAACCTATATAACAGATGTCTTTTTATAGCAAAGAGTCATATTTCACAAACTATAACAACATTTCTGGTGCTTATCCTTGATGTTTTTACACTAATAAGGATTCCTAAGCAATACGATGTAGGGAAATTAGCTTTCTATTAGAGACAGTGCCATTCACACTTACTGCTGTGTCACAGCTGCTATACATTAGTAGGCTGTTGGTGCATGCTTTGTGTTGTGAGATAAACAATAAAATTAATGGTGCTGGTCACTATCTGCAAAATTCTGCATAGCCTTTAAGTAACTGGTTGCCCAAGGCCATGGAGAATTTGGCTTTTAGAACAAAAGTTTCCATCACATCATAGCTTCTTCATTCACGAGGCTCACTTCTTCCTAAGAGAACTCTCTTCTAGGAGTTATACTTTGAGTTGGGTTTCTTGGTTGCCAACTTCTTTATTGTTTAATAAAATTCTGTCAAAATATATTCACTTTCAGTGCAGCATTGTTTAAAACTTAGTATAAGAAAAAGCTTTGTCTTTTATTTCTTTTTTTCTGTTCTTCAGAAACTCCTGCCTGCTGACTTCACTGTTTTTCCTTTTCCCTTTAGAAAGCTACAGGAAGCATAGCAGCAGCTCCTAGGTAGTGTATGTCTTAAATCTCTAATGGACATCTGAAGTATGTGTAAAAGCACAAAGAAGGCTTGCATCTTGGGTGGAACTTGGTAATTTGCCCCAGTAAGTTGTGCTGACCTGTTTTATATTCTCTAGACAGTTTCCATGTATTCAGCCTGAAATACTCAGCCCTTCCTGATGTCCTCTGGAAATGTTTTCTGGTTATATCTACTTTGGGAGTTCCCATCGTACCCAAAGTGTCAGTCCTTTCGTGTATCAGTTAGTCTCATTCTCTTTAGCTGGGCAGCTGAATGTAAGTGAATCTGAATTACAGTTCTCAAATGCATACTAAATTATGACATAAATATAAGTGTATAATCAATTATAACCATTTGAACAGTATTGCATAGGCAGTTTCAGTTAAAAAATGCATTAATCCAATAGAACCTGAAATATGAAATTCAGGTACTGAATATGATACTTAGAGGTTTTCAGATGGCTGTATTTTCATATATCTATATGAGAAAGCTGGATTAAATGGTGGAAAAGATACTGCATTAACATATGTGTGTATCAAGACATACACACTGTATATTTTGAAACATATACATATGTGGAAGAGGTTGCAAATTACTGAAAATTACAGTAGGGAAAATATTGAAAAGAGTGCTGTTATCAGAGCTGTCTCCCCAAAAACATTATTTAAAACTTTATTATAAGTTTATAACTAATGTATACTATAATATCTCCTTAGAGTGGACATCAACTAGTAGTAATATGTAAATTCACATTGTTTCAAATTTGTTGCCCTATTTTATAGTTTGGGGTTTTTTTCATACAATGTTTGTTGGAACTGAAAACTGGCCAGTTCTTCTTAGCACTCTGATTTTATTTGACCTGAATAACGTTCATCCATGACTTTTGTTTTTTAAAGCATTAATATCTTGCACCAAGGTTTCAAAATGGATTAACTTCCTAATCTTTCACTCCAAGAGACTTTGATTTGAATCTGTCATAGGTGAGAATGAGAGTCAATAAGTTATTTCAGGAGTTTGGCTGGTAAGGTTGGGTAAACAAGACGGTGCTGTGATGCAAGCACTTGTTTTCAGAACTTCTGTTACACAGAAAATTTGTAGTTGTTTAAAGAAAAGATAAAACAAAGCAACTTTTTTTCAGTAGTTATCAAAACAAAAGCATAAATGGATGTCCTAGGATGTTGTGAGAGGAAAGATGTTTGGAACTCTGTATTCCAATCTCAGTTTTAATTTTGTTCATATTTAATAGATATCACATATTATAAGGTTGACTTTTAAGTGCAGTGATGAACAAGGATATGAATAAGCCACTAAGTGTAGAAAATACAAAGAAAAAAGAAACAAACAGCTTTAATAGCATGTTGTGATACTGTCATGGGCCATCAGGCTGAAATTCAGATGGGCTGGTTTCTTTGTTACCAATGTATTTATTGGTAGCGGTTAAGAGAGTTGTTTAAAGTGCAGGTTGTTTATGGAAGTTATGAAAAGGTCAGTATAGGTTAAAGATGAAAATAAGTGTATGTGTGTGTATTCAAGCATAGGATACTATTGTAAAAGTCAGAGTTTATTTTGTTTCTCAGGTCATTTAGCCTAGAAGAATCCAAAAATATGTGGAGATCATTCACAGCAGAGACTTGGAAAGACTGAATTGAGACAGGGACTGCTGTGAATAAGTTGTGACTAGAAAGCAGATGCTTCTCAGTGGAACTTGGCATTGGTTTTGTCTACAGAATTAAAAGCTTGTAACCATATATCTCACAGTCTTTACGGGATTGGGAGGCATTCGCCAACTCATTTTATTTTGTCTTTTCTGTATTACTGCTTCATGCCTCATGCTTTCAGAAAAAACAACGTGGAGCAGGGTACCTATTCTTCTGCGTTGACTAAGCAGACAAATACAATTATTCTCTAAATTTATTAAATGTGTTTCCATCCTTCAAAACATTTAGTTATGTGCTTACCACATGTAATTAGCCCCTCAAATGAAATTAATGTCATAATGAAGGCTTTCTTGCAAATAGAGTTAAGAAAATATGAGAGATTTTAAAGTGAGAAGAGATACTTAGACAAACAATTTTTATGCTTTTTATTATAGATTAATGATTAGATTTAATGGGAAGTAGGTGTTTAGATTCCTTAAACAGCCTTGCAAAGGTCAGTGCAGTTTTCTTGTCCAAAATTCACTAAAAATTCAATGGACTGAGTTGTAGGACAAAAATCATCAAAATACTTTACCAAGGTTGTTGGAAACCCTTTTAAAGAACAAAATTCATTTAAATAATTACATTTCAGGAAGTTTTTGGGGTTTTTTTAAGTGAAATTATGGTAATGATGAAAACCTCATATGGCAGTTCTCCAAACCTGTTCCAATGTGCAGTTGAGAGTGAGCAGGATGTGATGGAAATATCAAGGTAAACTTTGGGTTTGGGGGATTATACACTAAAGCTTATATTCAGAATCTAACCATGCCAAAAGCTAAATGTTTTCAGTCAGATTTCTGATTAGTAAGTATAGAAGAATGTGGTAAAAGCTGCAAAGGAGGACAATCAGATGGTAGCGCAGATATGTTTCTATGGGACGAAAAGGATTTGGTTAAAGAGGGAGGACCCTGCTTTTGTATAATGCAATTGCTATCTTGATTTAGCCTAGATTATGTACCTGGGAAGTCATGCTGATATACGTGTGGTCTCAAGAGAAGGCCTGCTTCGCTGACAAGACATGCAGCTAAAGGGGCCTCCCCAGCCCTCAGTGTGTTTTTTGACCAAAGCGTTGCATGTGGCATTAGTCTTTGTGGATGTTCAGCCTTGGATCCCAGCAGCTTGGTCAAGACGAGGAGCACCCTGTGGAGCAGTGAGGAAGCAGCTGTGCTGGAGGTGGACCTGTCTTGCCTGCCCCAGCCCGAGCTTACTCAGGAAGCCAGGCCAGGCACCAGTAGTGCTATGCTGTGGCTTAGGCCGGAGCCACAGCCTGGCCTGGCCCCATGAGGTGCTGCAGGGCTCCGTGGGGCAGGGAAGGGCTTGGACTGCCCTCAGGGCCCTGGCAACCTCTGCAGCTGCTTTTCACTGCATAAAGGAAGGTGCAGCATTTTCTCTGTGTGACTGTTCTTTACATCATTCGTGGACCATTCTGTTCCTGAAATGTCAGAATTATTCATCCCAGAGAAGCTGTGGTTATGAGAGATGCATTTTGAATGTTTCATCTCTCATTATAATTGAACCTTTATAGAGTTTGCTTTGCCAGCACAGAAGCCTATGCAAAGGTTACTAATTTTTATAGTTTCCACAAAGAAAGATGCAGCTCCTGCTTACCTCAAAGGGGTTATGTGAGCTGGAGAAGGTGTCCAATCAGTGGCAAAACCACTATCCTTTCCCTTGGTCAACAACAAGAGTCCTGACTGGTCTCCCCCACCTCCCAGTCCTACTGTTCACAGCACTCTTTCTGCTGCTTTTGTACGAGATGATTTTAAGAACATGTGAGTAAGTTAGCTAGCCCTATCATAGGGCTATAAATGTAAAACTCAAAATGTAAAATTGAGTGTGCTTAATAGGGCTTAATTCTCTGTTGACTGTGCTTGCAGACTCCTGGAGCTCGCTTGACCATCCTGGCATTTGGTGAGGAAAAGGAGAGTGCTGTCTAAGGTTCTTGATGGTTTAAACCAAACCAAAAAAAATGCACTAAACCCACACACAAACGTTTTCCTAGGTCTTCATGTAATTTATTAACTTAACACCAGGGGTGTATATACTCATTCACCTTTGTTCAGACCAAACATCTGTCACCATCATGGCAAGAAAAGACTGTTGAGATTAGGTAAGCAGGAATGATCTGAGAATAGCTGAAGTGTCAAAGAAGATTTAAAGAGAAAGTGGGGAGCATGGAAATTAAGCAGCTGTACTTTAAATTACTACTGGAACTGGTCTGTGAGGGCTTGCTATGACGTTTGCAAGCACTTTTTTCATTTTCAAATACACAGTCTTTGTGGAGAGCCTTAATGAGTCAGTTTTATCTTGAAGATCAGTGGCCAGTCCACTTTCCAAGGTTCTGTATTTCTTCCACCTTTTCATTTGCTTCTCTCATGGAAAAATTCTAGCTTGTCATTGACCAAATATATATCTTTCTGAGCAGAGTGCATTAATATTCTGTAACAGTCTACTTAAAACTATGAAGTGTACCTTGTATGCCTGTTCTAGTTAATCCAAAACAAAGATTAAGTAAGGTTTTTGTATACAAAAGGAAAGCTGAATGTGAAATTAAAATGTAAATCAAAAAGTAATTGGCTTCTTGTGCATAGTTTAGATAAGATTTACTTTTGAAGAATGACTTTGTGTTTTAACACAGCAGGCCAGACACCATGTGGCACACTTGCACTTAATAATGGCAACCAATCTAGGCCATAAATATTGCAAACGATGCTATTTGAATGAGGAGCCCTATGAACCGTAATAAACCCCCCTGTGATTAATTCTAAAACTGCTCTGTTCATATTAGACCTGCAGTGGCCTCCCTGATGAGATCAATACAGCGTAGCAGAGTGATTCTAATAGAAGTGTTATTATCTTTTAATCTTCAGGAGAATGCCAACTTTGAGAATTCTTCAGCATTCTGGCTGCTTATTTTCTCAGAGCAACCTTGAAGGCAGTTGTTTTCTGAAATGAAGATACATTAGAGTCTTTTCAAGGATTTATCAATAATACGACATGGTCACTGTTTGTGGTGCCAACAGCTAAAAGGCACATTTGTATGCTGAGACTTACAATTGGTCACAATGACCTTCCCTGTCAGCCTCTATTTTCACAGGAGACAAATGCCTACAGTGAATGAAGAGTAAAGGATAGGGACAGGAGTGGGTGGGGAGAGTGGGGCAATACAGAGCAGTGCTTTTCAGACAGCCAATGATGTCAATTTCCTAGAACCTAGGTTGTATATATTATGTTTAGGTCAGACATTTCCCTGTGAACACTGTAGGCAATGCTAACTGGAATATGAATTTTGTAATAGATTTTCATTATCAGTGGAAATGAAATATAATTCAGCAGTTGCTCTAAAGAGGAATGCCTTGGCAAGCCCAAAAATGCATAGTGTAGTCAGTTGAAATGCCTAAAGAGAATCAAAAGGCAGAATGTTTTTATTATGGTACTGTATTTTCACATAAGATAACAAGGAATAATTCTTCAGCTTGTAATGTAAGCGTGGCAAGATAAGGTTAAGTATCCATTAGACATTTTTAAAGTTTTTCAGATGGGGGCAGGAGGCAATATCACCAGCTTGGCTCTGAACCTTCTGAAGAACAAATTTGCCTGACCAAGTGCTATGAGATTTTTGCTGAGTGTTTACAAATACACAAAGATATTACATAATATGCAACCTACTCTAAGAACTGAGCAGCAATATGAAGATTGAGACAACAGCAAATAATGTAAAAGGAAATTCTTCGATGTTTCTTATTTGTCTGTGTTCTCTTGGAATGGAAATGTAATAATGTAATAATTAATTTGAAGTATCTGGGTTATGGATATGGTTTCTACAGGAATCTTCAACAAATGGGAAAAACACAGTAGAAATTAAGCTATTCAGTATAATAAGATGAAAGTCAGAGCTAGCATTGCATTCATGAGAGAAAGCTGACACTCAGGAAAGCTGTCTGTAGGCAATGTGCTGGGTACTGCTAACAAGATATGCAGCTAGATGTTCTATAGAATCCGTGATAAGCCAGTAAGAGAAAAATGGTATAAATAAAGATATATTGCTTCCCTTTCAGACTTGTAACTAGTCTAATTATTAAGGGTAAAGATCAAGAAGTTATTTTTTTTATTTTTTTTTTTCCCCTGGAGCCTTTATCAGCCCTTTCCTCTCTAGTAAAAATTACACTGTTAATTTCAGTGACCAGTAGTTGTGTGGATGGTGTGCTTTGTGGCTGTACTTTGGGGGTTTTGGTTGGTCAGGTTTTTTTTTTGTTTTGCAGTTGTTGGTGGTTTAAGTTTCTGTTCACACTAAATGTATTTCACAGAATGCTTTTTATTGGTGCAACAGGTTTTAGATGCTTGGAGAAGCTGTGTCTGAGAGTGGTTCCTTTCAGACAGATTCCAGTACAGCTCTGTTTCAATGCTGTGATCTCAGGCTCTTTTTTTGGCATGCTCAGTGAGCCTGCTCCTCATACATACTCCTTTTTCCTAGATGCAGTGATTTAGATATCTCACCTTGGTGCACAGATTGAAGTACATTAACTCTCTTTGGGAGCTCCCGCACAATGGAGTAGCTAGCTTGCTGTGTGTACTTGTAATAGTTTATTGTGCAGTCATATTTATGTGTTTTAAGCACATTGTTTGTTGTACCTGTGAAGGGATGAAATTTGTCCTAAATTAATGTAAATCTGGATTTCATTCTGCAGTCCTTTTTGGAGCACATGAATGGAAGAGAGAAAGTTTTTGTTTTGTTTTAACAACAGAAAAAGGTAATGGCACTGCTAGATGGTTGCAGTAAAAATACAAAAATATTCACTGTTTCGGTTTTCTTTTGGCAATGTGAGTTAATGCCATTGTGGGAAAAAGCAGGTATCATGTCAGATGAGTTCCTTATCAATGGAATTCATAAGCTGTTCATGGTTTAAAATTTTTTGTACTTGTTTTCACTAATACTATCCTTTCTGTTTTAAAAAATAGAAAGCTTCAAAGGCCATCTCTTGTTTTCTTTTTAAGGAAATAGAAAAAGGAAAAAAGCCCTCTGGCAGACACAGTTAATGATGCTAAATGTCATTGCAAATGTAATCCTCATTTTAGTTTGGCTCTCATTTAATTGAATTAAGATGGCATAAGAAACCAGAAAAGTTAGTTTAATGTCCTTAACTTTCTATAGTAGCTAAGGTGTGATATGTGTTTCTCTTGTAATATTTTTCTGTGTATATTATTTGTACTTAGCAAAGGACAGTTCTGTATATGAATTATAATTCATATTCATGCTCTTGCATCATCTCTTAAATTGTAATCAGTGTTAATTAAAATATATTTTCTTCAAACTCCTTTTCTTAAACTTAACCTACTCATGCAAGCTGTTAAACAATAGGAAATCCTTTTGAAAGGTTTTTTTAGCAGCCATACAATCTTTCTGAAAGTGGAGATTAAATTGTTTGGCTGTATTCTGATACATACGTGGTAAATACAAAAGAGATCCACAGTGTAGTCAAAGAATCTTGAGCTGCTTCAGGCCTGGGTTCAACATTAGAGGCAAACAGGCTGAAGGGAAGGCGGCCAGTTGGGAGGAATGTAGCTTAATTAAGGCATAACTTTTCAAATTTAATTCTCAGGAAACTATCTGGCAGAATTTCAGACAGTGCAAATGATAATTCCTAAATAATTTTCAAGCAGAACAGTGTTACTCCTCACAGGCTGTTACTGGGACGATTATACACTTGTATTACATGAAATTTTAAAGGCTTCTCTGTTAAACAATTGTTATTTCCTGTCATCAGGAAAGGCCTTTCTGAAAATAATTTTCCATTGTAATTTAACAGTAAACTGTGTAGAATGTGTAACAGCTGTGCACACACTTGAATCTGCGTCTTAAGACTTGACCTATAGACCAGATCCCAGGAAGTATATGGGGATCTATTTTTGCAGAACCAGTCAGTAGCAGAAGGACAATGATTTCTATTTTCAGGTGATTCATATAGCACCCACAGGAAACTATGAATACTGTATTGGCTATATGATATCCTAGGGAGGAGGGTGTGAGGTAGGACTGTCATAGGAAGGGTGGGTGTTTAGGGGGTCAGTGGCATACTCGAGTTCTGCTGGCTCACACTAGCAGTGTCTTTTCATCTTGCTTTTTTCTTATTCTGTATAACAGAGCTTGGAAAAGATGAAAATCAGTTTCCATCACTTTCTGTATATATCAAAAATAAGGTGAGAAAAAACTGGGGAATATTGGTTTATAGAATTTTTACTGCCATGGGTGATTTTTCCTCCCAATTTCTAATTTCCACCTCTCACTCCCCTAACCTACCCATCTTTCACGTGCACGCCCCCTATTTTTCTGTGTTGTTTTGTTTTGCTTAGCTAAATTTTGCCAACACTAGCAGCTATACTAGAATTGAGTGTATTCTGAGATTTACTTAGAAGATTATACTGAAATCCATGTGTCTGAATGTAGTTTCCAAATATGATGCACAAGCCCTGTGCAGAACTGTTAGTTTGTTGGGTTTGGGCTTTTTGTTTGTTTTGGTTTGGTTTGGTTTGGGGTTTTTTTGGGTTTTTTTTTTTATGTTGCTGGAACATTTTATTAACTTCTTTAAGAAAATAATTTATTAGTACTGCTTCTATGCCCATTTAGAAACAGGCAGGGAAACAGGAGCAGTTGTGGAAAAGTGCTACTAATATGACAAGAATGAAAAACTAGTCTTATTGACAATAAGGAGGAGATGGAAAGATCTTGGCTTCTTCAGTGTAGCAAAAAAAAAGGTTGAGAGGGGAAAGGGTGGCTGTTACTGAAAATTTGTAGGCAGTAAATGTTGGAGAATTATTATTTTATATTAACAATAATAACTCTATGACATCAAACTGATATGGTTAAGCATAAATGCATTTAGACTGGAAATCAGAATAAGTTTCCATTGCTGTTAGAAGAATGAAGTTCTGGAATAACCTTCCACACTGGCCTTGAATCAAAAAAAAAAAAAAAAATTAAAAAAAAAAAAAATCAGCAGTATTTCCAGTAGTATTTGATGAATATATAGAAAGAACACATGACATGCTGACCATATTGTATTTTTTCTTTATCTTACTGTAGTACAGTATGATTTTGGGGTCTTTGCTGTTTTGCAAAATACTTGATTTTGTTCCATTTACTGTTTTGTAGACAATGAAACGTAGACTTTAAAGCCCATGTAAACACCATGACTTGGAACGTGAACACTGTGAAATCAGTTGTTCTACCTTATAAAGTATGCTTTGTGCTTCCTTTGGTGTGCCACTCACTTTCACCCTCCTGTCCCTTCCTCCATCCATTGCCATCAGAACTACACTCACTGACTTTGGTTGTACTATGACCATGTGAAATGAGATCCTGGTTGATCCCTAGTTGTGAAACATGTGAAAATGGCCTAAGAAAGATCAAGAATTGAATGGACCTACAGTGCTCCCAACTCTAACTTCCACATGGCATTAGACTGCATTATCTCAAAAATGCATAAAACCCCACTTGACTTGATTGGTAGAGTGGAGAAGTGAAATGTCAGTTATTTTGGCGAAAAACAGATTCACAGCTTTATGGCTGAAAATGTGTTAAAGTGTTTCCAATGCTTAATTTTGGAATATGAATTACAAAAACCAAACAAACAAAACCCAAACTTAATATTCCCAATATATTTATACTTCTTTAGAAATTAAAATTTTGGACATTAAGCCATAATGTCCAAACATATAAGTTTGTACGGCTAACACAATTAAAATAGCTTAAAAAAATCCCTTATAAAAGGGCTTTATTCTCTAAATTTAACATTAAGTAATGAGATACACGTTACTGATTGGATACTTTGAACAATATGCTGCATTAGTTTTTTAATCTAATCCCAAAGATTTTAAATTTGTTTACTTTGAACTTCATGCTCTTTTGCATGTCTCTAGCAATTTTACCAACTTCGTGTGGTCAGTGATTTTGTAAATCAAGACAATGGAGCCATTTTAAATTTTTTTTCCTGTTTTTTGTCTTTTGTTTTTGTTTTGTTTTGGAAAGCTGGATCTTACCCTATATTCTAACGTGTACCTTCTACTGAATCTTCATCCAGAAATTATGAGTTGCTCTATTAGATTGGCATGACGATGATCTGTCAGTATTGTAATTTGTTGGAAAGCTGAGAAACACATATTGTATAAGGAGCTTTAAAATTCTTCTCATAGCTATTTGTTGGGCTTTCAGGTAAAGGTAGTTGAAAATATCTTGTTATTTTTGGATGTAAGATGTCTTTCTCATGAACAAAATTTTCAGTGGGATTTGGCTGTGTGACCGCTGTTACCTCTTCCAAAAAGACAAAATATATTAGTCAAAATTGTTAGGAAATTTTTATTTTTCTAGTCCCCTGAAACCAGTCATGTTTATTTATCACTGGTAAAGCAAGACAGAATGGCCTGACCAGCCTAGCACAGATGTATAAGGGGTCATTGCAGTTTGGTAAATTTGGCTTACCTGTCACTAAAAATAGACTGAGTTGGCTAGGTAGCAGCTCAGGGAATCAGACTAAAAGATACTGTCTAGTGTTGCACCCGGTTTTCTCATCAGCATTCAGTTCCACTTCTTAAGCATGAAGGAGGAAAAACTCTCTACATCATGAAGAGATAAGAGGAGTGAAAAGTGATAAAAGTTCCTTATTTGAACTGAAAAGAAAGGGAAAGATCATGTGGTTTGCAAGTCTCTTGTTTATGCTGTTCAAAAAAATTTGTGAGCAAATGGAGTTTGTTTTACTTGCGTCTTAAAGCAAAGGTAACATTTTCCTGTGATGTTTATTTTCCTGAATTGTTGTTGCACTTTTTGAAACTTTAGTGAAATAGCGCAACTTGCTTACCTCTGTGTGGTTATGAGTTAGAGGGTCAAGCTGGAGAGAAAGTACTTTGGCTGTTAGTCATAGCTTCTTGTATCAGAGCGTAGTTACGCTCTACCAACAAAAGCAGGAAGATGAGCAGTGAAAGCCAGTGGAAAATAAAAAAGGACCATGCTTATTCTCCACTTTGCTATACTGATCATTCAATTCACTCCTGATGGTAGGATCTTATCTCTGAAATTCTTAGGAGATTACATAGGTATAGCCATCAGTTGAGAAGAAGTGTTGCAGGGACAAACAGGTGGTAGCACTGCCCCCTTTGAAAGTGGATATAGTGGTTGTATTGTACACTCTAAGATTCAGTGTTGGTGTAAGTGAAATGAATTTTAATGTTCATATATGTAGGGAAGGGACAGGCTGTTGTATCCATGGGAGATCAGCTGCCCAAAAATCTGTTTGGAGCATAATAGGCTTGGGTGCAAGCAGAAGACAATTACTTGAGGCAGATGAATCATGAGCTGAGCAGGGGAGATGTCCTGCTGAATCTCCTTCTCAAAAACAAGGAAGAACTAGTCAAAGACATAAATGGCAAGGGCGGCCTTCCCTGCAGTAACCATGAGACTGCAGTTTAAAATCCTGTAATATAGAGTAAGTAAGAGTAAGATCACAAGTTTGGATTTTAGGTAAGCAGTTTTTGGCTTACTCAGGGATCTTCTTGGCAGGCTTAATCGAAGACTGCTCTGGAGGGTCAGAGACACATGTCAGCTGGTTAATATTCAAAGACAACCTCCACAAAGCAGAAAAAACAGTCTATGGCAATGTTTAGAAAGTCAAGCAAGCAGGGCAGAAGGCCAGCATGGATAAGTGAGGTACTCTTGATTGAGCTTAAACATAAGAGGAGGTACAGAGAAAGTGGAAGCAGCAATGAGCTACCCAGGAAGAATACAGAAACATTGCCTCAGCCTGCAGGGATAGAATTAGGAAATTCAAAGCTCAGCTGCAGCTGAAAAAGAGAAGGATGTGTAATGCATTGACAGCAAAAGAAAAAGGCTAAGAAAAATGTGGGTCAGTTGCTGCTCTAACTGGACGTTCTTGCCGCAGGAGGCTGGACTAGGTGGACTCTGCGCATATTTTCTGGTCTGCATGATTCTGTGATCTTTGGTGAAGTTTTATCCCACACCTCATGCTGCAAGACTCCCTATGGAAGGAGACCAGCACTGTGCACCAGAAGTAAAAGGTGCCATCATTATATGGTTGGCACTTTGTAATGGAAATTTGAAACTAACTAACTCTTATAGCAAGCATAGAATGTGAGTTAACTTAAATCTTTTTAACATATAGAGTATATATAAAAAGAAGATGACAAAGGTGTTAAAATAGCTTATTATAGAGATACCATTATCAAGGTCATATACCAAAAAAAGGAGAGTTCAGTGCTGTCGTGGTTTAACTCTGGCTAGCAAAATACCATGAAGCCGCTCTCACAAATCCCCCTCCCCTCCTCCAGTGAAGGGGAAGAATCGGAGGAAAAAGAAATAAGGAAGCTCATAAAATTGAAATAAGGACCATTTACTAATTAAATCTAAATCAATATATACAGATACTACTACTAATAAATAATTAAAATAGTAGAAAATAAAACATATGGTACAATATATACAACATGATACAATATGACACAATTTCCCACCGTCCACTGATCAATGCACACCCAGATGTTGACTGATGAAAGTCAGACCCAGAGAGCCCCAGAACCACAGCCCGAGAGCCATCGCAGCCCAAGAGCAGTGGCCTGAAGGCTGGAGCCTGGGACCTAATGCAGCAGATTCCGAGCGAACCCTATCAGCAGTAACACGGCCAGAAAACTCTAAACAATTCACCAGCTCCCACACGAATGAACCAGCACAGGAGTTAGCAAAGCACCTAACACAGGAGGGTTAGCAAATGCCCAGGAGTAGATGAGCAAGGGAGTAAGGGAGAGAGAGAAGGGAAGAGTAATGGCTACCAGACCCCCCTCCCCACCCAAGAGACTGGAACATGACGTGCTATGGGATGAAATACTTCCTTGGTTAGTCTGGGTCAGCTACAGTATCCAAAGCAGACAAAAGACCTTGAATTCAGTACAGGCCATCCCCAGCACCAGTTGAGGCCTTATCAATGTTTTCTCTTAGCGTCCAGCAACATAGTTCCCTGGCAACCAGAGTAAAGGGAGTTAACTCTTTCTTGACTGAACCCAGCACAAGTGCTTTTTGAGCCAGTGAAATTATGTTTGTCCTGTAATCTGACACTGCAATCTCTTCCACCATGAAGGGACAAGAACTGGACTTTTCCACAGTACTCTTCACCTTCAGCAACTAAGAGAAGGTCTCATTTAACAGCTATCTTCTGCAGTGTTAGTAGATTAACCTTTTAAATTGTTATTTATGCCCTAAGAGGAGACATTAGTCTCAATTTTATTTTTTTTTCTACCTTGTACTGTAGTTTGCACCTGTGCAAACTGGAGTGATTTCTTTTATATGTCAAAAAATCTCAGCTTCTATACAAAAGTCAGTAGAAATCTTTAATGAGCTACAATGGAGTAGGCCCTAAATGACTGATGTACAGAGCAGAGAATTTTATCACACCTAGTAAAACTGTTGAACCTTGTTAAAATACAGCTATATGCAACTGATTTTCCCTGAAAAGCATTGTTATTTTTCTTTTACTAAGAAAAAAGCAATAGGTCTGTAGAAGATATCATCATGACTTTCTTTCACATGTCAGTTCTGTTTCATTATACTTGGGATAATGTATTAGTCAGGAGCAAGTTCTCTCCCTGTTCTGCTATTCAACATTTATAAAATCAAAACATTAAACTACTATACTGTTATCCAAAAGCCTCATTGACTTTGAATCTCTCAATTTCAGAGGATTTTGTGGTTTTTTCTGGGTTTATTTGCACATCCCATCATAGAGATTTATTCTATAATTTATTCTATTTCATCATTCTAGATTTATGGTGCTTGCTCATGTATTCCATGACTGCAGCATCAGGAATTTCATTTGGCCAGACCTGCAATTGTTGTATTAAACATTTGCACATTAAGTTATATGTCGTTATATTTTATAAGTAGTTATTAGTGAAACAGCAAAAGGTCACCCATAATCTATGAAAATGATGGGAAAGTAACATGGAGATATCCTGCTAGATCAAAGAATTGGTCTCAGCTAAATTATGTGAGCTCTCTGTGTGCTATTGGCAGCATCCTGTTTAACGTAGCTTATTTTGCTGAGAATTGAAACATGGTAATTACAAAGTTATTTTTAAATTTTATTTTTAAATGATGCTTTTGGGAATTTCTTAAGGTTTTTATCCATCTAAATAGTGGGTTTATAATTGCTATTAGATGTGCAGCAATGGGAATTCTTCTGTATGGTGTAGCTGTTGCACATCAGCTCTGCTGAAAGAAAAATGCTTCAAAGAGATTCTGCCCCAGTGTCTTGTTAAGTATTTTCCTAGAAGCATCCCATCAGTAATCAGACAAAACTAAGTACCATTTAGCCAAACACCTACAGAATGTTTTATTTTTTTACATCATGTTAGAGTTCTGTCCTCTTGCTGTGGTTGTGAGATATCTGTTCCATCTATTCTTGATTCCTCTGAAGACTTTGTAAATTATGAACTCTTTAAATCAGAGACAATCCTACTGTCTGCTTGAACAGTACTTAGACCAGTCTTGAGTAGCAGTAAGAATTTAATAGTATTTTCTATTTATTAATTTTTGTTTATTTATTTAAATTCTGGGGACTTAGCTCTTCCTACTGATGTAAAATGTCCTTTGGACTAAAATTCTGAATTCTGCTTCTGAAAAGTGTTGTAAAAAGAATTAATGGTAACCTTCAAACTTTTAAGCAAAAAAGCTAAATATTTTTATTTGTTGCCATTAAAAGTTTTATTGCATAAAAGAATTTTGGAAGTTTCATTCACCTAGAAATTGTTATGGGGATTTACCTTCCCTATCTATTTACCAGTTGCCCAATCCTTCAGAACTGGACAATTAAGGTCCTCACAGACCTTAATACTTTGTTGAATATGCATGAATCCCTACTGAATACAACAGTCTGCCTTCCTAAATGTTTCCTAAAACTAATTGTGAATGTGGGTTTTAATTTTGTTAAAAGATAATTTGATTGTTGACCCTGGTTCTCATATGCTCTACATAATTATCTGTGCCCCTGTGGAACATAAATTGAAAACCTGTGGGTTAGTGACAAGGTTCTCAAAACACTATACATCATATTCTGTGTTCCTTTCATATAATAGTCTGACTAAAGTAGCATCTTTTCCAGTCATGGATACAGTCATTTCTGCATAAAAGCTTTTGTGCTGGAGTGATATATTCTGGTAAATTCATAGAACTAAACTGTGTTCTGGAACTGGGGCAGAACCAGAACAAGAGCTGTACTGATGTAACTACTGCAGTGAAAATCACACTAGTAACAAAATAAATGAAGATTCTAGGAGCTATATAAACTATGTCACAATTCTTGTGAACAACTTTCCTTCTGCAGGCACAGATGACTAAACATTATGCACAGAATTACATTCTAAGCAAAGATTGTAGGCATTTTCAAATTGGATATCTCAGTAATTCTGCTAAATGATAATGAAATAATAAACTTTCTGTTGATAAAATCAATGCCTATATAGGCTTCCTAAGTAATTATATCCTGATAATGAGTTAGATGTTTAGCAAAGTGATACTTAAACTTGAGACAAGGTTTGAATTTTTTCTATACATGGTTTACTCTTTCTGCAAACTTAATAAGAATGTTTAAAAATTCTGCTTGTGATAGAGATGAATTTGTCCTGGAAATGTGGAAATGTCTATTTCAGGAGTTTATTTTCTTCATACAAAGGACAGGTTTTAATGTGCTTCTTTTTTGCTTCCCTAGGAGCACATTGTAACTCATTTTTGTCCAGCTTAAAAAGGCAGCTCAGCATTAAAAAAGTACATATATTTTCCACTTTTTGAAGCTGCCTAAAAAAAACCCCTGAAGCAGTCACAAAATGAAAAGATGCATGAATTTTAATCCACTACAAAAGTACACATTCAAACTTAAAGTGATAGTTTATTTTTACTCAGAGGTCCAGCCAACCATATCAAATGAAGTCAGGAAATGCTAAGATAAAGATTCTAGAAGCTCTTCCCTGTAAAGTGTAGTAATTTCTTTCTTATGTAGCTTTTTCTGGGGCAGTAATATGGCAAGTAATATGGTTTACAAATAATTGTGATGATAGTGGCACAAACAAAGGTCTTTTTATGAGAAACAGGGGGAGAAAATTTCATTTATGCTACTACAATGTCTTATGTTGTCTAAACATTAAGATATGTATATAGGCTGGCAGTGTGTCTACATAGCCTAAATAAACATTAATGTCCTTGAAGCAGTAATACCTCTTAGTACCTAAGAGCACTTTTTATTTTTTCCGATTTAGTTTTTGATGTACAAGCCAAAAATCAACGTCCAGAAATGTTTGAAAATGAAGGTAATAATGTTGCTTTGGGTTTTTTTTTGACGGTTTTGTTTGCCTCTTTCAGACAGATGAAACCCTTGAAGACAACTTACTTTGAAAATAATCAAAATTCGCATATATAGAATAATGCAAAGAGTTTACCAACTAAACCATAAAAAAGAGTTGCTGTGAGTCTATTTCTTGACAACAGACAGAGGCATTTTTCTGTCACAACATTTATGGCCAACTACCATTACCAACAAATGAGCAGTCTCTGGACAAAGAGGTATTCAACAGCTATGGTTACAAACAGTAGATGCTGCATTTTGTTTGGACAATGTTGTTGTATTATTGCATCTAGATAAGGGGATGTTAACAACTGTTCTGCAAATCCATCTGTGTAAATCAAACCAAATATTAAAGCGTTTAAAGCTTATCAGTTTTCTTCAACCTATAACATAAGGTATCTTATAATGACATTTCATCATCTAAAGAGTGCCTCTTCTGAAGTTTTGCAGAATCTAGGCCAGACACTTGGCTCCCTCCCCTGACTGCCAAGTTTTTCTTTGTGAAGAAATTGTGTTGCCTACGTCCTATTCTGATTCACTTTCACAAATGGAAACCACAGTTGGGTTTCGATGTGAGGTGCTTAGATACTTATTTTCAAGACCATTTTTTGTAATTCTTGCCAATTTTAGAAATGTGTTGGTTTTTTGGTGTTGAAATGGGAAGATCTGGATGATTACCAAAAGTTTGTTTTGTTGAGAAACTTGTATACTGTAGAAACTTACTTGAAACTAGGAGTACCAGATTTTGACAAGGGCATGCCAATCCCAAACAAAAGTTGCTAACAGTGAACTTACATAACAGATACATTTGCTATGAAAGGTTTCTTAAAGTCACTATAAATAATATTTTGAGTGGTATTGGAAAATATTAAAGATAAAATTTTAATTTTATGAAATGTAAATGTTAGGAGAAATACAAATGTTTTCTTGGACATTTTTACTTTTTCATCAAATCCAAAACTATCCAAGGCATATATAAAGTAGAGAAGATACAAAAAAGTTGACTTTAACATATTTTATATAAGAAGATATTCTTTTCTATTAAAAACATCCGAATACTTATAAATAGCATTTTGTACATTACTGTTACTAAAAATGGAATTTAGTTTTTCCAATCAAGTATATCTTTAAAAATAGTACATAGAATAAGATGAAATTAAGACACTAAAGATTGATGAATATGTGTCAAATCATATGCATTTTTACTTGTTCATTGTAATGTAATCTTATTCAAAGTTTATTGATTCCAGTAGCTTAAATCACAATTCTAAAACCTGAGAGAACTTTCTCACAAATCACAAAAACAGACTATCTTTACATTATACTTACAGTGCTTTTGTTTCCTTTTGCATCAGCATGGCTGCAGATTTCAGAAGAGATTTTCCAACTACAAAAAGGGAGAATATCATATTTATTTCTTCATCAAATGTGAAAAATAAAAGCAGCAGGACTACAGCTGAAACCTGTGGCTGCACTGATCCCTCCTTGAGAAAAAAATATTTTCCTACAGATCCCTAGATTTCAGCTTCCTTTGATAATAACAAGGAATATAAATGTTAAAAAAGATAAAACAGTATGTTTTTCAAGTAATAAAAGGGGATATAGAAAGTATGAAACCAGAAAGTTCTACATAAGAAAATGAAATAATTCTTTCAAAATGTAGTAGCTATTTTCAGTTTGTAGGGGTTAAGTCCTTTGTAGATGAAAACTGGGGAGATTTGGCTCATGCATATCTATTTCTTTGCGAACTTGTAGCAATAGCATGTGTTTGTTTGCTATGAAAAAATTTCAGCAATTATGAATAAAAAAATCAGTGTAAGAAAGAGACAGGTTTGCTAGTAGGTCTCTATCTCTTGGTTGTTGGTTTTGGGGGTTTTTTTGTTGTGGTTTTTTTTTTTCCTTCTATGGACTTTCATCTTCAGCAAGTCGATTTGTTGTCTTTGTTTTCTTATCTGTAATTTGGGAATAGCTTTTTAGAGAACACACAAAATTGCTTAATGACCCTGTAATGATAGGGACAGATTTTGAGGGGTTCATGGCACCTTACAGTCCATGTTTCCTCCTGGGAGTTGGAAGAAGTCCCAAATTTTAAATTTTATTTTGACCAGGGAAGAATTTTGAATATATATTTTACAAGTGTGGGGGTATAAGATCCTGAGATTAAATGCTAAATCTTGACTGAGTGTAAAAATGTAAAGGTTTTATGCTGCTGTATAGCTTGCTTTCAAAAACAATCTGGTGAATGTGATTCTTAAACTTTCTAATAAGATTCAGTACCATAAGGTAAACATGAAGTGTATTCCTAGCCAAATAATTAAGTTTTGTCTTTTTGCTTTTGGCTGGTAAAATAACCTCTCTGTTCCTGAGTACTTGTTAAATTTTGTAGTGTATATTTTTCCATCTATACAAGTCCACAACTTTTAGCGTTGTAACTTCTGATGAAATGTAAGCCATGCTATGAAACTCTATTGCCGATGGTGGGGTTTTTTTTGTGTTTGTTGGTTTTGGTTTTATTTTTTTTTTTTTAATTATTATTAGGTTTAACCAAATTTGTAGGTGGCATCTTGAGTTTCCAGTGCTTTTTGGTTTGGGGAAAAGGGTTAAAAGTTCAGTAAAACAGTCTACTAATCAGTTTTTACATCTTGTGCCAGAAATCTCTAGCTTTTAAATGAAAGAAGAAAGTATTTAAGTTGGTTTTGATCCAGAATGAATCATGCTTGCTACAGGAAATCATAGCAGCTGATTTCTATTACAGAATTATCGAGTGCTGCATGAACTATATTGTATTGTCAAGTATGTTTCTGTAATAAATGAGACAACTGTTACAAAAAGCAACCAACAAAACCCCACAACCAAACCAAACCAAACCAAACCAAACCAAACCAAAAATCCACAAAAAAACCAAACAAAAAAACTAAACGCAAGAAACAACTAGGTGCTCCTAAAACCAATTTCTAGATAATTTATGATCACTTCATACTTTCAAATATCTAAATGAGCACATGTATATTCCAGTACTGGTAGGTTTGGGAATGTGTGGAATTAAGGCATGATTTTTTCATTTGTGTGCAGTTGTACACATTTCATAAGAACATGAAACCAATACTTCTATAGTGGCTTCAAGGCTTATATAAGTAGAATGACTACTTTTGAAAATGCTGCTGATTTCACAGTAAAGTGTTTTTATTTATGGTCCTGTTTCTGAAACCTTTAAGTTGCTGAACAATCTTCTGAATAAAGACATTACTCAATATGTCATATATGTATGAAAAATAAGGAAATATTAGGAAGAGTTTTGGTTACACACATTATTTTATTTACTGATTGGAGATTCCAAGTATTTTAGAAGCTTTCTAGAGTTAGGTGTTGTATGCTTTCTTCATATGACTAATCCCTTTGAAACAAATTAAGTACATTCTTTATAGTTCTGGTATCAGGACTTCATAACCTCTTTTTATGGCTCTTTCTCTTCATATAGAAATTCTTAATGTACTAATAGCAGATGCTAGCTACCAAGCAGGCCTACTTCCCAAGCATTACTGTTTGCTTAGTGTTATCAGTACTATAATGATCATTAACAATCAGGATAAAAGAAAATCTGTGCTCAGTTATGGAGCTAAGAAAACACATCAAGATGCATCTTTCTTAAAGGACCTATTTTAAGATTGCTTGTCATGGAAGCTCTTCAGGTAAGAAAAAGAAAATAGCAGCTGCAAGAATGATATCTCATATTCTGAAAGTTGTTCTGTATATTTTCTTACAGAGGTAAGAGAATTGATGCCATGCCACAGTGAAACTCCTGTTTTGAAGCCCTTTGGCCCTATGCCTTTGTTGTTGTTATTTACTTGAGTTGAGAACAGGAGTGAGCTGAATACACTATCTGATGTTAAAAATACATATAAAATGAGATTTGTCCAGTTGAATCTTGGTCATATAACCTAAAATAGCTTTCTTCTAGTGAAAACAGAATTTCCTTACCTTCCCCTACTGCAACATCTCCTAAACAGATAGGTGAAAGAAAAAAACTAAGCAATCATTCAGAGCCTAAACACACTGGAAAAGTAATATACAGAATAGTCAGAGAGACTCCATTCCTGTACTTAAGGCAGATTGGAAATTGCTCCCTGCAGGGCATGGAAAGAGTTTGTGATGGAATGCTGTTTAAAAACCCAGGCCTTGGGTCTGTTCTGCTGTGCTCCACTCTGGGAGGTAATGCATCCTGTGAGTGTAAAGTATCCTTTTGTTTGAGCAAAATATGTAAAGATACACAAGATATAGTTAGGAGAAATTGTATGGGTTATGTTTTGCTTTGCACTTAAATGTGTTAAATTTTAGTTTCTTCTTAAGAAGAAACTACACTTAAGGGTTGTGCAAAGCTCTCTGGTTTCTTTACTTAAAATAGTTCTCATAATGGAGTGTGGGTGTATGAGTTTAGATTTTATTTTTTTGGTGAATCTAGTTATATACTACAAGGCTGATTAAGAATCACTGGAGAAATTCCTGAAAAATTGCAGTATAAATTTTTTTCATTTTACAAAATCAGGAGTTCCTTAGATGTACATATGATTTAGTAAGCTATCTAACTCTGCCTTACCATTCAGGTACACAACGTATATTATATTCTGTATGATTATAGAAGTATCTCAGAAGAATTAAAAAAGCAAAGACAAAACAAAAACGTTAGGAGTTTAAAATATACACAATACTGAAGTTAAGATATATTTTATTGATCTAATTCAAGAAAATAGAATTTTAGCAGGAGATCACTTACTCCATTAAGCCTTGTAGATATGGCTTTTAGTTTTCTGTAGAGACAGATTTAATATACTGTGCCATTTACCAGCTGTTACAATCACATCTGTGTGGTACTAAGGGTAGTCATACTTTTCCTACTCATGCTGGAACTTCAGCAGCAACCATACTCCACAGCTGAAACTCTCCTGAAGCTTTAAAAACATTATTTCTCATTCCTTATCAAGTAATGATAGAAGTTATTCTTTTCAATCTTAGTTAAATCCAGGAGTTTCTTTTATAGAGGAATAGAGAAATGTTATTGCAGGAAGGTTGTAAAGAATTTCTTATTAAATGATATGCCGAGGTAGTTGTGGAAATGAGGATGTTGGAGCATAAGAGAACAGATTTTTGTAAGGCAGAGTCTTTTGTTATTTTGAATACGATTTCTTAGTATTAATGGATCAGTAAAAAATGAAAATTGACCGCAAGGATGCCTCTCTGTATCAAAAGCTGAACAAGTCTGTAGATCCTAGTCTTGGTCCAGAGTTGGAAGTCTCTCGCCAGCTCTTTGCTATTGAACAGCAAAAAGACTTCCAAAAGAAGCACATAGTTGATATTTTTAACTTTTGCAGACAAGGTTAAGATGCATCTAATGAGTTTATTTTTGGAGTTGAAGGTGAATCCTTACTGAATGCTTTCAGCTATAAAAGACTGCAAGACTTTTGTCTTCTGTTTTTAAGGGGAGAGATGTGGAAGAAGGGTGCAACACTAATGGAGAGAAAAAAAAAAAGCAGAGTCAGACAGTAATAGGGCAAAGCAGTGCAATGTGACTGATGAGGAAGGTAAGAGATTTGAGAAAATGTTTATTAGTTTTGTTCCTGTTTGAGGCTGAATCGTACTGAATTGGTATGGCCTACATACTACTGGAACAAAAGTACTGCTTCATGTGGATGTAGTGTCTAATTTGTTCTAGCATCATCACCCCAACTCTGACAAGACCACATTTTACTTTAATAATAAATGCATGGTTAATGTTCATGTTTTGGTCATTAACTAATCACAAAAACATGCTGAAGCAGACTATTTTCTCTATTTGTTATTGGGATTTGTGTACCTTATTCTGAGGTTACTGTAAAAATAGAAGATTAGGGTTTATGTATTCAGCCCACTATCAGTAGGCTGTGTTGTTTTTTAATGAATCACTTTTTGTCTCAGTACAGTATTTTTGCAAAGCAGACCTTTCCTCTTGATTAAATTAACACTACTTTCATCTCTTTGAGGCTTTCTATGTAGTTCTTTCTTGTGTCAGAGGTTCTAGACACTGCATTATTGTCCCAAAAGTGACTGCAGTGTAGCAGTTATAAATACTATATCAACTTGGGTGTTTATAACAAGGTAGACACCTCCGAAAGGAGCTGATTTTTCCCATGCTCGTTTACATTATAAGGAAGGTAAATGACTTGCACCTCCTTCATGTTACTGGTACTCAACCAACATTCATATTTCTGCATTTCATTAAAGTTGGTTCCAGACCTGCACTACAGGCCTGTCATCTCACAAAGGTGTTAGGGCAGTTTATGCTACTAAGTCTCAGATGTGTTTGTAATTGTTGCTGTTGTGTATTTGAGAGCACGGTTATAGAAAGAATAAAAACACAGTGTGGAATGAGTTTGAGATGTCAGCATAGTTTTATTATTTTAGAGAATAGTTAGATATTCCTTGTAGTGGCTGACATGATGATAAATAAACTAAATTTAAAGCAACTTTTTATTACTTACAGTGCAGTTTATTCAATAAGAAACACTTTTTTCTTTTTTTTTTTCAAAGTTTCAAATTTTTTTTTAAAGGCATTATTGATAATTACATGAATTGTACTTAAAATACTAAACTGAAACAAAATGTAATAAAGTAAAAGTAGTGGGGTTATGAAAATAACTGTTTTGGTATAAACAGATGCAGCTTCTTGGAAAGCTCAAAGGCCAAAATTCGTTGTGATAATAAAATTTTACAAATTTCGGATTAGCTACTGAGAGACTATGACCTGGCTTTGGCTGGCTTTAAAAAGTGCAACATAAGAAATTCACCAAAGAAGAAAAAGAAAATGAAATTTCAGAAACTGCTGTTGTAGGAAGGGATTTTGGCAATTTGTAGATAGCAATGTATACCTCTCAAGATTCAGAGCCATATGATTAAAGTAGTTTGTAATTGTCTGAGAAGATTCCTCTTCTATTCATTTCATTTGTACTCTGCTAAACCATTGCTGCTGGAGCTCACTGTAATATTTCCAAATATTAAGCCAATTCAAATGATATCCCCTTGCCCTGTGGCTATAGGGTTTTAGTGCCTTCCCATTCTTCTCACAATCAAACTAATCTAGGACACCTGCAGATAATATTTAGTCCTGCCTTGCTGATGAATTCATAGACTCGCATGTTGCAACTACTTTTAAACCTTAAATAAAATTTTAATCTTATTTTTTACCATTGGGAATGGCAGAATACCGCTTACTGGGAGACAAAACTACAATGCCTACTATAACAGGTATTGATTGTCCCTGTAGTTTAAGCCAATGAAATAGACTACCTTTGTTTTATGAGAAATAAAGCATATTTCTGTATTAAATTAAACTTTCAAATATTCTTTTATTAATCTAAATAACATATAAGTTTTATACTACATATATCCTAAATAGGAACTTGATTTGTGCTACACTACATATTGTAAAACAAACAAACAGACAAAAGCCCAACACAAAAAACCAACAGAAACCCACAAAAAATCCTGAAAATATAATACCCAAAACCAAAACCAATCCCCCTAAATAATATCCACAATGTGGGATACCTTAGTGTTGTCCAGGTTTCATATGTAGGTGAAATGAGCTGTTAAGGACAAACTTTAAACAAATGGATTGGTCAAAGTCCACTGGTATTGCATTTGTAGGTTTGGGTAAATTGGCTTGGTTCCAATGCTTAAGTGATGGTGGTTCAGTAAAGCCAGTTTATAAAATATGAGTAATTTTCCACTCTGTCTCCCTGGTTGTGTGATTAGACAAAACACATTATACATTATAATTTATTAGTAATAATCTTAATTGCAAGCTATATGTAATAGGTATGGTTCAAGTATCTGTTAATTGTTGTCTGCCCTCAGGGTCTTGACTTTCCTGAACAGCCATAGGATTTTATTTCAGTTACTAAGTTATCTGCTGCCTTAAATGTCCACAAGTGATTTTAAAACACAGAATGCCATACCAGCTTTTGACAGCTTTTTCTACGCAAGTCCTTCAGCATATTGGGGAAAATAACTCCAGTAAAAGCAAAGAAGCCCTATTGTCAAAATAAGATAATCAGAGCTACAGTTACAATGCAGTTTCTGTAAAAGAAATTTCTTTATTCAGCCAAAAACTTTCATTGAGAATGTAGATAGTGATGTTGTAACAAACTAATCAGGAAATATATGTTTTTTGACTTTTAACTGAGCTCTCTGACACAAGATAACCAGTAAGACTGAGTCGTCATAAATTTCATGAGTGAAATATAATTTTGCTTGCTGTAGAGGTATTATGGTTTTTTAAAATTAAATTTAACTGAATCTATGTTCAGCAAAGACAAGAGATAGTTGGTAGTAGCAGGCTTAGGGTCACTGACAGCAAAGTGGGCTACAGCTTGCAATTTTAAGAGTACGTAAAACACTGGCTGTATTCCATAGAATGCACTGGTAAAATGCAGAGAACTGTAAAATCTCCCTATTGCATCATAAATATGGCATGAAAGTTGATTAACCAGTTTTATGTTGTTATCCAAGCCTGCAATCCATCTGGACTAAAATTACAGAAATAAAAACTGAATTTTTCAACAGCAATATAGTGAAACTGAATTGGAAAAAGCAAAGGTTTACACATTTATGTTCCTAGGAAGGTGACCAGTTATGTACTCTGTATGGTGCCTTACTTTTTTTTGTGTGTGGAATTACTCAAACTGTAAATTTGAGATTATTATCATTAAAGAAAGAGATGTTTGATATATCTGAGTTGGCATGTATGAAATGTGGTGTAATCCTCACACCTTCTGGGCTTGTATGTGTGTGTTCATCTGGAGAACGGCAGACTTTCTAACATTCAATTTAAAATTTGAATAGACTTGGGTCTCTGAAAACTTTATTTCTGCCATTTGTAATATTCTCAAAAATATGCCCTGTTCATGAGTCAAGTTTGAGGTAAACTTTTCCCACCTGTTGTGCTGATGTGTTTGAATTTAAGTTGTGGTGTTCCAGTGATTTCATGTATCAATGTGGTGGTAATTAAATATTTCACATGTTGTTGTGTTTGTAATATGGCTATTTTAGGAAAACAATGTTTGAAGCTAAAGTCAATATTCCAAATTCTGATTTTGGAAAGGTCTGTATGGTACTGAGGTAGCTGATATACCCCCATGAATGAAAGAATTTGGTGTGTTTATACATCACATAAGCATGAAAGTGAAGAGGAGTCGTGCTCACATGAGGCCCTATGAGTTGCAAAATGGGGACTATAAGGATCTTTCCACTGGATCGGAAGTAGTTCCGCTGATTTGATCTACACTTCCTGCATTCTGCTAACAGTCCTTACAGAGTTTTATCATTAATCAATATGACCCTAGCACTGTGTAGAAGTAGACTAGTTCAGGAAATCCCAGGAGCTTGTTTCCTGATAGATTCAAAGGCATATATTATGCGTGTGGTAGACAATGGGGAACTTCCTCATGTCCTGTGCTGTTAAGACTCCATGTCTCTTCACCCCAGTGAAAGGCTCCTGTTTATTAAGTCTAGGTCTTGCATAAATCTCCCACCCAGATTAAAGCTACAGCACAAAATCTCTTTGTTTCTAAGGAAATATGATTTTCTGGTCCCAAATGGACACTGTTTTAACTAATCTTGTACTTATAAGTTGCTTTCCCCACCCTCCACCCCTCCACACACCCTCCCTTTACCTCTTTTAAATAGCATTGCTGCTTTCTTCAATCAGTTAAGCATGATTAAACCTTAATTTGGGGGCAAATCTCTGCTCAGAATTGTTTTTATTGTAGAAGGGCCATGATATTCTGAGGCTTAGCAGAAAAAACCAGGGAAATATTGCCTATTTTAAATGAGTATCCTATTTCTTTTTAGAATTGTCAAAATCCTGTATCAGTATTAGCAGAACCTGTGCTTACCTCCATTTATTGCCTAACTCTGGTAAATAATATGCTCTTGTTTTCTTTTGAGACTCTGAAATTAAGCCTATTTATGTAAGATTTTAAAGTAGTTATAGGTGCATAATTCTCCAACATATGAAAATGAAATTTCTCCTAACTAGAGTTTATGGGGAAATAGAAGTTCAGTTCAAGACAACATGATCCATTATAGGAATTTCAATTTAATAGCGGTTGATTTAAAAATATGCAGATTTTTGTTTTTGTCCTTGCCTTGGAAAGTAACATTATAGATATAAATACCTTTATTTAATCAATCCAACTGTATACTGGGAACATGAAACACCAGGTATTGTAAAAACAAAATGATTGTCAATGCTGCACTGATCAGTTGATTTAGTTAAACACAAGATCTCACGTGCTTGTACAGATGGTATTTCTAACAGCAAGGTCATAATAGGCATTACAGTTTTCAAGGTCAGGACTTGTGCATGTTGAGATGCAATAATATTTCAAGATTTACTGTTATAAGACAGGGCTTGTAAAAAAAAAATCAATAAACCAGTGTAATGCCTTCATTTTTGTTCTGTTAATTCATTGCATTTATTAAATTTTAAAAGTAGTAACTAAATTTTAAGGTTAATTTAAAATGAAACTGTACTTACTGAGAAGAAATTAGGAATTCTGTTTTCATCTGTTATTAAATTAATGCTGATTTTCTTTTGAGGAGGGCTGGTGAAAAAGAAATACTCACATGAAGAATAGGAGTGACGGATGTTTTTAGCTTGCTTTATAATTATCAGGAGAACTGAGAGGTAAAATTATATACCCTAGAGAGAAAACATTTGCAGCAAGGAAATTCTGATTCAAGTCTGAACAACAAGGGAGCTGATACTAGCTATTGTAGACAGAATAACACCATATGACTATAGTGATACAAATTTTATTTCAGAGCACTTAAGAAGCATATGCTAACATCTTGTAAGGGAGAATGGTTTTAAAACATCCTTTGCAACGAGAATCTATGCAATTGTTTAAAAAGGATGTGTGTTAGCAGCATTTCTCAATTTATATGTTGTCAAGGGCAAATGAGACAATACTTCTAGTCTGTAAAGACAAGATACAGATGGCTGGAAAAAAATTCAAATAAACAAAGTACTTTAGGTCTGACTATCATTGCATCCTGCAGCTATCTTTTTCCTGTATGCTTCCCTCTACTGACTTTGAATGCAGGTACGTCGTGTCGCATATACCATTTAATCTGCTACGGTGGTTGTCAGATACTATGGATGTAACATTCAATTGCAGAATAAACAAATATGCTTCCATTCTGAGATTCAATGAGCACAGAAGTATTTTGCTGTTTCTTTGTGCAGGAGGAGCTTGTAAGAATTTAAGATCCTAATTGTTCAAAAGCTAGAATTCAAATAGGATGACAGCATCTGTTGATTCAATCCTGCTTTTCTTAGAAGACGTTTGGCACTGCAAGTGCTGCTATTTGCAATTAAATTGCTGTATTTTGAGGGTGGTTTCTTCTACAAATGAAGATTTAACTCAACACTATAACATCAAGAATGCATGTAGGAGTCTAGTGGCAGAACTGTAGAAAGTATTCCTCTTTAGAAGTATGAGAAAGTACCTTTGGGTTGTCACGAACTATGATTTCATTCCACAGAATAAGTTCTGAAGTACTGGACATAAGTCTGAGAATAAACTATGCTTGTGTTGGCTATTGCATCAGTATAACTGAAGAAAAATATTTACTGTGCTGGCTTCACACCACAATTATTATCTAGATTTTCTCATATTACCTGTTGGTCAGCTGACATACATGTATACAGGGGAATTGAATGTTGCTTAAAATTTGACCCTTTTGTATTTTACTAGTTACTCAGTTCATTATCTGTATAAGTAGTTTGGACTCTGAAAACAATACCAAAAAAAACCCCACAAAAGACCTAGACTGAACCAAAAAACGCCAACCCCCAAAATCACAACATTTCAGAACAGTATGTTGGAAATAAACGCTGAAGTGAAATAAAGACCTTGAATGTATTTCTTTAGAATTACTTGGGTTTAATTTTTTTCCTTGGGAAGGTGCATTCGTGGATGGAGACAGGTTAAAAATTTCAAATTTATAGTAGTGTATCAGTGAAAGTCTATGACTGATATTAAAATGAACTATTTTACTGATGATGCTACTGTACGGAAAGTCACGCTACCAGGAGTCAGTGTTCATAAAGGAGACAGAGGAGTCCTGTAAAAAAATAATAATAAAACTTTATTTGAATAAAGGGAGAGTCCATGGGACATATTCCTGTGGGGTCTCTCAACCTACAGGGGGACACAGCGGCCTTTTATCCTACTTTCCCAACTGCAAGAGACCCTCCTCATTTCCCCATTGGCTGAGGTACTCTGAGTATACAGATTTCCTGATCCACCTAAGAAATTCAAGACAAGTTCATTTGACACATTCAAGATATTCATGTAATTTAGATATTCCAGATATTCAGGTGGTTTAACATATTCCAGGGATCATGTAGTTTCGATAGTCTTTCTTAAGTCTGAGTTCACACAGGCTTCTTTTGTTCCTTGTCTTGAACCCTGGATGTGCACAGGCTTCTTTTGTAAAGACACGAAACTGGTGTTCCTATCACTACTGTTGGCACATGGGATAATTTTGTGTTCTAGAATGGTCATTTCTTAAGGTTGTTGTGAACAGTAGGATGAACAAAACCTGAATTTATCAGAGAAATTATATGGATTTCCATTGTGAATGGGTAGATTTCTGCCTGGATTCTATGAAGAAACTTAACAGCAGGTGTAAAATGAGACAGTGTGTGAGGAAGGCAGATGAAGGGGGGACAAAGGCCACAATTGTTCTGTATTTTTCAGTCACCCTTTTTGTTCAGTAGCAGTCTATGTATGTGTGTATGCATACACAGAGTGTAATACAGAGTATCTATTTTAATGAACCTTTAGAAAAGGAAATATTCAACTTTAAATTTCCAAATTTAAGACTTCTCAATGAAATCCAGCTGTGTGATGCTTTAGACCTTGCCTTTTGATCTTTAATTCTGAACATCAAAATAACTGGATTATTTTAATTTGCAAGTTTATCAAAACAACTGCATAGCTTACAGTGAACTTTCATCCTTATTTATGTAGAATATTTTAATTGCTGTGATACTGTCACATTAGGCAGCACTTAATATTACATTTAACATTAATTTAGCTTTTATCCATTGTTGACTTCCATGTAATGATCGTTGTTCTTACTCCTTAAGTTTTCCAAATTTATACAGGCCAAAGGAGAGATATACATATGAAATTCTATTTAGTGATTGTGCTCATAACAAATTTTTCTGTCAAGGCTACTGGCATATTGATGATGACTCCCTTATTTAACAGTTATTATAATTGATTTCTCATAACTCTTAATGCCAGGCAATAATTAGAGAATGAGCTATGGCCATGTCTTTCTTATGGTGAGAGTTTTTTTATCAGACACTGTAAGATTTGAGTAGAATTAGAGGGATTTTTATGCTATGAAAGCCCTTATGTGTACTAAAAAAAAAAAAAAAAAAAAAAGTGGTTATTTAAAATTACTCTACTTACAAAACATTTAGTAATGAATGTTACTGTTTGTGTTATTGTATTATCTCCAAATGCCAGACTAGGCTAACAAATCAGAAACCTTGCAGTCTAGCTCCTCTCTGGCACTGTTTAATTCCTACTACTATTACCTTATAGTTTTCTTGCTCTTAATAAGTTCACACTCATCACTGATCAGATGCTCTCTTCTCCAAAGAGAAGACACTTGAGAGAGAAATGAGAACATCAGAAAGACTGGGCTAATTATGTTGGAGTCTTTCTCCCTGAGGACTTCAAAATACTTTGATGTATTATCACTTATGGAGTGATGGATATTAACAGGTTAGCATGCTTTTCAGCACTGGGAATGGTTGGAGAAAAAGAAGTATCTTTGGATTAGTAGCCTAAGGAGGAAATAATACCCCATTGTCTTATGACAGTTATTCAGCAGTGTATAATACAAAATAGACATGGTCTTAGTTTTCTTTGGTCTTGTTCCTTAGGTTTGGCACACAGTCATATGCAGAGTGTTTCTCCCATTGTAGATTAATAGGCTTGATAGAGCTGGAAGTTCCTCCAGTCTGGGTATTCCAGATTCAATTCTGGCAGTGTGAAGCAGTCTACTGCAAATTAGGTAATAAATGGGGAAAAAAACATTTGAAGAAAGGTGAAAACCACAGAGGAAATGCAGAGCAGCAGGAAAAACGCAGGTTTGTGATCTGTTCTCTTGCCCCATCATCACTAGAATTTCTTTACTTTTTATTACTTTTTTCCCTTTATTTTTCTTTATCCCATGAGTTGGCTAAATCTAGTATTGTCTCTTGTTTCAGCCCTTCCTTCTGTAGTCTGTTGCTGATTGCCATTCATTCCTACTCACAGTCAGTTCTTGTTGATGTTCTGATCCCACCTTCCCACAGCCGTATCTACTTGATGTGGTTATTTACAGCAGACTTTCACTTGTAAACATAATAATTTAATTGTTTTTCTTGTTTGCTATGCTGCCTTTGGAGCAGTAATGCTATCTAGCTTTTAAGCCTAAAGCCACGGTGCATTTGACAACCTGAATTAGAAGGAATGGTGTAAAATCTGAGGGTTTTGTTGAGAATATAATTTTGCATTTATAACACTTTGAAGTGAAAAAGTTTTGTTCTATAATTTAAACTCTTAGGAAATAGTAATATAATTCCATTTCCTGATTTTTTGTTTGTTTGTTTGTTTGTTTTTTAAGGTTAGTGTGGAGAGAGCTCTGCAGCACAGAGAACAAACTCAAAATTTATTCATTAAAAATTCATTGGCAGTATGTTGAGAAATCAGTAAGCTGCTTTTTTCACATTCACTTTTCCCCACTTTTTTTAACAGAAATATAGAAAGCAGTGCTGTTTGAACTGTTGACTTCAGTGGGAGATAAAGCATAACCAGCAGAGTTACACTGGTGGACTGTCTGGTTTATGAAGAGCAGGCCTTGAAATTGTTGCTTATATTTTCATCTGTTCTTCATATCTGGTTTAATTTTTGGTCTCAAACATGTCTCCCCCTACCCCCACGTCTGTTTGCCCTTCTCAAATGGAGGCCTTTGCAGTGCTTTGTGCAGTATTGCCACACCACAAGCTTGGAAGCAGGCAATGTTGTTATCAGCAAGGAGTCCAGAACTGGCTGTTTCAGCTTCAAAACAGAGCAGTCTGTAACCCATTGTCTTAGCTTTGCACCAGCTAGTCTATGTTTTGCTTCACCCCATAACACATCAAGCTGCATAGGTAGTGCCAGCCCAGGACCTGCGGCACGGCAGGACCGGCAGGGAAGGGGTGGGGATGTGAGTGGAAAGGCTTGTGGTTGGACACGACCCTGGGAAGGGGAAGGGTCTGAGGTGGCTTCCGGCCGAGGGGGCTGGGGGTTTGTTTGTTGTGGGACCTCGTGGCGAGTGGTTGGTGCTCCGAGCAGAGCCAGCGTCTTGCTGGGCAGATTGGTCTAGGAGTCGGGGTTTGAAAGTTTTTTTTCTCTCTCTTACTCTCTCGGCCCCCGGGCGGTTTCGTGGGGGGTTTGCTCCCTTCGGGTGGGGTTTTCTTTCCTTTTTTCCCTTCTTGGGGTGGGATCCTGTATCATTTGTTCTACCCTCTTCCTCCGTTCCTTAAGTTACTCATTAGCACTAGCATTGTTAGTAACTCCCTAAGTTTCATTTATATAATTAAATAGTTCTTATCTCAACTCCTACGGGCTTTTCCTGGTTTGTTCCTCCAACCCTTCCTCACTGGGAGGAGGTGTGGGGGGAGGGGCCGGGGTGGGAGAGAAGGCTTGTCGTCAAACTACGACAGTCTATTTTTAGCGCCCAACGTGGGGCTCGAAAGACTTGAGATAAGGAACAGATCATAGAGTGTGATAAGCTCCTGCTTTAAAATGTACTTGTGGCTGCTCAGGACTCTGAGTTCGGGGATTTTCAAGCTGCTGACCGAACAGCAGGATCTGCTTCCCTATGCGTTAGTGATGATCTTGATTTTTTATGTGCGAGGTGGGCTGAGGGGGCAGGCCAGGCTGTTCTGTGTGCTGCTGATGCTGGCAGGGATACTCTATCTCTACTTAATTCTATCGGCTCCTTGGTACATTGCGACTTACCTGCTGGAGGTTTTCCACAACTACACCTCTCCCTTTCTCCCCTCGGGGACACAGCCGATAGAGGAGAGGTTATTTGGTGCTGGGGAGCATGTGGAAAAACTTTTTCAATTTTTCCCCTCTCCTCTCGGTCCGATGGCAAAGGCATATGAGTTTTTCGGAAATTCTTCTTGTGGCTGGGGTGACCTGTGGATAGGGATCAGCTTGCCAGTGAATGTTTTAGTGGCTTTGGGCAAAGTTAGGGAAATGTTCCAGAGCCCTGCCCCCACCGGTCCTAGTGCCCGAGGCAGACGCAGGGTCGGTGCAGTTACCCGAGCTGCCTTAATGCGCAAGGGGGCAGCACGGAGTCGTGCCGGAAGCAAGCTCCTAACTCGAGCCCGCACGGCCCCAGTGTCTGCGGTGGCTTCAGCGTCTGCAACGGCTCTAGCACCTGCAGCAGCACCAGGGTACGCGGCGGCTCCAGTGTCTGCAACAGAACCCAGCACTTCAGCAACAATGCCTTCCGTGCCTGCGCCATCATCCTCGACACTTGCACCGCAACCTGCCGCATCACCCTCCACTATGCCTGCATCAATGGCAACACCTCCCGCTACCACCAATCTGTCTTCTCCCCCAACCAGTCCACTTTCTGCAGCAGCCTCACTCCCTCAATCTTTTGTGTGTTACTGTCAGGGGCGACCACTCTCTGTGGCCCCAGTCCGGAAAAGGAAATACACACATAAATCAGTCCGTCTAGTCGAGGATGGTGAGGTAGCAGGGCCATCCCAATCGACAGAAACTGTCAATCAGGAAATGGGAACAGGGCTAGCTCAAGAGTCGGAGATGGAGGATGAAGCTGTTGTGACCACACGGTCCTTGTCCCTGAGGGAGCTACGGGACATCCATAGAGACTACAGTCGCTGCCCGGGTGAACATATCATGACCTGGCTACTCCGCTGCTGGGATAATGGGGCCAGTAGTATGGAGCTAGAGGGGAGAGAGGCTAAACAGCTGGGATCACTTGCCGGAGAAGGAGGAATTGATAAAGCAATTGGGTGTAAACCACAAAATGTCAGCCTCTGGAAGTGACTCCTGACCAGTGTAAAGGAAAGGTACCCTTTCAGAGAGAGTGTGCCACAACAGCTACGTAGGTGGACCAGCATGGAGAAGGGCATCCAGTACCTAAGAGAACTGGCAGTGCTGGAAATTGTTTACCGAGATCCGAATAACCCACGAGCATCCACTGACCCCGACGAAGTCTACTGCACCTGGCCCATGTGGCAGAAGTTAATGCGGAGTGTACCACCCTCATACTCGAGCGTGCTCTCAATAATAACTTGGAGAGAGGACGAGGCACCAACCGTGGACGAGATGATCCGCCGATTCCGAGAGTATGAGGAAAGTCTCTCCTCCCCCATACAGGCATGTGTCTCTGCTGTGGAGAGACTGTCCAAAGAACTCAAGGAACTCCGAGAGGAGGTGTTCCGATCCCCACCTCCACGGGCCAGTGTTTCGGTTATAAAGAGCAGGCGCTTCTCTCTTTCAAAGCAGGAATACAACAGATATCCCTCACGGGGTACCCTGTGGTTTTACCTGAGAGACCACGGAGAGGATATGAGGAAGTGGGATGGAAAACCTACATCTGTCCTGGAACAATGAGTAAATGAACTGAAAGGTAAAAGATCTACTAGTGGGGACCCAGCCAGAAAAGTTGCTGCTCCCGTATCTAAATGGGATGAGCAAAGTGACATATCCAATAATCCTTTTCTCTGGGACATGAGCGAGGCACGCGAGTATTAGAGGGGCCCTGCCTCCAGCCAGGTGGAGGAAAGGGACAACCGTGTTTACTGGACTGTATGGATTTGATGGCCTGGCACATCAGAGCCCCAGGAGTACAGAGCTCTAGTAGACACGGGTGCACAGTGTACCCTGATGCCCTCAAGCTATAGGAGGGTACAGCCCATCAGCATTTCTGGTGTGACTGGGGGCTCTCAACAACTGACTGTGATGGAGGCTGAAATAAGCCTGTCTGGGAAGGAGTGGCAAAACCACCCTATTGTGACTGGCCCAGATGCCCCATGCATCCTTGGCATAGACTACCTTAAGAGAGGGTACTTTAAGGACCCGAAAGGGTACCGGTGGGCTTTTGGGATAGCTGCTATAGAGACTGATAAAATCGAGCAGCTGTCCATCTTGCCTGGTCTCTCACAGGACCGTTCTGTTGTGGGATTGCTAAAGGTTGCAGATCAACAGGTGCCAATTGCCACCACAACAGTGCACCGGCGGCAGTATCGCACTAACAGAGACTCTTTGCTTCCCATCCAGAAGCTGATTCGTCAGGTGGAGAGCCAAGGGGTGATCAGCAAAACCCGCTCACCCTTTAACAGCCCCATCTGGCCAGTGCGTAAGTCTGATGGAGAATGGAGACTGACAGTGGACTATCGTGGCCTGAATGAAGTGACACCACCACTGAGTGCTGCTGTGCCGGACATGCTGGAACTCCAATACAAGCTGGAGTCAAAGGCAGCCAAGTGGTACGCTAGGATTGACATTGCTAATGCCTTTTTCTCCATTCCTTTGGCAGCAGAGTGCAGGCCACAGTTTGCCTTCACCTGGAGGGGCATCCAATACACCTGGAATCGGTTGCCCCAGGGGTGGAAGCACAGTCCTACCATCTGCCATGGACTGATCCAGACCGCACTGGAACAGGGTGCATCTCCCGAACATCTGCAGTACATTGATGACATCATTGTATGGGGCGACACAGCTGACGAAGTTTTTGAGAAGGGGAAGAATATCATCGAAATTCTGCTGAAAGCCGGTTTTGCCATCAAGCAAAGTAAGGTTAAGGGTCCTGCACGAGAGATTCAATTCCTGGGAGTAAAACGGCAAGATGGATGTCGCCAGATCCCGATGGATGTGATTAACAAAATCACAGCCATGTCCTTACCAACAAGCAAAAAGGAAACTCAAGCTTTCCTAGGCGTCGTGGGTTTCTGGCGGATGCATATCCCAAATTACAGTCAAATTGTTAGCCCTCTCTACGAGGCGACCTGGAAGAAAAACGATTTCAAATGGGGCCCTGAGCAGCGACAAGCCTTTGAACAGATCAAGCAGGAGATCGTGCATGCAGTAGCCCTTGGACCAGTCTGGACAGGGCCAGAAGTAAAGAATGTGCTCTACACTGCAGCTGGGGAGAATGGGCCTACCTGGAGTCTCTGGCAGAAAGATCCAGGAGAGACCCGAGGTCGTCCCCTTGGATTTTGGAGCTGGGAATATAGAGGATCTGAGGTCCACTACACGCCAACTGAAAAAGAGATACTGTCAGCTTATGAGGGAATCCGATCTGCCTCAGAGGTGGTTGGCACTGAAGCACAGCTCCTCCTGGCACCTCGACTGTCAGTGCTGGGTTGAATGTTCAAAGGGAGAGTCTCCTCCACTCATCATGCCACCGCTGCTACATGGAGTAAGTGGGCTGCCCTGATCACACAGTGGTCCCGTATAGGGAACCCCAGTCACCCAGGAATCCTAGAAGTGATCATGGACTGGCCGGAGGGCAAAGACTTTGGGATGTCACAAGAGGAGGAGGTGACACGGGCTGAAGAAGCCCCTCTGTATAATCAGTTGCCAGAAGACGAGAAGCAATATGCCCTGTTCACGGATGGGTCCTGCCGTATGGTAGGGAAACATCGTAGGTGGAAAGCTGCTGTGTGGAGTCCCACCCGACAAGTTGCAGAGACTGCAGAAGGCCAAGGTGAATCGAGTCAGTTTGCAGAGGTAAAGGCCATCCAGCTGGTTTTGGACATTGCTCAACGAGAGAAATGGCCAGTCCTTTATCTCTACACTGACTCATGGATGGTGGCAAATGCTCTGTGGGGGTGGCTGCAGCAGTGGAAACAGAGCAACTGGCAGTGCCAAGGAAAACCCATCTGGGCTGCCACGCTATGGCAGGACATTGCTTCCCGTCTAGACAATCTGGTCGTCAAGGTGCGTCATGTCGATGCCCACATGCCCAAAAGCCGAGCCACTGAAGAACACCAGCACAATCAGCAGGTAGGCCAGGCTGCTAAGATTTCAGTGGCTCAGGTAGATCTGGACTGGCAACATAAAGGTGAGCTGTTCATGGCTAGGTGGGCCCATGACACCTCAGGCCACCAGGGGAGAGATGCCACATACAGGTGGGCTCGTGACCGAGGGGTGGATTTGACCATAGACACAATTGCTCAGGTTATCCATGAATGTGAGACGTGCTGCCATCAAACAAGCCAAGAGGGTAAAGCCTCTTTGGTATGGGAGGCGATGGCTGAAATACAAGTATGGGCAGGCCTGGCAGGTTGACTATATCGCCCTCCCCAAAACCCACCAGGGTAAGTGCCATGTCCTCACAATGGTGGAGGCAACCACGGGGTGGCTAGAAACATATCCAGTGTCCCATGCCACTGCCCAAAATACTATCTTGGGCCTTGAAAGGCAAGTCCTGTGGCGACACAGCACCCCGGAAAGAATTGAATCAGATAACGGGACTCATTTCCGAAATAGCCTTGTAGATGCTTGGGCTGAGGAACATGGAATTGAGTGGGTGTACCACATTCCCTATCATGCACCTGCCTCAGGGAAGGTCGAGCGGTGCAATGGGCTGCTAAAGACCACCCTGAGAGCAACGGGGGGTGGAACACTCAAGAATTGGGATGCCAACTTGGCAAAGGCCACGTGGTTAGTTAATACCAGGGGATCCGTCAATCGAGCTGGCCCTGCACGCTCAAACCCTCTACGGACAGTAGAAGGAGATAAGGTCCCTGTAGTACATACTAGAAGCATGCTGGGAAAAACGGTTTGGGTTACTCCCACCTTGGGCAAAGGCAAACCCATCCGTGGGGTTGCTCTTGCTCAAGGACCTGGGCGCACTTGGTGGGTAATGAGAGAAGATAGGGAAGTCTGCTGTGTGCCCCAGGGGGATTTGATTCTGGGAGAAAACAGCCCATAATTACAGTGCATGAGGGACATAAATTGCTGCCACTAACCCCTGTTCTCTGAGCTTCATGTTACAGGCACCCACTCTGGCAGAAAACCACCCCACCCTACAGAGGTCCGGCCTAGCCAGGAGCACAGCAGTGACCTTCCTGAGCTGGCTTCAGCGCCCAGCGATCCCACACAACCCTTCCGCCTTTGCCTGTCCTGAGTGACCCCACACCGGATGGACTCTGAATTCATGGACTAATGGATCGTTTGCCAAGATGGTCCATAGACTAAGGGAATGATATCCGTGTGGGATGGGATGGGAAAGGGGAAGCAGGCTGATGGGAGGTTATGGAATACTGTGGGAGGTGAGCTTGATGCGGATGTGGTGAATCAAAAGGGGTGGATTAGTGTCTTAGTTTTGCACCAGCTAGTCTATGTTTTGCTTCACCCCATAACACATCAAGCTGCATAGGTAGTGCCAGCCCAGGACCTGCGGCACGGCAGGACCGGCGGGGAAGGGGTGGGGATGTGAGTGGAAAGGCTTGTGGTTGGACACGACCCTGGGAAGGGGAAGGGTCTGAGGTGGCTTCCGGCCGAGGGGGCTGGGGGTTTGTTTGTTGTGGGACCTCGTGGCGAGTGGTTGGTGCTCTGAGCAGAGCCAGCGTCTTGCCGGGCAGATCGGTCTAGGAGTCGGGGTTTGAAAGTTTTTTTTCTCTCTCTTACTCTCTCGGCCCCCGGGCGGTTTCATGGGGGGTTTGCTCCCTTCGGGTGGGGTTTTCTTTCCTTTTTTCCCTTCTTGGGGTGGGATCCTGTATCATTTGTTCTACCCTCTTCCTCCGTTCCTTAAGTTACTCATTAGCACTAGCATTGTTAGTAACTCCCTAAGTTTCATTTATATAATTAAATAGTTCTTATCTCAACTCCTACGGGCTTTTCCTGGTTTGTTCCTCCAACCCCTTCCTCACCGGGAGGAGGGGGGGGGGGGGGCGGGGGGGGGGGCTGGGGTGGGAGAGAAGGCTTGTCGTCAAACTATGACACCCATCTGTCAAGACACGGATTTATTTAACACAACATATATAAGGTTTTGGTAACCCATGCAATTATTATCTAAAAAATTATCATGTCAATGAGCACTATAGTGTCAGATGACCAGTATCTGCAGTAGTTTGCTGTAATTCAAGCATATCCAAAGATCTGACGTTTATTGCGCAATGAATACCAATCCTTTTTAACTGTCCAGTTGTTTATCAGTATGCTTGGTTTTGAGGTTGTTAAGTATATGAATGTGCATAGCATGCATAGCCATGAAGCAAAAAGAAAAAAATCAATTTTGGTACTGTTTCATACACATATATGTACATGCATGTTTCATCACAGGATCATCACCTTTATTGTGTTCTCATTTTTCATACATGTATTTTTAGATATGTATTTTTAATACTGGAAACCTGATGATAACATAGATAGCTATGCAATTGAAAGCAAGTTTTGGGCAGTTACCTGTCTTGACCCTCTCAATTTCAACTGCTCTGTTCTTTCAGAGTGAGCCGATGAAAGATCTAATTGGGTCCTTTGCAGAAACCAGCAACTTCATACAAGACCTTATTGAGAAAAAATTTAACTCCAAGTCACTTTAATACCATATAAAAATTTGGGTAGCACACATCTGTGTTTTATTTTGTATATTTTTGTGATTTTTAAAAATATTTTTAAAAAATAATTGTGAAAGTGTTGCTACAATAAGAGGCTTGGGGATCCCTCATGTCAGTATAACTTGATGTAGCAGGAGGTACTGGAAGAGGCAGTCTGCAGAAAGCTATATGAAGGATCAAGACCTTGGTTACCTATAAAGAGGAATAGGTGTAACATCTCTCTTTCCAGGAAGATCTGAACTTGCAGCCCGATGAAAGGAAAATGCATTTTATTGACTGTTGTCTTACAATAGAATGATGATAAGATTGGGGGGCAGGGGGAAGTGGGGAGGGACACAACCAATTAAAAGCATGTCCTCTGTCCTCATCACTTTATCAGAGATTCAGAGATGATAATGTGCAAAATTTATACCTAAAAAAACCTTCTAATCTCTTGCACTTAATAGGCCACTGAGATTTCAGTATGCTGAATACAATGTCCCAAGGCTGTAGCAGGAGCATGGCATGAATTCTTCTCTCCCAAATGTGAGGAAATTATGTCTGAACCTGATCAATATTGATTTTGCCTTTGAAGAAAAGACTGCAGATCTAAAACATAGAAAAGAAGGGAAAGCAGTATGTGGAAAGATGTGATGGGGGGACTGACAGGAAGCATATAAATCCACCTCTGCATCTTCATTCATTCATTTATGTATGTAGTTACTTAAGTGTCTGCATTTAGCTGTGCTTGATTCTTGGATATGCCCAAAATGGTCTATAGACTAAGAGGGCTTGTATGTCTCCCAGTTAATAGTTAAGCGTGTGTTGAAGTTATAATGTTTGAGGAATTATATGCTGAAAGGATCTGTTCTTGGGATTAAAATGGAATCATTATAAAGGTCTTCATTTTACCCTTATTTTGTAAGGTACTTGTACCAAAGAAGCATTATTTGAAAACACCCTCTTACAGGAAAGGGTTTAAGTACAAATGCAAATTCTAAGCATAAAAGACTTCAAACAAAACTGTATAATCGTGAATTTTAAAAAAATATAAACAAAGTGTATCTGTTTCAGACCACTGAATTACTTATCACAATTCTGCACAGTTCATGGCTAACTGTTGTCAGTTAAGTACTGCCTTATTTAGAAAGATGACCTGTGTATCAAGATTTAAATATTACCTTTTCCAAAAGTGTTTTTTTCTCCTCAGTTTCTTTTTACTTTTTTATTGTCCTTTCTCCAGTGATAAAACTAGAGAATACATATAAATGTTCAACTGTAGGAGAAAAACAGAAAGAGTTGGTCTACTAAAGTTGCTAAATCAGTGAGATTTGTCTTTTTAGTTATGCTGTTATTGAGAGGTTGAAAATTTTCGCCAAGCTTTTGAAGTAATTTAATACTTAAGACATGGTAAATCTATAGATCAGAGAAATACAATCCACAACTAAACTTCTTGATCGATAGAAGACTCTTTAAAATGTTCATTCACAAGTTCAAATTGACTGTTGGTTCCAATAAGAGGAAGTGTAAAATATTTCTCTGTCTTGGGGTAGTTTTGTTGTGGGTTTGGGTGGTTTGTTTGTTTGTTTTTTGGGGTTTTTTGCGTGGTGTTTTTATTTTTTTTAATAAATTGTCTGAGTCTTACCAAAATAATAGTTTAGTATAAAAATACAAGTTTTCAAGACCAAGCTGTAAGAAAAAAACCCCTTCGTTTAATGGACTTGGAAATAATTTATCAGCATGTGCATATCAAGGTCAAAAGCAGGACACTGAAGATGTAAAGATGTGAAGTAAAGACTGCAAAGGACTGTGGTTGTAGCTTTCCAGAATTTGCAGAAGGGCTCCATGGCAAGTTGATTATTAGGATGCATTCATGGAATCCTGAAGATGTACAAGGCAGAGCACAATCTGAAACAAGAGTTGAATTTGGTCTGGCTCTTCATTATGGTTCCTACTTTGAGCTATTTTTTCTGTGAAGATGCAGATAGCAATAACAAACAGCAAGAGAGAAGAAAAAACCTTCATAACTGTTACTGTGTCCTTAATTCAGACATGTCCATATCTCATACAATTATGTTGTAAAAGTTGTTTCTCTTTCTGGAGTAAAGTAGTATTTTTTAATATATTAGAAGGGATTAAAACAAAGAGAGCACAGTGTTGCATTGCTGGAAAATAGCTTTTAGTTAAGGACTGTTGCCCCTAGTTCTAGTGACTTATTGGGCCCACATTTTCATCTTCAGTATATGGAGAGGATGCTATGGAGAAAACTGTAGGGCAATCAGGCAAAAGGAAATCAGAGGCTGATATGAAATGATGTGATGAATTTAAGGAGGATGATGTTACTGAAGGTCTAGGAAGGTTGAGAATCAGCTCTTTATTTCTTCTTTATATCAATTATAGTTGTCCCTGTTCAAATACAGAGCATAGTGATACTATTTTGTTGGTTTGTTCAGTGCTTAATAAAATCTGTTTCTCTTCTATTAGCATTGTGTCTGTTACGCAGGCTGAAGACTGTGAGTTGTCTATCAATTAGATTTTCCTTTCCTTACTACTCTGTGGTAGTTTGTTTCTGTGGTAATGTTTATGATGCTGCTTTTTCTTTTATTTTGGGTAAAATCATGGAATGCTTGTCTAGACAAACACTCAGAAGCCCATGTGAATCTTTTCTGCATGGAGATCACAAGATCTGACTCCAGAGGATGAAATAGTAAGAGCAGTGAAGCTATTGTCATAAAAAAGTATTATTTTACAAAATTAACAAGAAATTCAGATGAATTTACTCAAAGTGCTCAGAGAATAAAATGAACAAAGGATGGGTTAAAGGATGCCAATTTTTTCCTTCTTAATATAATACTACCTAGAAATGCATATCCATCACTGATTTCACAACAGGATTTTTTTCCTGTACCCTAGGAGGTATGAATTGAATCACCCGTTTGACACAGGGTGCAGATTAGGTAGAAAGTAGCCAGGGAGCTGTGGAAAATTTTGAAGCTAAAATTGGTTTGGAAGACAATATTGCTTTTTCTATTTACAGCCTGAAAAGACCCTCTGAGGACAAGTTCCAGGGAATGTATAAGGTCAACTGCCTCTGCAGCCAGAGATTGGATGTTCCTACAGACAGTGTTAAGCCATTATTTCTGATGTAATTTTTGAATTTCCAGCTACCTGCATCATGGTAAAGTCATTGTTTAAAAGAGGAAGAAAAAATATAGTAAAATCCTAGAAATGGTCAAGGTTACCAGCCATTTGCACTGCTATACGTTTGAGGTTAGTTTAATCCATATACTTTACAGCTTATTTTGTCTAGCCCCTGACATCCTCAACATTGATATTCCAATATTAGAAAGCTTTTTTCCTGGGAGTCCTGGTGCACCTGTCAGAAGGACTCAAGTTGCATAAAATGAATTGTGTATACACATATGTATGCACAATATAAGCAATGTATATTTTTTAATGTAGATAAGAAATCTTTAAGTAGGGATATTTAATACTTTCTTTGCTTTTTTTCCTAAGCATGTCAGGAAAGTTTTTAGCCCAACTGTGATGTTGTGGTGTGTCACGCTTTAGAGGAACAGATTCCTTTTCAGAAGTTGTGGTGGAGGAGGCACCCACTGAAAAAAACAGGTTTACCATTAGAAATCTAGCTTTGGTGTTAAATGATACAACAAATAACACTGCTTGATAATAAATATATCTTAGTAGGTGTGCTTCTGGGGATTTTACAAATGTTGACAGTCAGATTCAAGGTAGAACACAAATAAAATACTTATGAGCTTCCACTGCCTTGTTTTCATTAACATGCAATATTTGTGTTAGAAGGCAAATTCATGAGATGGTGCTACAAATTAAAATATGTGACATTTGCAGTTGCACTCCATAGGCACTCTAAAGCTATGCTTAATGCTATTATAAATTGTTGTCTCCTTTTGAGAAGCCCTTTAATGTAGCCAGAAAACTTTATATTAGTTTTCACTAATACTCAGAGGGTGACATTGTAAAAAGGAAAGAAACTTCTCACTACAGACAGGTACATGGATTTGATCTTGCAAATGGCTCTTATACACATGCGTAACTCTCAGTCATTAATGTTATTAGGACTACTATTCTAAATTAGTAAGATTTTTTTTTTTTCCATACTAAGTATTTGGGGATGTATGTGGGTATGCAGATTAACTATATGTATGTGTTGGAGGGGTTTTGTTTAGTTGTGTGGGTAGTTTTTTTGCCATGACCCCTACCTTATGAAAAAAGTGAAAGAAATTTTTTTTCCAATTTTCTTACTGATTTGTCACAATAGGCTTCCTTCAGTAGAGAAGGGCAGAATTACTTACTACTCAGCATTTGTGTAGAAAGAGTTAATATTAAAAAGTCTATAGGTAATAAGGAATATCCAGACCATCCTGTCAGCATCTAGTTCAGTGAATACTGTGTAGCTGAAAAACAAGATTTCTGACAAGTTCTAAATTGTTTTTATTCTACATCAAGATAAAATCACCTTTAATTTTATTTATCTGTCAGTGAAAAGGCAGATAGTAAGAGTCACAGAAAGTCAAAAAGCCTACTGATTGAGACATACATTTCACATGTTAGACTTGCTGATTCTAATTCCAGCCAGGAAGCATGGTCATATCATAACCTAACTGCTGGGTTCCTGGTTATTTTAGCTTTGACTTTTGACTAGAAATTCCCTTTGAGCCTGAAGTATTTTACAGATAAAAGCAGTGTCCATAAATACATTTCTGTGACAGCTTTTTTCAAAAGTGACTTTCTAATTTTTGTTGGGTTATTATTTTTTTTTCCCCTCAGTGGTAAATGGCTTATCAGGAAGTTTCTGAGCAATTCCATTTAAAGGGATTTCTTAAAGGTCATGAAGTGGGGAGAGATGGGAGAACTAACAGGTGTTTGGTTGGGGAAAAAAATAGTTCTTTCTTTAGTTAGCTATGAACTATCTGGTTAAATGTCTTTATTACTGTACGTCAGAGAGTAACAAAATCCAGTCTAATATGACAAAGATGCATTTTTGTTGATGAGTAAATAAAATAATTCTATGTAGTTGTTGTGAATTTATGGGTTAAAAGCCACAGTGGTGAACATTGGTGGTCCTTCTCCAAATGTAATGAGCTTCAACATCTCTCATAGTTTATGTTAACCTACACACTTTAAATGCTAGATATAAGACTAATTTACTGATACTTAGTCATAACTGTATCTGGATGTTGTGGAACCCTCTTGCTGTGGACCCCCATGTCGTCCTTGCTTCATACTGAAATAAGTTCAGGTTAGAGCCCTGAAACTGTGGGTTAAATAAAATGCTTCCTCAGTCATAAGTGGTGTTGTGTAATGGCTATCATGCAGTAATACAGTTTACAGAAAACTTGAATATTTACCCTTGTTTATACGTTATCAGAACTTACTCAGAGTCTGACGTTTAATTAATATGGCACTTCATAAGAGTTTGTGTTGTTCTTCATCAGCATTCAATAGATTTTTGAAGTCGAGTCTTTCCTAATTGGCAGTAATGAGCCAGTAAAATTTATATTGGATTAAGAAAAGGTGGAAACCCGCAAGAGCTCCCTATGCAGCTTAATGAGTAAAATTCTAGTCACAAAACTCCATTGTTTCAGTTGAGATAGCTGGCACTGCCTCGTGGACCGCCTTGGGTGCTAAATGTGATTGATTTTGTTTCCTTCATGTCATGCTCAACAGTTATACACTCTGTAGTGCTTTAACTAATGATGTACCAGAGCAGAAATCATACACACTTTTAAAACAGCAAGTAATGTAATCTTTCAGGTAACTCAGACAATTAATTGAGTTACCATGATCTCTTTTTACCAAAGTTAACTGTCAAAGTCTACTTATGGTTGGAAATTCATTGGAAAAACACAGACTTTCAAACTTACGCACCATTGTTAGACAACTTGATCTTACAAACTTATCCAAATGGTTCCTGGGTTTGACAGTGCAAGATTTAAAGGTGAACGTGTTTTATGGCAGAACTTCACTTGGTACCAACTGTCAAAGACCCATTAGTTTATATGGACTACACTGATTTACATCAGCTGGGGATCTGCTGCAGATGAATTAAGATCCCTAGGTGAAGAAAGGTACTGGGGATGGAGTGGGGAGGAGAAAATCCTTAATAGACAAATGGCTTTTGAAATGGGGAGCTCTGGGTGAATTCTGCTTTCCGCAGTCACAAGAAATCCCAGTTGTCATGACTTCACTCACATCGGTGAAGAAAGGAGGATTTGGTCTCTGTTACTTTGGAAAAGTACTGTGTCTGCCTTATCTAAAGACTTCACAAGCAAGAAGGCAAGCCATCTTCCCTCTCGTGCCTTCTTTCTGTACTTGAGTTAAAAACAAAGCAAAACTTAAGATTAAAGAAAACTTGGGACTTCACAATAAATTTGGTTCAACTTAATTTACAAAACAGACATTAATGTGCTTCATACTAGGTTTTTCAGAGCAACTTGGTTGGTTTTTAGTTTACTGAACAGGAACTTGTTCTTTGTCGGCCCAGGCAGCCATGATGGGGCTCATGAGCACCCCCTGGAGCTCCTGTGCTCTGGTAAAGCTGGTATTTGTCTTCTGTACAAGTTTCATAGACTTGGCATCAAGGAGGAACAACAGGAGCATCATCCTACCCCATCATAGCAACTGAAAACAGTGATCTGAGATTTAGTATCTGCATCTAGTGTAAGCTGTTGTTTAACTTTTCTGTGAGCTATTCATTAGTTCATATTAGAAAATATAGGTGAACTAAGTGGAATAAAACCATTACAAATTCAGTTTTATGGAATGTCTTGATATTTGAAATGTTCACAACATTTATTCCTAAGGTTCTGGAGTCCTGATGGTGATTAACTACAGAAGTAGCTTTATTTTATAAAAAATAATACTGTTGTTATAGGAAGCTTGAATCAATGTTGACTCAGAGGAAGGTTTTCTAGAGGAAATTTCCTAGAGGAAATATTTACTTTTTTACTTGCAGGTTTAAAATACCAAATTTAGGTGTTCCTTCTGTTGCAGTTTATAGGGCTTTAAGTTGAACTGTGTAAATATTCCCTGTGTGAATCACCAACACTACTTCTTGCAATGTTAATACTTTCAAGCAGGTATTTTCTCTTTGTTATTCCGGATCTTTTTAGTGTGTAGCACATGTCAGAATCATCATATTAGTAGTATATTTTGGGGTTTTTTTCTGCAGTGTTTGGGTACTGTATAAGTAGAATATATTTCAGTTGATCTGTGTATGTAATATGTAGGCAAAGAAATCTCAGTTTTGTCCTTGCCTCATGGGTCAAACAATATTGGCAAGGTGTTTCTTTTTGTGGTCTATAAATAGTCCCTAATCTATATGTCCTGTTTGCGTCATTGAGCTTGTGTCACCTTTACTTTTCAATGCGAGTTTATGCATGCAATATATAGCATTTGCAATGCAGGGAGTAAAAATGCTAGATGTGGTAAGTGTAAAGTTATTTTTAAATGCTGTAAGTGTAGATAACATTGACTTCTGAAGATTATGAAAACAAAGATTTTTCAGCAGAGAAAGAAAAAACAAAATTCTGGCAGTTCTAAGTCAACTTTTAGTTCTTTAAAGGCAGGCTTCTAGTACCGCTGTTGAATGTTTGGAGCGATGATAATAATGGTAGTATCAACCTGGTAAAAGACATTATATTTCTGGAAGAAATACTTTATTGGTAGTGCAAGGTATCTTGGGAAACATATCTGTGAGCCCTCTTGGTTATGTTTCATTTATTCATGGCTCTCATCTGTACAACATAATAAAGCTGAGATATATCTCATGCAAGAGAATGTCCAAAACCTACATAACAGTATGGCTCCAGCATCATTAAAATTAACAAATAAAATTCAGACTTTCCCTGAAAATTTGCAAAGAAGTAAGCAGTAATGTGGTAACTTCTTTTTATTCATCATTGGAATTTTTAAGTACAGTTATTCTGGGGACAATTTCTACAAGGTTTTCAGGAGTCTAAGTTGTCATTTTAGTTTTAAGTGTGATCACGATTTTTGAGTACAGATGTTTTTTCCTGCCAGTTTAATTAAATAAGGAATATTATTAAGTTAAACACAGGGATACCTAGTGCTTTGGCAGGTAGTAGGTTTGTCTGTTATAGGAATGTAGGGTGTGCACATCCTAGATGTGCATGTCACGTGACCCAAATATGCATTTTCCACTCATACTGATTGTTTTTCTCCACTCATGCTGGATATCAGAACTGTAACTGCTGTCAAGAAATGGTATGCAAAGTTCATTTTTGTGAGATGGTTCATTGTGTATGTGGTGACAATTGGTGCTTGTGTTTGGTTGACAGACATGTGCTTCTGTTCATGTGAGTAACTGGCCCAGATGCTCTTGGGGGCTATTAGAAACAAAAAGGTTTTAATTTCCTGATCCAATTTTGTGTTTTTTAAGTCCTGACAGTATAATTTCTAGTAGCAATAAAGATAACAATTCCCTTTCAAAAAACCAAACCAAACAAAACCAAAAAACCACACCCAAAAGACCACACCAAAAAAAAAGAAGTTCAGAATGAACAAAAAAAGAGAGCAACCCCTTTTATAAGTCCTTCATCTTTGTTACATTAATAATTTCCTTATATGGTGTCCTTGCTCATGGTAGGGGGGTTGGAACTAGATGATCTTTAAGGTCCCTTCCAACCCAAACCATTCTATGATTCTGTGATCATGGGAAAAGTAAAGGTAATAATGTGCAAGAACTATCTTCAAATTCTGCCTATTATTGTTAGAAATGCCATAGCTATATAATAACCAATAACAAATGCCATATGGTTTCTGTTTTATAATATTAAGATGTTTTTGTGTAGTTCAACGTGGTTCAAACCTGGCACTCCTGTTCTGCAGTAATTCCAGTTTTTCACTTGCTTTTTTTCCTATTGTTTTGAATTGGAATAAAAATGTAAATATTCCTCATACAAGAAAATTTCTAAACCATTTTTCTGAAAAAATTGAATGTATTTTCATGCCAATCTTATGGAAGTGTTTCTTTTTTATAAGGTTAAAATATTGCCTTTTATTCTTATAAATGTTGACTAATTTCATAATAAATATCATTATAATACATAATCTGCCTGACCCCTGAGGTCTGTCCCCCTGTGAAGGGGGGCTAACAAACTGGGCAGAGGACACGCTGGGCAGCCAGCCTAATTGCTTTCCTGCCAGTCTGGCTGGCTGGTAGGCAGGCTTCCAAGCCAATCTCCCAGTCCTCTAGCTAGCTTGCCTAGTTTCCATCAGAACTTTTATTGGAATAAACATTCCTGTGGAACGTTTTGATCCAGAAAATCAGCAGTTTCTGGTAGAAAATTGTGCATCAGAAGAGTTTTAGTCTGCTCTATTAAGATCATAAGTCTCTCAAATTGTTAGTCTTGAATAGAAGTGTTGCCAAACAATTGAATGTAATAGTCTTCACTGCCTGGAAGACTCATTCACTTTGTCTCTGTAATAGCTCTTCGTTTTCTTTAACACCCCCTGTAAAGGAGTAAAAGTTAATTAAAGCGGGTATTTTTCTCCGTTGGCAGTCTGTTGCCATTGAAACAAGTGTGGAAAGGGTTCATTGAAATGGAGTTCTGTTAGCTGAACTTAAAGGTGTCAAGAAAACAGCTGTATTGTGCAGTATGAACTATCAGTCTAATTAGTTTGGAGGATGAAAAAATAATGTACATTTCTTAGAAATGAAAAGTAGCAATATAGTTTCATTGATAGTCCTAACGTTTTAAGTCATAATTTTTTTACAGCTATCAGACTAATTAAATTTTTTTTTAGATCTGGATATAGCTCCCTTTCTTAGAACCCTTCTTTGTGTTCATGAGTGCAAAGAAAGTGTCAGTATGAATCAGGGAGTATCACTTTAGGTGATACTAAGGTTTAGCCTTATCTGGCAATTAGGTACCACTCAATTGCTCATTCACCTCAGGATCAGACGAAAAAAAAAGTAATCAAGGTTAGCTCATAAAATTTAAGATAAGAACTGTTTAATAATATAAGTGAAACTTGTAGTGATACTAACAATGCTACTACTAAGAAGTAATTAAATCAATAGAAAATAGAACATATGATATAGTATCTAACCACCCGTGGACCAACACACTCAGATTCCCAAACAGCAAGCCAAATCCGAGAAGAGAGAAAAAAACCCTAAACCCAAGAGCAGGGAGAAACATTCCCAACCCCACCTCCACCCCGAGCCGGAGAAAGAGCCCAAGAGCGGTGAGAAAAAAACCTCCACCCCCCCCACCCCACTAACAAAAGAACCTGCTTCTCTGCGAAGAGCAGTGCCAAGAACTAACAAAAGGAACTAAACGACTCAGCTATCAGCTAGCCCAAAAAGCCTTAACGATCCTCCCACCCCGGGCCACGTTTGTGCCTTCCAAACTACCCATGCACACAGCATGACCACTGAGACTGACGTATCATGGAATGAAACAAAGTCCCTTGGCCACTGTGGACAGGCCAGCTGTGTGCAGGAGGGCAGCTCGTTCCTGCATGGATCCAGCACAAGGATGCATCGAAACAGATGTGCCAGATGATATCAAGTTCAGTTCCTGAATATTTAGCTTTAAAGAGATGGTATTTTTGTAAGTATTACCGTTTGTATCCTGTCCAAGGTCTGTTGCAGCCTGAAGTTATTCCTGGGAGCACTGGCCCTGTGATCCAGTGCAGTGCTACTGGAAGTCTTGAATCAAAGGCAAATGAGGCATGTGATAAGGGATTGGATGTAGCTGAAGATGTGAAAGATGTATGTGCAAGTATCTGTAAGCTGCTCTTTTGTAGTATCAGCTCTGGGGTTGCAATGCAGTCCAAATTTGGTGCTTTACCATGGCTTAGTGTCAAACAGCAAGCTTAAGCATCTTTGTTTATCAATGTCTTCTGCCTGTCATTGAATCACCAATTTTCTGCCAAAATCTGTTTTGTTTTCTTGTCTTTTTTTTTTTTTTTCATTCTCCATTTTCATTTCTGTCATTGTGGTGCTATTTATTTTCTATGTGGGAAATATGTATTTCTGACCACTTACACTGATAACAATGCCAAATTTACCTTAATTAGAAATTATTTAATGCAGAAGAAATTTGCATAAGAATACTTTAAACCAAATTTCTGTCTAATTAGTAGAACTGATTTAACAGAATTGAATACTGGACTCACATCAGTATACTGCGTTACGATAAACGTTTCTGTTGTGACCATTCTGTTCGGAATCACATTTAGAGAAGAGGCCTACAAAGAGCAGTAAAATGTAAAAATGAGATATTTGAAGGTATATGCCTGTGACATCTTCATATTACACTGTTGCAGACATTCATGTTTAAATGCTATCCTGAAATTTTGAGTAGGACATCAGCTATGTAGGATCCTATACTCAAAACTGTCTGACATATTTTGCATGTATAAACATTAACAGACTTCCATTCTGTGACAGAGCACCCTATTAAACAATGAACCATCTTTCTTCTCCTTACATATTTCTCTCTAACAAAACTTTTGTTGTGGGACTTTGATTAGGTGTCACAAAAATATAAAAAGTACTTCATTTTGGCATGTTTTTAAAAAGTCTCGTCAGTTTTCAGTGAACAAAATGACCTTATCTTCTCAGCATATCTGATATTGAAGAAGACTTGAATCATACCTGGTTTCCACAGTAAAAAAAACTTCAATATATCCTCTGATTAATCAAAACCTGAGAGGTTTGGCTCAGCACGAAAGGGCAAGTAGGAACTCAAACTCATCCATAGTAAACCAGAGTACACAGTACCTTGTGTCAGTCGACAAAGCAGAAGAGCTGAGAAAGATGACAGTCAACATGTTTTTAACATAAAAATCTCCACCAGTCATCTGGGTGCAGAAGGATAGTGGAGTCTACAGAAGAGTAGTTATTAGGAGAGCAGCCTTTTTTTCTTCTCTAGTATCTAAGATTTGCTGTGGAAAACATCCACATAGGGTTATTTGATGTGAACTAAAGATCTGGGCCTTTGACAGAAAACAATTAGTGATTAAGTTACATAAAAAGTAAATTGTTGTACAGTGTCCCAGTAGCTCTGTGAGAATATCTGCTAGCATTAAGATGATAAGATGTATCAGTAAACCATAAACATCTGTATCTAAAAGCTCTTACTTATCCCCAGAATGCCAGATTTCAGACTGTTAATAAAAAAAAAGGTTATATAACTGATAACTCTTTGGAAGTAAAGATTTCAGCATAATAAAGAGTCTCCATAATAATAGAGGTGAATGATTAGATGCTTAATGATATCTTATTATGCTGTTGGAGCAGCTTAGTTTTATCAGACTTTCACAGTTACCTAAGTTATACTTTGCCTTGTTTATTCCTTCCTTTTTTAGGTTGCTGTTGATTCAAAATGGAAATGTTAAGAAAAATAAGCTAAAAGCACTGTAAGTTTGTGTGTTTTAAAGAGATTGTATTTACACAAATAAGTGTTTAATAATACTTTTGTTCTTACATATGATTTCATTTAATTTTGAGGGGTGATTGAATGGGAATGGCAAGCACTATTTTTCTCCACAGTTCAAATGCTGAGACAAAAGGAGAAGGTGGGGAATTGCACAGTAAGACAGCTGCCTGCTTTTAGAAGTTGAAACTTCTACAAGCAAAATGTATCGACATTTCAATTATTACACTGTTGTGGTCTCTTAATGTACCAAACAGTAGATATTATTTATAAACCTTCTAATGGAACTAACTGTAGCCCCTATTATTTCAATGAGCTCTTAAAATGTTGTTGATGAGTAGTGTGATGTTTCTACATAATAATTCCATTGAAGATTACTGCTTTTGTGTATATTTTTGTGAGAATGCATTCATTTGACATTGTTATGATCATTTCATATTTTTAAAGAAGTTTAGTGTAGGAACACTAGCTAATGGGAAAGTTTTAAACCTTATTGACATAAGAATTAAACCTTTTAATTTAAAATATATAACTAAAACACACTTTGTTCAGCTGCCATTCAATAGGAATTCCACTAAAAGATTTCTCACTGAAAGGAATAATTAATGAGTAAAAAGCCCTGAGGTTTCTTGAAGAGTGTCTTTGGTTGGGGTGTTTGTTATGTCAATAATTAACATTAAGTAGAGGAAAAATGGCTTAGTATTTAATGAGGTGGTTTAGGAAAAGATATTGTCTAAGACTTATTCATATGCAGATTTCAGACCAATTGATAAAGGCCAGTCAATTTTTCTTTTTTAATACAGTCATTTCTGAGATGTGACATCATTGAGGTCAAGCAAGCAATTTTATTCTTGACAACAGGAGTTAGGAAAAATATATCAGTAATGTCTTCTATTGAGGATAACTCCTCTTGAAAGGAAGACACCAGTAAAGCACGAATGGAAGAAGGAGAATTGCAAAGTTAAAGATCTAAATCAATAGCTAAAGGAGATATTAAAACATTCTTGGAACTTTTGACTTCAGGATCATTGTCTGTATATTTCTCTGTGTATATCCATATTAGCTGATACAAGCTTTCATAGGATCAAACTCTTTGGAGATCTTTATCAGATCTAAGACTGCTGAACTAGTCAGTATCAGTTTAAGGAAAAAATGTCTCCTTACACTTAGTTGCAAGCATTTGTATTCTAGTTTAGGATAACTTTGAAATGAAGACATGAAACAGTTTAGGATATTTTTTTAGGAGAGAATAATATTCTTAGCAGATATTGCTTTTCATATACTGCATTTATATATATTGCATTACTAATAGAAAACAACAGAAAAATAATAAAGTTACAATCCTGTGTTGGTGTGGTCATATAGGTAGATATCACACTCCTTTCGATCTAAATGGTTCCAGATAATTTCTTTCCTTGCTTTTTGTAGTACTTAATTGTTTTGTTGATACAACATGTAGTTATTTTTTAATAACTATTGGCATATTATTTGTTTATTAAATGGCTGGTCTGCATTTGTGGAAATGCAGTAAAATGTATGAATTCATTATAGGATATCACATCCTATGATACCATACTATGCTGCATAGTAGCATTTTAGTGCACTGAAATGAGGAGGAGGAGAAAGAAAGATACTCCTTACCCCCACTCCATGTTAGAATATTGTTTCCCACAAAATATAGAGGAAAAGTCCCAGAATTCACTGTATCTCTAACAAATGTGTTAAAAGTCTAGTATATGCTGTGACATACAGTGCTTGAAAAAGCTCAGCAAAGATACAGTGGCATCAAATAAGGCATTTTTGTCCTTTTGGGCTGTAACAGGACTGGCAAAATTGAAGCTCACATGTGTAGATAACTACTCCTGTTTTGTAGACCATTTAGTGCAAGCACAGAAAATTTCAAGATGAGAGATGTTAAAAATAAGACTGGCTTATATTTGATTCCCGAACTGTTGTGGTAAGAAGTTTCTCTAGAAAACTGAATTTCAATCAAATCTCTTGAGATAATCCCCAAGGCTACAGTTTTCCACCAACTTCAGTTACTTGATATTGTAAATTTGGGATGGATCCCAAACGAAGGATTATCCACTAATAACTCCTTTTCTGTTAAGATGCATACAGAGTGATCAGACTATATGTAGAGGATGGCATGTTTCCAGAATATCCCCCCTTCACCAAGGCTTTATAACTGACTTTTCGTCATTATTTCAAGTTGCTGATTGTCCAAATTTACCAAAATACTCTTTCCAGACATGGCCACAAACACCAAACTGCCCTTTCTGCTGCAAATTACAGATAAGAAACTAACATCAAGAAAGCAAATGATTGCAACCATGATGTTGTTATACTTCAAGAGTAGGTGAATAAAATGGAATTTACCTCTCATCCTAATAATGTCTTAGATAAACATAGTCTTGAATGGAAGTTACTCAAATTAGAAATGAATAAAAACTGAAAGGACAAAAAGCAGAATGCTGGCCTGCTAGTTTGTCATTGAATAGAATCTAAGTACTTCAGATATTACCCAGATTTACCTTGTTAGCATGAAAATGGCAACTAGAATTAAGAACAGTGTTAAGAACAGTGTTTAGCTATGTTCAAGTAGGCATAAAGCTACCGTCTGTTCTAAGAGCTTTCTGAAGACACTTAACTGTACTGACTTGCCCCCATGTAAATGTCTGTCAAAAATAAAGAACAGTTGAATGTTTGTGTGGGTACATCATTGGAAGTGAAAGAAAACAGTCAAAGAAAAAATGCCTCTTTGTTTTAATATTTTCTAACTAAAGAAAACTTTGGTTGAGATGTATTTGTGCTGAGTTATAATGACCTGGATGTATTGTGGAAGCCAGGCAATGAAAAGCTGTTGAAATATGCTTTAGTACTTTAATGCCTTCAATCCAGGCTTCTGTCTAGTGTACAGGGCTTGTGTCCTAGGCTATGTTTTGTGCAGTCACCCAGAGTAGTGAAGAGGCTATTATTCTTTAAATTATTATCTGGCTTTAATCACACTGTTCTGTCAGATCTGTCTTAAGGTTTCTTGTATGAAAGTGTGACTTCAGAATACATAAACTGCTGCTGTGTAGTAATTACAGAAAAGAAGACAAATAGACTTTCCTGTCTAAACCTCTATTTGAATGTGGCTTTGATAAAATGTATATAAAATCCTAGTTATACTAGGTATTGGTCTGAAAAAGATGTCTAAATAAAGGGTGCACTGTATCTGTAGTTTGCAGTCAAATTTCTGTACTATTAAACCATAGGAGTTTAGAGATGAAAGTTTAAAATTGGCACACTGGAGATTGAGTCATTAAGCAAGTTCTACTTAGAAGATTGGTATGAGAAAGGACTACAGGATTCAGTTTACGTTTCTTTGGTTAATTTTTTAGCAGAGGGTAAGTTCAGGCACCTGAAGGTAGGAGACCTTTCCAGGAGCAGTACTAACAAACCAAAAAAATGCATTTTTCCATTTACTTTACAATGGTCTTTCTATAAAGAGCATGGGTTCTTCAGGTAAATGCACTTTAGATGTACGCAGACTTTAAAAGCTAATTTGTTAGAAGACTTTAAAAGCACATAGTTACTAAATTTTGTTAGAGTGCAAGGTTTTTTACATATCTGTCATCAAAAGCTGAAATTCAGAAAGAACATTCCTCTCAATTTATCCTTAGTGAGTTTCTTGTTTATATTAGTCTCCATTTTTGGCTATAAAATTTAGGACACATGTTATGTTTATTTTCAAGTAATCAGTTTTAAGTCTTATAGTGGGAGGGGAAAAAATCCTACCCACCTTTCACCACAACTTCTGTGGCTTACGCAGTGAAGTAGTTTCTAGACTTATGTTGTCACCACAGTGTTCTTGCTGGTACCTACTGATTTTTTTCATGTTATTCTGAAGATCTGGCTTCTTGAAACACTTAGGTTATCGCAGGTTTATGGGCAGCCTAACGTAACAGTCACGAGAAAAACATATTCCCTTTTTTTTTTCTTAGTATATTCCTCTTATTTTATTTCTTTTTTTACTTCGGAGTTGGAGGGAAGACAGTTAACTCAGAGGATTGTAGAGGTGGCACATTATTATAACATAAATCGGTAATTTATTCAAAATAATTGATTTCTTGTTTTGCATAAAACTTTTCTCAGTTATTTACCATAAATAAAATTGGTAAAATATTTGATCAATCTCTGAAAATGTTTTTCAAATATGTCTATCATGGGCATCACATATCTGTAGGTCTGATAACCTCACATGTGTCCAGGTAGACTCTTTAATGTATTTGACTGTTGTCACTTGTGATGGACTGGTAAAGCAGCAAGGAAGTCAGCATGTGCATCTTGATTTTCTACCTATCCCAAGCCACCTTTGCCAGGGAAGAGGAGTTACAGAAATCAGCTTGCTTTTATTCTTGTCCCAAACTCTACTTGTGCGCTGGATTCAGTCAGGAAGGAATTAATTGTTTTTACCATGGCTGTTAGGAAGCTGTGTTCCTGAATGCTGAGAGAAGTACTGATAAGGCCTGTGCTGGGGAATGCCTGCACCAGATTCAAGGTCTTTCTCTGCCTCTCATACTGCAGCTGCATTCCCAGCTCTTATTCTCTTGCTACAGGCAGTGCAGGGGACACACAGTTCACACAGTTGACCCAACCTGACCAAGGAAGTATTTCATTCCATAGTACGCCATGCTTAGGGCATAGGTGAGGAGGGGGTCTGGCAGCCTTCACTCTCTCTTACTCTCTTGCTCTTTTACTTCTGTACACTTGCTAACACTCTCCGACTCCTGCGTTAGCTGCTTTGCTAACTCCTGTGCTGACTCCTTTGTGAAGCAGCTGGTGGGTTTGTTTAGTTTTCATGGTCATACTGTCACAGATGGGAGTTGCTCAGAATCTGCTGTTACAGCTCTCAGGCTCTGTCCCTAAGGCTGCTGCTCTCAGTACTCAGCACCTGTTTGTGCATTGGTCAGTGCGTGGTGAGCAACTGTGTAATAATTATGATCATACTCATAATGTTGCATCATCTGTTTAATTTCCTATTATTTTAATTGCTTATTTTTAGTAGTATCTGTGTTTATTGATTTAGATTTAATTAGTAAATAGTTCTTATCTCAGTTTTATGAGCTTCCTTATTTCTTTTTCCTCCGATTCTCCCCCTCCATTGGAGGAGGGGAGGGGGAATCTGTGAGAGTGGCTTCGTGGTATTTTGCTGTCGAGTTAAAGCATGACAACTTGAGAACTGATTCACTGATAAATTACCCTGAACATCAAATTATTAAGTTTCTTGCAGGATCAGACATATTAGATAAACTAATAGGTCAACAAATGGTCAGCAAGTAAATTCCTTATATTACAGGGTGAATATTTCATCAGTAAGCTGATGAAAACAGAGACTTTAAAAAAAAATTCCATAGAAGGTCACATAATTGTACTGTCATACCACAGGGAAATGTAGGTTTATTTGTGTGTGGGATTAATGTGAGGTTCTGGATTGAAAGATAACAAAGGCAATGAGACCACTGTCATGGTGGTGTTAAGGCTGCAATTTTTTTTGTGTCGGTTTAGGTAAGGTGTGCCTGAGGCAGCCTGCGGTGCAGCACAAAGGGAGCCAGACCCGGGGATGGAGAGAGCGTGTACTGAGCACCAGAACAACAGTTAAACACTTCTCTCTCCCTTTAAAGAATACATAAGCAAAGAGACCAGATTGAGTGACTGAATGTTAGCAAAACAAAGCCCTTAAAAATAATTGCATTTTTCATATTGTGATTCATTTCAATTTCATGAGTCTCAAAACACCACTTCTCGTGATTAATGTTTTCTCCATTGATTGCAACTGTGCTTGAGTGAAGGTTGGTCTTCACAGTTTTAAACAAAGAAATGTTTTAAGGGTCATAACATTAATGGTCTGGCATTGTATAGCTATGGAAAGGCTCCTCAGGGGAGTGAATAGATAATAAAAGCAAGTTGTATCTTTAAGTGATATGAAATCTAAAATTGTAATCCGCCTTTGGATGTAAAACCTATCTCACATGATACTGTTGTATTTTTTTCCACTGCCCCAAAACCTTAGTAATGGGGGTTTTTTTTAGGTTTTTCTTCTTTCTTTCATATTTGTGGTTTTTTTGTCTCATCGCTGTGTTTGGGTAAGCAGAGTATAATGGGATAATAAGGATGTCAGCTTCCAAAAGTGTGAATGTCTCCCCTCATTAACACTGAGGAGTTAGCAATAGAATTTGACTCACATTGTCTCAATGTAATAAAATTAGGTAGTTTACAACAAGGAAAAAACCCTCGCCCTACTGGTGTAGGCAGCCAACGTTAATTAACAGCCCAGTACACAATTCATTTATTGTTTTTTCTTCTATTGTAATTTCTTCATGTCCAGTAACATCTGAAGTGTGGTAGTCGACATCAATGTGTGCGGAGATTTGGCTGACTGGGTTCACAGCTGGAGAGACGACTCTTTCAGGGGCTGTTTGTGGATTGGAACAACGAACCGCAACTTGAGAGAACTGCATGTACATCTTTGCTCATGCAGTGTTTCCATTTTGATCAGTCCCAAATCACTTAAGACAGTCTATACGTTAGTTTCTCAACTCTATCTACTAGCACAGTATCTTTGTAACAGCTCATCGCATGTTATGCACATCTGATATAAATTTACCTTAAGTTAAATATATTAAAATATGATCTGTTTCGTATTTTACAGTCTAACTTTTACCATTTATGTATTAATCTATAATTTTACTTAAAAGTGGACAAATAGTCCATTTAATGATCTGTGCTCCAAAAGTACTCTCTGTGCATGCCATTGTACTCTGAAGATAAGGGTGTCTTTTCATCAGTGAGCATCGTTCTGAACAGGGGATCTGGAAGGTCCAGGAAGCCAAGCTGCTTTATTTCTAACTGTAGTCCATGAAAGAATTTATATATACTACCATGGAAATGCTATATATTATTTAAATAATACATTTGACTTAAGTTAGTGTGAAGGAATTTTTCATAGTCTCTAGTGCAGGTTTAGATCTGGGGTTTGGGGTCTTGTAAAAGTGCAGAAATACTGCTCAACAGGTCCAGAATGTTTGTTCTCAACCTGCTCCTGGTACAGACCCACCCAAGGCTGGTTTAAAACCCAGTCAAGCTAATCATCTAGAGACAGTTTCAACAAGGAGTGATTAATTAATTAAACACAGGTGCTTTGCTAGACAAAAAGTAAACCCTTAATAGTACATCTCAAAGTCTATCAGAATTGTGCAAGACAGAAACGGCAGAAGAGTGATTATGGAGACAGTGTCCCGAAGAGACCCTGAAACTGAACCAAGGATTGGAACCAGAACAGAAGAATGCAGCTGAGACAGGGGATTGTGATGGTCTTTGATAAACGATGAACTCTGGGGGCTGAAAGGCTGAGTGGAAATATACAAAGACTTCGGACCTTATGGAATGGGTATTGATTGAATGGTATAAAACCTGTGTGAGATCTTAGTCCATTTGCCACTCACTGAGGTGGTGGCCCAACTCTGAGTTGTGATTAAATAAATAGCATACCTAGAGCAACCCGCTTTGTCTGGTGAAAAAATCTTTAACAGGTGCTGTTCTTCTGGGCTTCAGCCTTGAGCAGGCAGCTTCCATCAGAATTTGTGCTTTCTCAAACTTAATCTTTCTTTATAGGATCTATATTTTAAAACTGCTTAATGCAAATGTTACTGTACTCAAGAACTGGTTTGTCATTTATGAAACAAAGAATGTGTTTAGCTATGCAAAACCAGAGAGGGACAGGCAACACACTAATGTTCTCATGGTCAGGAGCTGCTTCTGCCCTAGACAAAATACAGGGTGAGGAGAAGAGAGAATATCTAGTTTTACAGGTACTTGGAATTGCTTGTTGGACGAATACCTTATGAAAGGTATTTTGACATCATTTTTTCAAGGCACTGAGGAGCCAGACTGTAAATCAAGAGTGCATAGGTAGTCCAATCAGATAACAGTTTTTGTTTAGTCATTAAGACCTGTGGTCTCTGAAGTGACAAGAAATGGCCTTGTATATTCTGAAATGTTCTTCATCAGTAGGATGCTAGTTAATTCTAGTTTTATAGTAGAAGAATGAAGTTCATTCAGGTACTCAACTTTAAAATATTTCTATACGTATTCTGTTTGTTCTTCATGCATTATATTAAAGAGCATTTAAGATGTCACCTATTGACAACTTTTGCTGTCATGAAAAAAATGAGTCTGAAAAATACAGAAAAAATGTAGTCAAGAATAACAAGTACTTTTACCAGAATTTTAAAAAATCTGAAAACTCATATTGATGTTTGGATTTTGGTTTTATGCAATAAGTCTTGTTTGGGCTTCAATACTCTTGAGACTACTAGATCGCTCACTGTGTCTTGAATTCCACACATGAATTCAAACAGTGAAAGCTATTGTTTTACTGCAGTTAGGAACCGTGCTCAGTAGAGATTGCAACATGTTGAAATATTGAGAATTTAACCTTCAAATGAAAAATATATAGGACTTATACTTTATTATAATCAGCTTGCACAGTCATAGATGACTTTAGAGATAATTTGAAGATTTTACTGCTTTACTTTTTTCCAATTAAAAAAAAATATTTTGAATAAGCAGCTAATTATTCATTCAGTGTCTATTATCTTTTTTTTTTTTTTTAATATCAGGGTTTTTAAGTATCCTTGTTTCTGTTTGCTAAGTGGATGTGTAACAAGATTAACTATAAAGCCTCTTCTTTGCAGTTTTTAGAACAAAAGCAAATCAGCACTCCCATAAAAGTTTTAAAATTTTATATTATTTAATTTTGCATATTGTTAGCTGCAAGCTGATCCCTAATGTTTATTTTCTTTTAATCTGTCAGAAGCAATGCCAAAATATATTTTGTCTGACTTAATTTGGCACAAATAATCCCTAGCTGGAAAAATCTGACTTTTTTGTTTGATTAAAGGATCTGATCCGGTAGTGCATATACCATAGCTATTTCCCACCAAAAAGACATTAACTGTTATCTACATATTTTAATAAAACTGTTCAATTAAAATCCACTGACTTTTTTTTTAACATGTATTGTGTGTGGAAGGTGAGAATGAATAACAGAATATTTAAACATGAAAATGAAAGTCTAGTGTATTGGCATTTACCTTGATACCTTTCGCTATTTGGATATATTGGATGACTTAAACAAAAAGTCAAAACAAACAAACAAACAAAACCCCAATGCTAACAGGTCAATAACATTTAAATTTAGGGAATTAAGTTGTAAAATAACATAAATTGGTCTTTCTTGACAACTGAATCAAGTTATTATATGAAACCTTAGCATAGCTCTAAAAACAGCATAGAAATTGTGACTTTTTTTTTTTTTTTTTTTTTTCCCCACTGTATATCCTCTTGTTCATAGAAGTAGGGCTGTTTTTAAGGGAGAAAACCACAGCTTTTGGTGAACTTTTCCAAAATTTGTCGGCTGTTCACACTTGATTTTTTTCTCTCAGCTCTGAGCTGTGATTCTTCATTAGAGTCTACTTTTTTATCTGAAATCTTTAGATGCTTATAAACTGTAAGAAAAATGACACTAAACAAATGTTAGTCTTCTCAAACAATTTTTTTTCAATAACAGGAGACATTTTGTAAGCCCTGTATTTTATAAGTTTTCTATCAGGGCAAGCTTCAATCACGATTTCCATCCATGTTGATTCCAGTCCTAATAGCTCTGAAATGTATATTGAAGCTGCAAGGTAGGCTCTAGGGGGAGCCCTAGAGAGCACAACTTCTGTCTATGCTGAGATGGTAGAGTTCATCTAAAGAATGAAATCACTAAGCAGATGAATAAATTTGATCTGTTAGGACAAGGTCCCCTTCTTTCGGGTTCCCTGCTCTCCAACAGACTCCCCTACTGTCTGCTGGAGTTGCATGAAATTGACAATAACATTTAAGAATAAAAAGGATTCAGTGGGCATAATATATGTTTACATTTTTAAAAAGTTCTTAGGAAGACCAAGAACAAGGGCTAAAATATATATATGTATAGATCTGCTGTCCTTGACTTAGAAGAATCAGTAATCGTAATGGTCATTTCTTGGTTCAAGGAGAGTCAGTCTTCTACTGCTAGAGATTGGTGCTGATTTTATGCAAGATGATGATCTGGAGATCCAAGTGAACACTGAGATCTCCAGTTTTACAGATGACATGAAACTCCTTTGAGTCATCAGTTATTGTGTTAATGGCAAGAAACTCCAGAGGACCTCCCTGGAGGTCTGAGCAGGCAAACAGGTAGCAGATGAACTTCAGTGTATTAGAATTTGGATAATGCATTTGCAGGAGAATTATGCTTCCTTGATACAGAACAATTACAGCTTGGAAAGATAGATTGGAGTCACGGATTTCTGAAATCATTAGGTCAATATGCAGTGGCAGCCAAAAATGCTAACTAAATGTCAGACATCATCAGGAAGGGGAGAAATGAGATAGAGGACACCATTTTGCCATTGCATAAAACTTTCATTGTGCTCCCATCTTGTCTATTGTGAGTATTTCATGTTTTCAAAATCTGCATAGTCACTGAAATCATAACATTTATGTATGCAGTCTTTCTCTCTATATGTACTCTTTCGTAAGTTGACACTATTCTATTCTTGTGAGACAAGGTGCCTTCTGTGCCACTGCCACACATGTGATTCTCCTTTCAAATCCTAAGGCATCTATATTAATGCTGTGCCTGTGAACTTTTTGTATATTGTGCAAGTAGTAGTGGCAGAATTTGTACAATATGCCTGTTTGTATTTTCAGGCTTTAAACATCTTTGGAAAATGTATGCAATTTTGTTGGGGTTTTTGGGTTGGTTTTTTTTTTTTTTGGGGTGGGGGGGAGTGGGGGTGTTTAGAAATAGATATTATTAGAAATTATATGCATAACAAATCAGGCAATTGCAGATAGATTAATAAACCATGTTTCAAGGTATTTTGCACAATCTGTTTCAGAGTTATGAACATGTAAGCAAAATGTTCTTGTAGTAAATCAACCCATACATTTTTCTGAATCTCCAACACTAACATGACTTTTTCATTTAATTTCAAATTACACTGTTCTCCACTCAGGTAACCATGGACCAAGGGCTAAATATTCAAAATGTCAGTGCTTTGAAAGAACCGCAGACCTAATTTGAAATAATGCTGTTTGGTAGGTGCAGTGAAATTGCATAGATAAAAATTAGTTCAGAATTTACCCCATCCCATGGATATTCTTTGTTTTTCTGTTTTATACCTCATGTGTACTGGGAAGACTGGCAATGTTAGTTTGCACTGATTTCATTAGCCTTTTCTCAAATGAGAGGGAGCTGTTTTTTTCATTGTTTGCAAGACTGATTATTAACTGTACGGAAATTGTCTCAAACAGTAAGTCAATTAATTACTGCATTTTGAAGCTCCCCCTTGTAAAACAGCAATTAATTTAACTGCATTTTGGTGGATTTCTTCCTCTAGATTTATCCATTTGAAATCACTGTAACACTAGACAGGTAACACTCCTTTATTATATGTGACAGCTTTTCAGAAGATCATAGTTTTGTCCTTAATAAATGCTGTGACTGAGGGTTTTTTTAATTATCAGTGGCACCTTTTTTTATTAAAGGAACAAGAAAGCAGTAAACATGGAGTATGTGAAGTGAATGGTGACTATCAGCCTAAAAGTGGATGTTGAATAGGATGGATCTCAAAGTCTACGTTTTATATAATGAGACAAAAATCATAAATATTTGCAGTTCAGGAACAAAGTGGGTCCAAAGAATTTCTTATCCCTTCTTCCTTCAGGCTTCCATTTTTTAAAATTTTCATTCCAAATGAGTAAGAGCTGTGGATTATTCAGTAATCAGCACAGCAACCCCTGTGTACAGTGCATGTAATAGAACTTGGTACACGTATAACTAGACAATTTTAACTGGTTGCAATTTACTGTAAAGCTTACTGCATAGTTGGTAGGAAGATAAATCTCTTTAAGATGAACTGGTGAATTCTGAGTGTTAAGTAGACAGGGAGATTCCAGTGGTCAGTCTGAGATGGATTGGTTAAAATAACTTTCATGAGATAATTTCCATCCTGAGAGCTTAAGCAGCACATCATATCCAAAGTGTTTACCAAAATAATTGGAAGATTTGGACAAAGAATGAAGAATAGGGAGTTAATTTGACTGGCACGTTATATTTGGAATATTTACTCTTTTAAATGGCTGTGTGACTCATTAGTGTCTCTAATGTTACATCAAAGTATGGTTCGGTCTGAAAATGGAATAAATACGATATTATCCTTTTGTATTGCCAAATGTAGGGCACCAAATGTTTGCTTATGTGGTCTAGTATGATCAATAGTGTAGCTCTTTTGACTACAGCGGAATTATACAGAGGATGAGCCTGGCCCCATGACCCTAATCAAACGGAATAAGATGAAAGATTTGGGAAAAAAGAGCTCAGTCTCTACATAATAAGATCTTTATAAAGTATTATAGGATTAGGCCTTTAAGGAAAGGCAAAGAAAAATATATATAGTGGCATTTTTATCAGGAACATGGTAAGGGAGACATACAGCATTAATTTGATGGAGAGATTTTTCATAGGCTCATGATATGGCTAAGGAATGAAATATCACATAAATGTAAAATGCAATATGTTTTCTAGTACAAGAGAATTTGATAGCTTGACTTTGCATAGCAGTTGTATTATTCTACATTATTAGTGATGTACAAATTTTTAATTGGAATAAAATCTGTCCAATAGACCACTCAGGCAACTTTGTATTTTAAAGGTCACACTAAACACATTAAGTAGAGTTTGGCTTTACATTTCCTGTAAAGCTATGTGTGCTAAATGAATGATTTCTGCACTCCCTCAGTTGCTTAATACAGTGGCTACTTTGTTTCCCCCACAGATTAGTGATGTCATGTTGCATGTCCATCTCAGTGAGATTAACAGTGAATACCCTGGTTTACACTTGAGGGATTCCTGCTGACTTAATCCACATGCCAGGGAGTAGAGGTATTTTTGTGAATATGGAGTAGTTAGGGGAATGACCTATGGGCAGCAGATTGTTTATTGTTTATATTGTTTATATTGTTTATTGTTTATATGCCTCTATTTTTCCCTTCGGCATTAGGTATTTATTGTTAGAAGTACCCATGGTAGTGTCTGTTTTCTGTTTCTTGGACATACACAGCCGACACACCAGACTTTTTTTGCCTTTTTTTTGTGCATGGCTTTCTTAAGAAATATCAGTATTGGAAACAAGTGACAATTAATTTTTATAAGTCTCACATAATTGAATCAGGGTTTCAATTTTTATGCTGTTCAGCCTTTTCATGGATGTCATTGTTCTTTTATGGTGTTGACCTTTTATTCTTTTTCACTTACAAATACCAAAATAACAATGAATGGTTTTCTGATAAATGATCATGACAGAAGAATGCATAACAAGAAACTCATGCTGCTTTTCCTTCTAAAGCTGGTGGTGATGTGGCAGGTTCAATTGATACATTAAATACTTCACATTTGTTGTTTCTGTCAGAAAATTTGTAAAGCTAGAAGACGTCCCCCTCCCCACCTTCCCCCTCAGCCCACTGCCTCTCACACAGAGGCATTGCTCCTTGTGCTGAGATCGAGCCCTCTTATATCGTCTCCTTTTGTTAGACTGAACATCTATGAGACTTACAGGTTCTCTAACAGAGGAGGCGTTTGCAGGTCACTCGTACCTGGCACCCTGTATATCAACAACTGTTTTCTAGCACATGTTGACAAAGCAGTCACCAACACTGTTTAGCCTTATAGCAATTACAATATTTTCTGTTTGAGAAGTTGCTTTGTGTCTTCAAGCTATTCAGAAATACTTCAAGTCATATACTGAAAGACTAAAAGAAAGAAAAGGTGATCTTGGCATTGGATAAGACAAAGGGGATGTCATGGTGGCCAACCAATGTCTGTGCTACTGATTATCATGGGGAAATATTGCCTAGACCGCTTTTAGTAATAGACAGGTCCCAAAGCAGAGTTAACTCTGTATTTCTAGTCCCCCTATTCTTGGTGGGTTTTACCACACTGTGCAAAGGTAGCAGAAGGGAAAAAGTCTATTTACAATGCATATTTAACTATCATTCAGTTCTGTGTGTACAGTGTGGCTTGATGGAGGGTTTTTCTGTCCTTTAGCTTCTTTGCAGTAACTCCCCTGGCTTGTTATCTGCTTGCTGAGGGTGCTTGGGAATTGAAAAAATTATGCTCAGACCAAACTTTTGGGATCTTAGGATATGAAAAAGAAGAATGTGTCAGTGCATATTCATATGCTGTGGAGCAGGGAGGAAGGAAAGGAAAAGGAAGGAATAAGCACAGATAAAGGAAAGCTAATACAGTAAGATAGTTTTAGCACCAGGCAATGGGAATTGCATTCACTTAGAACACGGGAAGAAGGACCAGTATTTCCATTAGCAGTAATACTGATGGGTGTCCTCTCTACTATGTGCTTCATTTAATATAATTTATTATTATAATCACCACCTGCTATAGGTTTTATTCCTAGGGCCTTCCTAGAGATCAGTGAAGTGTTGAAAAGGAATCTCCTATTTTTCTGGCACATCAGAAAGGGCTCTAGGGGGAGTGACACAGCCGATAAAGGTATTTTATCATAATTTCATTCATTTGCAGCCAGACACATATATAAGCACTCATGGAAGCCTTGTATCCTGTGCCTTAATATTCCTTTTCCTAAAGGAAATTGAAGATTTTAATCTTTCTTGTAAGCATTTAACTGATGAGGCTCAGTGTAAAGTAAAAAAATGATATCCCCCCCAATAAAAACACCTCTGACTCTCAAGTCATTGTGATGTACAGAGCTACAGGCCATTTTAGGTGGCCTTGAAGAAGTCAAGATTTGATGTGAGTCTCCAGATGATAGCAATGCTTTGATTAAGGCAAAAACATAAATGAAAGAAATGAGAGGGAAATAAATATAAATCATGCATGCTAGGTTCATCTTAATTATACTAGACCACAGCTGGAAATGACTAGCAGAAGACTGGGAGTAGTTCTCTATCAAGGCCAGAGTGAGGAAAAGAATGGCAACATTCCCACTAAGCTGAACACATGGATGTCATACACTGCTGGTTTAGTAAATAATGAAGTGGGGAAATTTGCTATTGTATCAGCTGGCCATGTACTTTAAGTCCAGAACATGACTAGTTACATCTAAAGAAGTGTTATTGAAAATACAGGTAAATTTACGAGCTTACTCAGTCCCCAGATTTACTTCTTTTATTGACTATGCCATCACTAGAAACAACCTTGTGTTCTTGTGCCTGGAAGAAAGTCTCTTCAAATGGCAATGCAACCAATTGGACTGAAGTTATGCTGTTGGGGAGTGAAACAGCAACTGAAATCCCTTTAAATTTCATTAGCTAAATCTTCACCTCTGTAGCATTCCTCACTAATGAGTAGTATCGTAAGATTGGAGTTGCAGGAGCTGTGTTTATTTGGGTGGCCCTGCGTGAGTGTACATCAGAGTTTGAGAGTTTCCAAGTACATAAAATCCAAGGCTCTGGGCTGTGTGAGACAGGAGTGGTGTATCTGTCAGGACACCGGTATATGTTTTGGGGATGTGTTGGTGAAGGAGGAGAGTTAAGTTGCACATATGCTAGTGCAGTGGTCCCTGGTTATTGACAAGCATGGCAAGGTTTTGACTGTATGTCTGTGGGTGTGATGGAGCACTGGAATGAATGCATGGGGTGGGTGACTTGGCAGTGTGCTTCCCTCTTGCTGGGTATTGCAGGGGTCCCATGGTGGATTCAGATGACTGCCTGTGCTACTCTGATGGTGGTGATATTGGGGTTTGGGTTATGTGGCAGACAGGTTCAGACACCACCTGTCAGGAGCTGGGGGCTCTCTCTTGTGTGGCCTGAAGTCAGCATGGTCAGCTAGGGATGTTTTCTTCACTACTGGTGTAAGTGCGAGGACCTCAGGATCCTCCAGAGGCTGTGGCATGGAGAGGATGATGCACCTGCCTGGGGCTTCAGGAACTCAAAAAGGCTGGAAAACAAAGAGCCTGTGGTGTGAGGAGTGTTCAGAGCATAAGTGAAGGCAGGGAAGTGTGTGCAGAGACTTGCTGGGTCTCTCAGGAGCTGGAACTAGCTGTGATTTTAACAGCTGATTGCACTGAACAGCCTCCAGCACAACCCTGAACCCTATCAATATTTACTGTCTTTAGATGCTCTTGATAGAACAGTGGCGGATTTCTCTAAGATGCTGTTTACAGTGTTGGTTACTGTGTGTTGGATATTTCCTGAAGAGGATGTTTTCCACTCATATGGCTATCAAAGATCAGCAGACCAGTTAGGGAAAGATAGCAATCAGTTTTATGAATAGAAAATAGCATTGTTTTGTAAATGTAATTTTAAAGAGATTTAAGTATCAACAGGGAGTATGGGACATGCGATGGAATAGGAAAGGTTGCACCATACCTGGTGACTAGGCACTGGGCAGTGACAGGAAATATTTAAAGGTGAGTGCAGTAAGAGCATGATAAGGCTTGGATTACTGAAAATACCTGCCCAAATGCCTTATCCTTGGGCAGATTACCATTCTTACTGTTGTTTTATAGTTCTGAGAAATTGAAAAAGGATTTTGTTTAACATTGAACAAAGGAGATTAAATGGAAATCCTTGTTGGTGTTTTCTGCTGTTTATATTTCAATAATTTGATTTAATTACATACCTGAATTTAATTTTGAATTAAATATTAGTTTCAAGAAGTTGCAAAACTTTAACATCTTTTAGGAATATTAAATGGAAGCATTTTCTTGGGGTTTTTGCCAAGTACTTTTTATTGAAAAAGGTTTATCTATTTTGCTAAAAATGTTAATATAATGAAACTGTTCATTTATATCAGTAAAAATACTGCTTGATAATTTTAAAGTAATATAGATATGGCTTTTATTTAAGTCACTTAAGAAGTAACAACTCAGTAAATAGCAAGGCAAGATTGCATTTGAGTAGAGGGAGAAGAGTTGTAATGAGGGATCTTTCTAAAGAGAAAAGTTTCTAGAGGATGTTTCCTTTTGAATCCCATTCCTAGTTTAAGCATAAGTGTTGAAAGGCAGCCATGTGTTCAGATATCTGTTATATGAATTGTTCTTAGGGCTAGTAAATTTTTCCATGGGTATGGCTTCCCAGATTTCTTTAAAGCCATCTGTCAAGGAAAGAGAGCATTAGATCATCTGACATTGTTTTCAAAGCTCAGTAAAATATTAGCTATTTAACCCTTGCATTACTTAATTTGAGAGAGGACTTTAAGTAAAGGCTATTTATTTTACTGTCTTATTTTAGTTCTTTACAAATACAGAAACAGGAGAAATTTTGGGTAACTCACTTTGCCTATAGTAAAGCTAAGACTGGAATATAGCAGTTCTGGGCTTCTAGTTTTGTAACTGTAACAGTGAAATCTCCTTTTAAATATATGGGTAACATGCTGTTGTGATAATCTTGATTAAAATAAATTCTAGATGATCATTCAAGATGCTGATATTTCCTTCTGTGAGTCAAGAAGGACAATGAATAGAAAAAAGTGCTGTTTCCACTTGGTAAGGGTACAGAGTGAGCTCTAGTTCCTGGGATAACTATGACTTCCTTTGTTACCATGCCTACCACCACTCCCATATGATGAGGACTTCTCTGTATTTCCTATCAGATTTTTCTCTTGTATTCTTTTGCTTGCTTAAAACGCAGCTGAATTGAGATCATACAGTGAATTCAGTTCTCAAGGCAGAGGCTTGACATTGGCTTTATAAATTGCTATTTGTAATGATTTTGTGGTATATCTAAAGTTAAATAAAACTTTTTTAAAGGATTTAAGGAATTTAAATGTAGAATCTTCTTTACAAGAAATAGCTACTTAAAGGAAAGAGCAGGATTCTGAATACATTGCAGAGGGCCCAACCAATAAAATATGTGGTAAGTAGGTAGTGTATCTAGTGAACAGCTAGTGAAAGATGGTTTACCAGAGGTAAGGCTGATTGTGTCTTCAGACGTTACCCTGCAAAACAACCCTGCTCGGGTTGAATCCCTCAGACTCCTTGCAGCTCTCTTCTTTTGGCATTATGGGCAGCCAAACTCTGAAAGCCATCAAAAAAATGGCATTGCTTTGTTACTCTTTCCCTGCTACACTGTACAGCAAGCAGCAGACACTCAGAACTCAGGATCTAGTCAGATTAGTCTCTGTCTTGTTCCTGGTAACTGGGAGTAATGCCTAGAAAGTAGTAGCTATGGTTTGCATCACTCTGGAGGTAGCATCATGCAAAGATGAAACAATTTGATCATACAAATAATGTGACTCTGCCTTGTTATGATAGGTTAGGTCTAATAAAACCTAAGTAATTGTTGTCCATTGGTCTATGTGCCCCCAAAGAGATCATTTCTACAAGAAAACAGTAGACATTTCATTCTAATGACAAGAAAGAAATACAGCTTTGAGAAGGCAGTAGATGTAATAATTTTAAAATCCCTTGTGACATGTATGGGAGTATATTGGATTGTTCCTTCTCCTAATAGCATCCCTTTTCTTGAACCTAGCCATTAATTTGAATTTACCAGTCACAGTGTGACAACAGTACGTAGTTTCTGAATCATTTCTTGGGTAATCTGAGGAAAAGCCTTAAACCACAGATGTAGTAGCTTTAGCCAAATTGTGTTAGTATTTAGAAGCATAGAGAGAACAGGAGTTAAATCCTTGTCTTGTGAAAACACTGCCAGTGCTCTTGAGCTGTGAGGTGCAGGAAAACTAATAACTAGTGAAATTAAAACCCATCTCCTCCTCCCAGGAACAGCTCCCACAGCCACAGGGATGCTAGAGTGGCTTGATTTCCTTCCTGGGAAGACCTGCAAGTCAGGCTATTAAATGATGACTTGCAGCAATTTTTATGGCCTACTGTAAAAGAACAGTGTGCTGCGAATGTCCTTGGATGTCATCAGCCATTGCAGAATGTTGTAAATCATTCTTATTGTACTTTATGAATTGTAAAAACTATCATACATTTCATAGGTATCTCAGGACAAGTTAGTAAATTTGAAGGTTTTTTTTTTCCCCATGAATTTATAGCCAAGTCTAGAAAATAGCTTCTTATGCAGCTGGAAAAAATAACTGTAGATGTGAAGAGCAATTTATTGTCTTCAGTTTGTGTGCACAACCTTTTCTGATGTCAAGGTTAATAGGTGGCCCATAGAGTAATTATTTAGTGGAAAATGAAGGAAAATATGAAGGACAGTGTACTAACAGAGGCCAACGGTTGAAAGGGATGGAAGTCAATAAAATTATTTTCCAGTGGCATTTTGCTCTTGGCTCATTGTTTACAGGAATAGCACAGAAAATTACAGCTGCTATCTTCTTTCCAAATTAGTATGATTTGTTGGTAACTTATCTTATACATTTCTTAACAATGGTGCATCACTGCCTATTTGCAAGTAGAATTACTTGTTTGGTATATGCAAAGAAGAAATCTCCAAAGCAAATTTTACATGTTAATTGTTTTGGGGTTTTTTGTTTGTTTGTTTTGTTTGGGTTTAGTGGTTTGATGGTTTTTTTTACGTGATAGTGCACGAATCATCATCTTGCTTAAAGTAGCTGACAAATTCTGCCAGGAAGATTCTTGGTATATATCAAAAAGCCAAATAATTTCCATGCAAAGGAAATTTTACTCTTTTACATTTTACTCTTAAGGTTGGCACATCATCATTTAAAATTCACTTAGATATTTCTTCCATGTTTGAGGATATACTCTGGACAGAGTGGTGGAAGAAATTAGTAAGTAAGACATTGTACCATAAGCATGTTAGAGCATTGAAAATCTGTGTGCTGCCTTCTATTCAAAATCTAATCCTAAATAACTGATAAAATTCCTGGCTAGAATTCTGTGGAATTGGTATTTCTATATAGGACCAGATGCAGTGTTAAATGCTCATTGACATTAGCATGTTCTGATCCCTGAAATAGAAACGAACCCTGTTCTTAGCCCTCTTTATATGACCTCTTGCAATCTCTTGTTCTTAGGTTTATTACAGTAAAATACCTTTCTAGGAATCATCTGTTATTTCTGAGAGATGTTGGACAAATAGAAATATCTGCAAAGGCTGAATGTAATTTTGCATTCTACCTTGTTATAGAGATGGATCAAAAAGATCAAAGAAAGCAAATGTTAGTCTTATTTTCTGTGGCAACTCAAATAATTGTTCAGGTTTTTTCTCCCCCCTACACCTTTTGTCTCTTATAGGAACCATGAGCTTTACATTTCATGCACAGTCATGGAATATAATAGCACAATTTTCATGCAAGGCCATAGTGTTGGCATCTGAAAGTAGCTAGCAGTTTGTATTACAAATATATCTTATAATTTTCTTTCCTATAATTATAAAGCACTCTCTAATGACATTGAACTAAAATGTCTACATTCTATGAATAGTTGCTTAGAAAAAAGAGATGTTGTAGGTAGTTCTTAAGCACAATTCATATAGCCTGTCAGTATTAATGAAGAAGATCCCTAAGCTGCACTGTTTCTGAGGCTTTTAAAAACTTCCCCGCATAAAATTCTGAATTTTGAGGGACATTTCATTATGAAAGTACCAATTAAGAAAAATATACATGTCCAAAAAATTAATACATTTTAAAGAAGCTAATGTATCTCCTCTATCTTTCTCTTATTAGATAATTGTAGTTAGCAGCTGAAGGTTGTAAGTCAATAATTTGATTAAAAGTAAGACTACAATAGAATAGGAAAAATTTCAGGCCTTTGTAAATGGTTTTTCTTCAAGTTGTGTTTTACCTACCTGGCCTATGGTTTCATTCACCAGTGGAAAACTGTAATGATTTTTGTCTTACAATTTGTTCTCAGTTGAAAGCATTTCTTCTCTTGCACCTACAGACATAAAAGACACCACAGTAAAAAGGTACGCAGCTATTTTTTTCTGAATGGAAGATCTATTAAAATGTACAGCTCAATTAGGGAAGATTAATCTATGAGAATGAGATCAGCAGATGTTAGCAGAGGAGAACCCAGAACCACATCCTCTGCTGAGTCTTCTAAAAACATGCTGTTGAATTTTTGAATGGCTTTCAGTTAAAAAGTAGTGGGGCAGGGATTAGTGGGGGTGGGGAATAATGGAAAAAAGGAATTGTTCAGTAAAAAAATACTTTTTTTTTTCTTTAAAGTGTCCAATTGCTAACATAATTACAAAAGGGAGCAATAAGATTCTTAATATGCAGTGGCAACATGGAAGGAAAAAATGCAGAAGAGAACAACAGCTGAGACAGTCTTTAATCACAGTCCCTTACAAAGTCCCAGAAAAAGACACAAGAGGTCTGATGAGACACAGCTGCACTAATCCTTGTATTAAAAAAAATTGGAAAGAAGGGGATATGTTAATGAAAGATTGATAATGCAAGACACAGTTGGCTGGAAAAGATTAATGTATTAAAACAACCACCACAAGAAAGGATTCAGCAAGTATACTCTGATTGTGCAACCACATCCTGCCATGGATTTTTAAATGCAGCATTGCACAAGCCCACACAGCTCCCAGTAGGAATTTTTGTGAAAGTACCAGGATTCAAGACACTTAGAGCTTGCCTGCCTGTGGTTACTGAAATCAGGCCATGAGACTCATTCTACTGATGGGTTTGATGCATGTAGTATTGGCATGTTTTTCCCCTGAAAAATCCAGTGTGGAGCAGGAAAACAATTTTGATAAAAAAGTAATCAAAACCAGTGTAATGTTCTGAAACATTTTGACTGAAGTAATTAAGCTTTTCCTTACCAACAGAATTCCTTTTCTGGAGAATGTTCAACTGGCTTTACCCTAGATATTCTTCTTTGAGTCACATGCAATACCCATTAAGCAGATGAAATGTTAAGGAAGAAAATTCACATTCCTCCTTATACGTAGTTTGTTGTAGGTTTTTTTGTTTTGTTTTGTTTTTTTATGACACTGAGAAATGCAGGGAGATACATAGCATATCATACACAAGCTGAACTGTTCCATTCTTCTGTCAAGTTTTGAAATAACTTGGATTAAGTCCCAGACTGAAGTGTGAGAGACGCCATCGTGGCTCAAAGTAGGCCTAATGCTTACACTTCTCCCTTTTGTTCTGTCAGACATTGCTGTTGGCACAGTGTTCTGCATCCCTGGCAGAGGTTGTTATTGAGAAATAGTTGAGCTCTTGCCCTGTGTTGAGTAAGAATTCCTCAAATGCTGATTCAGCAGTCCAACCACAATGGATAGACTGCAGTATTGTCTTATGGGGAACATTAACACCATATATTTATCTTCCACCTATTCATCTAACTTCTGCATCTCATGAGACCTAAGGGCAGTCTACAGTCTATCTGTAAAACCTGGACAAGCCTGGAACCTGACCAAAACAATACAAACTTTTACTTTTCAAAATTTTAAGTGATATATCTTGCGCATACTGAACACTTTATTTCTTCTGCATTGCCAACTTTGTCCTTTTTTGAATCTGATTTATGGTATAATTTTCTTTTGTCATCTTCCTTTTCCAACAATATATTTTTATTCACTGAATAGCCACCACCTCCTGGCAGGATTTCATTGGATCCACGGATTACTGTAGTATCCTCTAATGCTTCCTTCATCTGCAGGACACAAATCACAGGCAGTTGCAAGTAGTTGGATCCTTTTTTAAAGAAGACTTGGTAACTGAGTTTCTATTCGTCTAGTTTTCTAAATAAAACAGACTTTTCAAATCCCCATATGTTTCATGAGACCTTTTCCATGTTCACCAAGTAGTTTAATGGAAAACAGAGGCAGTTTTAGATGCTGCATTGGGACACTATAACTGACCTAGGATTTTCTGGCAAATATCAAGTTCTGACGTTTGTTTAAAGCATGCGTCAAGTGAGCATGTGATATTGACACTTGATGCGTTTCTAACACTCTTCACATTTCCAGAGCAGTTAAATATGCCTAGAGAATTTATGGCAAACTTTATTTGAAAACTACCCATCTGGAGCAACACTTTCCTAATTGACCATATTAAGAAACTCCTGATTAACTTCTCAGGGACACAGAAGAGAAGTATACTATAGAATGTCTTGAAGCTAAACTGTGAGGATATTGCATGGAATGCATTAACCTTCCCTCCAGATTCTTTAATATATGTTGTCTAAACAGGAAATATTTAGAATTCTTTGTACCTCTTCCAATGAAATTATTGTAAATATAAAGTTATTTGTCTTGCTATTCTAAATAATGAATTTATTTTATGAAACATGCTTGTAAATTCTCTTTGACCTGTGTATATCAGGGTGTTTAATTATGTTATTTGTTCTAATTTCCCTTTAAAAAATTACATATACCATCAGGTGCTCTGCTTTAAAATGCTTAGTGTTTAGAACCCTGTGGTAGTAAATTCTGTGGTGCTGCAGTTGGTTTCCAATTTCCAACACTAACTATTAATTACAATTCTAGATTGTTTCTAACTTAGCACAAGTAATTTCCAAACTTCTATGATAGATAGCATTGTTTTTGCCAAAAATGTCTTATGCTAGCATCTCAACCGTATTCATCTCTGTAGACATGTATTGAAATTGCAGTCATGCCTGCAAAGCTGACCTCCCCAAGAAACAGTTTTACAAGAATTTTTTTAGAACACACTCAGGGCACCCATTTGGGTGGATTTTCTGAATTCTATGCTTACATCTTTGTTGCACTGGTTCTGCAGTTTGCGTTTCTGCACTGTTTCAAATGTGTCTATTGAAAAAACAAACACCAAACCTAAAAGATTTAAGATATTCCTGAATGGCTTACATTATTGCATGTGTGAAAATCTATTTTCATTAAAGGGAGTGGCACAGGATGACTGCTTCATCTTCAGTAGAGAGTCATAGTAGGAAACTGTGGAGCTCTGGCCAAATCTCCTGCTTGAAAAGGAACTGTCACCATGACTGGATCAGGTCAAGCACAGCTTAATATCTAGCCTTTGGCTGTTAAGCTTCTATGGTTGAATATTCATCTGCTGAACAAACTCTTCCAGTGCTGATGTTTATTACCATCCTAACGGATAGAAGATCTATTGTTCATTATGCAACTGATTTCCAGAATAAGAAGTTTGTTCACACTAGCACTCAGTACTTTTACACATATAAATACTTAAGTGCAATTGCAGAAAGAATCGCATGTTGCTACATCTAAATTTCCTTCCTTGGAAGCTGAAGGCACTGTTCCTGAAGTGCTGACTATGAGCATAGTACTGGAATTTTAGAAGTCTGAATATAAATATTTGAACACCAAATATTATGCATAAACAAGCAGTTTTGGGGACACACACATATATTTCGGGGACACACACTGCATACATTATTGTGGTAAGGCTGTTCTGAAACATTCAGTGTTTATTTCTGATTAATCATAAACCTATTACTAGGCTTCTACTTATGGTGAGCTTTAACGACCAGAAATTAATGGAAGTTTTATAGGAATTCTTTCAGGGAGATCCAAAAATTTGAATCCAGAATGAGTTTCTCTGTGTGCACTGATCAACCCAGTTCTGTGAATCTTCAAGGATTACAAGAACTTTCATGGTCAGTCTGATAATGTGAGTTGTATATGAATATCTCTGTAAATACAAATCTTCAATGATCTTAGAATAATCTTAGAATGATCTTCAATAATCTTAGAATTAGGAGGCCATGAATAGAAGCTGGGTTTATGGTGTGATAGCCATTCTACCAACAAACTCATCCAGACCTGAATTCACTTTATTAATGAATGCAGCTATGTTTAATGGAGCTATGGTGGATAACAGTGGTGTTAAAAGGGAATAAAATCAACTAATGCTTTCATTATAATAATGATAACTACATCAAAGGGACATATGTAGTCAGCAAAATGTCTCCTGTAGTGCATAAACATCATCACCACAGGAAATGTTTATTGCTTTAGACATGGTCCCTTTGATGTATTTATCAGTTAAATGTATTAGTTCTGCTTCACAGTTGTGTGCAGAAATAGCACTAAGGAAGACCATATTTTACATATGTGATATATAGCATCATAACCTTTGAATACCAGGATCAATAAATAAAATTAAGTCAAAACAGTTGACTACATTTAGTCAACAGTATGGATGTTGACTGTTCATGGCAGCACTGAAACTCCATCTGTCTTCATGGGTCATTTTTGTGTCAGCTAGAAGGAATACAAATTCTGACAACATCTGATTGTGCAAAGATGTTTCTTCTTCTAGGAAACATTTTCTGTCATTAAGATGGAATGAGTTAGATCATGTCCTTAGATTAAGGAGATGAGCCCTACTTGTGCATGTTGTGTGTATGTGTGTATTTATTTTGCATAATGGTTACTGTTCCTTCTTCACTGATTTTGATACGGTGATTTAGATAATCATGTGACATAGACATAATCTATTGTGCATTAGACTCAGCTGAAATAATTTCAGTTATATTGTAGCTTATTAGTGTCCATTTAAGTGTATGTATAATTGCAAATGTTGATGTCCTGCATTTACTTCAACTACTGAATGAAAGAATCTCTTGTATCCCTGAAAATTACCAAGGTTGCTTATAGAGGAATAATATAAGTTGTATTCAAGTCATGTTCACATAGACCACCTACCTTGAAACTGTCCTCTTTTGGGGCTGATGATCCTACCAATTTTTGATGCCATGCAATTTAGAAGTGGAACATGGCAGGCCACGTACTGAATTATCACAATGCTTGACACAACGTACTATATTTTTTTGGTTTTTGCTTTGGTTACAAAAGTATGAAAGGATAGAGAGTGGTAATTTTGTGTGTGTGTATAATTTTGTATTAATGGAAATAAGTAGATCCACCAACCTTGTTTAGTTTAAGGTTTCTTAATGTAGGATATCTAATAATAGTTAAAAGTACATATTTGTTGTATCTTGTCAGTAGATTGAACAAGTATGTTATGAAAGTACTTAATTCATTGTTTCATTAGTTTTCTTGTAGAACAAAATGTGCATTTTGGTATGTTGGGTTTTTTTCTACTCAACACCTTGCAGATGTCTATGCTGTTTGAATTAATAGATGCTGGAACTCTCTTTTCCAAAACAACTGAATACAAGTTGCTGTGTGAGACAGTGCATTAACTATTGTGTGTGCACTCAGAAGCGGAGATTTCTCCATGTGCTATGCCTCATTGAAATAAACACCAGACACTGAAACTTGCTAGTGCAAATGCCTAGAATTATGTAATAAGCAGTGACTTACAGCTCTTTCATAAGAAATGTCTTTGTGACTGTGGTGGGTTGACCCTGGCTGGAGGCCAGGTGCCCACCAAAGCCAATCTATCCCTTCCTCAGCTGGGAAGGGGAGAGGAAATACAATAAAAGGCTCATGGGTGGGGACAAGGACAAAGAGAGATCACTCAGCAATTACTGTCATGGGCAAAACAGACTCAACTTGGGGAAAACCTATTTAGTTTATTACCTATGAACTTGGAGTAGGATAATGAGAAATAAAACCAAATCCTAAAAAAACCAGCTTTCCCCTACCCCTCCCTTGTTACTGGGCTCAGCTTTGCCTCCTATTTCTCTACCTCCTCCTTGTGAGTGGCAGGGAGTGTAGTCAGTTCATCTCGCATTGTCTCTGCCGCTCCTTCCTCCTCACACTGACCCTGCTGTGGTGTGGGGTCCCTCCCATGGGACACTTCTCCACTGACCTTGGTGTCTGCAGAGTTCTTCCTCTCACATATTCTCACTCCTCTTTCTGGCTGCAGGTGTGCAGGATTTTTTTCCTCCTTTTAACTATGTTATCCCAGAGGTGCTCCCACTGTTGCTAGTGGGCTCGGCCTGGCGGGTCCACCTTGGAGCCGGCTGGCATTGGCTCTGTTGGACACAGGGAAGTCCTCCAGTAGCTCCTCACAGAAGCCACTCCTGCAGGCCTCCCCGCTATAAAAACCTTGCCCCACAAACCCAATACGGTTACCAAGAGTGAGGGAGTATTTAAAATATCTCTAGTCTAGCTGTCAAACAGTGTTTATTCAGGAGAACTGTTGGTATTATTGTGACAGGAACAATTAATCAGAAATGAACCACTTGCAATATTGAAAATTATTTGTATATACTGAAGTGATTATTCTAAAGTGCACTCTTTGAGGAAGGGTTTTAGAGATGTGAATACCTTGACAGATCATGTCATTCTTAATATGCAGCATGTAAACACTTCAGTCAAGCAAACAAATAAAAAATTATATAGGAATTAAATACATAGGATGCAAGACACAGATTGCACAAGATTTAAAAATTCCTTAATTATACCCTTTCTAAACAGATATTTTTCTCCTGTTTGCACTTTTAGTTTAATTTTTTAATATGCTAAGCTTTCAGTAATTACTAGTTAATACTGATGGTTGATTGTGTGGCTCTTAAAATGTTATGTTGTTGATCTTTTATTTACAAGTAATTAGAGACAATTATTTATTGGTTACATTTCATGTCACATTTAATAGGCATAAGAGACTTTTGTTAATTATACAGGAAAATCTTGTTTAAAGGCAAATAGCTTGACCAGTGTATTTTTTGCAAGCTATTATTCTAGTCATAGATTAAATAAAAAGAAATCAAGACAGAAATTGTCTTCTGAGGTCTCTGATATTTATAAGGGCAGGAAAAGGGAGTGCTCAGGTATTTGCCTGTAATTTTTATTAGATTGTGATTGTATACAAATCCTTGTTACTTCCACAAGGAAGATTTGGGTTTCATTAACACCAAAATACATAATATTGCATGCATATCAACTGCTAATTTACATCTTGTCTGTCAAAAAAAAAAAAAAAAAATCTGGCTTTATGTAATGATAACCTTCCTATTTTCCTGTAGCTACTCAGTAGTGTTGATTTTATTATTTGAAGAAAAGTCACCTCCAAAGTAAATTAGAAATTTTTCTTCTGAAAATACGCATTTTGGAAAGATGGTGAAACTCTTGCGTTAAATATCACACCCACTGATGACAGCAGTGCAGAACTTCCTGTGCAGCCAGGATTTCAAAGAGCACTAGAATTGGTCAAGGGTGCTAATCTTCAGTACAGTGAAGCCTAATACCTGCATGAGGCTATCTAAGTATATTTGGTATCTAGATATTCTAGATATTTTGCACCTATTTCTATCTTGTTGCTTAATGTTGTAAAACTTCTGGTGGTACAAGGGAAGTCAGAGAAATAAATGCTCTCTGGTGCTCATTCTAATGGTTGTTTCTAATGCCATCTCAGTCTTGTGCACCATGTAAACAGAGAGTAGGGGTTTGTTTGCACATGTGCCTTTAAAAAATTTGCATTTCGTGATCTTTTTTTTTGCAAATATAAGTGTCATTTGTATTGTGGTATTGGCTCCTGAAAGGTTCACAGATCAAATACAACTGGGTGCTGTGAAAATGTGAGAAAACACGTAAGCTGTGTTGCTTTGTGAAGAAGACAAATTTCCAGATTTTATTTTGACATCTGAACAAAAACAACTTTGAAAATTTTGGATAGTTCAAGAAATCCACTTTTTGTTCAAACTGACTAGAGCTGAGGAACTTTGTGATTTGGGTGTTTTCTTTCCCATCATGCCTTAATTCCACAGGACACTAAACTGTATTTTCACACTGATTCTGAACTACTGTAATATGTTATTTAGAAAATTACTTGCATTATATCAATTCTATATACTAGCGTTAGGGAGGCTGGATTTTGTCTTCCAGAAGATAAGCATGGTTTGCTTTTTATGCTCAGCTCATCTGTTTTTTCAAGGCTTGTGCCTTTTAATACCTGGCTTATAAGTGAAACTAGTGCCTTGGCGAAATAATAGTCTCCATCTCCAGAAATGGTTGGCTTTAACATTTCATGACTTTCCTAAGGCAAAACCAAGGTGTAAAAAGGTGAGGTTTTCACATGAGAGAGTGTTCTGTTTCTCTGGAACAAAGATGGAAAGACAGCATGCTCCTGCTCAGAGGATCATGGGGCTGGGTTCCTGGCCATGTTGTGTGAGCAGACAGGGGCCCACTGGATGGTCACTGGTGGCTTTATGGAGTCACTGCACTCCTGAAAGGGAAGCTTTCTGAGTAAACACTGAAACAGGTACAGTAACGTATCTTCTACAATGCCTGAGCATGGTAAAACAGTAGGCATTGCTAGTCAGCATCCCAAATCTGAGGAAAGGTGTCTTGTGAAGGACTCATGGTGGCATTGCTGACAGTAGTTTGCAATAAGGCTTCAGGAAAGAAACCACACATCTACGAGAGTGATAAGGAAAGGGGGTGTCTGCTGGGACAGCATCGTTTCTGAAAGGGCCTTGGGGGTTATAGGGGAACTTTAAATAATTGCACTGAGAAAACATCTAAATGGAGATGTCTAGTTAAAAAGCTTGACATGGAGGGTCAGGACCTGTGAATATCTTCCAGTTACCTGGAAAAAAGTAGCCTGTTACCTCGTTCTAATTGGAAAATGGCACAATTTTTGAATGCACATCACTCCTGGAAGTGAGATCTGATCCAGATTAGTATCAGAGTGTGCTAAAGCTGCCTAAGAGCTCAAATCTCATTTAGAGATTGCCTTCATGTTCTCCCAAAAATGTCATATCACTCAATCGTTATGGTTTTTTCCCAGGTGCTGGAGACTATAAACATACTAGATGGCTTTTCAGTAATGTGAAAAGTGATCCCCCACCCCCCTCCCCCACCCCTGCCAAGATTATACTGCAAAGGGAAAACATTGGAGTTGAAAAGAATTTTTAGTGGGAGTACATGAGTCTGCCACAAATAGGATAAAGGAAAATAAAACAAAGTGGATTTATAAACCATAAAAGCGCTGTCAGGTATTTAAAATGCTAGTACTCTCTGCTGACTTTAAAGTTATACATGGCTTTTTCTTCGTCCTTCCTGTTTCTGATACTCAGTGTTTCTGACATCTTAAGAAACAGTGAGTGCTGTAATCATCCCTATACCCTTGCAAGGGCTTTGTGCCTCTCTTTGAATATATATTGGGGTGACATGAACAGGTTTTGTATGGAGGAGCTCAGCTTGTCCTTGTCATAAAAGAGACTAATACTATGCAGCCTGAGCTAAGATACAGAAGCTATTGGTATTACATGAACAATATGCAACAATTTGGCTAAATCCATTTCTTGTAAACAGGTTTTCTTAGCTTTTCAACTCTGGGAGAGATAAAGGATGAACAACCCCAGGACTTGAACTGCCAACTTTTGTCAATAGTAATAATAACAATGACGATGCAGGTGTCGGGAAGTTGGTAAGATAATTCCTGAAGAACATAAGCCTGCCTGCTTCATTGATTTGCCCTTTTTCCACAGTTGTTTCTGATGTGAAGCAGAATGACAAGAACCATAACCTTGCAGGAAATGTTGTGCCCTGTCAGCAGAAGGGTCCATGATGGTGGCCTCCTTCCCAGCCCCCGCCAAGTTTCCTTGTGCATTCCATCCACAGAAGCAACGTGGCTGGCTGTAGTCTGCAGTGTTGGCAGCTCCAGGTTATCCCCAGTGTCCTAGTGATGGGAATTAGAGTAGGTCTGATCAGTTAGTGCCATTGCAGTACAGGATTGTTTTTATTACTAATTTTTATGATTGAAACATTAAGGGAGAACCAGCTAGTTACACTATGTCAGCATCTTTCACAAGGGTGGTAGATCCACTGCTGATACTGGACATGACACAGTCACCATTGTACGTCACAACTGTCAAACGTCATCCTGGGACCATCCCTTTGCTGAGCTGCTGTAGCTCTTCTGTGTCACCTAGCTAATCTTGCCACATGAATAGCACATGAAGCTGTTTTGAAAGCTTCTAAAATAGATGGATTTGTATGTTTTCTGAAGTAGAGCTGCCCACTTTCTCCTTTCCATGCCAGCCTGGCTGGCAGCCCTGCAGTTTCTCAGCTGGCAGGAGAGAAGGTAGCAGGGTGAGGGGACATGTAGTCCAGCCCTGCAAGGCTTTCCCTGCAGATTTCCCTTCCCTTGCACAGCCTAGAGGCAGAAGCCTCTGTGTCTGCACAGCCCTTGCCTATATCTCTTGCACTTAAAGTTGTTAGGGGCTCATCTGCTATCAGATTTGATACAGTGAAATCTCTCTGGAAGAGCTGGTTCAGAGGTGGATCTTTTCCTCTTTTGTTCATCTTCACTTTATTGAGCAACTTTCTTCTATTTGTTTTGTAGTGTGACCTCTGCTTTCCCTGCATATTTTTATTTGGGAGCACTCAATTCACCATGCTGGTGACACTTGAAGTGCTTAGCGACATATGGAAATTAAGAACAATTCTGAATTGCAACATTTTCTACCTTTCAGTCCCCTAAGGCTGCTAGAAGTCACATAGCTCATTGCTTCAGCTGAATACAGGTAGTGTGTGCAACTGTTAGAATTCAAATTGTCAATGAAAGCCAATCATTACGGACAATGATGGATTAAAACTGGTTTCATAAATAACATTATGTTGTCCTCTTTAGCAGAGCAACCTAGTCATGACATTAATCTTTGGAAGCTGAAGGGGGCAGCACCATTCATTAGAAGGGGATTTCTGGTGAGGGTTTTTATGGGGGGGGCGGTGTGCGTGGGTGTTGTTTTGTTTTTAAAACGTAAGCAGAAAACTAAATGCTTCTAAACCATGTTGATTCTAACACAGATTCCACACAGCAGCTGCACTGGTTTGCAGTAAGTGATATATTTCAGAACTTATGAAATGCATTATCTGTTGAAAAATCCTCTCGCTGCTTTCCAGATTGTCAACAAGGTCTATGTCATACCTACTTCTATTAAATGTGTGCCTGGAGAAAATGCTTTTGCATTGCACACTTAAATTTTGGAAACTATTTAGAATTTACCCTTTCTTGATTTGTATTTTATTAGTGCAAAATATGGTACCATACTTAGCATGTCATTGGGTTTTGGGCTGTGTATATTTATGTTGTTCTTTATCCAGGGTAAGTTCTCCTGAGCACAACACTTCATAACAAAGCAGGAGGCTAATCACACATGCATTAGCTTCAAAGAGAACTACAGATATTCTTTTTCTTTCTGCTCTGGCTGGAGATTTAGTTTAGCTTAAAGGAAATGGAGGTGATGTTAATGAGGAGATTAAATCTCCTTTTAATCTGCATATTAGATGAGATAAATATTGAGTTAATTTACACCTAAGATGGCTTTTATTGCAATCTACATGTTTCACAGTTATATTCAATATATTTTACACACCAACTGTGTACAGTTTGGAAAAATAATGTGAAAATACATTATTTTCATGAGGAAAACAAAAGGGGGATTATTTCTGTTATCTAGATTGGTTTGGATTTGTTTTTCAAAATCTTAAAAATAATTTAAAATAATCTCTACTCATAATGTCCTAGTCTGTCTACTGGTAGCTACATATGAAAACATTAATTGCCATGTAAGTAACTGCCTACACCCAGTCTGCAAGCCCAGAGTGCAGATCATTCCTGTTAATTGCATCCTTGAAAGCTGTGGAGATATCTGCTCACCTTAACTGCTAAAAAGTATAAGAGTAAGAAAGTTCAGAGATTATGTGGTGGACTGTGCTTTGCTTTTGTGTGGAAGGAATTGCAGGAGCAAAACATGGGCATGAAGATGAAAACAGAAAAATTTCAATTGTTTGAACCATGTATCTATGAAAGATATTTCAGAAGAATGTTCAACATCTGAAAAAAACCCTCAAAACTTCAGTTTTAGAAGAAAAAATACTCACGTAGATAAACTTAAATTATTTCAATTAATTTAGACATAGATGGTTTGAAAGAACTGTCAAAGGGAAAAAAGGTGCTCTGACTGTTTTAGAATTTCTCCTTCCTCTATCTTCTCTCTACAGCTATATTTCATCTTCACAGATTTTAAAATCATCTTTGCAAATCTTACCAACATAACAATTTTATTCTCTGATTATTTTCTGATGATAATCTTATTTTTGTAGAAAGGGAATGTGTTTTTGTGTAGCACAGAGCATTTCAATCAAACTTCATAGTGCAATGCACTACTTGTGTCTCCCCATACATTAATCATAATGTGAAACAACCTTCATGAAATGACTAACATTTTTAGGTATTTTGTAAAATGATGGGCATATTGTTGCACAATTTGACTTTTTCACTTTTCCACTACATTAAATCTTGGAAATGTCAAGCGTGTTGTCAAAAGCCTATCAATAAAAAAAGAAAGAAGAAGTATTCTGAAGTGTAGCAGTACTGCACATTGTTTTCTACATTCCATTGCAACTGTTCAGTCTACTGTGGGAAACAGTCTTAACACCAATTTCTGATTAGAATAGTAAAAAATGCATACATCTTCTTTCAAATTTTATAGATAATCCTCATTGTATTTCATCTATTTGGTAAGGGATGTCCAAAGCTTATCATGGTATTCCAGCTGAGATCTTGCAAGTGCTGGGCAAGAGCAACGCTGGGATTATGTCTGCTCCTGATATTTATGCTTCAAGGGTAGTGTCATGTTTTTGCTCATGTGCATCTGGCAATCCATTATAGCCTTGTATTCTCTGTTGAAGCACTCCTATACAACTACTTGTGCCTCATTCTGTATTTGTGCAGTTAATTGTTGGTGCCAGAATGGCATATTTTGAACTTCTTGCTACCAAATTGTGTTACAGTTTCAGACTGTTTCTTCCAATTTTACGGTATTAACACATAAGCTTGTGTCACAGAATCAGCCTGCCTACACAGGGTACTTCAAATCTGTTCTCATGATCAGGTGTGCAAACGTAAACCTAATTGTTACTGTTCTCAGCTATCCTGAGGGCCACTTATTCACTTGGAAACAACATCTCTACCACAACTCAAATTTGAAGAGACCTACATATTCTGAGGGTCTTGTTCTGTAGAAAGGAAACAGTTTTAGAGGACAGTTAAACACAACTTTCATTGGAAAGTTCATGATGGTAGCACCTATGTATTGCTGTGAGGTATTTATTGAATATTTTGGGTCTGATAACAGACTCACCAGGAAAGTAACAGAATATCTGCTCTGGTTAGCATAAGTATAGCAAGCTACACTTTAACAATGTTTTACAATGTTCTTAGCGTAAAATGGAGAAACTGTAAAAATAATTTTCTTGAACAAGTAATTCTAAAGAAGACAATCTGTCTCCTTTGGAACATGAAACTAATGCAAGTGCTTCCTTAATCTTCAAGCTGATGAGGCAATGCAGGGGAAAGGACATTTTGAATATTTGCCATTATTTAACTTTTTTACACTTTCGCTACATAAACAACCTCACAAAAATATAACAAAACCTTCATAAAAAATGGAAGTTTAACTTTTAAATAAATGAAATATTATGCCTGGTGCTTCATTCCTCCCCTCTCCCACTGAAAAATACCTCTCACTCTTTTTAGGATTGCCTCTGAAAAAAAGAAATGGTTTTCATAAACATCTACTTCACCAAGCTTTAGGAGAGACAATTGGGAAATAATAGTACTATCAGATCTTGCAAAAACTTGCAACTGTCTTCCAGTTCAGAAGTAAGAATATCTCTGCTACTACATCATCTGTAGGATCTCCTATCTTTGGTCTTCTCTCCAGGTATCATTTTCTAGCCTTGCTTCACTGAACTGCTGAAGTGCTTTCTATGTCCCCACAGTCTTTCCTTGCAAGAGAGAGGAAAAAATGCTTTGTACTTTCTCCTTTCACTACCATGTGTGCAGATAAAAATTAACCTGTCTGAATGCAATAATAGCAGAAGTTGTCATTGTATACTTGTGCAAAGTATAATTTAGGAGGATGATTATGTAGCCTTTACAGACAGGGAAAAATATTTCCATGTCTCAGCAAAATCTTTTAAAACAAATACATCTGCATTTGGGATGATTCAGAGTATAGTATGTGAAATAAATCAGGTGTAAAGGCTATAACAAGCATCATAAAAGATTCAGAAAGATATTGAATTGGTCTGGATGAAAAGAAAACATACATAAATCACTAGGCTTCAATTAACGTTTTGTCAGGTTTGTCTCTGGATTTTTTTTTTTTCTTACTTAATAATGTTCACTGAAAAAAGCATCAAGTTAAAAAGAGACATGGGGAATTTTTCCAGGCTACATCACAGATGTCGCAGATGTCACAGACTGTCAGGAACAGCTGAGAGTGATAGAAAGCATGGTAATAATTTTATGTTGCTTTTATGTACCTCCCCATTCCCTAATGCACTTATTTTCTGTTCTAGAGCAAAACTGGCCAACACTTTAAAGACATACTTGCATCCCCTCAGTTATGGCCTGTTTTATTTCAGCAAGTAGTAATCTAAAGTCTTAAAAATGTATATATTGCTATAACATTCGTATGTATTACTATTAGACTTTCAGGAGCGGTTCAGATGTATATTTAATTTTTAAAAAATAAAATAAAATAAGAAATAAAGTCCAAGTCTTATTGGCTAGATTGTGTATTGCTGTTGATTCTTTTTGCTTCATCACAACAAATGAAAGAACAGCAATCTGAGTTTTACGGTTTTGAACTTTGCCATTATCAATGCAATCACCTTGCTGTATTTGTCAGAATATACTGACAAATATATATATTATATACTATAATCTACTTGGGTTTTAAGTGGAAATTGAGGCACTGATAAAATAATTTTTTTAAAGAAAAAGAAAAAAGTTTTTTTTTAGACTGTTTTTCCACACAGAAGGTTACACCTTTATAGCTTTGACTCATGCATTGCCTTAAGAGAATGATGTATGCCTATATACTCTTCAAAATAAAAAAAGAACAGCCTTTGAGTTCGATAAAATCTGCTTGTAAAAATAAAAGCTATTGAATATGAAAAGGATACCAAGGGAATCAAAGTGGTGGAAGGTTATAAAGTGAAATGGTTATTGAGCAAGGCTCATTTTAAACACTTGCATTAAAATTTAAAGGAATTAAATGATCATGTATTAATTATCCACATAAATAGAACATATGAGCAAGAACATGGAAAATGACAGTAGACTAGCGATTACTTCTGCTCTCCCTCTCTAACAAAGCAAAGCTTTAAAATATTTCTGTAGTTTTTAATTTAAAAATTAATTCCTAAAAGATTAAAGAAAGTCTCAGTGATGCAGACCAAAATGTTTCCACATAGATTTTTGTGAGCAGCCCAACTTGGCCTTGTGAAGAAAAATGAATCTAGTTCTTTAGCGTTCAGATATATAACAGCTTACTTTATCGCCTATTTCTTGTGAAGGTTAATGATTGCAATTTTTACACTGAACTTTTAATTAAGGTGTCTTTTATTCTGAAGATTTCCGTTTAACTAAGAATCAGTGTCTTTATGCCACATGAACCAAGCCTGTTATAGAAATAGTTCTTACACTTTGTCACTGCTCTCTTGAAACTTAGTGTTTTCAGTTTTGTTTCTAACTTTATAAATATCTCAGTGCCTGAAGCAGCAGATGGGGGGAAAATGGCACAGTAATGTGTCTCAAAGTTCTTGCATTGCTATGTCTCTTTCACATTTTAAAAATTCAGAGCTAAAAAGACCTCCCTCAGCCACGAATATGAGAAAAAAAACCTGTCCTCCTTTATTAACCTCTGAACTTTAAATAAAAGATAACATTCTAGGAAACACAAAAAACCAAATATGTGCATCTCTCAGACCCATATTTTAACAAAGGTATAGCTCTTTGATTCTGGACAGGTGTTCATGAGATATCTCTTCATCAGTGTAAGAAACTGAATTCTGAAATGTATTTTCTCCTTTCTCCAAAGACATGGATTTGCTTTGGCCAGAGACAGGCCAAGATAAATGGTAAAAGAAAACAAGCAGAGTATTTTTCTGGGTTTTAAGGAGGCAGGATAATAGATAATATAGAAGCTGGACAGGAAAGTGCAAGGTTTACTAGTAATGTGTAAAAATGCGGATATTGCCATATATGATGCGTAAAAGCAGCAGGTGGAGAATTTACTAGTTTATCTCAGAGGGACTAGCTGGCTATGTGCTGTTAAATAACAAACACTGAAGAAGCTGGAGATGATAAAGGAGAGTGGTATAAAAAGCAATGAAACACAGTTTAGGCTAGATAGATCTGACCTTTCAAATAAGGTAGCAGCTTTCTAGATGTAAACTTCTGGTCTGCTTATTTCTGGGAAGCTGAGTCTGTACACACTGTAGAAAAATGTTATTGAAGCTGATGAATTCTGAAATGGTGAACTGGTAAGGAGATAGCTGAGAATGTGAACCAGAGAGGACTCTCTGGATAAAAGGAGAGTAATCACAGAGTTCTTGAAATAAAGGTTTTGGGATCACACCTTTGTCTTCTTCAATGATGTTGATTTCAAGGTGGGAACAGGGCAAAGAAATTTCCTGTCAATAAAGTTGAAATGATCAAAAAAGAGGAGAACTGGAGCATTGTGTAGGAGGAATGGGTTGTTCGAAGAGTAACAGAATTACTAGGCTTAAATTAATGTTATAAATTGCAGGGTTGTGCTTTTGTGGTATAACAAAAGAATTTCTACTTTGTGTGGGAGTGCTTTGAGGGAAGTGACAGAGATGAAACTGTTGTATGTGTTTGTCTGTTGCAGGATAGCTGTGACCACAAAGCTGTAGACTAGATGGAAGAAAGGAATGTGAATCTGCTGTTGTACTGGGGTAGGTGTTTCAAGGAGAGAGTGCCTTGTAAAAGGCTTTGATGAAATGTTAATCTGAATGATACATAAAATATTATGTTTCATATTCAGAAAATATTTTGATCTAGGAAAGGAATGCCTGTTTTAGGGAGGAAACTTGACCTAAGTAACTATTTTTAACTTAGTCAAATAATTTCTTTTTGGCTTTTGTATTGCACATCAGAGACAGCTGCAATTTCAGTTGAATGGATCTTTGAGAAAAGGTAGGACTTAGGAGGTTCCTAGGCAAGGATGGATCCTTGCTAGCATTCTGCAGAGGGGATTTGGCTGTTTGAGCTGGCTGCTCTTCATAAGAAAAGACATCTGTTCTGCCCTTTGTGGAATTTGCCTATGACACTAGAGCCTGGGATGCATGTTTTTCACATGCTGAAATCAAAATGCAAAAGTGTAGTAAATAAAACAATGACAGCACTAAATATTAGACTTACACAATGCATTTAGAGATTAAAGGAGGATATTGCTGTCTCTAGGCAAATACATTGTATCTGTGTACTGCAATCTCTGCAAATCTCATGAGGAGGTAAGTTCAGAAACTCCACTATGTGCATATATGGCTCAGGCAGGGACATAAGTTGAAAGGTTTCCTATGCTGTGTCATTCTCCAAAACTTTTATCCTCCCAAAAGGATCAAAGTTAATTGAACTATATTACAACTAACTGCAGTTATTAATCAAATGGGTTCTTTGGTGTTTCTTTTTTTTTTTTTTCTTATAATGAAGGAATTCGTATTTTTAACAGACTGACTTCCTTATTTGGCATTGAATTTGTCACCATGGCAGTTACAACCTCAAACAAAATGTTTGGTTGAAGGAAATATAGTGAGAAGAGTCAGTGTGAATATTGAAAAAAATTTTTATCCAAAAAGAAAATATTCCTTTTGTCTTCCAGACTTACTAAGTTTTATGAGCTTTTATGTAGATTTTCAAATTTTATTCTTATTATAAACAATTGCACAGTCCTGTATTGAAACTAGAAGTTTCTTGCCATAGGTCAGTTCTGGTTATAAAATATACTTGTTTTTATGTGGTCCCAAATGCCTTGCGCCATGGCTTTTCTAATGCAGTAAAGTGTGAGAGTAGCCTAGGGATTTCCTAACCATGTTTAATGTCAAGAGAAGTATTTTCTTTAGGTCTCCTGTCACTGTCAGCAACAAAGCAGCAAGTAAGAAGCTCTGTAGCTCTTCTCCCTGTGACATCTGCAGCAGACAAAATTCTAAAACCCTCAATTCCCAGTCATGAATGAACTATAAAAACAGTGTCAGATATGAAAATTGTCCCATCATATTTTTTCACAGTTCTTTTTGACAAAAGCCAGGCAAGTCTCATGAATACACATTTTCTATAACCTTATACATTATGTATCAGGCTATAGTAGTAGTGTTGAGAATTACTTGTCCCTAGTAAGGGTCTATGAAAATGCATAGTTGGTGAACAAACTAAACCCTAGGAATAGTATATACTTTTTTACATATTGTATTACCAGCTGCTTAGTGAGTAAGAGCAGATACATCAATTCAGCTCTATTCTTCTGAAAAATCTCCTGATATAATTGTATGTGATAGAACACTTTATATTTTCCTATTATACACTATAATTTCATGTTACCCAAAACCATTCAGAGAAGTCTGAACAAATTCCCACCAGACACTGTACCACCAAATGTACTAGAAATGTGGTAAGAACTAGTGTTAAGCTGTGTTAAATATGGTTAGTTGTTCATCATATCACATGATGTTTTACAAATGGCAGGCATCTTAACCTGGATTAATAGTATTTTACAGTATTACTGTAACATGCTGGGACATAGCTTTTCAGTCTCCAAGTATCAGCTTTTTAAACCTGTGTATTGATTAGCTCTATGAAGGTGTTAGGAATTTCTTGCAAAGAAATACTATTAATCTTTTGTGCATAGATTGGGTTCTATCTGTCTGTAAACATCAACAGGAATACCAACAGGATGATTGATTTCCAAGGAGCAGGAAAAAAGCAAGTACAGAATGTGGCTTCTAGACTTCGCAGTGCTTCCTGTCAAGAGGGTATAAAAGTCTAGGGTAAGGATCCATTAGAGGAAGTTGCAGGAAATTCCTCATCATTGTTAGTCAATGAAGATTTATGGTGTTTGCTTCTGTAATAATTTACTGTTTGATATCATTTGACTAATGCAGACATAAACCAGCTGAGTTCTCAGTTTAATTGAAATGATAAGGCAGTTTTCAACTGCTTTTAGGTGTCACTGATAATTTACTCATGTGATTATGATTTAACTTTTCCCTGGCTGCTACTACTCCAGTGGGAACTAAGAATATTACAGAAGTGAAAGTATAAATTAGCTACAGACAAACAACATATGCTTACATCTACTCTATAGAGAGACAAGTATTTTCAGTGAAACCCCATCCAACTTGTTGATCTCTGTTTGGCTAAGGAAAATACTTAAGCTATTTAAATCAGGAAACACTTTTGCCTATGCAGCTGTTTGGTATGAAGTGTCATGGGGCTGCAAAGTGTTGTGGAGTCCCAAGACAGTTCCATAACTACTAATAATGATTCATTAAATACAACTACAATACTTCAAATATAAAAAACCCATTACTTAAATTAGTATGGATGGAGCTCCTTGGTCTAACAACTACTGCCTGAAGTAGAGGAGTGATAAACACTTTGGCCCCAAGTAACTGTAGCATTTATCCTTGATAGTGAACTCGGCTCTCACAGAAAATGCTGCCAGCTTTAGATATGATGAAAGAGCTATGGTTTTTCCTTCAAATTCATATGGCTTTAAAGCAGAAATGTAACCCGTGCACCAAAGAAAAGCAGAGCCAAGATGAATTTCTGCCCTTGTTAATTCTGAGACAGTACCACAGCTTTCCAAAGACTTGCTTTGCTGACTGTTCAATGCCAAAGCTATCAAAAGCATCAGGGAAAACTCAAAGAGTGACTGTTTAGCAGCAGATATTTCAGTGATGAGGAAGGGTGGTAGGGGAGGCTACAGAGAATTAACTAAAGGGTGTGAAAAGTGTAGAAGTGATGTCTTTTCCAGCAACTATCAGGTGTGGCAGGAACATAACCAACACTTATTTATCCTTGGCAAAGTTATTTGGCCTGCCACTGCAGATATTTTTATTCTGGCAGAGCATGCATGTGTCAGATATAGAAAGTTCATTCTTTTATACACAAAGGACAGGGAAACAAGAAGTGCAGCAAGTTCATGTTCTCTAGGCAAATGGCAATAAACAATAAATAGGGCATCTGGGTACAGCCGTATTCATTCACTTGCCCACACGTACAGGTAGTACTAATAAAAACAATTGTAGAAGACAAGGTGATCTGAGCTTGTGTCAAGCAGAGCCTGTGGTTGATTTATGTGGAGTGAGCAGCAGTGTCACAGCAGGGTATAATTTTGTACTGAAACAATGCAAAAATTGGACAGTTTTTGTGGCCTTGCAGTGACCCAAGTCATGAAAGCAGGTAGGGAAGTTTACAAGTATAAGAGAGTTCACAGATCTGTACATGTTCTAACTGAAGATTGTGTGATTTATTTATATTTTTAACAGTCTGTTAGTGCCCAGTGCTATGAATTATGCTTTCTAAAACAGATTGGGCAGGCATTTAACTTACACTTTATGTGGTTCAAATCAAAATACTTTTAAGGGAATTTGATTAAGATGACTAGTTTAGGAGAACATGCCTCATGTGGAATGATAAATCACTGAGTGCTAGCATATGCCTCACAAAAAATCCCCTGAGTGCTACATGGTATAGTGTAATTTCTTTACCTGATTCTTTCAAACCACTTTTAGGCTCCAGAAAACTGGTAATTTTAGTTATCAATAACTGTAATGATAACTCAGCCAATCCTATTAACTCACTATATATGTATATTGGGCTATAGTATCTTATATCCAGAAATTCATATTTATGTGAAATTACCAATTTACACTATTTCAGGTAGAATGAGTACTTTGTATGTGAAGCAGAAAGAAATCAGCAGCATCTTAAATTCATCTCTAAGACAGTAGTTTTCCTTCTACTATGACTGAGTTAAAAATACAGTTTTGAAAATCTCTTAAAAAAATCTTGAAAATTATTTAAACAAGCATTTAGCTTCTTAAAACTCTTCATCATGCTACTTACAAGAACACTGAATAGAATTTCAGTCTTTAAACTGAACTGTTTCTGAGAAAGAACGACCATGTTTTGTGCAAACTTAGCTACTGTATTTAGCAAGTGGTGTTGTATTAGAGATCTCAAAAAATCACTTCTTGTTGCTTTATTTCAATAAGCTTTCAAAATGCAGAGAAAGTTGTCACATTTATGTCTTCATTCTGTAGGAAATTGCTAATTTCATTAACAGACTACTGAAGTCAACCACTTTATTTAAAGCTGTGAGGATGACTTTATGGTGGCAACAAGAACTTAATCACTTTTCGGTTAAGCTTGAATGGTGAAAAAGATGTTGAATGTATGCATATGAACCTCCAATGCATAAGGTTCCCTATTGTTTTCTTCTGACATTTTAAAATACTTTAAGCCAGATTGCAGTAAATCGAAGAAAAATCAAGTAATTCTGGTTATGAACTAGTCTTTCCTGTAATATATATTTGCATTTGTGTTGAAGAAATCCCCAATCGTGATAGAAATAGATACACAAACATATGAGTTGCTCTTGCTGCAGTTAGATCTGTTTCTTGAGGACCTGAAATCTTCCTGCCTGAATTTGTAACAGTTACTTTGGTCAGTGTGTAACTACAACGCAGTGTTACTACTGTTTTCCTAATTATTCTTGGCCTGTAGCTCCTTTGCTGGTTGTGTGAAGATTGTTATTTATTCTCAGTGAAGTTCAGACTCTTGAGATGAGCCTAAACTGTGTGGGAGAAGTAGAATTTGGAGTCAGGGTTATCTGTAAGGTCCTCAAGGTCAGGAGCAGGAATGAAGGAGGGGGTCTGGAGGAAGTGGGTACAAGCAAGACCACTGACTTGGGCACTCTTGGGAGGCAGAGCCTCATATTGAGAGAAGTGCTGGTTGTCCACTGCAAAGGTCTATGGGGTCTTAGAGCTGGGAGTGAGGTAGTATAGATACCAAGAGGAGTGGACACTTTGTGAAAGAAATGAGAGTCTGGTAATAATATGTTCCTTTCTCTATTTGTGACAAAAAATACCACCCAGTAAGAATAGATCTGCCTTCGCATGGTGGTTCAAGGAAGTAGACATAAATGAGATATAGGTAAAGTCTATTCAGCTGTTATACGGCTAAGGAAAATTCACCTCCAAAAAAGGGCAGAAAATTGATTGGGACATTGCTTCTTGATGTAATCTGAACAGCTGCTCCGTCACTATTTATGTCTGAAACTGTTTTATTTTAGCATGAGTGTAAAATTCTGCCTATAGGAATAATCAGACAATTGCACAGGATGATTAATTATTTTTAGTCTCTTGTTTTTGCAGTAAACTAAGTTGTCATTTCTTGGTAATTTGTTAACATACAGGATAGGGATGTTGCAGTGGTTTAAATCCGGCTAGTAAAATATCACAAAGCTGCTCTCACAGGTTCCCCCTCCCCTCATCCAGCCTCCAGCAGAGGGGAAGAATCAGAGGTAAAAGACAAGGAAGCCCATAAAATTGAGATATGAACTATTACTAATTGGATCTAAATGAATATATACAAATATGACTCATAATGACTAATTAAAATAATAGAAGATAAAACATATGATACAATATGGTACAATTGCTCACCACCTGCTGACCAATGAAAATCCAGGTCCTGAGAAGTGAGAGTCAGAGCCAGAGAGCCCAAAAGCCACAGCCTGAGAGTGATTTGCACAAACCCTATCAGCGACAGCATGACTGAGAAAACTAACAGACCCAGCAACTCAGTCCTGAACAAGCCAGCACAGGAATTAACAAAGCAGCTAAAAAGGGAGTTAGAGAGAGTATTAGCAAGCGTAAGTAAAAGTGAAAATGTAATGTCCTCCCGAACCCACACCCTGCTTATGTACTGAGCATGACGTGCTATGGGATGAAATCCCCCTTCGGTCAGTTTGGGTTGGCTGTCTGAACTGTCTGTCCCCACGCTGCTTGTAGCCAGAGTTGGGAACACAGCTGCAGTGTCAGAAGCTGAGAAAGACCTTGAATTTGGTGCAGGCATTCCCCAGCACCAGCTAAAAAGACACCTTGTCAGTGCTTTTCTCAGGGTAAATCCAGGAACAGAGCTTTATATCAGCTACTGTAAGGAGAGTTAACTCTTTCCTGACTAAGCTCAGCACAGATGTTCTTTCAGTATCTTTCCTGCTACATGTATTTTGGAAACTAAGTCAACTTCGTAGCAGAGTGGCATTGAATGAAAGGACCTGGATTATTAAAATTTTTCTTCCCTTAACGGGGCCAAAGCACACCAGGCTGCCTGGGAAGGCTGCATTCCCAGTGTCCCTACACACCAATAATGAGAGGCGTTATCTTCAACACTCATTTTCATCTACTCTCAACTCAGGTTAAAATGTTGCTGTGTTTGAAAGGATTGACATGCTGATGTGACAACTGACACATGTGACAGTATGTGCAAGACATGCCTTCTATACTGAAATACATATTTCACATTGCTCATTATGTATTGGGTGAGGCTCCCACATTTCTGACTAAGATTACCAGAAAACGTGTATGTAGCATATAAAAATATGTTTTGGAGTTACACCTCATCTGTATAATCTAATACTTTTGGGATATGTCATTCTTACTTCTCTGAAGAGTTTTTCTGGGGATGATTTTTCAGTGGGAAATCACGGGCAAAGGGCTAAACTCCTGATGTTCTGGTAGGACAAAACTTCTAGGTGGGTAAAAGTACATTTAGTAACTGCTGAAGCAATTGTCTCTGAAAACTAAATCTGTGTATACAGACCATGTAGAATAGCTAATGACCAGCCTAATTAACACCCCAAAACTTTGTGCATGACTAATATTCAAACAAGCTTTTGAAACTAGGTAGGAACCTATTAAAAGCAGTGTGGATATAGAGAAACTTTAATCAGTTTATTAATCAGAAGGCGTTTACAAAGATGTTAAGGTGAGTTGCTTTGAATACTTACAGTGATGCGTTTGCCAATGGCAAGACTAATTTTTCTGAAGTTAGGTTGTGGGTAACATGAATGTCCTAAAAGAATAAAAATCATACTACTTAACTTGAATTTAATACCAAACCAAGGTAACACAATCAACATCATCTTTCCTTACAACTCTGCAAGTAAGTACATTTGTGAGGAGGGTACCATTTTTTCTTAGTAAATGTAAAATTTGTTATATGGCAGCATGCATACTTGTGCTGTTCACTTTTAAAACTTTTTACTTAGGAGATCAGCACTTCAATTACTTGATTTTCTTTGAAGAAACAGTTGCCCATGCATCATATATGTGTTTAAGGTCTTTTCTAATACTGGATCAATTATTTTGTGTATTTTATCATTTGGAACAATTAACTATTTGGTATATAATTTCATATATCTAAAATAATTCATCTCAATATTGCTAAAGAGTAATTTCTGAACAGTCCTGAAGGGATTATAGAAAATTTCTGATTTCTTAACTCATTTCTCAAACACATATAAGGTATGCTAGAATTACTGTTAGTTCTTGTAAACATTGCTGCTTCACTGTTCTGTTTGGATCTCTCTGATATCTTATCCAGACTGTCTGCACTCAAAGTCTATGTAGATATTTTTCAGTGGATTGAAGTGATGTTCTGTAACTTAGAATGATTAAATTGATAGTGATTTATGGAGAACAAGAGCACTTACGCATTCTGGTAATCATAATGTGGAATATGAATTGCAAAACATACCTACCACATTGTCACAATTTATATTACTAACATAACATAGAATTGTGATGACTTTTTCTTGCAAAAGATCATAAAAAGAAAAGAAACTGTGACTGATTAATAAACAGTGTAATGAGTGTAGAAAATGGTAAAATTATTCCATTCTCACTATAATCTTAATATGGTAATCTTTGCAAGAACGTCTAAACTACTCTTCTCGATATGCCAAACTTATGCTGTAGTATGCCAGCACACTTGACAGTATGGTCACAGCACTGGAGTAGCCTTATTTCTGTTTTGGTCGTAGGAAAAAGTAAAAATTGTGTCAGAGAAATTTACTGAAAGCAAAGTGGACAAACAATATGTAATTTTTAATTATTTTACATATTTTTAAAGATCTACAGTTTGGTGATCTGTATGCTGTACTTAAAAAAAAAATACACTTCAAATATATCATTATCTATCAGTATAATCATTCCTTTGTCCTATGCTTTAGTACCTATCAAATTGATACTAAAATCTCATCTCCAATTAAATTCTTGATGAAATGAGAAGTTTATCCTGCATTTCTCTCTCACACCTTCATTATGGGAGGGAATGGCATTGTTTCAGCCCTGAAAGAGTCCCCAGCAAACACCGTGGTGCTCATCTCTTTGGGTGGTGCAGAGGGGGAACAAGAAGCCTCATGCTGGTGCCTTGGGCTGAGCCAGTCTGACAGTGTTTGGGGTAAAGGTTCCAGCTGCTGCCCTTCCTTTCAATTGACTCTCTTAGTAAGGAGAAGGCCTGCTGAACTTTTTCTACTTGCCTCTTAATGTGACCCAGGGTCATGCAGGATGCACAATAATTGACTGCTCTACAGTGTGTGTTTAAGAGTAGTTACATAATACCAAAAGTGGAGAAGACTGCTTTAGATACAAGTCCAGAACAGGAGGAGAGTATACTTTATACTTGGCTAACTTAATTATTTGCACTTAAGAGGCACTGTTAAAGACATACGCACTGCCTCTGGACTCTAGGCTGTTTTATTTGATTTTACCAGAATCTTTTTTTTTCTCTATCTCTCCTTTATCAGACAATAATATTTTTTCATCAGCAGGTGCTACTTTTTTTTTTTTTTTAATCTGCTTAATTTAGTGACAGGTTGTCAACTAAACTGCTATTTGATTGTAAGCAATAAAATAATGCATAAGGTGTCCTTAGTACATTAATCTAATTTAACTAATAAAAACATCTGTCATTACGATCCATTTAAACAGTTACAGTGTTGTCAGATTGTTCACAAGTTGTCTAAGTCTTTACATATTCCATCTTCATCCATTTAGTAACATTATTTAAAGCTGCAAAATTTACTAGTCTCTTTAATACAAACACTCTGATGCCTGGTACTGGTTACATTTTCACCTATCTGAAAACTTCAGTGAATAGGTATGCTGGTAGAGACAGTTAGCTCAGTTTTAGCAAGGGATGTTTAATTTCCATTTTTGTAATTCAAACAGAATTGTGCCCACTGGCATAAGAAAACTCTATGGTTTATTTCAATATGACATTTGCTTCTAGATAAATTTTGCTATAAAAAGATTTCCTCATTTTCTGTTCTTCTACCTTCATTGACATATTTTTATCTGCTTGACCATATAGTGGATATTTCATTAAATAAACTATATCTGGGAAAATGTCATACAGTCACCTGGAATATATCCAAACACACCTTAGCAGAGTTATCTCCAAGCCTTCCCTTGGCTCAAGCCACGTGATGTCAGTATTCCCTAGTAATGTTGTTGGCAGGCAGGACTTATTAAATTACCATGTTACAACATGAATATTCTTTGATTGTGTTTTGTTGGCTTAAGGAATCTAACCTGTGAAAAATCAGTAACTAGGTACAAAGGTAAATTTTGATTTTGATGCAACATAATAGTTGATAACATACCTATTGTGAAAACCAAAATTAAATATTTGTTATACATATATACTTGAAATGAACTCTTGTTACTTTATTGAAAACTCTCCTATATGATTCCAAGAGAGCTCTCAGGGAACTGGTGAAATGCTAAAGTTAAAAACCCAATTCTGTGGTGAAGGCAAATGGAAAAATCTTTAAAGCATTCTTAGACTTGTCTTTTCAGAAAGACTGCGACTATCACAAATGTTATAGCCACTACATATTCATTGTTTATTGTTTATTAATTTTAAATATATCAACCTTGCAGAAGAAAAGTCATAGTAATCTTTCCTAAGAATGATGTTTGCTTCTTTCATAAATGCCACTGGATTTTTACTAACCCTGAACAGGCTGTTCTTTATAGCTGGTACGGACTTAACAATGGGAAAGGCTGGCTGCTTCTTTGTAAAGTGTGTTATTTATTAAATTTTGAAACTACCCTAATCTAAATGTAGTGTGTGGGTGTTTTGGTACTTTTTGTCATAAGTTACAAGTTCTATAGCTCTTTTAAGTAATAGTAGACCTGACAAGGATAGGAACTGAAAATGGGTCATCACTGGAAAAATAAGGAGGGGGAAATCCCAACCCTAACCCTAACTCACACCAAAAAAAGTAACAGTGCATTAGTTCACTGTGAAAAATTACTTTTTCTTTGCCTAACAAAAATAAGAACAATATGAAGAAATATTTCTTCTTATAGTTCCATGTATTTTAAACTCTTCCATATGCTTTAAACTGGATTTTAAACTGGCTTTTTATTTTGGGGGAGCATCCTTAAACTATCTTTATTAATGGCTCTATAATTCAAATTTTAAGTTGCCTGTAACAATTGCCATTTGTTAAAACCTTCTGCAGTGTGTTTACATGTGTTGTGGTGCCACCAGCACAATGTGGCAAGGTTTTGGTGGGGAGGACTACTAGGGATGGCTTCTGTGAGGACCTGCTGGAAGCCTCCTCTGTGTCCGACAGAGCCAATGCCAGCCAGCTCATAGACAGACCTGTCAATGACCAAGGCCAAGCCCATCAGCGATAGTGTTAGAGCAGGCTGCTCCCAAAGGACGGCACCTTGTGGAAGGGACCCCATGCTAGAGCAGGGGAAGTGTGTGAGGAGTCCTCCCCTGGGGAAAGAGGAGCAGCAGAGACAACATGTGATGGACCGACCACAAGCCCTGTTCTCCATTCACCTGCGCTGCTCGAAGGGAGGAGGTGGAGAAAGGTGGAGCAAAACTGAGCCTGGGAAGAAGGGAGGAGTGAGGGGAAGGTGGTGTAAGATTTTAGTATAGTTCTCTTCTACTCATTATGTGAGTGCCAATAGATTGTAGAATCATAGAATCTTTTAGGTTGGAAAAACCTTTAAGATCATCAAGCCCAACTGTTAATCCAGCACTGCCAAGCCCACCACTAACCATGTCCCTAAGTACCACATCCGCAAGTCTTTTAAATCCTCCCAGGGATGGTGACCCCATCACCACCCTGGGCAGCCCATTCCTGTGGCTGACAGCCCTTTCAGTGAATAAATTTTTCCTAATATCCAATCTAAACCTCCACTAGTGCAACTTGAGGCCATATCCTTTTGTCCTATCACTTGTCACTTTGGAGAAAAGACCAACCCCCACCTCTCTGCACCCTCCTTTCAGGTAGTTATAGGGCGCGATAAGGTCTCCCCTGAGTCTTCTCTTCTTCCAGCTAAACACCCCCAGCTCTCTCAGCCGGTCCTCACAGGAATTGTGCTCCAGACCTTTCCCCAGCTCTGTTCCTTTCTCTGGACATGCTCCAGCCCTTCAGTGTCTTCAGTGAGGGGCCCAAAACTGAACACAGTACTCAAGGTGCAGCCTCACCAGTGCCCAGTACAGGGGGACAATCCATTCCCTAGTCTTGCTGGACACACTGTTCCTGATGCAGGCCAGGATGGCATTGGCCTCCTTGGCCACCTGGGCTCACTGCTGGCTCATACTCAGCCTCTGTCAGCCAACACCCCCAGGTCCTTTTCCACTGGGCAGGAACCAGCACTTGGCCTTGAACCTCATACTGTTGACCTCAGCCCATCAATCCAGCCTGTCCACATCCCTCTGAAAAGCCTTCCTAGCCTCAAGTAGAACAGCACTCCCACCCAATTTGGTCTCATTTGAAAACTTACTGAGGGTGCAGAACTAAGTTAATTTTCCCCAAGTTGACTCTGTTTTTCCTGTGACAGTAATTGCTGAGTGATCTCTCCCTGTCATCTCAATCCACAAGCTTTTCATTATACTTTTCACTATCTCAGCTGAGGAGCAGAGTGATAGAGTGGCTTTCCACCAGTGAGGATCAATCCATCACCTTAAGTCTTCAGTAAAATATTAGTAAATCTTTCATCCTTAACAAGGGCTGGTTTCAAAGAGTTGCAGAAGAACCTTGGGAGTTGTTCAGTGACTGTTTTGAAATAGCACACAAAAAATAGATGCAGATAAATGCAATGTGATTAACAAGAGTAAAATGTTCATATTTGAAAGGGTGAGTGAGTAACATTGACTAATACCACTCAGTTGCAAGGTAGTTCTAGAAAAACGCAGGCCAGAAAATTAAAGTTCTAGAAAAATGGTAGCTGGATTTACAGTCGTTGATTAAAAGAGATCAGTTATTAGATATTAAAAAAGAAATAGAGAACGAAACAGAGGAACCTCATAATACAACTGAATAAATCTGTGATCCATCAGCATCTTTACTGTGTGTGGTTTTGCCACATCAAAAATGATATCACAGAAATGAAAAAAGGTCAGGGAAAGTAAGCAAGGATGATCAAAAGCATGAGATGGCTTAGGGACTGTGAACAATTAAGTTGGCTAGGGCTCTCCAGCCTAGAGAAGAGACAACTGGTAGCAGGAGAGGCAAATAAGAATGTGTCCCATGGATTGCATAGTACATGGATTGACAGTTCAGTGCTTTTTATGAGCAGGGAATAGAAACAAAGTGAGTAAGAAAAGCATCAGAGCAAACAAGCAACTTCTTCACACCGTGAGTAATTAAGCTTTGCAGAACTTGTAATCACAGGATGTTCTGGATGCTGAAAACTTACCTTGATTCAAGACAAGCTCATGGTAGATAAATCCATTGTGACTTACTAAATACAGAGAAAACAACTTTTTTTCAGAGTCCTTGAAATACAAATTGTTGAATAATGGGAAGGCAGCATAGAGTACTTCTCTTACACCTGTACACATCTCTAGGTATTTGTTCTTGCTGATGCTATAGACAGGTTAATGGACCAGATGAACCTTCGGCTTGATTATGTCTCTGTGTTCTTATGTCTTGTACACTTCAAAATTCAACTGTTACACTAGTGACTAACTCAGGAATTTAAACCCCTTTCTACTGAGCATTTACACACTTGTTTTTTTCTGTATTTATCACTGTTGTTTCTGCAGATCTAGGAAGCATACTGATGCTGCTTTTCTCTGTTATACAAGTGAATAGGCTCTATTTTCCCTCCTTTTAATACTACTGAAGGAGGATGATGTCATCAGATCGATTCTTCTAATCATCCAGAATATGTTTCAAAAACTGGAGTCAGGACACCTCTTCATAGAATCACAAAAAATAGTCAATACAAGTATGACCTGAATTTCCTTTGTTACTATAATATGCGTTGTTTGTTTTGACTCTAGTACTCAGATGAAGATAGCATTCAACAACTGATATACCCGTGCATTTCAGAAATAGTCATGTCTTGGTTACATACCTGAGACACGGATGAAAATAGTATCAAGATTTTTTAATGAAATGTACTTTTAAAACGTAATGGAATGTTTGGGTTTTTAGGCAACACAATGGAAAGTGTTTCTAAAGGAAACATATGTCTCCACGTCCAGTTTCAGAAGAATAACAAGCTAGTATTTGTAATAATGGTGAAAGATTCAGTGCCGGAAGAGATTTGCTTCCTGACATCTCTGACTGACATTAGCACATGTGACAGTGCTAGGGACAGAAGCAGGCTGATGAAAGTGTTTATTTGGGATGCAGATCCCTGCTTGGATCTGGGACGTGAGCCATCTGTCATTGCTCCCCTCGAGTTTCTCACCAAAATTTTTAACTACAGAGAGTTGAAGTAACTGTTGTAATGTAGCATTAAGTTACAAACTGGGAAATTATTGTCTTAAGAAGTTTTTATCGCAACCAGTACATTTCTTTTAAAAGTTTTTGTTTAATTGTTGTTTTCCTACTATTTCCATGAGAGAAAGAAAGTAATAATTCATAACTGGTTTTCCTGCTTTCTATTGGAGGAAGTGTGTACAACACTGCACACTTAACAAGACATTTTGGTTTCTCATTACTGTGTCTGTTTAATACCAATTGAGCTTTCTCTGCTGAATCATAGCCATGAAGATAAGAAATGACAGTGGCGAGAGGTTGTCTAACACTGCCATAACTAATGATTATTAAACATAACTGTTTACAGGTCTGTTCTCTGAGTCAAATGTGATCTGTAATCCACTTCAGAAATCCTTAAGAGATAAGGGTTTGTACAGTTAAGTGTCTTACATGTCTTCAGGTGGTTGATTGGCTAATTTTTGTTTAAATAATGCTTCTGAATATGAAACTTTTGATGTTTCTGCTTTTATATATCAGACCAAAAGCAGTTTTATCATCCTGTGACTGCAATTATTTTGCTATATCCGGCTGATTCTGGAGTAGTCTGGATATTTTCTTGGACTGAGTCTGAATCTAATGCTGAAAGTTTCTGGTATCAGAAAAAAGAAAGATGGGGTAAAGGAAGGAGCAAAAAAGCATTGTAGTCTTCTATGCAAATATTGTTCTAGGACAAAAAATTTGTAAATATTTTACTATTACCTTAAATATAAAGGTACACTAAACATTAATATCACTGCCAAACTTTGCTGTTCCGTTTGGAAACCTTTAAGGCCTGGACTTTGTAAGCTATTTAGAAACCAATACAAACATCTCTGAAATACTTGGTTCTGAGAAATGAAAACTGCACAACAAACATATTTTTTAATGTGTGTGTCTGTGGAAGAGAATGTCTGTACTGTGCACCTCCGTTGTCAGGGCTCAGTTTTATGTTATCTCACCCATCAGCAACTATCACTTTATACAATAAAAAATAAGCAAGTTTGTTTTACCTTTCTGCTCTAGGAAAAATGCATAAATTTTCTTTGTATCATTCTAATCTGAATCAAGATCATGAGACATATATGCTGTGTATCATATGGGTCATCTCACACAGATTCAGCATCATTCCAGGGAAAATATCTCTCTCTTTGTCATTTGAAATTGTCAGTCTGTTGAATAAGAAATCTTTCTAAAAATAGAGTCATGGGATTTATTTGTTGTTATTTATTTTTGCCACATGCTTAACCTCCTGCTCACTCTACCCCCTCCATCCTTTCTATACTCTAGATTTGAGCACTTTTTTTCAGACATGAATTTGCCTTAGTGACTATTGAATGCAAAGAGCTTATGCCATCAGCTGTCTGGCCTCAAACTTAGACGACAATTTCAAAACTGTCTGTGAAGGTTGGTTTTCATAAAACCTTATATGCACACTATGGTCCTTTGCAAGATTTTGACAGCTGATGAGCAGATATTGTGGATATTCTTGAGAAAATGTGTAGTTCACATGAGATTTTCCAAAATTTTTCATTCTTTCCCTTTTCCCAGTTCTCTGAAACTTTCAACCATCCATTTGTGAAGTCCGAAAAGCCCATATGACCTTTGCAACAAAATGCACATTTACATAGTAACTATTCTATTAAAACACTCAGCTGAAATAAGTTTTTTATGAATTATTTAGAGAGCAATATGAATAATAAAAAGTATTTTGATGTTTTTGAATAGTGAGTTTGAGGGAAAAGGGCAAAATTCAACAACTAAATTGTTTGTCCACTCCTAGTGCCATAATGAGTTTTTGGGGTCTTTTTTTGGTTTCTTTTTGGTTTTTTTGGTTGTTTGTTTTGTTTTGTTTTGTTTTTCTTTCCCAGAACGTACCTCATACTTGTTCAAGTTTTACTAGTGGCAAAATAATAATAATAATAATAATAATAATAATAATAATAATAATAATAATAATAATAATAATAATTAATAAATAAATAAATAAATAAATAAATATAACAGCGTCTATATGATATGTTTTGCAGATTCTCAAAAGTCACCTGATATTTTGGGTGCTCTTGATTTTCAGAAAAACCTGTATAATTCTTTCAGCAGCCTGATTTTCAGTGCATGGATGATGAATATCTTGTAAAAATTAGGCTTTTTAATGACTCACAAATCCAGTTCCCCAAACCACAATAAATTTTTAAGAGACTTTGGTATTTTCTCTAGATCATAAATTTTGCTTTTGTTATCACAGCATACATATTGCAAAATATTGTCAGAAATGTTTGTTTTGAGAACTTTAAAAAAAAAATTAATTATTATATTTTGAAATTTGTTTGCACTTATACTTTTTACAGTACCTCTTACAGCAGTTTTAAAATGCCAGACTCACAGAGCCTTTGTTAGGGAAAATTTTAAAAGGGTTCTAAGTATAGTTTCACATAATACCATTGTTCTTTTGCAGAAATTAGAACATATATAGAAAATTGTTTGGTCATGTAAAATGTCTTTAACAGTCATCTTTATCTCTTTGCTTTTCAAAGTCTTCCCTTCACCAGTCAAGGCCCATATTAAGGATGCAGGTAGTCTTACTCCTTGTTTGAAAATTTTAAGGAAGCATCCTAAATGGCAAAATAACAGTAAATTTCTTCGCATCTCTATCATTCCTTGGCAGTTAATATATATTTGCATCCTTGCACTGAAACTATTCAAAATTTGCATAAGTGAACATTTTCATGGAACTTAGAATAGCTGAGGCTTTGGCTATTGTCCAAATTGTCATTTTAATACAAATGCACTGCTCTCTGAAGAACAGTATTTTGAAAATTAGTTTCTAAAACTTTATCCCTAAAACAGGCAATTTGATTTTCAGTCACTCACTGAAGTTAATGGGCCTACTAATCAAGTTTGAAATTAAATATGCTTTCAAGTTCTTAAATACTTAAACGAGAATTTCAGATCCTATCATCTCCTTTGATTATTGCCCGTGTGAAAATAATGGCCATATGTTTTAGTTAGTGACTGACTACTGAAAGGAAAATTAACACAAGTGATATTATATTGATGCTGTAGTGCTCATAGAATGAGATGAAGATTCTCAGAACATGAGAATACGTTGTAATAACAGGAGCCTAGCACACTGATAAGACGGGGTAAAACCACGGTCAAGCAGCAAAAGAAATGTGCCAAGCTGTGTCAAACCCTGCATACTCTTATGTTTGAATCGCTTATGTTACTTTTCCTTCTATGTTTCTCCTAAAGACTTTCATAAGAAAAAACACAGTCTAGCATTAGCAATTCAATTTACTCCTAGTTATTTAGAAAGTACTAAAAAAAAAAAAAAGAATACAAATGACCTTTAAGTCATGTGTTTTTGTTGCTGTTATTACCTAGTCAAACAGTCAGCGCAGCACTAGAGTGAAGTCAGCAATGGAGTGTGAAAACCTGGGAAAGCGTTTATGGTACAACAGAAAACCAGTATGTGACCAACAACAAATATGCAGCTGAAAACATCAATTCTGTAAGAATTCTGTACAATAGTGTGTTTCATATTGCTTATTGAGGTTCAGTAGACTTTGGTGTATGTGAGCAAATACGATTTATAGCCACAGAATATTTTGTTGTAATAATTCTTCAAAGTCTAGGACACTGTAATTAGATGTCTTTAATTTTTCAAAATGTTCTATCTGTCCATGACAGACTTCTTTGTTTATTGTTGTCAGACAAAAACCACACATCCATAATGTTATTGCATGCCCTCTGGCATTATTCATATTTGAAATGCAAAAGGAATTGTGTTACCTCACTCAATGGCTGACAGTGGTGCATAACGGGTAGCATTACCAGCTAGGTAACTTTCCTTCCAGTAACTTTCATGTACCAACAAATTAAAAGGGGCTCAGTATGAACTACAGAATGCCCTAAAACATAGACAAGAGATGCAGGGTAAAATTCAACAAGAAACATCTTTTATATTTTTGAGCTAACAGCTCCTTCTGGGCTAGGAACAGGGCTTTCATTGCATAGGGTCAGGTAAATCCTTTGGACTGATTCTGACACATTAACAGAAATAAGTAAAAAATCTAAAATAATCATATTACCAATCCCAGTATTTATTTGAAATACTTTTAAACCTTTTAAACCTTCACTTTAAAATCATATACGGATTTAGTAGAATTTAGTCCCACTAAATTCAATGGGTTTTCAAATTCCACATGTGTAATTCTCGGGTGTGGACTGACAGTTTCAGGACCAGGGGCAGTAATGGTTCCCAGCTGCTACTGGGTAGCCTTGGTAGCCCTGACTGACCTTGGGAATTCAGCTGAAATTTTTATTAATGCATATATGAGATAGCCATGTTAAACTGTGACATGCCAACACAGAGTGAGAACCCTCCCCCCCCAAAAGTCAGATCTCTTCCATGTTGAAGCAGAATCATACTCCCAATATGACTCAGAAGTTTTTGGTAATAAGTAGGCTTTTTGTTTCTGTTTGTATGCATATGTCTGCCACCCTTTTTAAGTGTTGTTTAAAGTGCCCTAGTGTCCTTGTCTGTCTTTAAAATAACAAAAAACAGGTGTCATGAGTTAAGAGAGGAAACTTGAGGGATCTTATTGTATATGATATGTGGCAATAATTTAAAACCAACTTGGTCCAGGCAAAAGACAAATTAAAATAGAATATGGAGTGGGTTTGATATCAAATTATAGCAGAGGCAACTGATAAAGTATTTTCTTGGGGTGAACGTCACAGCAAAGCAGTTAATATAAGGAATAAAAATATGCAGTCTGCATATGACTGCAGATTGAATGTATCCTTTCTCATTCATATGTGAGAAAAGACACTACTGATTAATTGTTTCAGCAGGCAGTGATTTGTGTAAGCAGACTTAAAAAACAATTTCCTCAGGTTTGAGTTTATTTTCTACAGAAATGTAACCATGTATCAGTATCTTAAGCCTATAAAAGAGATTGCTCTGATCATGGATGTTAAATTTCATAAAAGTAAATTCAAAGCAGAGAAATCCTCCCTAAATGCTAATAGAGAACCATTTAAAATGTACAAAGTTAGTAAAAATAGGGGCCTCTATGACCTACAACCAAAAGATTTTCATTCTGATTTTCATGACTTTGCCATTGGGACATATTGCCAAACTGCTAGGATTCTCTTTGTGTCAGCTCCCTGGGAAAAACCATGGAGCTTGGGTCCAAAATGGCTATTAGGTCTATGATGATTCCTGTTCCTCTGTTGTTTTAATGGTTTTGGGGTTATTTTTATTTAAAAAAAAGTGTTCTGAAGCAATGCCTGTTTGTGTATATGTTCAAGCCATTGGTTTTGGTTTTATTTTTTAAAAAAAGCACCCCCTCCAGACAGCTGTTAAACGAAGGGCGAGTGTTTTGTTTAAAGGTACGGTTCTCCAAGTAGTTGTTCAGAGGTATTTGAAAATAATCAGGGGCAACTTTTTTGTTGTTGTTGTTGTTTATCATATGTTTGTTAATTTTATTACCAGGATTTTATTACCCTTTGAAACATTTCACAAGAACATAGCTGATCAATATATTTTCCAAGTTGGAAGCATCTTCGTTCTCACTCAACCCCCCTTTTTTTTTTCTATAAAAGGCTGCAAGTTCCCAAAATTAAGAGGTTCAGGTAAAAGCACTGACATGGGAACTTAGACCCCTCAAATTTCACTGGTTGATGTGTTTTTGTGATGGGATTAGATACTGGCTACAGTATGCATGTAAAGTTCTCAGGCTAGCAGGGATATAGTGATTCTCAAATCTGCTGCTGTCAGTGAAAAAGCAGACGTAATTTACAGATGTTAATATCTTTCATGAGTTATTCTAGGAACACTTAGTCCCATCCTTTCAGTTCCAGTTTGTATTCCTCCCCATGGCAGGACTGCTGACAGATTTGCACAGGACGCGGCATTTCTGGCTAACAGACAGCAGAATATGTTGGAAATCCTGCTCTTTCTGTGCCCTACTTAATAATGGAAAATAATATAAATTAGAACAAGCCTATTTAAATCTTTCAGACATGTATCATATTACTCAGGAACTGGCCAGAAATAGCTAAGTAAATTACACCAGAGTTTTCAAAGGGGAAGTGTTTTCCTACCATTTGAATTCAGTTGGTATCTTACATAGCTAAACAAATAACAGGTGTGAGTTTCAATGAGAAACACACAGTTCAAAAGTTTGAATCTGATTCACATGCCAGTGGTCAGGCTGAAATGTGAGGCTTGGACTCATTATACCCTTGTAAGGAGTTTCCTGGTCTTGGTTTCACAGACAGGAGTGCCAGCGAGGAGGCAGCTCTGCAGGCGAGGAATGCGCAAGGATTAGAAGGCATACCTTAATTTAAACCAGATTTCTCCACATCTGGGGGATGGGACTTTACAAGAACTGCAATATTACGAGCTACCAACCACTTTAGTATCCAGCAGTGCTGTTGTAAATTGAGAAATCCTGAGCCTAAGTGGCTCTTGCAGTGTTGCTCCCCAGGAATGGGCCTGCAGGGAATGGAGTTGTTCAGCAGAGCTTCTGGCAGTTCAGAGGTAAGCAAGAAGTACATCAAACAACTTTAAAAGCATTGATTCTTCCCTATTCCACCTTTCCCACCTCCTGCTTGTGTCTCAAAAGCCACCAAATGTTCCCGGCACCTAATTTCCCACTGTGCAAAGGCAAGAAGCCAATGGCAGAAGAAAGAAAAGGTCCCTGTTCTGTGTAGGGATTTCTGCTTGCACTCTTGCCATCAGCAGCTGCTCTCACCAAGCAAGGCTCCCCGGCACAGTGCTGGCAGCAGGAATAACTGCATGGGGTAATGTGTCTCAAAAAATACATGTTTTTAGTGCTTGTTTACATTAACATTCTGGCAAACATAGTTTGCGTTATGTTAACATCAGCATGTTTGTAAAAGACAGAATTTTTCACCTATCTTAAGCTATTTTATTACTCCCTATCTGTAGTTTCTGAATATATTCCCTACATGATAGATTGGCAGATTTTTGTGGAGTTTCTGACTCTATTATCCAGCAGTGAACTCTCATAAAAAGTAAATTAGGAAGTCATGATGACTATTGCATCAGGATTGACTCTGTGATCTCTGTTTCTTCAGAGCACATTTTTTATGTTATAAATAAAAAAACTTAACAGGGGAAATAAAAAATTTATAGGAATAAATATGCTTAGAAGATATTAAATTAGTAACGAAATGTACAATAGTAACCTGCTCACAAACAAGTTGCCACAAAGTGAAATAGATTATTTATTGTTGTTTTGATGAAAATATATCTAATTAGGCTCTTAATAAAATAGAGGAGTACCTGAACTATGTAGCTCATTCAAATGAGATCAAATAAAATCTTAATTACATGCCATGTTGCCATGTATTTTATATGCTATCTATCTTTACCAGAACACTATCTAAATATTTGAAAGAGTTAAAAACAAAGCAGAAAAAACTTTTCATGTGAAAACAGGCATCCATAAACCCTCATCTTGCAATCGTTTGCTCATATTTTGTCTCATAAAAAATGCCATTGATTTTAAATCATTGTGGTAAGTACTGAAAACTGAGTAGATTTGTGCAATCCATTAGCAAACTTGAGCTCTAAAGAACTGAGTACAGAAGCAGAGAATTTAGTTTTTACTAAGAAATTTTAGATTTCTTTAAACCAATATCAGGTCACTTTTTTCATACAAATACAAAATTGCAATTAATCTATTTTATTACAAAAGCAGCATTATAAAATATATAGGTAGGTTTTACAGTTAAAAACCAACAAAATGGTACAGAATAATACATCAAAAATATCTGAAGCATGATAAATTGTAGAACAACTTTGAAATATCTAAAATGTAACGGATGCTCCAGCTTCTTTCCAGCCTCTCATTCTCTCACTCCTGAAAAGAGCTCAATAAATAATCTGAACAGTTATTCCATTAAATTTCACTTCCTTCCTTTGTTGGCACAAAAGGATGGGCAACAAAAGAGTAGTCATGCCAAACCAGGACAGGGGCAGAGGAATGCCACTGAATGTAGACGTGGGATTTTCCTTATCACTTTCAAAATTGTTAGAACAAATTCGTAAGGTATTGACTAATAAAATGTAAAACTGTGGGATGGCACGTGACGTTCTCTTAAGTGTGAAAAGTAGCTGATGAACAGAACATGTGAAGAGCTGCCTATATTAACAGCCAAAGAGTCTGAAATTATGTGCTCTGCAGTAGTGAATATGTCTAGAGCTTTTGCATTTACAGGATATTCTGGCTGTGCTTCTCTGGATAGGGTACGTTATATACAATATGTTCTTTGTGTATATCTCTGTCATAGTTAATGAGATTTAATATATGCACACCAAGGGTGTATTGTATCTGTAGGTACAGAAAGAACTACACGACGTTGCAAAGATTCCCTAATGCTACTCATTTTTTGGATCTGCAAGATCAAACTATGCAGCATGGATAGCAGACTACAGTGAGAAATGTGCCTTTGTTCTTACTCTCAGTTCATGTGTTCATTATATTATACCACCCTAACACAGATTCACAGGTTCACAGAGTGTTAGGAGTTGGAAGGGACCTCTAGAGATCATCTAGTCTCACCCCCCTGCCAGAGCAGGATCCCCTAGAGCACATCACACAGGAACAAGTCCAGGCAGCTTTGGAAAGTCACCAGGGAAGGAGATTCCCCCACCTCTGTACCCACTGGGACAGGCAGCCCGTCCCAGTGCTCTGTCACCCTCACAGGGAAGAAGGGTTTCCTCATGTTCAGGCTGAACCATCTGTTTTCCAGTTGATGGCCATTGCCCCTAGTCCTGTCACTGGACACCACTGAGAAGAGCCTGGCCCCATTCTCCTAACACCCACCCTTTAAATATTGATCAGCATTGATAAAAACCCCCCTCAGCCTCCTCTTCTCCAAGCTGAACAGACCCAGCTCTCTCAGCCTTTCCTCAGATGGAAGGTGCTCCAGGCCCTTCATCATCTCAGTGGCCCTGCACTGGACCTTCTCCAGTAGCTCCTTGTCTTTCTGGAACTGAGGAGCCCAGAACTGGACACAGCACTCCAGGGGAGGCCTCACCAGCGCAGAGTAGAGGGGGAGGATAACTTCCCTCGACCTGCTGGCCACGCTCTTCTTAATGCACCCCAGGATGCCACTGGCCTTCTTGGCCGTGAGGGCACACTGTTGGCTCATGGTCATCCTGTTGTCCACTAGGACTCAAAGATCCTTTTCCCCAGAGCTGCCCTCCAACAAAACAGCCCCCAACCTGTACTGATCCATGGGGTTGTTCTTCCCCAGATGCATCACTTTACACTTGCCCTTATTGAATTGCAGTAGATGTCTCCCTGCCCAGCTCTCCAGCCTGTCCAGGTCACGCTGGATGGCAACACGGCCTTCTGGCATGGCAGTCACTCCTCCCAGTTTGGTATCGTCAGCAAACTTGCTGAGAGGACATTCCATCCCTTTGTCCAGGTCATTGATGAATATATTGAATAGTGTTGGACCAAGCACTGACCCCTGGGGGTTGCCACTAGCCACCGGCCTCCAACTAGACTCTGTCCCATTGACCACAACTCTCTGAGCTCTTTCCTCCAGCCAGTTCCCAATCCACCTCACCATGCAATGGTCCAGCCCATACTGCCTGAGCTTGTCTATGAGGATGCCATGGGAGACCGTGTCAAAAGCTTTGCTGAAGTCAAGGCAGACCACATCCACTGCCTTCCCCTCGTCCATCCATCTAGTGAAACCATCATAAGAAGCTATCAGATTGGTCAAACATGACTTTCCCTTGTTGAATCCATGCTGACTACTTGTGATTAGCTTCCTTTCCTCAACATGCTTTGAGATGGCACCAAGAACAAGTTGTTCCATCATCTTTCCAGGGATGAAAGTGAGGCAGACTGGTCTATAGTTTCCTGGGTCCTCCTTCTTGCCTTTTTTGAAGTTTGGAGTAACATGTGCTTTCCTCCAGTCCTCAGGCACCTCTCCTGTTCTCCAGGACTTTTCAAAGATTATGGAGAGTGGCCTAGCAATGACTTCTGCCAGCTCCCTCAGCACTTGTGGGTGCATCCCATCAGGGCCCATGGATTTGTGGATGTTCAGTTTGCTTAATTGGTCTCTAACCCAATCCTCTTCAACTGAGGCAAAACCTTCCTTTCTTGTGACTTCCTCCATGGTTTTCAAGGTCGGGGACTCCTGAGGGCTGGTCTTAGCAGTAAAGACAGAGGCAAAGGTGGCATTCAGTAACTCTGCCTTTTCCATATCCTCAGTCACCAGGGCACCTCCTTCATTCAGCAGTGGGCCAACATTTTCTCTGATCTTTTTTCCTCCAATGTACTTGAAAAAGCCTTTCTTGTGGTCCTTGACCTCTCTTGCCAGGTTCAGTTCTAAGGAGGCCTTAGCTTTCCTTATTGCATCCCTGCATCCTCTGACAACATTTTTGTATTCCTCCCAAGTGGTCAGCCCCTTCTTCCATGTTCTATATACTTTCTTTTTCCACTCAAGTTTATTCATTCACTCCCTGCTCATCCATGCAAGTCTCCTGGCTCTCTTGATTTCTTACTCTTTGGGATGCTCGGGTCTTGAGCTTGGAGGAAATGATGCTTGAATATTAACCAGCTCTCATGGGCTCCCCTACCATCTAGAGCCTTATCCGCCCCCAGGACTTCTCCAAGCAGGTCCTTGAAGAGGCCAAAGTTAGCCCTTCTGAAGTCTAAGCTAGTGACCCTGCTTGTGGCTCTGTGCCTGCTGTGTATGATCCTGAACTCCACCACCTTGTTGTCACTACATCCAAGGTTGCCCCCTACCTTCACATACTCAGCAAGTCCCTCCTTGTTCATCAGTACAAGGTCCAGCACTACTCCTCTCCTTGTCGGCTCCTCCACCATCTGCATCAAGAAGTTATTATCAATGCATTGGAGGAACCTCCTGGTCTGCACATGCCTGGCTGTGCAGCTTTTCCAGCAAATGTCAGGGTAATTGAAGTCCCCCATGACAACCAGAGCCTGTGATTCTGAGGCTACTTCCAGCTGCCTGTAGAAGGCCTCATCAGTTTCCTCATCCTGATCGGGTGGCCTGTAGCAAACACCCACAACAGTGTCTCCCATATTAGTCTGCTCCTTGATCCTTACCCACAAGCATTCAACTCGCTCTTCATCCACCCCCAGGGAAAGCTCGATACATTCCGGTTGCTCTCTCACATACAGAGCAACTCCACCACCTCGCCTTGCTGACCTATCTTTCCTAAAAAGCCATCCCTGACAGTGTTCCAGTCGTGAGCTGTCCCACCATGTCTCAGTAACTGTGATGAGATCATGGTCCTCAGACCACATGCAGATCTCTAGTTCCTCCTGTTTGTTCCCCATACTGCGTGCGTTAGTGTATAGGCATTTCAGAGAGGTGGCCAACACCTGCAAAATAAAAATTTTTGCATTTTTAAAAATCTGAAAGTGGACCACTAGGGGCAATGTAAATGAAGCTATTTATTTTTAAAGCAGAAGGGAAACATTACTTAATGCAGTTACGGTAAACAAGCTTGCAGTACTCTTTCTTGCACAGCAACTTTAATTGTACCTGAGTCCCATTACCAATATATTCCATTGTTCATAAAAATACAATTTATTGAAATCACTCAATGGAAGCTAAGTATTGAGCTTTTAATCTTCAAATGATGAAATAAATTGGTGTGGAAAGAACACAGTTAAAAATGTGAATGGTATGATTAAGTAGCTAAATCATTAAAGGTATGTCTGCCACTGGTTCACGCGAAAGGTTTTAAGTCAGAATTCATTGAACAGGATAAACTTGGAGTGGTGAGCTGAGTTGTTTTTCTGTTTCCTTTGCATCACAGAAAGCTGTTAGCTGGAATGAAGTGTCTAAAAGCAATGGGTTTCATCAGGAAGCACAGGGTGACTGCTGGGTTGCAGGACTCTGGATTGTGGTGTCCTTGCAGTGCTAGCAGGTGGGCTCCAAACACACCTGTGGTTGTGATGGGAGCTGTAAAGAAGAAAATCTGTCTGTGCTTTGGTGGAGCAGGCCTATGTGACACAGAGAAAATGGGCTTTTTATACCCTGTATAAGTAGAGAAACTTAATGCTCCATGAAACCAGATAAATCTCAGACTCATGAATGTCAGGGAGCCACAGCATTGTCAGTTAAGACCTGTTCTTCTGCAGAAGAGCAGTACTCAGTAGTACAAGGAAACTGCTGTTTCAGGCTAACCTTTTGATAAATTCTCTATTATTTCCTTTATTTCCCCACTTTTCCAAAGATGATTATTCTTGTCTTGGCCTCAGTTCCTGGGAACATACCCAGATTTTGCTAGACACTGGAAAGCATCTGGGAGTGTCAGTTCAAGAGTGGGGTCCTGACTGTAGCCAGCTCAGCATGCTTGATAACCAGATGAACTCAGTTAGCTACAGAACTGAAGCCAGATGGGGTTTTCCACTGCCATCAGGAAAGGGAGGAACTGACTCAACTTCTGAGACACCCATCTGGAAAACAGGGTTAAAGAGGGTGGCTGAAGAATGAATATTGAATTTATTTTGAAGGTTAAACCTGACAAGATGATGATGTATTATCAGGATGGTAATCATCACCATTCTGTTGTTAGCACAGCAGCTTTTTATGGAGTTACCATTTATAGCTGAGTCTTGGCTATGGTAGTTTCTTTTCCTTTGCTTTTAAGCTGCTTAAGTTTTCCTGCTATATTGAGCTATACTGTACCTCTGGCACTGCCAGATGTGTCAGGATCATTATGACTTTTTGCTGACTTCTGTGTAATATAAATAGAAATACAATAGAGCAGACATTGAAATAGAACCAGTAACAGGCTATAGCACTCTTAATGCTATGGTTTGAGGTTAGCTTGTCCCTGGTAGGTGAAGAGTTCCTGGAAAGAACATAAAATATGAATTATGTAGCACAGATATTTGTGCAAGAGAAAGCTGGTATTTTCAGAAAGTTTATCTGACCTTCTGGAGTTCAAGTGAAGTTTATATGTCCAGCTCATAGTCCATAAATTTTAAAGCAGAAACACACACACACCGCCCCCCCCCCCAACTTTCTCCTTTTTCAGTATAATTGTATTGCCAAATGGAGGACTGTTCGAGTAATCCGCAATGTAATTAGGAAAGCTTTTTTCTCGCTCTGTTTTCAGTTGAAATACAATCCTTAATTCTAATGCCCTTTGCAGCAGGGCAGTTTTCTTAAAGGAAAGGGAGGGGGGAAAAATCCCAACCTTTAATGAACCAAGGGAAACTGATACATTTTATTTTTATAACTGTCTCAATGGCAGCTTCAGCTTTCTATTTTTAGCATATAAAAACCGGGTTGAGAAACTTGCAAAATATGTTGTATGTAACTCATTTTTTATTTGTCTTCCCATTCCTCTTTTAATTTCTCCTCTGGGAATGGCAGATTCCCATGTTCTTGGACATCTTATTTATTAAGAGAAGTTAAACTGTGTAGCTGGAGAAAACTCTGCTTTGGCATGACTTCCAGAGGTTAGAAATGAGCAGACATGCTCAGAAGACTCTTTGATTTCCTCCACCAGGGATTTCTGTTGTATTTTAGGGAAAATTTCTCAGCTTTCCCATACTATGATTTATTTATTTCTAGACAATATCAGCTATGTTTTTCTGCATATAAGATATCTGAGACTTTGAATTGTTGATGAACAAGTGCGACTAGGAATTTAAAAGAAAGCAGGCAATATTTGAGAGGAGGATACTGCTAATGAAAGGATGAGTTTACATTTTTGCATCCCTTGAAAAATAGCGTAGTAGTAGAAACCAGTAGTGTGCTTGGAAACGTGTGAATGGAGCTGTAAAATTTTCCAGGGTTTTTCAGGGACGTGAGTAGTTTATAAGCTAGAATAAAGCATAGAACGTGAGACAGGCCTAGAGGCTGAATGTGATTTGTTAGTAGCTGAGAGTAAGGACTCCAATGTGTCCTGTGCTGGATGTGTGATCTGTGCAGGGCTACATCCATGTGAATAGCCACTCTCCAAAGGCTTAGTTGTATTGGACAAGTATGCTTGTTCAACAGCAAGGTGTGTAAACTCATGCCTGCCTATAAGCATGTTGATTTCCAGTGCTGCCATTTGTAAACATATGCCTAATTTTTGTAAAAAGTGCAGGTAGATTGTTGTTTATGCTTATTTCATGGGAACTTTGACATAAAAGTTCTTTTTTCAACAGAGACTGATAAACTTGCTTCCTCCCATCACCTCATCTAATCTGCTTAAAATAGTACCTTAAATATATTCATGTACAGAAAATTTATGGCTGTTTTTACAAGAAGGAAAAGCAGCTACCCTTATTACACTTTTTATAGTACCTGGCTTTATTTAATACCTTTCCATAAATTTTCATTGGTGTCTGTCTTTATCAGATAAAACCATATTCTTCTTCATCCTGTTTGCTTTTTGTATTTCAGCTCTCCATAAACTTTATTCTAGGAATGCAGGCTAGGTGGAACTTTGTGTCTGGTTGTGCTAACATTGCAACCAGATCTTTAGAAATTATACTGAATTTTATGTGGAAGAGGAGCCATTTGAACAAATCATACATATTTTTAATGAATTTCAGTGTGAAACTTTTTATTATAGCTGATAAGTATGCTAAAAATCTTTCTTATAAAGAAGGGATAAATTTTTACTTTGGCTAGAAAAAATCACAAAAAAAGACATCTTTAAGAATTTATACAAATATTTAAACTCAATTTTGGGTTTTTTTGATGTTGTTTATATTGTTGTATTAAAGTAATTTCAGTTTTAGTATCATTTTAATGCAATTTTAACTAATTTTAAGTTGAAATATGGTCTTGTTAAAATCTGGAAATCTTGACTTTTGTTTAGCTAGAAGGAGAATTAAAAATACATTTGGTGCAAACCTTTTCTCAAATTAAGTCTGGATTAAAAATGTTCTGTGTTTTAGCTCTTCTGCCATCATATCTGCTGTGTTCAATGTTATACTCAGGAGCATATAAGCAATAGATTGGTGGGGTTTTTGGGTTTTTTGGGGTTTTTTTTGGCAGGGGGGTGTGGGTGGTTGTTTTGTGGTTTTTGTCAGACTTGGCTCAGTCTTGAGCCTTTATTATTGATACTTCTAAACCAGACTAAAGACACATTTTCCTTAAAATCAAGATAATTTTATATTGATAATTTCTGCAAAAATTAGCACAAAAGTACTTTTTATCTATTATAATATTTGGCTTCTTTCCACCAAACATTTTAATGAAATTGTACGTAAATATGTAAAATGAAGATCTACAAATGATGAATATTTTCTATTATAAGAACTTTTTACTGTGTAGACAGTAAAACCTTTTTCTGTTTCTTAAATTGGATATTTCCACTGTAGGCATAAACAGGGAGTTGAAGTCTTTTGACAAAAGGGAAGCAACCTCTTACGAAATATTTATGGTGATCAGATGATACAGTCTGAAGGTCAGATTTTACAAACACACAGCCAAACCCTTCAGAACAGCATGTCAGATATTGGAGTCTTCCCCCAAAATAAGTCAAAATTCCTAACAAGATCTGAGCTTTTCTGAAAATCTGAAATATGATGATACTAAAAGCATTGGTTTCTCTATTTGCACATCAATAAATGTAATTTACAATGTTTTATCTGTAGAAGATTTCATCCCTTCTAACAAGGTCAAAAATATCCAACTTTTTCATTGTATCATATTATTAGAGGTGTATGTCCCTGGTAGTTGTCAATACATCTTACTGTAGTTGCAGCTGGGTAGTATGCAGGATCTGCAGTGGTGGAATGGAGAAAGCTTAACAGCTGTTTCACTGCCTCTCCATAACTGTACCACTTTGCATTTGCTGCTGCTGAGCTCTAGTGTTAAACCTTTCCTGACTCACTCAAAGTGAATTTCCTTCTTGTTGTATTTCAAATTGAATAGGGATCTCTGAATATAACTTCTTGAAAATTATGCATCAGCCATCTTCATCCTGCTGTATGGGATCTTCCTTACTCTTTTTGATCTAAATAAGTGTGTAACCACAGGAAAGTATATTTGCATTAAAGCTTGCCATCTTAAATTCCTGTATCTGCTCTGCAACAAAGCCTCTTTAACAAATAAAGGAACTGTGAAACATATGGTAATCTGTGGCATGTAATGTTTTGGGAAGCTGCAGATGCAGTACCAGGCAGGAGAGAGTGAAATGGCAGTATACATGCTGTAGCTTGATCTTGGAAACAATTGGGATCGATGTATTAGGTAGGTGGTCAAACTACTTTAGACTAAGCTGCATATTTAGATTATACTGTTCTGTGGAATAGCCCTTTGTATGACAAGAGGAAAAATCTTTAAACATGTAAGTCATGTTCTGAGATGTCTTAGTGTGACAGTATGAATGCTGACTCTGAAGATTTGGGATCTTTAGTAACTCTTCCGTGAGTGGTATGATTTATAAAAAATTAATTATAAGCCATCTTTGATGTATGCATTCTTAATGACTAAAGAATAGAACAGATATCAAACAATCTTACTTTCTCTACAAAACAGGGAATTTTTTTTTATAAAGTCAGGTAGCATGATGAGTTATCTTCTTCGTATTTGTAGTTGTAGAAATTAACTTAAGCAGCTTACTGTGCTTCTGTGGTTATGCCAGCAAGTACAATGTATAATACATTCCTTCACATACAGTGTAGTAAACCAAAAGTGTTGCAGAAGGATCTGCAGGGAAGGAATCATGAGGTGCTTGAAGCCTTACCTGCTGCACACTTATACTCAGAACACATACTGCAATAGGGTGTTAGGCCTGAACTCATTTTCCAGTCAAACTAAGCTATAAATGCTGTAGTGCACTTTCTGCTCTTAAACATACATGTGCAACTCTTTCTAAAGTTGGAGACATTATCTGGCTCAAGATATTTTGGCAGGATCATCTTAACCTTAGAAGTTCTGTATTTAGCTTGCAACTGTGAAAGAAACCAAAAAATTGAAAGGTTTCAGAAAACGGTTAGGGCTTCTTACATTCTTAATCAGTTGAATGCTGTATATGATGACTAATGCTTTTGATTTTTGGCTTTATCCTTTTCTCCTCATTCTTTATAATATGACAGGCAAGCAGAGGGAAAATAATATTTCTAAAACTTGCTGTTGTTCTATGTGATTTTAGACACTACTTGAAAATTATTCTTGCTGAAAATGTTAAAATTGCATTTACAAACCTTTATTTCTTAAACTGTGCTCTTAACAATTAAGAAATTTTGAAGCAAAGAGTACTGTGAAATGCAATCACTTTGGAGTAGGTAGAAGACAAAAACATCTGAGCTATTTTCAAACTAAATTCTCTAGTGATGGCTGTAAATATTTTCTTAATTTTAGACGTGTGGTTAAACCAGATTATTTTAAATATTATTTGGCTGTTATAAAGGGTTGCTCTTGCACAAGGCACCTAATAGTGATTTTAAAATAATTTTTAATGCATATATTTTTGTCCCCTAGTTGCTTTGGAGAATCTTTGGAGATACTAGTCATTTTGATACCATTTGGATACTAAGTCATGTCTAAATGCAACCTGATGAACATATCTGAAGAGTATGTGTAGGTCATTAGCAGTAATGGTTAAAAATTTGTTTGTTTCCATCTACTGAACATAACCTATACTGTTTCCCTCCTCGACATTTGACATACCCCCTCCTAGCACAGAAGTTTTCTATTAATAGAGATATGTCCTTTCAGTTCTGGAAAAAAAAAATTACGCATATTTCTTAATAGGTTTGATTTACAGTAATTTACAATTTATAAACTTCAGTTTTCTGTATTGCCTTTCATAGTCATGTCCCTCTAAGGCATTTTAGCTACATGGTAGGTCCAGGAGATCATTCTGGGGAGAAGCCCATGAATATCTGTGAAGTGTCAAGGATGCACAAAAGAGTGAAAGTATATGAAGACATGTGGCAAAATTTCAATATGTGAACCTGAATTCCTCTTCTTTGGCTCACAGATGACTCCAAGATGACAGAAGTTTCATGACAAAAGGTTCTAAGGAGAAACTGGTGCTAAAAGAAACAGCTCAGATGCTAAAGAACTAAAACTGCAAATAGATGCAAAGGAAAAAGAATGGTCCCAACATAAGGATTAGTAAATCTTCAAAATATTTTCATAATATATCCATGCTCATTAACTGTAAAATATTGTAAACAAGGACTGTTGACTGCTGAGCATTTTCAAAATTTGTCCAATTCAGTTTAGGTGCTCCAATAAAGTCCTTTGAAAATCCACTCCTACCTATGGGATTTGAAAATCTACCCATAGCTCAGAAATCGGAAGAGATGTCCCACTCAAAGTAGTAAGTGCTGTCATGATTCTTGTTATTTGTGTGTCAGTGGGTTTGCATGTGAGAGTGTCTAGGCAGAATTTGATTCTGCCTTTGTTTAAAGAAATCAAAAATTATGAAATATATTTAGTCAAGTGCACGTGTGAGCTTTCTGAAAAACAAACCTTGTCTTCTTTCTTACGTCTCAGAGGACGCAAATGTACTCAAATGTTTATATTTTAAATTATCACCTTTCACAATGAACAGTGAGAGACAAAAATGGCTCTGTTTCAAGTAATTAAAAAAACCCTCTTAGTCCTTTTTGAAGTAAAGAAACTATATGCATTCATGTTTTTCAAACTGAGCTCAGAAGTACTTGCTTTTCACAGTACTTCAGGTGCAGTCTAGGTGAGACAGACCTGCTGTATGGAGATCTGGGTTATATTTGCATTTGCAGAATCAAAGGCCTCAGCTGCAGCAGAATTTTCAAAAATGTTATGAGACGACTGCATTGCTGTTCTAGCTGTACCAAATGGTCCACTGCTATTTCAAGAAAGAAACCAGTTATTCTACTTTACAAGATGATAGTAATAGTATTTTTTCTGAATGGCAGTTTCTTAAATCTGACTTAGAGGACTTCCAGTGGGGTTTTGGTTTTTGTTTCCTCTTACCCTTTGTACTTTGAAATAGCAATATTTTGAATAATTTGTTTATTTCCTTGTTCAAATCCTGAGATACTGGGTTGTGTAAATGGAATTTTAAAAGATCAACAACTATTGCTTTTCTTTTCACTTTTCAAACCACAAAGCAAGTCTGAAATCTGAGAGTTAAGTTTCTCCAAACTAACATAATCTCCCAGACAGATTCTTCAGTAGCTCCATTATCTTTGTGGCATAAACCATCGTTTCAAACTACCTACCTGTTGAATCAAGAAGAACAAACTTCCTACCACAATGGTGTAACACTAAGCATAGCATAGAAAAACTGTAACATTGCTGATTTATCAGTAAAGGATGTACAAACAAAGGGCACGTATCAAAGTATGTTAGTATGTGTACTCGCTCACCAGTGAGTTACTGCTATGATGGAAGGTCTGAATTGTTGATAGAGTTGATGAGTGGTATGTGAGGTGGCAGTCTTGTCCACAGCTTGAAGCATCATGCCAAAATGCTCTGCTACTCACAAGTTTGTGTGCTTCTTGGGGGCTACAAGTTGTCTATTGCTTATTCTAGAACCTCAAAATAATAGTCACTTGCTCTGTAAACAAGTGGCAGAATCATTTTATTTGGTTCTGTGTGTGTCAAAACACACTTGAGGTTTCCCTGGAACATGTGTGATTTTCCAGTGTCTAAAGATCCTATTGTTAAAATAGAGCAGTCTTATTTTACACTGATTTAAGGATACTTAAATATTAAGCAGTTAAAAAAAAAAAAAAAAAAAAAAAAAAAGACCAGAATGTTAAGGGCAGAAATTTTTTTTTTTTTTTTTTTAATATCTGTTCTAAGACTGCAACCCTCAGACAGGAAAACATTTATCAAATAAATTATTCCTTGAACATGTTTGTTAGAAAGGTCTTTAAATTGATAGTTATTTCTATGGAAGTAATAGACTCTGCTGTTCAGCCCAGCTGTCATTGTATTGGCTATTCAGTGCCTTAAGATACTCCAGATCATGCTTTTCTCTTTCATTTTTGAGAATCAAAGAACTAGAGGGTGACAGAGAAAAATGTGGGTTTTTTAGTTTGGTGGAGATTTTTTGTTTTGGTTTGGTTTTATTTTTTTACCTGTCTGTGTGAAACTAATAGGTTTGAAGATGGGCCTGTTTAGACTCTGTTTTGGAAATAAAGATTGGGTTATTGTTTGACCATCATTTTCAGGGTGAGAAAACTCTCTAAGTTTCATCGTTGTGTGTACTGTGCACAGCTACGATGCAGTCCTTAGGCATTATGTAAGTATTGTCACTCAGTCCGCAAATGAAATCCTGGCCTACCTTCTCTTGATGATGTCAGCATTTTGCTGTTGTCTCCCAGAAGTCAAATGTTCTTTACACTTCCATCTTAGCATGTTCCTCCAGCAGGGCTCATTCTATGTGTGTCGGTTGTAAGAAACCATTATTTGTACTCCTTGCACAGCTGCTTTTACTGTGCCAGCCTGTAAAGGACAAAATTACAAATGAGTGCAAATGAGGCAATTGAATTTATACCCTATAAAAAATGTAAGGTATGGAGCTGGAAGAACACAGCTTACTTACATGGTACAAAGTGTTTTTTTCCATGGACATTGCTCAGAAATGAGAAATTTTCAACTAGCTCTCATCGATAGTCTATAGAATGACTTCTGAGTGGCAATAAAAGGGTACATGTCTTCCAGACTCATTTCTGGTTATACTTCAATTAATTTTTGGCTAGCCATCTATATTTTATTGTTTGTTATTATTAAAGAAGGTTTTCTCCAAGCAAACATTTAATTCAAGCCATCCACCGCACTTTGCTGCTGGGAAAGCCATTATAAATAATGACAGTGGCTTCTCAGTAGATCACATAAAATTTTCAGCAGCATGCTAGAATTATAACCTTTAGATGTACCACTGTAAAGATATGGCATCCCTAAATAATGGAATGCCAACTGCCTACTGAAAATAGTATACACCTATTTTCAGCCTGAAAATCATAATTAGTCCTCATAGTATCTTGACTTTCTCAGCAGAAGTGCTGTCTAGGCTAGTGTTATAGTGGTGAACAGGATAGCATGGATAGGAGGAACAGGGTCCTGACCAAATCAAAAACCAAACAAACCCAAGAAACAAATGAAACTGCAAACCAAACCCATCTCATTAAGAACTTCTTACATTCAGACAAAACAAAACAAAACACTGTAGAAGTCCCTCATTGTTAGTTGTTAGCTTCCAAACATGCTATGGTTCCAAGTTGCTTTTATTTAAAGGCACAAAATGCATAGTAAAGATGTTGGAATTTATCAGTGAGTCAGTAATAAAATAATTGAAATTTTTCCTTTGGCAGTAGTGGCAACTTCTGAATGTTTGATATCCCCGAATGTAATCAATCTAACTAACTTCTAAAACAGTGTTTGTTTGGGGTTTTTTTTCCCCCTCCTGTAAGAACATTTTAAAGCTATTTTCAAATTTCTGTAGATAATAGTCTTTAGAAAAAAAATGCTTTTAAACACAAGTTCCTTCCCACGTGGTCTTCATCTTGAAGTACATTATACAAAAGTTACCAGAAGAATTAGATCCCGACTTGTTTCACTGTCAAATTTCCTTCCTTTTTCCAGGAACGTCTCTTCTGTTCCTCCATGTTGTGTAATCTACTATGGGCAACACATTAACATGTACTTCACAAATCAAAATGTATGCTTCAAAGTTTTCCTTTTCTTACAGCAAGAGACTTTCTCTTTTTACTGTCTAGAAATGGCATCCTTGGGGCAGAATAAATATTGTGAACTCCTTTGTTTACATGTTGCAAGTGGTTTTCTGATTGCTTAATATGGGGGAGGAAAACTTCTAAACATCATACTACAGAACAACGTCCTTGTACCATTAGACCAATCTGTGCAATCTCAAATACACAATTATGTAATAGACCTATGAAATGTTAAATTTAGCCACTTGAGTTCAGAAGATCTTTACTAAAAGCTTTAATTCACTCTCGATTTATAGGAAAAAATATGTAACTTTCCTTACTATACATTTAGGCTGGGGTTTTAGACTTGAGCAACTGCTGCTTTTTGATATTCTCTGAAATGTCTCATTTTCAAGTCTCTTTCTGCTATATTTTTTTCTTAGTAGATCAGATAATCAGATGCAGGACTAACACGATGCGTGTTCAGATTGCAGTGGGGTGGTGCAGTGAATATGTACTTCAGTGGCAGTACAATTAACATACCCAGAGTCGCCACAGTTTCAGTCATTGCTTCAGATGTACAGACTGTTTGACTGCAATGTGCTCTGTCACTGGGTCCTGTAAGAAATGAAATGTTATTGATCTTGTTTAGCACAGTGTCTCTTTAAGACAAGGCTTGCTTTTCCCTGAAAAATTATGCTAGCTGCCAAGCCTGTTGGATAAAGTAGGATTGAGTGTATGAATATCTAGAAGTCACTGTTATAGCCAGAAGTTATTAGGGATATAGTGGTTGAATAGTGTTAACTCAAAAAGGGTAAAGTCTTTGTCCCCTAAGTGGCTGGGCTCTATTTCCTTCAAGGAAAATAATTATATTGACTTCTTTTCTAAACAAAGTAGGTATAAAATTTGGATTTCTGTATAAGTTTTTCAGTGTTTTGGCTTTGCAGAGCAGTTTGTTCCATCTCTTCACCCACTTGTGGGACAGAGAATGAGCAAATGGAGATACTTTCTGCAACCTCTTGATGTGTTCAGGAGCTGATCAGCTGAAAGCAACACTACCAAAGAACAACAGCGTGAGTCGAGTGAAGCCAACTGGTGTATAATATTCTAAACTGAACTTGATAAGGAATAAGTACCAACATCTTTAGGAATAATTCTTTTATAGCATCTGTAAATAGAAATTTTATTGTTAATGTGAAAAAAAAAAAAGGCAAATCCAAGAGAGCAGCTCACTCTGTTAAACAGTGGAGCATTGATTTTAATATTCCTTTACAATGGATAGTGTTATTTCTTGAAGCAAACAGCCTACATGAAGGATGGTAATGGGGGCTGGCTGAATTTTTTTCATTAAATTTATCCCAATTCCTTCAATAAAGATTCAAACGTATTTTGATCCTGAAGTATTTATACAATGCCTCATGTTCCCCTTCTTACTGACCTCCTGGTGTTACTTGATGCACCAAAGTTTTCCTACAGGCAAGATTTTCCCTCTCACTAGGAGGAAGAATATGGTGTGCTACTAAAAGATCCTGAGAAATTATGCCTAAAAGTTTTTTAGAATGAACATAAGTTGGCTTTCATATGTATTTGGTTGATTTTAATACTTGGACTACAGTTTTAAAATAAGACTTTTAGATATGGACAGCAGGTACAAAACATACCTATATTTTGTCTCATTCATATCTCTAAATTATCTCTTATGCTGTCCTGCTGTGTCAGAAGTAGTTATTTAATTAAATATTTCTCAGAGAGTGCTTGAAATCTATTCCAAGACTTGTCCTTTGTGGTGTACAGGGGGAATATAAACCTCCTGGTGAGTAGGAAGTCAAACTGCTGTTGACTGTAGCTCTCTTTTCAGTCTTGGCTGTAAAATAATTTTCTTCCACATTATTTACATTGACTATCATTATCTCTGGGGACATATATAAAAGTAATATCTGGGCTATCTCCATGCTCTACAGGTGGTTACACCATGATGCATACAAACCACAAGGAACATCAACATCGTCCTTTCTGGTTTTGCAATTTCAGTGGAGAGTTGTAGAAAATTTTCTGGTTCCGAGCATTTTCTAAAAGCTCAAGGATTCTATAATAGCTTTAAAATGTTTTATAAGGGCCAGAAATATACTTTATAAATCTAATTTATGCAGTCCATACAATATTATACAGCTAAATTATATGGGATATAATTTATGGCTACAAATATAAGTCATGATAAACAAAGCAGAATAAGATGAACATAACACTCAAATACCTATAACACATTCGAGATTTTGTGTTACAGTAAGTAAAGTGATCAGTAGTGATTATAATAAAATCAATGGCAATGCAGTCACAGAAATAAGGATAGCCTGAACAGGAAACACTGCTGAGTGAAGGGATGTGTAGCAGTGCAATCTAATGTTTCTTGGTTTGATGCTAAGTACAATGAGAGTTCTGAGAGTTATTAGCTTTGTTACTAGCTTTCCTTCAGAAATAACTAACTCAGGCTTGAGTATAGGAGTATTCATAAGTACTTGACTCCAATTAGAAACTATAGTGGTTGAATAAGTAACAGATCAGCATCTGGACGAGCATTCTCATAGCATTAGCAATAATTTGTCAGACAAAGGTGAGATTGGAGCAGGTTGTCATCTGTGATTTTTGGAAATGAAATTGTCAATATTGGTTCCTGAAAGAGTTTATAAAGATTAAAGAACCTATTGTCACATTCCTAAAAAAAAAATAAAATAAAATAATAAAAAAAAAATCAGCCTTTTGAGAAAATTAGTTCCTAATTATTTCAATAATATGCCATATTCTGTTGTTAGCTGATCTCAATAATAACTTCGTAAGTTAAAAATCACTGGTGTTTTAAATATTTTCATAATAAAAAGGCCCAAATAAACTGAGTTTAACTGCTCCGTTGACTCTTGAGACTATGAAATCTGTGTAGGTCTGTCAAGATCACATGAAACTTTAATTTTTATTTGGTAGGCTGATTAAATCCTCCATGTGACCCACTGAAACAAGACTGGAGAATGACACTAGGGCTTTAACTTTCTTTTAGTATCGCTTTCTATTAAGACTGTCTTTGTACTGTCTTTCTATTAATAGTGTCTTTACACTATTCAATATATTCATCCATGACCTGGATGAAAGGATGGAATGTCCTCTCAGCAAGTTTGCTGATGATACCAAACTGGGAGGAGTGGCTGCCATGCCAGAAGGCCGTGCTGCCCTCCAGCGTGACCTGGACAGACTGGAGAGCTGGGCAGGGAGACATCTACTGCAATTCAATAAGGGCAAGTGTGAAGTGCTGCGTCTGGGGAAGAACAACCCCATGGATCAGTACAGGTTGAGGGCTGTTTTGTTGGAGGGCAGCTCTGGGGAAAAGGACCTTGGAGTCCTAGTGGACAACAGGATAACCTCGCGGCCAAGAAGGCCAAAGGCATCCTGGGGTGCATTAAGAAGAGCGTGGCCAGCAGGTCGAGGGAAGTTATCCTCCCCCTCTACTCTGCGCTGGTGAGGCCTCCCCTGGAGTGCTGTGTCCAGTTCTGGGCTCCTCAGTTCCAGAAGGACAAGGAGCTACTGGAGAAGGTCCAGTGCAGGGCCACTGAGATGATGAAGGGCCTGGAGCACCTTCCATCTGAGGAAAGGCTGAGAGAGCTGGGTCTGTTCAGCTTGGAGAAGAGGAGGCTGAGGGGGGTTTTTATCAATGCTGATCAATATTTAAAGGGTGGGTGTTAGGAGAATGGGGCCAGGCTCTTCTCAGTGGTGTCCAGTGACAGGACTAGGGGCAATGGTCATCAACTGGCAAACAGAAGGTTCAGCCTGAACATGAGGAAACCCTTCTTCCCTGTGAGGGTGACAGAGCACTGGAACAGGCTGCGCAGAGAGGTGGGGGAGTCTCCTTCTCTGGAGGCTTTCCAAAACCACCTGGACTTGTTCCTGTATCACCTAGGTGATCCTGCTCTGGCAGAAGGGTTGGACTAGATGGTCTCTAGAGGTCCCTTCCAACCCCTACCACTCTGTGAATCTGTGTATAAAACATTTTAAATGACACCTTCAGATAGCATAAATCATGATGCTAGACCATCACGAGAATGCAATATTGTTATTTGAAGCTCCTGTTCACTTCCTGGCACACATGTACAAAAGGGTGGAAGGTCCACATGCCATCACACAGCCTAAAAACACCCATTCCCACGGCCCAGTGGTAATATATGAAGTGGAGTTTTCTGTGGTCAGGTAAGGACTGCAGTTTCTGTGGTGGTTGGTGGCCGTTACTAAGGCATTGCCACTACTTGTATTTCAGCTATGTCCAGCTTGTAGTCTGTTATATCAAAGACGTCTGATGGATAATATGGCTTTCATTCTCCGATTTTGGTGTTTATGTGGTGTTTCTTAGTTTTCCTCACTGCCACAACAGTGTTTTGCCATTCACATGTGTATTTCCCCAGAGGTGCTGAGGGGTTCAGCTGTGCCCTGTGGTGGGGCTGTTGCAGAACCAGCTTGACCCAGCTGTGTCCTTCACGGGGCAGGCCTGGCCTCACTTCATAGTGGCTCCAGCTGGACGGCTGCCCAGTGCAGCCCACTGCTAGGCTGGGAGTCAGTGCCAAACTGCCTCAGTGGCAGTTTGCAGTCTTTGCATAGTTTGCATAGACTTTGTGAAGTGGCATAATATATTTTTGGCTTCTGATGATGATGTTCCTACTGGTACATGAGCATACTTGTGACTTTTCTTGCCTTATGCACCACATATCCTACGAAAATATTTAAGTGTTGGAACCGATTGGGTAAATTAGGTGTTATATGCAAATTAACTTTTCTGGGTGTTTTTAATGGATTGTTTGGTAACACAAATTTGAAGGTTCTTGCTAGCATTTGTAAATCTTTCCTTTCTCTTGCAAACTCCTCTGAAGCCCTCCTCCCTTCCATGCCGGTACAGGCTCCCTGGAAGCAGACTGGCCATGCTGTGGCAGGGCATGGAAGTAAATTGGAGTGGCAGTGCTTGTCTGTCTCTAGTCTGAGATCACTCCTTCTGCAGTTCAGGTTTGCTGGTTGGTTGTTTTTTTCTATCTTATCTCCTTACATTTTGCATGCAATATGTTGCACTGTTGCCAGACAGTTGAGGGTACTTCACCACTGTATAACTATGCTTGACATTTAATTTAAAATCAAAGATACTATTCTGTAATAGTTTGTTAAGCTGTGCCTCAGTCCCAAGTAACATAAATAACCTTCTTTTCAGTGAATCAGGCAATTCATTGCTTTGGCTACATTTTCAGGATGATTTTGTCTCAGAATAGGAGAGCTGAAAGGTTAGGTGTTGTTCTCCATCGTGTAAACAAACTCGAATTGAAGTCCCATAATTTGTATGAGTTGTCAGCACAAAATTAATTCCACTTCGAATATTTTCATTTCTTACTGGTATATAAGCTCTATAAAAGGCAAATATGTGAGTAAAACTGGAATTCTCTATTATCCTGTTTATGTAATTTTGTGAGAGGAGGTGGGTATGTAAATACTTAATTACTTGCATGGCCTTATTTTTTTAAAGGATAAGAACTAGGAAGCAAGGTGAAAACAATTACATATGTATTTATACCAAAAGGTATGTTGTTGTTTTGGTTGGTGGGTTGGTTGGTTGTTGGTTGGGTTGTTTAAGATGCAAACTAAGGGTCAGGTCTTGCAATGTTGACTTCTGCTCACTGACTTGAACATGTTGGAACTGAAGCCTCTCATGCAGTTTGGATTTTCTCAGTCAAATAAAAGAGCCAAAAAATATTTCAATTTCATGAAAAATGTGTTTGCATGGAACATACCTACAAATCTGTCTACATTTATAATATAAGATGTTTTATATTCCCAGTTCAGTTGCTCGTTCCAAGATGGACAAAAACCTGTGAAACCTCAGGTTATGTTTGTTCCCAGCAATTAAGCAGTTTGCCTATATTGATTCTCTGTCATTTATCCCTGTTTCACAGTGACCCAAAGAAGCATTCCTGGAAAATGTTTCACTAAGAAAACTGCACACAAACTTTTGGTTCTGTCAAAACAATGCTGAATATTAGAGGGAAGTTATGACAAAATTTCCAAACATATCTAGGATACCAAATCACAAAAGTTTTTCCGGGATTTCATTAATTTGAAACATTTTCTTCAACAATATCTAAACCAAAACACAGAACCGTGCTACATCCACAATATATCTTGTTGTAAAAGTGTCTATAAACGTGTTTGAAAGTATCAAGGGCATCATGAAGTTGTAATTTAAAAAGAAGATAGAAATCTACAGTATCCATGACCTGATGGGATCTGAATAAGAAGTGAGAAGGGTTGTACTGCCAACTTATAATATAACTGAAGCCAGTTGCTCACTTTTTTTTGTATGCAGAGGATGATGCTGTTAGTAGGGATAGTCTGCGGTCTGTGCAGTCTGCCTGTAGCAGGGATCTTGAGGATACAGATACAATGAAGACATTTCTTTGGAAAGATGAAATCAGTCCCAGTATTTTCACATTTATTGTTAATTATGAGTTTATATGTTTTGGTAACACATAAGGGCAGTCTCAGCCACTGGGTGCTTTGAACCATAACCTATGCTTTAAAAGTGCAATGTTTCAGAACTAGGGAATTGTTAGATCTTAAACAAACAGGTATACTACTGCAAACCTTGCTGGCATGAGTGAAGCTTAGCTTCGCTGCTCGCAGGCTCTCTGGCACCTGACATGTGTGATGCATTCTGCCTTGATGGTGACCAATAGCAATCAGGAGCCGTAAGATCTCATGCTGATCTTCTCTGTGTGGGCAGTCACTTTTGAAGCTATTGTAATTTAAACACTGAACTAATATTTAAAGCATAAACTAGTAAATTTTTAAGGGTCTAGTTTTTAATGCTAGGAATAGCTGTCGTGCTTTATCTCTAGGGAGATGAGATGTACATGTTATCCTCAGAGGTCAGCATGTTATACACAATACAACTAAAGTTTATTGAAGAGCAAGCTGTTTCTGGAAGGATTAGTTTGGCCTGAAGTGAGAGACAGAACTGCCTTGAACAGTGATTTATATAAGATGTGGCTGTGCTAGGGATGATTATTTGGATTTGGGGAGTGAGGGGAAGGAATGTTTAGGTTTCGTTAGGGGAGCAAGTATGAGAGTGCTTTTCTTATTCGTCTGTAATAGGTACATAGTAAAAAATGGTTGAATAAGACTGGGGAATGGTGATTGGGTTACATCACCTATGGTCATGTGAAACCTTTCTTGCTAGCTCCACCTTTTTTTGTTTTGTGTGTTTAGGTTTGGGGTTTTTTGGGTCCAATCCCAGTCCAGGAATTGTCAGGACTTGCTGATGGCAGTTTCCCTGCTTTTTATAAGCTTTGCTATATGGGCTACAGGTCTGCAACAAAACCTCATCTTGTCCAGGAAAGTTATGTGCCCCCACTGGCGAAATGTGCCTGAACTAATGTTTGAATTAAAGCATAATGAAAGAGCTATGTTCTTTTGGTCATCTCAACTGTCTACCAGGGCCAAAGCTATTGGTAACATATGTTTCAAAATTTGGGGTTTTTGTTCCATTTTTTTAACAAGGGTGGGTTTTTTTGGTGGGGGTTGTGTTGTTGGGTGTTTTGGTTTGGTTTTTTGAGGGGGGGGTGTGTGTGTGTGTGTGTTTATTTGGTTTTTTGAGGGGCAGGGTGGTGTTCTTGTGGCTAGAACACATGACTGATAGGATCTGAGTAAGAGAAACTGGAGTTCTGTGAAATGTTTCCAAAAGTTCTTCTTGTGCTTTACCTTGTTCTAATGCCTTATTACAGACTCAATTTTTTCGTCATAAATTATAGAGGGATCATAGTTTTAGTGGTAAACCAGGGCAGGGACACCCTCCACTAGACCAGGTTGCTCAAAAGCTTCATCCAGCCTGGCCTTGGACACTTCCAGGGATGGGGCATCCACAACTTCTCTGGGCAACCTGTCACAGTGCCTCACCACCCTCTCAGGGAACATATTTTTCCTCATATCTGATCTAAATCTACCCATTTTCAATTTAAACCCATTACCTCTTGTCCTGTCAATATATATAAAAGTCAATATATTAAAAAGTTCAGATTTTAGGCTTAAAGGTCAAATATGCTGCAAGGAAAATTTTATTTTCCATATAAATTTTCTTATGACTGCTGGAGTTTTATGGAATATCACTGTTAAAAAACCTGCCTAGGGTATTTGCTGTAGTTGATCTTCATGATCTTCCTTGTCTACTGAATCAACAGACAACACTTCCAATTTCTCCTTTTCTTAATGTGGTCATTCCCCCTACAACTTTGCCTCCCCTCCACACTCCTGTGGGAGCTTTTTCGTGGGCTTTCGTTCTTTTTCCCTATTCAATAAAAAAGTGGCAGAATTATCAGTAGTATTGGGATAAATCTGGGTTATACTTGCTCATTTCTGCATTAGTTTTTCATATTTTATATCTTGATACTTTTTTAGCCTGTTAGACATTACAGAAATACAACAACTTCTACCAAGGATTTCTGGCATCAGCCCAGTATGAGATCTCATGGGAGTAGTATTTCCTCTATTACATTGAAGTGCTCTTAGCTACTTCAGGAGATGCAGAAGCACAGATAAACTCCTTGTAGGTTTTCATTATTGAACACATCTAATGACTACAAGCACCTTATTTCTGTTAATGAAAACATCCAGTTTTTTTAAAAGGCTCTAAAAACGAGCTGTCATTCTGACATCAGCTGTGTTTTTTCTGACATCAAGATACATGAGGATTCTTCAGAGGATTCTCCTGTTGTTATCTGTAACTTATTTCAGTCATTACTAATTTGAAATTGGTGTAATGCATTGACATCTATATTGCAGGGAGAATGAATCTTTTTGTAATTTCTTGGGAATTCTGTTATGCTTTCTTAAATAAAGGCTTTAGAAGTTCACAATGGTATGTAAATTAAAAAAAAAGTTTATGACATGAGTAACTTCTATTTGCATGCAAAATCAAGACAGGAGATTTAACTACTCTGTGTGGAATCTGCAGACTACTGTGTGCAGAATTCTACATTATAAAGTATTGAAAAATAGGGTTCTTGTGGCTGCTCTTCCCTTTGGAAGTGCTAGCGGACACTCAGTCTTAATTGGAAATGGAAAACATCTTCTGAGTAGCATTTTGGGTGTAATTTCGTTAAGTCAAACTTGCCAAATTATTTTGTTGGATTTATGCTAAAATCTTATCTTTTAGAATGGGTTGGTATGACTAAGTAAAATGCAAGTGTCTAAATAAAAACACTTGATTACTGTTAAGACAAAATGGAATGAGTGGCAGTTTATTGCTGATGTCCTGAAGGATCAGTGCACAAATGCTCCAGCTAGTTGCCCGTGTAGTTCAGACAGGTAGCTGGCCTGTGTTTTTCTCACATGAGAGATTTCCTCGCATCCTGCAGTGCACTATTAGATTAATCAGGCAGGTTACTTGTTTCGCATGTAAAAATTTGTAACACTTTCATCAGCTTTCCGTTTCCTATTTGGTAATTCTTGTTAGAACTTCTGGAAACAGAGAACTAAATTTTTTGTAATGTATTTTCCAAGAGCTTTACAAAGTGAGAGGTTTATGTGCATTAAGAAAGGACAGGATACCTCATTAAGTTAAGATAGCAATGCAGCCATTTTTGAGAAGGGCCCTTGATACACACTATTCTGAAGGTAGATCTTCCTTGATGTGAGCATTTTTCAAAGGGTTGCTCCCAACCCAACAATGTGAAAATCTTCAAAGGCACTTCCTCATCAATATGCAAATCTTCAAAAGGGGAATTACACAATAACAAGAAAACTCTCAAAGGGAAAGCAGTTACCTAGAGATGTAAAAATCTTTGTCAGGGACAGCTCCTCTGTCATTTAAAAGTTCTTCAGAGTGGAAATACCTCAAGCAATGCAAATTCTCTCAGTGCATGAGAAATCACTGAGTGAGAACACTTCCATATGTAATCTTTACAGTGGCAGTAAGTGTTCACTTGAAAATATTTTTAAAATGGCATTTTTAAGAACTGATGCTGTATATACAATCCCATTACTGTAGGATACCTTGAGGGTGGCATAGCTTTTAAATTTACCAGAGGACTTTTGATTATGTCTATCAAACAGTACCTGGAGATGAGTAGTTTTTGTTAAACTCTTAATATGGGATTATGCACTGTTTCATACAGTTCATTTAGCAACTATTTGTCAAGTCTTTCATATTTGCAACAGATATTTAGTTTTATTTTAAAGCTCCAACTTTGCAGGTAATAAAAGTCTGTCTTGCTTGTATGACTACAAAAGGGACATCAGTGACAGAATTTGTGTTGTCTCCCTTTTACCCCAAATGCTTGGTGACAGGATGCCTGTCCACAGGCCATCCTCAACCCTGAGGGCCAGGGAGGCATCACTGACTGGCAGACATCTTATGTGTATTTTTGCATATGGCAAATTTTTCGTTTCCTGAAGGTAAAGATTTGTTCCTAATTGCAAACAAATTAAAGATTTTATTCTGTAATTGTTTTGCTTACTAAACTGCAGTAACAAGTTGTTTTCTGGAAAAGTGGCACAACAAACTTATCCTTACTGCTGCCGCTTGTTCAGTAATCAGCCTGTTTTGAAGATTTTAGTTCTGTGGAGGACTGGGATCTCCTTAAGGGATAGTCCCAAGAGCTTTTGTATGGGTGGGTGCTGGGTGCAATCCAGACTCCTCTAAGTGAAGTGCAGTTCTGTCATTGACATCAGTAAAACCTGGTTCCTACCGTTTGGATTCATGATGGTGTTTACTTAATAAAATGACTAATGTGGTGTTCCCTATAAAGGAGGGGGCATCTTTAACAGCTGTCAAGTCCCAGATTATTTTGGAACCCTATTTGCTGTGCCTATGCCATATGTCTGGTGCCTTTGCTAAATTGTGGTCACATCAGTTTTGGGGGCATAAAGATAGCACTTTTAATATATGATGTAAACATTCTAGTTGAGCAAGGATTACTTGGAAGGAAAGTTGTATTTGTTTAACTGACTTTTTGTTCACTTGTTGAATTTGGTTAATCATATTTTCAGAGAATGGTACAAGCCTCTCAATGATACGATGACTGCAACACGTACCGCTTTATTTCATTTTGATTTTTAAATCTCACCTGGATGATTTGTGTTTGCTGTTAAGGATATGCTGAAAGAACATAAAGGAAGTCATTATTCTAGTTCTATTTAAGCTTGAGATTTATTCCATTTCTATAAACCTAAGATGACAGCCTCTTTTCAAGACAATTCACATACAGTCTCTTTTTGCAAGCTTCCTGCATGTGAGATCTGAAAGGGAAACAGTTATTAAAAACAAACAAACAAACAAACAAACAAAATTTTTATTCAGTAAGTAGATTTTACCCAATATAACTGGAAGGTAATGCCCCTCTATAATGATCCCTTCGGTTTTGGGTTTTGTAGCCATAAAGTGAAATAGCAAATATGTACAATTAAGTAATTAATAAGAGGGTGAAATAACATCTTATTTAGCTAGCAGTTATTTTATCTCATAGCACTGATAAGTTGAGTACACATCCTGTTCAAGCATGATTTTATTATTTTAGAAAGCAGTTTATTGATTCTATATATGTAAGATGACCTAAAGGTTAACAATTATTATAGTTTCCTATTAAAAACTAGAGCTGGGTTGTATTAAAAGAAACTATCATTCTGCACTGGAAATGTAGGCTTTCATTATTGCAATGCCCTATGTAGAAGATGATAGAAATAGACACTTCTTTGTATCAAACTTCTGACATGATCATTTTACTTCTAACTGGCAACATTTCTTCTTTTTGCATAAGCACAGTTGTTGTAGTTATATAAAAACATCATCCATGCAAACATATAGTATATTCTAAAATGGGTTTCAAAGTATGATACTGGTGGATGTCTGGGGCAGAAAAATTGGCAACTTGAATCTCAGGGACATTTCTATATCAGGTTTTAATATTTGGAAGTTACAGTGGTAGTTAAAAAACAAACAAAAAAATCCCATGGCACCACATTTGTGTTTTAGAGCCTCACATTTGTGGTTTTAAATACATTACGTAGGTAGATATCCTAGTCCTGAGTGTCTGGCTGATAATTAAGGTAGTCTGTCCACGTCCTTAGTCCTAATAGTATGTGTGTAAAATGGTAACAAAAAATTGGCAAGGATTGGGATAGCAACTTCATTGTCATGTTGCAAAATCAAATCACAGAATAGTTTGGGTTGGAAGGGACCTTAAAGATCATCCAGTTCCAACCCCCTGTCATGTGCAGGGACACAGTCCACTAGACCAGGTTGCTCAAAGCCCCATCCAACCTGGCCTTGAACACATATCCAGGGATGGGACATCCCCAAGTTCTCTGGGCAACCTGTTTCAGTGTCTTTTCATGTGATGATTATTTGTTCTTGAGAAACACTTCTACAACCGCTGCCCATACTTTATGGTCACTTAAGCAAGGTGGCTCCAGTCTTATATTCCCAACCTCAAATAGAAGGCAGTAGAAGCACATTCGCTGGGAGAGCCTCAGGACAATGGACAATAATGATCTTTCTTCCCAAATACTGTGAATTCAATAACTCTCAGTCTTGCTGCAGGGAAGACATTTTTCTCATAGCGCTTAGAAGAGGACTGGAAGGTGAGAGGTGGAGAAGAGTTAAAACAGGGGCTCCAGTGACGTAAAAGAGGTACTTCTACAGCTTTAATTAATGGGATGACTGCATTAAATAATTTCTGGGATTTTCCTTTTATTTCTCAACACAGATATGTTACAGTGACTTTAAAACAACACAAAATATCCATACTTCAAGTTTAGAGAAATTACACTCTACACACTTAAGCGTCTTTACTTAAATTACTTCTTTCATTAAAATATATGTATATATCTACACCCAATCTCATGGGATGCATCGATTTAGCTTTCCACTGGATTTTTCACTCAGGACTGCCTGTAGGAAACAGACTGAAGCATAGTAGAATTAATAGGATGAGGGGTACAAGTGGTGATGCACAGTACTTTTTTTTCATACCTACTGAATTTTTTCTGTGTGCCCTTCTACTCATAGGCAGTGAACTGATGTTTAAAGAGGTTACTTTTATATGAAAAATGAAACATGCTTTCTTGGTTCCTTATTTTTAAAAATAATTTCAAAAATCTTTACATGTACTCTGAAATTAAAGTTAACGTGTTCTGTACTGTGCAGGTGATGCTGGTGAAAGTACTTCCACTCCAATGTGAAAATAGACCTTTGTCACCTACATGTCAGACCTGTTTTGGAAATCAGTATTGTAGCTAATTGAGATATAATATTTTAAAAAATATCTTCCTTGTATTTGGGATATCTTGATAGTTTTCTTCTAGCAAACCCACAATCAATTCCTGACAGATCACACTATTTTCTTTTATTTGCCCAAGAATAAGTGAATGAAAGGTAATAGCTACAGGTGCACACACACACACACGATACATGTGATTCTAAAAACAAAGTTGAAAACATATTCTTCCCCAGGTTAGGCCAGGACTTTAAGGGATATATGTATGAAGTGGATTTTCCATGCAACAAGGAACACATTGTTTCTTTGTACAATTCACTGTCAACCTGTTGGTCCAAATCTTGGCTGGAGAGATTTCTTAGGTCAGCAGATTACTCAGGCCTTCTTGGGGTTTATAAAGCTGGCTTTATAAAAGTGTGTGCTAGACAGTGGGAGTGAGGGAGTAAGTACTTTGCTTAGAATCTTGTAATAAGAGAGCATGCATACATGGTTGGCTTCTTGGTGGGACCCCTGTGTGAATAAGCCACACAGAACTTCCCATCACTAAGCATATTTGTTGGGGTTTATTAAAAATTTTGTGGTAACTTACTTATTTTTGTGTGGTCAGAAATTACTCACTCTCTACTACTAAAAACATGTGCCTTGAACATCAGATGAAGCTGTTATTTCTGTTTGGAAATGGGAGTAATTTGAAATCTTCCACCTGTGCCAGGCTATGTTTGGGTCAGTTGGTGCTTCTGTTTCATTTCTTTTTGCTGCTCTGCTTCTTGGATCTTAGATCATTATGATGGAAGATTTTATTACAGTGTATACAGCTGAACAGTTTTTGACCTGTGCCTACATTTTGCTTGCTGTCCAGGGGCACAACTAAGTCTCAGTTTTGAATTTAAACCTTGCAGTGAGTCAGTGCCATTCTTCTGTCCTTCCGGTGTGTCGTGTCTTCTTTAGCACTGTAACAGACTTTTGATAGAACTACTGTAAGGCTCTTACAAATATGTTAAAAGATTTTAAATATTAAGTTTGAATAAACAATAACATGCAGTTTTTATTCGCAGTGGGTTATAAAACATTACTGATATAAACAGAAATGTTCAGAACATGGTTCTGTAATCAACTGTATTCAAAATTGCATACTTAATAAGCATTGCTTTTAAAATATTTCTTATGTGCGAGAAAGTATTTGTTATGTGTTAATGTAGGATTTTCTTTGATGGGATCAATTTAACATAAAGCATAGTCTCTGGACTATTTCATTAATGTGTGTCTGCAGAAATGTCATAGATACCTTGAATGGTCTAATAATATTTTTAGAATACATATGCGATGTATTTTTAAAGTCTGTCAAAGAAATCCTCAAATATAAGATATTGTATTTCATGCTTTAAGGAAGGATCTTCTGTAATGCGTGTGTGCATACGTTCTCTAAATAGGCAAAATTTGGGCTTTTAAACAGGAATTTTGAAATACTAATTCTGAGTTGGGTGTCGGATTTTTTTGTTAGGGTTTTGGGGTTCTTTTTGTTGTTTTGTTACACCAGTTAACATTAGTATTTCATGCAAGTTTGAAAGAAAACTTCATAAAAAATCTTTGAAGGAAGAATGGGCAAAACCAGGAAAAAAAAATACATGTGCAGGTGATGTTCTTTTCTTTTGAAGATTGACCTTTATCCACTACCTGCATAGGAAAAGTTATCATTAGATTTTCAAATTAACTTTGCTTACTCTGGGTGTTTGCAGTGTTAGGCCATAAGGACATTTAATATAACTGTTGCATATATGAAGTATTTTTAAGTGTTACATGTCCCAATAAAGAAGGAACCTACCAACCAGAAATTATTGTAACTATAATTTATTCTTTTTGAGCTAACCTTTCCTGTTGCATAAAAACTTCATCCTCTAGTAAATATAGTAGTATATAAGCATGTATTTGCATGTTTTTCTTGTTCTCCACAGTGACAGTGTAGTTTATACCATTGACGGATTTGATTCTTTATTCTCCATCTAAGTCCTTTGAAACAAACCACAATGATGTAGTCTGAATTTACTCTAGTATAAGCATTTGTTCTCAAGGATTGCTTTGCTTCAAGCACTGACATAAGTTGTTTCATGGCAAGATTACTAATTTAACATGATAGATAAGAATTTTCATTCTAAAATAGTGCATTAAGACATTAGAGCAATGAATCAGGCAAATTTCTTAACAATCTAAAATGCCCCCTTAATTAAAAAGTAATGATATCTTTATGAAAAGCAGATCTGTGTCTCAGTTGGCTATTATAAATTCAACTCCTGAAAGAACAGCAAGACAGTAATGTAGTAACGAAATCTCAGTGTTTAGATTGAGGAGGGGGGATGGGGGACAGGGGGTGTGTGTTTGGTTTGGGGTTTTTTTTTTGTAAATTAGCTGAATCTTTTTCTCTTTCTGTGGGAGTGAAAAGAAAATTTTTGACTCAACTTTTCTGTTTATATAAAAGTAAACTTTGAATGATTTGAGGCAGACAACTGATGCCACCCTGGCTTTCAAAAGTGTTCAACATTGGCTAACTGTTGTTCCTGATGTTTTGCAGATACTTAGAGTTCTAGGTGATGAAGCCTCCAGCTTGCTGCAAGGAGGAGGAAATCTGGTAATAAGATCCTCACTATTTTTGTTGCTTCTGGAAGCATTTGTATGCCAGTTTGATTTGAATTGTGCAGGTTATTTCTACAGTGAAGAGAGCTGGCGTTTTTTGAACAAAGGTTTGTTTTGACAGAAACCAGATATATGAAGAAAATGCTAATTTAAAAAGATCTTGGCAAGCATTTGATTCTTATTATCCTTTTCCATTATACTATGAAATGAAATAAGTTTCCAAGTATGGCCATCCTGATTCTCTTTGTAATGGACACAAAACAAAGAAAACATGTACTGTGATATACCAAACTTAATATTTGCTGAAAGATAAAGTGCATGTAAGTATTACTGCCTGTGCAAAAGCTTCATTAATCATATCTCTTGCTGAAGCTGGGAACCATTATAAATATAGGGTTGAAAATGTAGTGACAGCAATTATTGACTTATTAGGCTAATGACATGACAGCTTGTTATAAATTACCAGAGGTTAATAGAGTAAATAGTTGGTATAAAAACACTTAAAAACTGATGATGTATTACTTTCTTAACTTTCCTTCATAGATATGTATTTGAAACTGTAGCCACAACTTCAGAATACAATTATTTCCAGTTGTGGTGTAGGAAGCAATGTGTGCTATTTTATTAATGATTAGTGTTACTAGTTTCCTGTTGGTCATGCTCAGTGGTAATTGTTAGTTTTGGAGATCATGGGGGTGTAAATAGAGCTGATTTCTCTGTCTTGATGTTCTTGCTGAAAACTTGTGTATTACTGTGCCACTGTGCACTATCTGCAGGCACCAAAGAGCCAAATGTGTTGGAGAAGCAATACAGTTATTTTTGCTTCTTTTAAACCTTTTTTTCTGCTAAAGGATTGTTTTCTGTGGAGCATGAATATGGCTATGCTGCTTTCAGATCATATCATCAGTACGGCTCTAGGATTATTGCATAGTACACTAGGATTTGAGCTTTGTCTTGTTCCCTGATTACTGCTAAAGCAGACTTACCTACAAAAACTATCTATTCTAGTTCCTGGGGACTTGAAAACTGGTTGTTACTGGGATGTTTACTGTTCTATATGCAGCAGTTGGTCATTACCATGATGCAAGCTACTTATTTCATGTACTGTTAACAAAGATTTGCTTCCGTTTTGGTCTAAGGCTTCTTGTTTCACAAAATGGAAAGGAGATACCTTGATAAATGTAATGTATAAACAAGGCATTTCAAAAACTATAAAAACATGGGGTTTGTCACCAACATGATCTGTACATGTAAACCAGCAATTATTGACGGTGAGGTGGTACTGACCTCGTGATGGACGTGTAAACCTAGATTTAATTACTTTTTTTTTTATTAACTAGATCATCTATATTGTTATAAGAAATATGATACAGGTTTATGCTCTAGAAATGTGCTCGCTGTAAAAACAGTATTGTGGTTTTTACAGAAGGTTGAAGTGGTGGTGATAACAGATTCAGATCTGAGTAAATATATGTAATTTTCAAGCATATTTCTTGCTGGTAAAATAGGAGCAGGCATGGTATAAGCCTTAGTTTTGAATTCTGGGAACTTAGGCATAGGATATAAAACACTATTATCCCTGACAGTCTGAAGGAAATGTTACTTGGATAATCATGATTCTAGAATGGGTTAAACTAGATTTGAGACTTTATATTTTTCTGGTCTGAAATTTTTTAGTTCTGCTCAGCCATTTTTAATCTAGGGACTTGGTTACTACTTATCTTTCTAGAGTTTAGAGCTGCTAAAATCAGACTTGGTTAGAGCAGTTGTCCAAACCAACACTAATAACCAAAGCCTCACCTCAGGAAACTCAACTCACAGGCTCCAGCAGGAAAATGCTCTTTGCAGCGAACACTTGAGATTAAACTTGGATATAGGTATAGGATGCATAAAAATATAAACAGGTTTTTTATTATGTTAGAGGGGGCTTGTGATAAAAGTTTCTTTTTCCTCTTATCTGTATCTTTTTGGCCTTGATTTTTTTTTTTTTGTCTTTCCTAATTCTGACAAAAGTGTTTCTTCAGTATTAGGAGACAGTGACTGCCATTTTACATCTGTCCACAATCACCAGATCTGCTTTTAGGATGTGTTTTTTAAACTCTTCATTGTTTCAAAGGGCCACTTCTCCCAAAATATCTTTTGCTACATATGTTAGCCAGGAAGTTGCATGCTATCTTAAGAGAAGACCGTAATGTTCTGAATATTTGTGACAAAGAAAAAACTATCTGAATTCAAAACACTGCCTATAATATATTTGAAGTGTGGAATCTTTCAAATATGCAGCTACAACAGATACTCATTTGAGAAAAACACATATACTATAAACTTTGAATAGTCCTGTTGTTGTGTTTTTTAGATGCCTGCTTCATATGTAGTGACGATTGCTGTCACCCTGTATGAAAAATGAATCTTTTCTGTTCATTAGTCTCAAAAAGGCATCCACTGGAAAGAAACCCAAACCATTTATAATTAACTGATAAAGAATGGAGCAAAAATATCAGTGTTATAGTGCATGACAAAGCTCATAGCTGAATCATATTCTTTGTGATATAATTTCATGTTGTTACTTAAATTCATTAAAAATGGTGGGCTAGAAAGTAATAAGTCAGGTACTAAAGAACAGTCAGTGCACATCTAAATCACTTACAGAAACAAGACAGGCTTACATAAATGCTAATTACTTGAGAGCTTCCAGAGTTTTCAGGACAAAAGAAGTTTCTTGTGTAAGCAAAATCTGAAGACTTATTTCTAGAAGAATGGATTAATTATTGGATTCCAGAAGATTAAAGTATGCTTTGGCAAGATCGATTGCTACTGACCATATATTAAGCTGAAAAACTGCTGTCAGAAACCTGTCAGACTGTGTCTATAAACAGTAAATGTATTATAAATAAATAAATAAACCTTGTAACCCCCCCATATGTTCCTGAGGAAGTGTAGTACCATGAAAGGTGTAAAATGCTTGCATGCAAATACTTTTATTTTAACTTGAATCAGTTTCTAACCTAAAGTTCCCCTTTCTGCCCTTCTCTTTACGTATTTATTTGAAGCTTTGTGATTTCACTTGTTCTTAAATTACATATTTGGAGTTTAGTGATTTTTTAATTTAAAAAAAAAAAACCAATGGTCTCAGCTATTCGTTCTGCCATTTTATCTTCACAAGTACAATTTTGTAAATTTTTGGGGTGGTCAAAAAAAAGCAAAATGTCAGAGAAGAAACTTCCTTAGTGGTTGTGTTCATAATTGGTTTTCAGTGTTATTGGCAAGGAAGAGCTTATCATATGAACACTGGAGCAGTTAGACAGGGAGGCCAAGCAAAATCTGTTTTTAATAGTCTGGATAGTATGTATGTTCTCTGAGATTTCATTCTATGAGATTACCTTGATTATACATATAGCAGATTCATTCCTGGATGAGTCCTTACTAGAGATCATGATATCAGGGAAGAGGGGAAGGAGGAAAGGGGAAGTAATGCCCTGCCTGAAAGTGCTGGTGTCTTCAGAAGTAATAGGGAAAGCATCCCTGAAAATACTGACCAGAAGCCAGGTCAAAACACACTTGTAGTTAGTTAGATTTTTTCAAAAGATTGAAGCATTCATTTACTCTATCAAAATCAGATGAATAAATTAGAATTATCTCAAAGGGAAGGCAGCTGCCAGATAAGACCAAGGGTTTCAGAAGGCAGTGTACTGCTGGGGTTAGTCTGTAATGCTCCTTACACCCACGTCCCCAGGCCTAGCATGATAACATAATGTTCTTTTCCAGCAAGAATGAGTGATTTGCAGTGTGCAGGGTATGGTCTTCCGCTGTAGTTGCAGAGTCTCGTTCATAAATTTAGTTTTTATGTTTCTGTGTATGTTCAAAATACGACACAGTATATCAATTTTAGATATATAACACTGATAAGCATAGTTGTTCCCTATGTCACTTTTTTTGTTTAGGCCTTTTTACCCCTTTTAGTTAGTGCTTTCTCTGTTTGGACGAAGAAAAGCAGGCAGGATTAGCTCTGGCTGGCAACAGTGTGGGAGGTGACAGTGACATGCATTATTTCTCCTCTATTTCTGATGCACTAAAGTCTGTTCTTGGCCAGAATAACCACTTGTATGTCATATGTGTGGGCTGGTTTAGTCACAGGGGTATATCCCAAACAACAGTTTTCCAAACATTCAGTGCACTGAACCATCAAAGACTGCCTGAGTGAAGAGTGTTTCATTATGTTGGTGAATTGTGCATCTGACAGTGAGGGTATATTCATATAGACCACCATGCTGGAGAACTCTCTGAGAAGACACAGTAGGCAATTATCAAGGTTCTGAGGTAGATCTCTCTTCTGGGACATGAACTACTTCATAAGATGTACTAAGAATACTTACACTGAAATCTGAATTTACCCAAGGGCTTTATCCCCTCCCTCTATTAATTTAGTTTAGAAAATGTTGCAATCAGACTGGAAGTGAAGTTGACTATTTTTTTTTTTTTAATTTCTCACCTCATATCATGTAGGGATACAGCTGGTGACACTCTATTTATATATATTTCTGCATCCAAGATAAATCCTTGACACGCCACAGACTAACATGTGTCACTCCCTTTATTGATTCCTTTTAAGAGAATTATATTTTTATGTACTCCTTTAAAATTCACCATCACCCCCAACAAATCTGAATTCTATAATCCAGTCTAAACAGTACATTTTTCTGTTCAACAAATAATGGTGATATTTAGTGTGAGGTTTTTTGCAAGCACTCTGTGTAATATTTTTGTCCTATTCTAATCTTTCTAATCTTGACCTTATTAATTATATGCTCCATCCCTCTTCCTAAATTGGGAAATTCTTCTTGCCTTCAGATTGCCTTAGGCCAGCAGAAGGGAACAAAGGGCCAGCACATACAATTAGCCCTGAAAATATTAATTGATATTTTACCACTTCAGAATAGTTAAATCCCAGAAGAATATGTCACAATTCATTAGGCTATTTTCACATTTTTCAAGATTACACAAATCTGTGTCTAATGAGGAAAACAGGCACTTCTTATATGGAGACACATTTCTTGCATCAAGCTGTCTGTCTTAGTTTTTGAGGACTCAGTAAAGCTAGAAGCATTAGTGGACATTGGTCTATTGAAGCTGTTTCTGCAGTGAATATTTTTGCTTTAGATTAGTAACTATCGTATAAATGTTACTGATTGAACAACTGTAACTCTGATATCAGTTGCTAATTTAAGCTTCTAATCCTGAAAGTAGCCCAGGATGAGAGACAAGCCATATTCTTGCAGAATTCTCTTATGTCACTGTTTGACATAGAATGGAAGCTTAAGCAAATGTTTTATTTTAAGAAGTGAGCTAAGTTTCTGTCAGAGAGAAACTAACAGAGCTGTTATTTTTTTCGGTGGCAAAGTCATCTTGAAGTCTGTTTTTTTAATACTTTGCATGCTACCTGTTTAAATGCCCAGACTATAACTAAACTCAATTTCTTTACATAATCCAAGCTTCAGCAAGAAATTTCAGGTTCATTAAGAAAAAATCCCCACAACACCAGACCAAAACAACATGGGGGCAGAGAGACACACACAAAAAAAAAAAAAAAAACCCACAAAAAAAAAAAACCAAAAACAAAAAAACAAAAAAAAAAGTAAAGCTTTGGTGAATGGTTTGGTGCTGCTCTAATAACTGCTTTCATTCTAGAGTCATGACCAGCTTTTTCATAATTACAAAATTATTAAAAGTGCTTTTTTAGTTTTGTAACTTAACCACATTCATAGCATTAACTGATGCTTCCTTTAACGCCCTACTGCACAGCATTACAGACATAAAAAGTATGGTCTAATAATGTTCATGGACCTTAGTTTGGAATTAGCATAATGGAAAGAGATCCTGAAAGCAAAATCATATATTTTGTAAGTGACCTATTACCAATTTGATTACATTTTACATAGCAATTTAAATGAATTCTGTTAGAAGTCTGGGTTGTTAAAGGGAAAAAAATGTTTTACTGTTCAGTCTGCCTAATTGGAAAGGCAGCACACCCAGCAATGGGCTGGCTGAACTCAGCACGGGCCTGCTTGAAAGCTGCTATGGTTACACAAATGTTAGAAATATGGAGTATATGTAGGCAGAAATGGAGCAGCAAAGAAAGCCTTTTTAAGACAATATGACTTTTTGATAATAAGGATTATTTAAATTCAGCCGATGATAAATGTCAGTGGTTTATGGGGGAGGAAACACACATGTGAAGTGAAACAGGATTGTGGTTATTATCATACATGATGCTTTCATTTTAAGAAAGATGATTGCTAGGTGTCAGTATGGCTGTTTACTAAGTACAATTGCTTCTTCTACTCAAAATATTTTCCTTGTTGTAACAGTTTTTATCTGAGTGTTGTGAAAGAGTTCAATCAATAAATTTCTCAGATTATCCATGAATAGAGGTGGCTATATGGGGATGAATGCAGGTGAAAAGAGTTTGATGATCTTGTAAAAAACTCAGATGAATTTCGCTAAAATTCTTGTACAGAAGTAATATATATAGTGAAGCTTCTAGGATTTTTCAAACTATCGATCTTTCCCACTGTTTTGTAATAGAATATGCAATTCTTTCAAGCAGAAGTATGAGATGAGTGAGGCGAGTGGTGAAATTGTCCATGAAACACATGCCTTAATAACTATCCATTGGAATCAAAATAACACTTTGTCTTATAAAAGTATTATGATATCATGATTACCCTGCTGTATTCAGTGTAAGTGTAGCCTCACATTGAGTACTGTGAGCTGTTCTGGGCCCCACAATTTAAGAAGGATGCGAAGGTCCTTCTTTGATTTCATTCTGAGGGCTACAAAGATAGTGAAAGGGCTGAAAGGAATGTCCCATGAGGAGCAACTAAGGACTTTGGGCTAGTCTGGAGAAAAGGTGGCTGAGGGGCGACCTCATTGCTCTCTGAAGCCTTCTGAGGTAGGGAAGTGGAGGGGGAGATGCTGATCTCTTCTCCCTGGGATCCAGGAACAGAACACCTGGGAATGGTCCAAAACTGTACCAAGGGATGTTTAGACTGGACATTAGGAAGCATTTCTCCACGCAGAAGGTGGTCAAGCCCTGCAACAGGCTTCCTAGAGAGGTGGTTGAATCCCTGAGCCTGTCAGTGTTTAAGAGGCATTTGGACAATGCCCTTCTTAACATTCTCTAAATTTTGGTCTACAGTGAAGTGGTTACACAGTTGGACGAGATGACTGTTGTAGGTCCCTGCCAACTTAAATATTCTATTCCATCATGAGTGTTTCTTTTTCTTTGAAAATACCATTTTCAACTTTGCATAGTGATATGATCAAGCAAAGCTCAATCATTATGCCCCAGTTGTTGATCATAGTTTACCTGTGGATCATGCATTTACTGTAATCATCTTAAATCACAGTTTAGTAGGTGGTAACTGTTCCCTGTTCTCTTTTAGTCCTGAATCAGCCTTCCTCTCTCCACCACTAGGATGTTTGCAAGGCCTTCTCTGTTCTTGTTTCCTAGTAATTTTCACTATTCCCACACTTATTTTTAATAAAGGCTGAAAGTAGGCTAGGTAGCTTTGAACTGGAGGAGTGGTACAGAAGCTCTGCTGCAGTGTACATACCAAGTGCTTGTGGAATACCAGAAATTGTCATTAGCTTGAAAACACTTGTCAATAGATAATCCGGATGTTGAAGTTTGAACAGCAGCCCCATCTTTGCTTATACCTACAGAAATACCAGATGGCAAGCAACATCCTTGTACTTAGTAAATACAGGTAGAGGGCTCCAGCAGAAAAGTGGGTAGCAAGGCAGTTACTGATCATCTGTAACACACATGCCTACTTGTGCTATGAAGGGACAGAACTACATGAGAGGAGCTAACTAAAGTTCTCAAAATACTGATCAAAATATCAGGTCTCTAAAGGTGAACATTCTGGGTCAAATCATACCCATAGAAATACCCATACAATTGCAGTGGGGCAGGCCTTTGTGTCCAGCGTAAAACTGTAGTGTAGTGAACGGATTTCCTGTAATTGCACATATGCAGCACAATGACAGCTCTCTCAATGGCATGCCAAATGGCCAGGCTGGAGCAGAAAACATACTGGTGATCACCTTTTTCCCTTTTGACCTACCTCAAGTGTTCTGTCTCTGACTGCTAGACTCCTTTAGAACACTGATAACATTTAACAGTTAAGCACTATGGGACTCTTTGCACTGTTGTTTTTGTTGCCCTCAGTGGCTCTGATAGCTACCACACACCCCACCTCCCCACCCCTCCCGCCTTGAAATTTAGTGCAAAATGTCTTCAAGGAATGGAGAGTAATACACCTGTCTCTTTGTATGGAAAAAAAGGAAGATGGTGATTACATCTTACAATATTATCAAAAGCTTTTAGCAATATCTAAGGCCCAATGTAATTACCAATTAATGTGTTATTTCCAGATTATGTATTCTGTCATTCTGATTTCAAATGCCATCTGCTTTGAACATTGCAAAAATCTTTTGTGTGTCTTAAAAATGTTTGACTCTCCAAGCTCTTTGCATGTGGTAGAGAATGATGCCAACTACATTTTTCCAACCCATATCACCCTGTGATTAAAGAGAAACCAAAAATAAGTGACTGAATAGTAAGGCAGTAAGTCAGCTGCTTTTCTTCTTATAGATATGTTAGTACAGATGCGGTATAAATCAGTGTAGATGCCAGCAGAACTAACTGCCTTGAATTTTCACTGGTGCAACAGTGAAAAAAATGTGACCACATCTTGTAACTCCAAACAAGCAAGTGATTTAGTTTACTTAGATAGAAAAAAATCAGTCTTAAGGTTTTTCTCACATACTTAGCTCTGATCCCCTGCTTCTGTATGCTGGCTTCATAGTACAATTCCTCCACTATGAAGGAATAGGCTCAGGCACACTTCTCAGTTTTCATTTCAAGCTGACTGTAAACTTTGTCCTCCAGGATTGTAAAGAATACTTCTCTAGATGATAGCATGTAACCTGTGCTGTCGGTGGAGGTTGTAATCAGATTATTCTGAATGCAGCAACTTTTTTCCAATAGGCATAGCCGTTCTATAAAGGTTGGAGAAGCTGGGTTGGGATGATTTGTGTATGTGAAATGAAATAGATAGTGCTCAGCTGGCATATTTACATTGTAAAAACTTGGAGTCTGATTGCATTAACCACAGTGAGAAATGTTTTCTAAGAACGAATGTCATGTTTGAAATGAAACATTACGTATTATGACATCAAGATAAGGGGAACATTTTGTGACATCCGTCTTGTTGTGTGAATGTTGCAGTGATTTATCTAGCTCATTGTCATTTTCTATATAATTGTTAGAAAATTATGTAATTTTGAAAAGAATTTATAAACTAAAAATATATTCTGCCTTGTAAACAGTATTCACTATGCAACAGCAATGGAATTGAAGGATCAGCTGTAAAACTCAGGAAAAGAGCAGATACTTATCCATTGACTTCACAGGGCATTCAGACCTGCAATTAATTGATTATATGTGTTCTTAGTGTATTAAACCCTATGAAAATAAATTGTTAGTTAAGCCTGCCATCTGGGTAGCCTGACATCAGTCTAACTACTCTGAGTAAAACCAGAGGAAAACCTCTGTCTTGCAACCTCAGTATTACCCTCTGGAAGGAAATGTCTGGGAACAATTCAATTGCTGTACTCTGGGTATATGGTATATTTCATCTCTTTGTCATGCTGAAGGCTAATTCTTCAAATCATTTTCACTATAGTGAGAAAAAGCTCATTTCTAATTAAATCGTTGCTTTATGGAAAATATCAGCTATGCGTTTTACCCACAGCTTTGAAAGTCCAAGTTCTAGCATAACCTTGGCTTAGTTGTAGTGTTCTCTAGACTCAGTTGTGTAAGTGATAGCTGGTATTGATTCTTGGATCAGAAATCACTTCAGTTTTGCACTATCTGAAGACAGTCCTTAATTGCTTTATATAGAAGAATTTCGGTTGATACTAAAACAAGTAAACAGGCAGAACAAAAATCAACCCCTCAAACTGGGACAACCAAAGAACAAGGCAACAGAAGAAACAAAGTCCTGTTTGCTAAGTTATATCTCATAACTCTGTAACTGCTCTAGATGGTTTTGCTTTTGTCATACCTGTGTTTTAATCTGAAGAGGCTGCTACCTTCTTTAAACAGGGATGCTGTTTCTGCCATGTAGTTAGATGAGGTATAAACTCAGAACTCCTTTGTGAACACAAAATATGCTTGTATGTGTTAATACACATTCATTTGTGTAGACAAATGTTCTGCATTAATGATAACCTGCACCGGACACCTGAGGCCAGGTTTTGGGTATTGTTTCAACTCCTAGTGGAAATGTGAATTTTTCCTCCTGCCTAGAGGTGTGCTCAAATGTGCACGTGCTTGTTGTGGTTATTTTTTGCCCATAGAAAATGTCCATTGTTTAACTGGGTAAATAATAAAAAATGTAATTTTAAAATGTGGAGGTTGAGCTTAAAATGTGCTCAGCTACTACTAAAGACACTGGAAAGCTCAGCACTTTTTTTGCATTAGACTCTTTTAGAGGTATACATAGCCCACTTAGGATTATTTTGGCAATACAAAATATAACATACTTGCTGAGCAGATGGCTGGGATGCTATGGTTCACATCAGCTTGGTAATCTACTATATGGAATCTAAAATCCTCTGTGTTCTCACTACTTTGTTGTGATGATTATATGCAGCCAGTCTGATTGTAGCTTAGCCAGTTCTAAAAATCTTATGACCCAAGAATTTTATTCTTGGCAAATACTGGCTCTAGAAGAGAACTTTTAGACAATAAAGAGAGAATTGCTAGATGTTTAGAGCAATTCACTGGCCCGTTAAATAATTCTGAAGAGGAATGAGCAATGCAAAATTACTCAAGATAGTTTTGAACCTAAAAACAATGGCAGTGTTGACTAGTAATCCTAGATAACTGTATCACAATGCTCTTCCAGAGAGTAGAGCAAAAGGAGAAAGTATAACCTAATAACTTGGTCTAATCTAACCAAAAAGATCAAAAAGTGTACATTATCTAATCAAAAAGACTTGTCATATCAAGATTCTTCAAGCTTAACAAATGTAACTTGCTGTTTGTTTTCAACTTCATGCTAAAAATGATTTGTAAATTATTACAGTAACAGCAGTGTGCCTACATTCTTAGGCACATTGTGTCACACAAGGTCTCCTTGACTGAAATACATAATTTGAAATGTGTAAGTTATGAATATGGAAGGACATGGCACAGGAACAACTAAATCATGCTAAATGTCTTGTTCCTTCCCATATGTATATAGTTGTAGAGGCTATTCTGGAAGCAGAGTCATCAACTGTCATGTGTCTTCCTGAAAGTTGCCATAAGCTGCTAGAGAGTGAATTTAGACATGCTGAATATTTCACAGGGCAACCTGCACTTATTTGAAATGCTGTAAGAAATACTGGGGCTTCTAACCTGGATTAGGGTCACTTAAAAACTCAATGTCTTAACTATGCTCAGCTCTAATGAAAAACAGACAGCTTGTTAGTGACAACTAGGTGGTATTGAAGTGTCATAATGTCAGTTAAAATCTAGCTTCCTTGCAGATACAGTGGCATGCACATGTCTTCTTTCCCAGTTCCCTTTGTTGTGTCCCAGTAGTAGTAGCACATTTTAATTACAGCAAGCCTTAGTCGCCTCCTTCTGTGCATTCTTACAATTCAGCCAAATGGCATGGTGTAGTTTGGCTAGTGATATTATTCTCAGTTGAGTTTTGTAAGAAACAACAGGATAGAAATGCTCCTGGCAAAAAAGAGTCTTCTTCCATTTTTCTGAAAGAATCCTAAACATTTATTGTTATTTGTCTTCAAGGGATAGTTTAAAGTCAAAAGGAATGAAAACATGAAAAGGCAGCCTTTTATTTTACTTGGGGAGGAGGGTGCAAAAGAGAAAAATAACCCCAAAGAACTCACATATTTCTTTTTCTTCTTCCTCCGGTTCCCATGTTTTGGTATTAAAGTACTGTACACTCTGGTTTTTTAAGGTTTTATATAAATGGTTTTGGACAGGCTTCTGCTGACTTAGCTCTGGAAATTTTAACCTTTCATTAGTTTTAACTGCTCAGTAAGGCAAACAGAAGGCAAGAGGTTTTATTCACAAGGTTTGGTCAGAGCACTGTGCCATGTCAAATATGAAGCTGATTTCAGCTCTTCATTCAGTTTCCTGGTGCTGTCCTAACAGACGACGGTGGGTTAATCTCCCAAAAAGCCTTTCCCATACATACAAGACTAAACAAGAAGCAGACTTTAAAGGCTTTAAGTATGGCTGTAGTTAACTATAAACAGCTGTTGCAAGATAACAGCATTTCCATTAGAAAAGTGAGCCCCTTTCCCCCATTTACAATGAAACCATTCTGAAAGTGGTATTTGGAAGGAGTTGGGTCTCTGTCTGGCAATAATCAGAATTAAGTGATGGGGGTTGGGGAGCAAGTTGTCAGATTTTTCTGCTCAAACTGACATTTATATAGGAATTCTATTTCTGCTACTGAAAGCCAAAACATACAAATCCATCTTATCCAGACAATTAAGAAATAGGGGGCAAGGTTTTTTTTTCCCCTTCCATTCTCTTTTCTTTCCTGTGTCTGCTCTGCATCAACATTTATTTTGAATAATGAGAAAAGAATGATATTAGCAAACCTCCATCTATCTTTTAGAGTCTAGTAACATGACATTTTAATTAAATTCAAACAGTATCTGGTGTTACATCTTCAGAAATATACATCTGGTGTATACATCTTCAGAATTTCTTCTTGCTAGTTAAAGCCATACCATAAAACATAAGTTTTCTCATTTTACTGTTTTAAATACATCAAAATGTTAGCAGAAGAGTCTTTTTAAGGAGAGATCCAGAAGCCAATTGGTTCTGTTCCAAAGCAAGAAGGCCATGAAAATAAAAGGTCTAATTTCAACACTTCTTGCCAGTTACTGATTTGTGAAATTTTTTGTTTTTAATTTATTTCAAAAGTGAAGGGGAAGGAGAAATCTTTTGTAATTTGTGCTTCTAGAGAAAGAAAAAAAAAAAAAAACAACAAAAAAACACACCACAAAAAACCACCCAGCAAATGTGGGAAGTCAAGCTGTTAATATTAGAAATTACAATGTGACTCACACAATGCGCAATCTCTGCAATAGTACAAGCAGCAAAAACAGAGACAAAGAAACAGATGTGCAAACTTCCTACTAGTTAAATTCCAACTATTTAACCAACAGCAGGACTCATCCTTTGTTTCATATTTCCTAGCTCAGAAACATTTCAGTAGGAGGACATGAAAAGGTACTGCAAGAAAAGTGCTTTTACCATCTGTAATCCAGTGAATACTTTAATAAAGCAGCCATCACAAGTTGGCTACAAGGATATAAAGAGAGGATGTAAACCAGCTATAACTCAAAACCAGCAATGTAGTTAGGAAATTTTATACAGCCAAGCCAGACAGCAACCTAGTTTTCTGACTTTATAATCACTTATTCCAGATCCAAAGAGCTTTCCGAACTATAGGCAATAAAGAAGAGTTATGCTCCTCAGAGCAAAGCCAACTTGTAGGTTGTTAATGTAACAGGAGACTGAGATAATTGTCCTGTGACTGCTTTCATACACCTCATGTTCTGTGGCAGTATATGTGAAGATGATAACTGGCCTCTGCTAGCAACTGGGGCTAGAGGAGCAAAACTGCATTTCAGTCATAAAGTAAGGAACATTGCAGCTGGGGTAAAACCACAAACTGTCACTACATGGTGCCCCATTTTCTGGTGTTGCACAGAAACATGAGAGATTTCCAGACCTACCATCTAATGTACAGACCAGATAAATCTACAACACAATGAGGCCACTGATAAAGTAGTGCTTTTTACACTTTTCACATTATCTTGGGTGCTTTGGCATTTCCCTTTCAAGATTCAGATGCAAAAGGATGCTGAGTAAAACCAAGAGCTCCACCTTTTCCTTGCTTTCTTGTCAATCTGGGAACTTGTAAGAACTATGTTCATTCCTGTACCTGCATCTCCTGCTGCCCTTGCCCCACTCAAGGTTGGAGAGCACAGGTAATTGACTTGCCAAGTCTGGTTTGTCATTCAGCCCACAGATGTGTTGCCAGGTGAAGTCACTGTGGAGTCTTGCATTGTGTTAATAACATGAAGAACTCAAAGCTATCGTTGTAGAACTGAGAGCCTGATGGGATGGCTGCCCAAGGATGCATCTCTTCACCCCAACAGAAAACTCGTTAGCAAAATTTAAAAACTTGCTGAAAAATTGTTCTTCAGTCTTGTTTGGAAGTGCTTTTCTTCATTGAAATTTCCACACTGCAGTTATAAATGGACTTAATTTCTTCTCCAGTGCTTAAAAAAATAGGGTAATATCCAAACTGAGAATAATAATATTTTGAATCTTGAAGTAATTAATGAACAGTGTACATTGTCTAAGTAATAGTTAAGAGAAACATTAATATTAAAAAGGCCATCCATTTCTTGCAGAAATTTTATCACTTGTTTGTGGAGTTATTATAGGGTTAAGAGAAATTTTGCACTATTTCTGCTAAAACTTGTAGTTATTTCTGTTATTTATAGTGTGCAAATCTGCCAATAGACTCTAACACTAGTTGTATGGGTTTAAAATGTACAGTTCTGCTCTTAAGAGCCGAGCCAGTCCCAGGGGTCATTCTGATGCACTCTAGCTTTGAAAAGAGCTTTTGAAAAACAGCCCCAATTTACACTATGGTGCTAAAACTGTGAACAACTTTCTTACTGATTTTAAAACATGTCCCAAATCACTGCTAGTGACCCGTAACACCATTCTGTGACCACTAATCATATAATCATCACAACACAAAGAACCTCTTTCATGGAGAACTCTTTCACATGCACATATGCTATATCACTCATTTTTACAGCCAAAGGACTAAGTATGGTTCACTCTCACTAAGAAACAAACAAGTCATCCACATACTTAGAAGCCTGTACATTTTAAGCTAATTTGTCTGAGGAAACAAAAATGGATTGTAGTGATATGGTCAGAGATTCGTGAAGGCACACAAGTTTACACAAGCAGAACTTTCGGTCTTGATGACTTGGGCATTTTTCCAAGCATATTAGACATTAAACAGCCTGTTGCGTAATTTGTAAATACATAGCATCAAATGGGACAATTGCTACAGCAGCCCTTGTCAAACACTATACTTTTTGTTTAACTATGATTATAGGCTTTGCATCATATTGAATTGCTGCATGTGGTGAATCAGTAGCACTCATTTGAAGTTGCTGAGTTTTTTTCTGCAGTAGCTCAACAGGATTTTTACTACATTCTTTCTAAAATGCTGTCACCTGACACACTTGGACAGATTGTCTGTTAGGCCTTGTCATAAATGGTTTTTATTCTTTAGTGAAGAATAGATTTATAAGATACAGGTCAACATTTTCTAGTCCAGACTGTGCCTATTCATTGTGTACAGGTTGTGAAGAGTTCTTTTTAGTCATTATGAGTCAATTAATTCTTATATGTATATATAGGCACACTCTCTCATGCACCAACACACAGAGGAAAAAAACAAAAAAAGTTAGAGACTGAGGAATGTAAAAAAGTCAAGGAAGTTTTCTCTGTCAAATTCGAAATTTGTATTTCATAGTTGTGTATTGCAATTTTGGACTGTTCACTCAATCTTGTATTATTTGCAGAAAGTAATGGTCTTTGTGTTTCATTAAAAGCAATCCCGTAGCCTAAAAATAAAATTGCTAAACCCTAGAAATGTTTTTAGAATTAACAGACATTTTGTGTGTCTTTTTAATAACTTTTAATTTACCTAAATAATTCATACACTTCATTTTCTGTATTCTCATTTTCAACAAAGTAACATTTCTCTATCAACTTTTGTTAATACAGTGCCTCTTTTTAGATTACCATTCTTTATTCATACCCAGTATTTGAATCCTTATCAAATATGATTCTTCAGTCTCTCAATAACTTTTGTCCTGTTCATGAATGTATACTGCTGCCAAGAAAAAAAAATACCATATCCTTTTGAGGAGTCACACAGTGATACAGTGATTTTTCTCTGCGTTAGGATGAGTGTGATCTTTCTAGGGCTTCTCAGGGTTCCTGTGCACAGAAAATGCTTGGACTGAAAGACGAATTTTGCTGTACTGCATTTCTGTCTCTCTCTTCTTTTTTTTTTCTTTCTTTTTTTTTTTTTTTAATGGACAAGTTCCGTTTTGTATTCAAGTCTAAGTATTCTTGAAAACACTGTGCAGTTCAAACTGTCTTGTAATGTAAACTTCCAGGCGTTTGGGAAGAAATGACAGAAACTTGGGAAGTTCATTTATTAGTCTCATTAGGTAAAGGATGTTAATTCATGCTGAAACCTCTGTGTCATATTAATAGACTACAGAGAAACACACAAAGAAGTGAAGAGCTCTGCTTCATAAAGCCTGGAAGAATTTCTTTACAACATGTATTAACTAAATGACAGTAAAGACATTATAAACAAACAAACAAAAAATCTAAAACCTGACAGACAACACTGTTCTTCACCTTAGAAGAACTTCAAGCTTATTTTTTCCACCTCTGAATACTAATCCCTCCAGCCATCTTGCAACTGAACCATGAATTATGTGTTTTGAAATGTATTATTTCCTTTTAAAAGTCTTTCTTGCAAACATATATTGTTATATAGCTGACTAATTTGTTTGTATAATTAGTAAGTGTTGGTATATATCTACATGGTCTAAAACTCCTTTTGCAAACAAAGCATATACCTGCACAACTATATGGTCATGCAGTAGTCTGGCAGGGATAGTCTGCTGCATTAAGGAGTAAGAGAGTAAAAAGGAATCATCTTTATTGGTAGATGGAGAATAGAAATCCTCTTCAAAGGAAATAATTTTCAAAGCCTACAGTCATAAGGATGCCCATCACACTGTGTCTGGCACCGGGGTGATCTGGAAAGCTAAGCACAGTACTCAAATTTAATCACTATATTACTCTACAAAGTTTTGCTTCATGTGTTTGTCATTACTGACTTTATTTAGTCTGAAAGACATTTTCTTGTATTTGGCAATATTTAGAAGGTATTGCACAATTTGGTTGTATTTGGAGACCTGTCTCATTTAAACACTGAGAGGATGACAGTTTTGGCAGTCAAAATAAATGTAAGAAGCTGCTGGTTTTTAGTTTTTGTGGGATTTTTTCTTGGGTTGGGTGTTTTTTTGGGGGGATGTTCCCCATCTCCCCACTCCCCCACCCCCATTATGGCCTTAGGAGCCAGCTGATTGAGTCACAGCTGTTCCAAAGCCTGACTGCAGATCCTGCAGCAGAACTCATCATCTCCGCTCAGCTTCCTCCAAAAGGATTGAACCTGATGGTCCTTCCCCAACAACGAAACCTCCCCTCCACACTGAAAAGCTTCTGTGGTTACTTGTATATTCTGTGGGAGTCCAACATACTCTCCTTTGTTTCAGTAATTACATAACTTTGTTTCAGTCTTAAAGGTCACCATTGTTTAATAATAGTGGTATTTTTGTAATATAGTATTTTATTAATATACACTTGAAAGTAAAAAGGTATCTTTTTATCTTACCTGTTATTATCTCTTTGTACATTTGTTTGCTGATTATTTTGTATGCAAACTTTCTGTGCTTCTTTTCATTAGTTAGAATTACTTCTGTCAAAATTATGAAGCTGAAGTTGTATGAAATTTTGCAGGCTGTATTATTTTAGCAGACATATCTCTTAGTGCTCTTCAAATTTCTTACATTCATTTTTGGCTTCCATCATGGGTGTGTAGTTACACATTATTTTGCAATTTGAGTGACACAAAATCTCAAATATCTGATTAATTTCTTTGAAAATATTCCTAAACTTTGGCCTCACAACTACATCAGAGTATTTAAAAGTTACACAAGGTTTTAAATAATTAGAAATTCTTGGTTTAAATCTTAGAGTATAGCTAAATGAGTGTATTGAAAAATTATAAGGAAGTTTTCCCCATAATGTATTAATTCCTACCACTGGTAGTTCAAAATCTGATATTATCAATATGTGAGATCAAAACAGATTTCCCAAACATAGCCTCTTCCACCCAGTAGGGTTTTGTGTGTTTGTTTTTTATTTTTCACCAAAGAATTTATTTGGACGTATTTTTCTAGACTGTTTGTACGGTGACAAGTTAAAGATGATAAACAAAAATTTAGAACCAGACACTAGAATATTTGGGGGTTACAAGGTAGGTTATGATGTTTGGTGGTCTTCTGTTTTGTTATCACATCACAGAAAATGTTACTGTATTTATCAATTTCCATTTTAAAAAGCTGGAGATACCACTATCATAAGAATTATGTCAACACTTCCTTTCAAATCCCAAATTACCTGACAGAGAATGTATCACATTTTCTCCTGTCTCTGCAGGTTATTTGGCTATAATACTTTTCTGGAAAATGATGTTATATTTTGCTTTCCTCGATTTTTGCAGCTTGTAGATAAGACAACATTATAACTGACTTTCATCTAATAGCTTCAGCTGTGTGGTTCAAAGAAAAAGAGTCTGGCAGTCTTGAGATTGGGGGACTAGAAGAGAACTGTTAACATATCTAATGGCTGTAACTGAAAATTTGGGGTTACTTGGTTAACTGGGAAAAAATGGAGCAGAAGCAGAGAGTGCAAAAAATGTCTAAGAAATATTTTAGTTCATGGATCTCAATTTAGAAGCATGTAAGGACAGAAAAGGGCATGTAAAATAATCTTTTCCGTTTTCTGCATGCTGTGGGGACTAGCAACGTAATTGTTTCATGTTATGTTTGGGATCTGGCATTGGATGGCAGTGAACCAGAATTTCGTGAACTTTATCCCTTCTTGTACCAAATCTGCTCTACAGCTTTTGGCTGCTACATGGGCTTAAACCTTGATATCTGCAACCATGACTCTTCCTCTGAATAAAATGGACTTGTTTTGAGCAATCTGTTCTGTTTCCATAGTCAAAGAGCCTAGAAACGTGTTCTATTGGATTGGGCCCAAATTGGTCGTATTTTGTAGGTAATATGATACTTAACACTTATAGGCTAGGGATTAAACATAAATTATGCTGGAATCTTATTTACTGTGATAACTATTGTGTCATTCTAGGGTAACATTACTATTAGTTATTATTAGAAACAATAGAGACTTTGACAAATGCAGAAGATGGTTGATGACTGTGGCATGCTAAAGGAAAGAATAGTTTCTCAAAGTTTTCATAGAATTTATGGTGAGTCTGCTAAATTATTACCAGCTGAAGTAACACACATTATTTTTCGTTGTTGTGCTGGGTGGGACGTACAGGAAATGTAGGTGAAACAAGAGAACCTTTCAGGAGATTTTGATCAAACCATCCAGTGTCCAAAAATATTTTACCCCCTTCAAGCTAAATGCTTTGGTTGGGAAGGAAGGAGAGGAGAATGTTTATTAGGTGTTTTGTGAGAAGGGTTCTAAGGCTTATTAAATGTTGATTAATGTTTTTCATTTCACATCATATGCATTATGTATATATATAATTCACCAAGATTATTTTCTAGTTTTTATCTATTTATATCATAAATTAGTTTGTTTATGTTCTATGAAGAAAAGTATATTTTTTCTGTCTATTGCTTTATATTACTTACATCTAACTTCCATAACTGAGTAAACAGGGTTATCTCTGACATAATGGTATTGCAGTCTTCTCAGTGCACTGCGCACTACTTCAAAAAGTTGCTTGTTTATTAGATGTTGTATATGTTGCATTATGATTTGTTAAAAAAATAAAAAATAATTAGATCTTGTAATTATTACTTTCAAACTAATGGCAAAGCTGGTTTTGCATGTTAGTGATTATATTTAAAATCAGAATTGTGGGCCTGCCTCTGAGTGTAAATTGGTGTAGTTCAGATTTCAGGGAAACCATCCTAATTTACATAAGGTTGTCCCAGATTTGAGAGAGATCTCTTACCTTTTTTTACATGGAATGTCAGAAAATGTTATGAACTATAATTTCTCTGAACTGTACTTTCCTGTAAAATTTTATAGGAGATACATGTGTGCTTCTCATTGCACAGAAGAGGAAATGAAACATCCTACTTTGAGGAATGAAAAGGAATGTTTTGCCTTGTTTAGAAAACTAGTGATGTTAAAGATAAGATAGTGAAAAACATGTCACTGGATAGTAAGTGTTTTACTACTTCAGTTAATTTTATGAAGATGTTTTCCTCTTTCTAAATTGAAATTTTCAGTGTCTTGAAAATAGGTACAAATCTAGGAGTCTTGCTCTGAAACCGTTACTGCTAGATGAAGTCTCTCGTGTTTGTGGCCCTGATGAAGACTGATTCACATATTTCTCAAATACAGTGTGCCAAGTGGTGTGCTTTACTCTTTGCTCATGATGGGATAAGAATGTACTGGAAGTTCCTACACAAGACAATGAAATATTACCATGCTGGTGGAATAATTTTCAAGACTGTCCTGGGCCAATTTATGAGATAAACTCAGAAGCGGGGCTTCTGACAAGGCTTTTAATAGTCCCCGGAGCCCTGCTTTGCAGCAGCTTGGCAAATGCTGGGAGCTCTGAGTCTGCTCTACCTTTGGCTGAAGTTAAAAGAGCTCAAAGTGATACTTAGTTTTTAATTTTCTGATCTATAGAATTCAATGAAAAATGCAGTTTAGCTGTACCTGAGGAATATACCCACTATGTACATGCTCCATTAATATTAATAAAGTGAGTTGTCAGTGTTCTCTTTTTACATTTATTTCCTAGAAAGTAAAACCATTCCCTAAGCATGGGGTCTGAACATACAAATAGATTTTTAAAATGAAATCATTAGAGAACCAGAAATCTAATCCTTCAGTTAATCACTAGCTATATTTGAAAAGAGAGAAACTATTGTGTATCTGCCTTGCCTCACCTCAGATGAGCATCAAGAATAGTGCACATCAGGAAATGAAATATGTGTAAATTACTGAAAATGAGAAGTTGATCAAAGCTGCATTTCAAGGCATTCACTGTACAGGAAAGTTCTCAATGAGAGGTGCAGAAAAGAAAGCTGTTCAACTGCTTAAAAATGGAAAAGGCTTGTTTTATATTCAAAAGATACTTTTTTGGTGTTAAGACTAAGAGCTTTTTCCTCTCAGGTGTTGGATGGTGACAAATCTGTTGAATATTCTTAAGGAACCACTTTTCATTAAGATATATGTAGAAGTTAGGCTTTGAAATGGCAGGCCCAAGTGTTGTTAATGTATTACACTGGTATCATATGCTTTTGTTGCTACTACTGGAAGGTTTTTTTCCTAATCTGAAAAGAAGATATATAAAAGGGGGCTTGAAGTATATAGTTTAGGAAATTCATATTCATAGGATCATAGAATGGATAGGGTTGGAAGGAACCTCAATGATCATCCAGTTCCAACCCCCCTGCCATGGGCAGGGACACCCTCCACTAGACCAGGTTGCTCCAAGCCTCATCCAGCCTGGCCTTGAACACTTCCAGAGATGGGGCATCCACAGCTTCTCTGGGCAGCCTGTTCTAGTGCCTCACCACCTTCTCTGTGAAGAACTTCTGATACCCAATCTAAATCTCCCCGCTTTCAATTTAAACGTGTTACCCCTTGTCATATCACTAGAGGCCCTTGTGAAAAGACCCCACCCAGCTTCCCTTTAGACCCCCTTCGGGTACTGGAAGGCTGCAATAAGTTCCCCCTGGAGCCTTCTCTTCTCCAGGCTGAACAAGCCCAATTCTCTCAGCCTTTCTTCACAGGAGGGGTGCTCCAGCCCTCTGAGCATCTTCGTGGCCTCCTCTGGATTCGCTCCAAATGGCTGATATCCTTCTGATGTTGGGGGCCCCACAGCTGGACACAGTACTGCAGGTGGGGTCTCACAAGAGCAGAGTAGAGGGGGAGAATCCCCTCCCTCGACCTGGTGGCCACGTTTCTCCTGATACAGCCCAGGATCCAGGTGGCTTTATGGGCTGCCAGTGCACACTGCCAGCTTGTGTCCAGCTTTTCATCCACCAGTACCCCCAAGTCCTTCTCCTCAGGGCTGCTCTCTATCCATTCTCCACCCACACTGTATTAATTTTTGTCTTGTTTGCAGACAGGCATTATAACTTGTATGGACTTGGATAATATTTGTGTACCTAGAATTTTGTGTGTTAGAAACTGACTTGGTAAGTTTAGGTCTACAGCTTTCACTTGCACATCTAGAAATCAGAGCTGAGTAGCTGAAGTCTGGCAGGGTGCTTCACCTAGGTTTGTTGAATTGCCATTTCATGGCAATCTGCATGCTTAGTTAACCCGCATTTTGTTTCCATTTCGTCAAACTTACTCAATCCAATATTCTTTTAAGACAGATTTTGAAAATGCAAAAGGTGTCTAGCCAAGCACTGCATCTCTCACTCCTCTGAGCATCTGACTCTCCTGTGCAGGCAAGAGAAGGGAAGAGCAGAGGATGGAAACTTTGGTGGCGAGATGGGGACAGGGAACAGAGAATCCTTCAAGGCTATGTTCAGGTGATGATGGTTCTAATATCTCACCTTGTTTTTAATCTCAGTAGCCTTATGGTGTTGATATGAAAGATTATATCAATGTAGTGTTAGACGGTAAAAGTTTGGGATAGTGACGGGCAGCAAAAGTAGCATTGTTATCCCATGAGTTGAATGATGCTGAGTAAAATATTTCACTCCTTGAGGCTTGCAGATACACAAGTAAATCTCAAGAGATGTGTTAATATGCAACACTAATTTGTAGTATAACTCAACAAAGCATTGACAAATCCATTTGATACAGGCCAGATAACATGATTTTTTTTATTATTTTGAGTGTTTAAAGTGTTGTATGCACCAAAACTGATGTGTCAAGATAAATGCATATAAGTTATTTCTCCTTTCTCATGCTGTTTATTATCAATGACTAGAAGAATAGAATAATGTTAGATTTTCCTGGATCCTACAGTTTTACTTTGTTTTTACATCTGTCACACAAAAGTTTTATCCTCTTAAGCATCTTACAAAGTACTTCTTTTTTCATGATGAGGACTTAATCTGTGATTGTGACATATTTTAACTCAGATGTGTTATTTAGACACTGTATTTTCTTCAAAACTGAAGAACTGTTGATGTTTACTACTAAAGAGAGCTTTGGGGAAAAGGTATATAATCTTTATCATGAAGAATATTATGACACCAGTGGAAGCAATTTCAAAACAAGGGAGGTAAGGTGTGAAACCTCAGTAAGTAGAGAATGTGCAGGCCTTTCTGTGTTCAATACTGTATTGATTTATTTTCTTTTCCTCAAAAAATGGTAACTGCCTCTTGTATACATGCTTCATGAAAAAGAGGCTTTGTCACACTGCTCTGAAAGAAATATGTGATGAAATTCTGAGCTCAAACTATAAGTAACATACCCCCACACATCTCAATGAAATCTCACTAATACACACCAGGAGACAACTTTATACTTCTGGTTATATGGGTCCCATTTAGTTTGGTTTACCATTAGGAATCATAATCATTGGCTGCTTCTTTGTCTTTCTTCTGAATTACATGATAAGTAAAAGCAAAAAAAAAACCAAAAAAACCAAAACCAAAACCAAAAAAACCCAACCCTGGATGAACCATATAGATAAAAGAAGATATTAGCAGGAAGTTTCAGCACTTCCACTAATAAATTCAGCCAGAAACACTTGAATTTGGTCCTTATTTTCAGTGCTGTGTAAATATGTATCATTATGTATGTATGATAAGATGAAAAATGAGAATGAAATGGAAAAGGAAGTCACTCTCAAGCATCAGCTCAGAGCTGTTGGTGGAGACACAAAACAGATTTGGTTCTGAAAAGGTTGAAGAAATTGTTCAACTCAAGGTAGTGGTTCCTCACAACTCCTCAGAGGAACTCACTTCACTTTTACCTGTATTTTGGAAAGTCAGTTCCCTACCCTAGGAGCATATACAAAATTTCCCAAGATATTTTTTCAGTAGTGTGGGAATAATGAAGCCTGGACTTCTTTGATCTTGCCCTTAACAGACATAAAGGAAGGCTGCTTTATTTTTTTTAAATGGAAAATAGTGGTGATAATAGGGAGATTATGCATGATTTCTCCTATAATGGGAGACTTAAAACCATGAAGCACACTTATGTTCTCCGCTATGCATCAGATTATATTCTGTGTCACCTAGGTCACTTCTTGAACTGTGCATGCAGTATATTATCAGAAAGCACAGGATAAGTTGTAACATTGTGTAAGTTCCCAATCCAGTTATATGTCTCCTCCTAAAATGCTCGTTACTTTTTCGTAATAATGGATGCAACTGCTACTTAGACTGTCTTTAAATAGATTTAAACTAAAGAAATTTAGTGTAGAGTTTTGTTGTTGTGTTTTCTGTATTTCAGACAGTAAAAAGAGGAAACAGACAGGAAATTACAATAGGAGCAGCAATTCTGCCCCAAAGCATGTGTCCCTGCAGTGTGTTGTGGCAACCCCCCAAATTCCACCCTGGCCTTGAAACCATTTTCCCCTCTTTTTGTTTTTCCTGCCTGCTTTTTCTAGCCTTACAACCCACAACAACTCTCTCATCCCACCTCCCACCCACCCCATACCTGCTTCTATTCTGGGCATGGGTTCATTCACAAAACAGATTCAAGTGAAATACAGTCATGAAAGCATCTTCCCTTGCAGAAGGTAGTTTCTGTTCAGGTTTTAAAACACCTGAATGCAAACTTAATGTATCTAAAATCCTCATGAACAAAACTCTGACAGAAAAAGATGGTTTTGAGGAAGGTATGGATTCAAACGGTCATGCTTTGTAAACAGAGCAACAGATGTATTTATTGAGTGTATTGGATGAAAAGAGTATGTGATAAATAATTTACAGAGTTAAAATATTTTAAAACAGTAGTTGTACAGAATTATGAAAGGGAAAGGTATGGTAGATTTAAGGGTATTGAAACTTGCTGTGTTTTCTGCCTGTTTTTTCCTGTCTTTGAAGAGCTGTAGATAGAGGTTTTGTCTCAGCTCTTAAGGTTAATATAGACTCTTTCTTAGTGTCTTGTTATTGATCTATGCCTCCCCCTGCTTTATCAGGTATTTTGACTGACATCTTGCTCATTCACTTTTAAGGTTGCAAAATAAGTTTACTATGTATTGTTCTATGGCATAGAAGAGTCAAGAATAGTCTTCTGCATCTCTGTTTTTCTTCTTATAGTAATTTCTGTGCTCTGATTTAACTTTGTTTTTCCCTCTCTCTTTAGTTTTTTATTTTTGTGACTGGGATTTTGGGTGACGGGGGTGTGTCTGTGTGTGTTAAAAAGCTCCTCAGTGTGAATTTGCTATCAGCATAGCTGACTACAGCTCTTCAGAACTGCAAGTAGAATGAAATATGAATTAAAATAACTAATTGTGTACATAATTCTGAAGTTCTTCATTGTAGCCAATAGTAGTGTTCTTCAGTCATGTAGCTGCCTCCTCTATCTGAAGTGTACTCAGAGAAAGGCACGTTGTGATCTAAAACTATTTCTGGGAAAAGCAATATTCATTAGAATCAGTTTGACTGGCCTGTACTTTGCATCACATTTCGTAAGGTGTTTCATTGTTCATGAAATTTCAGTCGTCATCTGTGTGATCCAAATGTAAAGAAATCTGTGGCTATCTCTGAATGACTGAGCTCAATCTCATGACGAAGCACTGTGAATTTCTTTCTGAACTTTACATCTTATTCTGTCAAGAGTATCTAGATGGCAGGTAATTTTTGAATATTAACAAATCCACTTCCTTCCCTATTTCCAGTGTAAGTTGTTGACATACCTACCTGAAGGCCTTTTAAAAGAGGAAAATATCAAACATATACAAAGAATTCCAAAGTAATGAACCCCTCAGGAAAAAAGATTAAATCTGTAAGATTGTTGGAGTGTAGAGATTCAATTGTGAAATGGTGCTGCCTAGAAGCACTTCTGCATGCTCTTGGATGTTCCCTCAATGCAGTGGACAGGGTGAAGAGAGGAGGAAAAGACAGTGAAGGTGACTTTTGTGAGCAGTGTGATATGTTGTTTATGCTCCTCTTGGCTCTGACAAGAGGAGAAGGAAGGTGCTTCCTGGAAGACATTTTCACTCACTCTTGTGGAATGAAATGGCAAGAGCTAGATCTGTGAGTGTCTTTCATGGAAACAGCACACAATTGAGACAATCCTGCTGAAGCACTGAGCTGTAGTTTTAGGAACATTTCCTGTGGATGGAAGAAGATGTGCAGAGCCTGTCATGTAGGGATGCATTGGATGTAAGGATGTAGCATTGACCTTCTTGAAATAACACGTGTTGTCAATTAATTATTTTTATTCGTCTCTGCTCAAGTACAGTATTTGGTATTTGTTTCTTTTCCAAACAGCAAATGAAACCATTAGAGTGTATCAGACCAGTATATCTGTCTACAGTAATCAGAAGGCTTGTAGGGAGCAATGCATTGGCACTTCCTCAGCTTTTTTCATGAGCCCGCAAGGATCCATGGATTTTCTGAGTCAGAGGTGATATGTTTGTGCTTAACAGTCTTTGATAGTTACTATAATATGTTTGTTTCCCTAGTCACTGAGTGCCTCTGAGAGCACTTGTGAATTATACAGAGAAGAAAGTACACATATTGGTTAAAGGTTATTGATCGCTTAGGGGGTCTGGAATGTCATCACTTATTTCCATATGAGTAAGTTGTTAAGTGTCTATCCATATGTATTAATCACTGATGAAACTAAACAAAATATTTCAAAAATGTATTTTTAGACTCAACTGAATTAGTGGTGTTCATAACGTATGTATGCATTCTTGAGATCCTTGTTCTATCGGATTTAAATTATTAATATTTGCAACAATATTATTAGTGTTTACTCTTGCATTGTATTGGATTTATATGCTAATAATGCTGTTGCTTCATGCATGTGAAAAATTTAAATTGCTGTCAACTCTTGTTTTGAGGCTAGTCTCTTCCTGACCTTTCTGTAGGAACGTAGCAATACAGTGGGAAGTAAGGACCCTGCCTAAAGCCACAATGCACATGCTTACAAGCAAAAACTGTTGCTAAGCTACTTTTCTGTGGATGGAGAATGATTTTGTTGGTTCTGTACACTTTGCAACATATGTGAATGACAGAATGTGGTGTAGTTTTAGACAATTCCAAGTCCAACTCTTCAGTAACCTCTTCCAGGTAATGCAACAAAACATCATTTTCAACACAAGGCCGTGCACATATGATATAATCTGGTCCCTGCATTAGTTTCCTTCTCAGTGAGGGACGAGGAGGACTGCTTCCATGCTGTCATGCTTATTAAAGTAGCATGTGAAGGTATTTTTTTACTTTTTATCTTTCCTGCCTCCAGTCTGGTTGTACCCTTTTGTGTTCCTCTCTCTGGGTCTTGGTTCTGTCCCCCTTAAAGCTAACCAAAGTTTTCATGTTAACTTGACGTGAAAGAGTATAAAGCTTTGAGCTGTATTTGAAGTGAAGGTCATAGAGGAAAAAACCTCCTTTTTTAGAGCAACTGAAGTAACATATTAGGCAATTAGGGGACTTCTTCACTGATCTAAATTCGTTTAATAAAAAAATAATGTACCTCTGCACTAAGCTTTCCTTCCCTGTATCCTTAAGCCATGATGGATGGTTACTGCAGCACCGCTTCTGCACACGTCACATGTGTGCAGAAGTTATGCAATAATTTTCAAGCACCCTTGAATGTCTGTTTGGTCTTCAAATATCTCCATGCATCTATATTTGTGTGTATGGGAATTTGTAAGGTGATATTTCCACTGAGAAGTTGAAAGTAACAGTTGTTTTTCTGAAAGTATAGGCTAGAACAGGGTTGCTGGTAAGCAATTTTGAAGACAGCTGATACATACTCAAGATGGATTAGTTCATTAAAAGTTCTGTTTTCCTTTAGAAAAGAATTAAAAAAACCCCAAACTAACCCTACATTTTCCAGTGTTTATCTCTAATACGTTAATTTATCTTATATTGGATGTCATAAGAAGTTGAGGGGTTTTTCCCCTGTAACAATAAGACTTTCAGACTGTTCTAAAATGTGTTTTTAACCTTACCTTCACCGACTTCCTGTTCGATTGTAACAGTTGAATAAGGATCTCTATTTGAGAAATATTCAAATCAGTTTTTAATGATCTATTTAATTAAAGGCTAATTGAGGTGAATTCATTAAAGATTTCCAAATTAAGTTTCTCAGGGTAGCTATGATTTAAGATAAGTTTAAATATTTGTCTTATACTACATTATTTTATCATAAAAGCACATCTAAAATTATTTTTAAATGCCTAATTAGACTTCCTGTGCACTTTTCTTACTTAATACCCCATGATGAATTTACCATGTGGGAATTTAATATATTGCTTGTGTTAGGTTAACATAAGAAGCAATAAAGTGTTAAAGGGTGTTTTTAGAGTCTTAGATACGATAGAATTAAAGAATGCATTGGGAATCAGTGATATCATTGATTTTTTTGTTAATCTCAGTCTTATTCTTGGGTGGATGTTAAATATCTTTTATGCATATTTTCTTAATCTTGGTAAGTTTCCTTGACAGCAGGCTAACTGCAGGGGATATCACTATATAAAGCTAGTATAAATCTTTTCTTTGTTGGGACAATCAGTTTGTTAATGAATAAGAACATTTATTAATCAATGTGGTAGATTTCTCTTTTGGGGCGTACTAACTATCCTCTTGAATCAAAGTGACTCTGGAAAACAGACACTCTATTTTACTTTAATCTCTTTGTCATTGACGGAAACACTAAAGTAGTTGACTAGAAATGTGGGGGAAAGGAAGAGAAAATAGAACAAGTAAATGGAGGCAGACAATTCCTAGAATTAATCTACATTTTCTGAGCTCCCAAGATTTGCTACCAATAAATGGGTCATCATAATAAAATCCTCTAAAGTGAAGTGCTACAGAGACCCAGAGACCTCTTTGAAGCAAACACTTTTTGTTTCCTTTTTCTATCACATTTCTTTTCCCTTTTCTGTTCATTCAGATGGCAGAAGTTGACTTCCCAGTCAGCCTTTCCTTATGTTTGATGTACTTGTGATTAAATAGAGCTTCATTAGATACACAATATTCCTGCAACTGATGTTCTGGGAGGAAATTATCAATGCAGCAGTGGCAGCAGGAGCTAAAACTGAGCAAAATGTTATTGGTTATAGATCCATCCATTTCATCCTGTGCTGGATTTGTCTTGAGATGGATAGCTCTACAGTCTAGGCTTCCAGTCTATAACCATAGCAGATTATTTTATGGTCTTATACTAATAGTGGGGTTTTCTCATATTAGTGCATATATGGTCCATTTCTGTACTCTTGGTCAGAAAAGGAACAATCCCGCTGCATGCCGAGAGAATCTTTTTGTGAGGGTTATCTCTGTGAAACCTTATGTAATAATACTGACTGATGAACTGTATTTTGCCTTAGTATGGAGGATGGAGTCATAGTAATTTCAGTAATCAAAGTGTTTAAGCATTTTATTGCTGAAGTATTACTTAATTTCTCCAAATGTAGAGGCTTTTCAGATATGCATATTTTAATGTACAGTAATATAAACCAAGATTTTTTCATGCCTTTGCAACACCTTTTTGTTTTTTACAAAGTGTTTTGTTCAGGTTGCCACAAACATCCCATTATAGTTAAGGTATTTAATACAAAGATATTTGATTTAAATTTAAAAGGTGTTTTACATTATACCTCAAACTGCTTGTGAACCTGAAGTCATCTTAAATCTACTGAAGAAACTTCTGTATCCAAGCAGGTTTCTGGCCTCGTAGTTTTTGGAAAGATGACATAACAGAGCAAAATTTTTTGTGTATGTAGGATAGTCTAAGTTTAAAATCCTAAATATCAATCGTATCTTATAAAAATTTGGATAGGGAAAGTAAGTGAGCCTTACAGTGATAAAAGACTTGAGAGCCCACCATGTGACTATAGGATTGTTTGAGGAGAACATAAGATCTGCATCAGTGGGTGAACCCTGGTGTAGCACAGCATCCTGTCTCCAGTGTGGACACCAGCTGATGACAGGACGTGATACATCTGTAGATGTATCTGCAGATTGGGCTTTTTCATTATATTCTCCCAGCTCTAGTAATATATGGAGTAATGGCTTCTAGTGCTTTGAGAGTAGACATTCCCTCCAGGAACTTCTCTAATTCCTTTTGAAAAAATTTATACTCTTGGCAGAAGCATCATGCTGGGGTAATGAGCTATATGATTTAATTATGAGTTCTTGAGAAAAAGTCCTTATTCTTGGTTGTTTTGAACTGCTTATTCATAATTTCATTTTATACCACTTATGTCTTGAGTAATGGCAAATAATGAAAAATCATTGCCTATTCAATATCTCTATACTACTCATCGTTTTATAGACCTCTATCATATTTCTTCTGAGCCACTTATTTTCCAAAATTACTCTGCAGTTTTCTTTTTATGAAATCCATTCCATTCTTCTGATCCAATTAATTGTTCTGAATTCTTCTGTACTCTGCTCTTCTATCCTGTTGTTGTGGTTTAACCCCGGTCAGCAACTAAGTACCACACAGCTGTTTTCCTAATATGTGTGACATCTTAACAGCTACTAAAATCGTGAGTTGATGACTTTTGATTCTTTTTTCCAAAATGCGTTAAGGGTTCATCATTTTTTATGCAAAATTAGAAGCTGATTCTTCACAAAAACAATTGGTCTGTGTTTGTTTACATTCATTTTCACCTGCCACTGCATTGTAAAATCATATTGCTTCTTCTAGATCTTCATTGAGGTGACAGTCATAATTATAATTTTAAAAAACCTAATACACAGAAAACTTAAATAACCTGATTTTAATATACAGAGTATAAGTGTTTCTTTGTTTGCAAGCTTTCCTGATCACTTATGAATAAGTTGAACAGTAAATATCCTAGTACAGGTTATTCAATATGTCACTTGTATCTTCCTTTAATGACAAAACCTAGAGATTTATTCCCTTTTTCTTTTTTATGAAGCTATGTTGACTTTTCAGTAAATCTTTTTTTTATGTGTATTTCTTTTTGTTGTAGTCTACACTTGACCATCTTACATAGTCAGTAAAAATACAATTTTTTAGTAGACTTTGATGGTTCTTGGAGGTCTTGTGTAAGTTTGGTATTGTCTGACACAATTTCTTTAATATTGTTGATAGCTTAAGCAATGTATTTCCCATTGTGGTCAGTAGTTCAATCATCTTGTATTAGGATTCATAAGTAAATACTATCTAGACCCAATAATTTCTTATTTAATTTACCTTTAATACTGCATTTTAATAGCATTCTTCAAATATTTTATCCTAACATATTCATACATACGTGTATAGAGTCAAAAAGAATCTCCATCCCCTATTGGATGTGGAGGGAAACATAGTGCCAAAGGACAAGGAAAAGGCTGAGGTACTGAATGCTGCCTCTGCCTCAGTCTTTAATAGCCAGACCAGTTATCAGTCCCCTGAGCTGGAAGACAGGGAATGGAGAGCAGAATGAATCCCTCATAATCCAGGAGGAAGCAGTTAGTGACCTACTATGGCACCTGGACACTCACAAGTCTATGGAGCCAGATGGGATTCATCCAAGGGCACTGAGGGAGTTAGCAAAGGAGCTTGCCAAGACACTCTCCATCATTTACCAGCAGTCCTGGTTAACAGGGGAGGTCCCGGAAGACTGGACACTTGCCAATGTGATACCCATCCGCAAGAAGGGCCAGAAGGAGGATCCAGGGAACTACAGGCCTCTCAGGCTGACCTCGGTAGCGAGGAAGCTTATGGAGCAGTTCTTCATAATATTATGGAGTGAGCTCACATGACAGGTGCAAGAGAACCAGGGGATCAGGACCAGCCAGCATGGGTTCATGAAGGGCAGGTCCTGCTTGACCAACCCAATCTCCTTCTATGACTGGGTGATCTGCCTAGTGGATGAGGGAAAGGCTGTGGATGTTGTCTACCTGGACTTTAGTAAAGCCTTTGACACAGTCTCCTGTAGGATTCTCCTAAAGAAGCTGGTGGCTGATGGCTCAGACAGATGTGCTCTTTGCTGGGTTAAAACCTCTCTGAATGGCAGAGCACAGAGTGTTGTGGTAAATGGAGGGAAGTCTGGTTGGCAACTGGTCACAAGTGTTGCCCCCCAGGGCTCAGTCTTGGGGCTGGTCTTGTTTAACATATTTATCCATGATCTGGCTGAGGGATTGAGTGCTCCCTCAGTCAGTTTGCAGATGACACTAAGTTGGGTGGAAGTGCTAATCTGCTGAAGGGCAGGAGAGCCCTGCAGAGGGACCTGGACAGGCTGGATCCATGGGCTGAGGTCAACTGTATGAGGTTTAACAAGGCCAAGTGTGGGTCCTGCGTTTAGGTCACAACAACCCCCAGGCAGTACTACAGGTTTGGAGACAAGTGGCTGGAAATCTGTCAGGTAGAAAAGGACCTGGGGGTGTTGGTTGATGGTTGGCTGAATATGAGTCAGTGTGTGCCCAGGTGGCCAAGAAGTCCAACGGCATCCTGGCCTGTATCAGGAACCGTGTGGTCAGCAGGAGCAGGCAAGTGATTGTGCCCCTGTACTCAGCACTGGTGAGGCCACACCTCAAGTACTGTGTTCAGTTTTGGGCCCCTCGCTCCAAGAAGGACATAGAGATGCTGGAGCATGTCCAGAGAAGGGTGACAAAGCTAGTGAAGGGAACAAGTCTGATGAGGAGTGGCTGAGGGAGCTGGGGTTGTTTAGCCCAGAAGAGGAGGCTGAGGGGAGACCTGATCACTCTCTACAGCTCCCTGAAAGGAGAGTGTAGTGAGGTAGGTGCTGGTCTGTTCTCCCAGGTACCTGGTGACAGGACAAGAGGAAATGTCCTCAAGTTGGGTCAGGGGAGGTTTAGATTAGATATTAGGAAAAACTTCTTCACTGAAGGAGTAGTCAGGCACTGGAACAGGCTGCCCAGGGAAGTGTTGGAGTCACCATCCCTGGATGTGTTCAAGGAACGTGTAGATGTGACACTTGAGGACATGGTCGACTGGTATGGGAGTGTTGGTTTGATGGTTGGACTGGATGATCTTATATGTCTTTTCCAACCTTAGTGATTCTGTGATTCCAGTCACAATATGCAGACAGGTTCTCTTGAAGCAGGAAGAACTCTGGGAAAAAGTTGGAAAGAACTGGAGTAATTTGTAATTTCTGATCAGATACCTGGTATTATGAGGGGTGGTACAGCAGTTGCATTGCTGCTGTGTGTAATGACTGATTTTTCTGTATAAAGCAGTCACATTCAATGCCAATGTTTGGGAAAAAAAAAAAAAAAAAAAGAAGGAGTATTGTTGAAATAAGAGGGCTTTTTGTCATGGTTTAGCCCTGTGGGGCAATTAAGCACCACCACTCACTCTACCACTCCACACACTGCCCTCCCCCCCCCCCCCCCCACCTCCCAGTGAGGAAGGGTCAGAGGAAAAACAAAGGAGGCTTGTAAAAGTTAAGAACTATTTAATTATATAAATGAAACTTATGGAGTTACTAACAATGCTAGTGCTAATAAGTAATTAAAAGAACAGAAAAATAGAACAAATGATACAGGATCTCACCACCTGTGGACGGACACAGCCAAGTTGCAGGCAAGGCAAAAAAATACATCCAAAAACCCCAAGAGGAAAAAAAAGACCAACCCCAAAACAAAACAGAGAGAACCCCCCCCTTCAATCAGCCCGGGAGCCAAGAGCAGGGAGAAAAAAAACTACAAGCCCCGACTCCTACATCAATCTCCCAGACAAAAGACACTCCTTCTCTTCTAATCACCCACCATGAGGTCTGTACAAAGACCGTACTATGCTGCTGGCCGGAACCCCCAAGCCAACCCTCCCACATCTTCCATGTCACCCTCGCCTTGCAAAAACTGTGCACCTTGCAAACTTCCCTCCCTGCCCCACTGGCTCCCAGTGCCACTGGTACCGGGGTGACACCAAGCACTCAGCTTGATGTATTATGGAAGGAAACGAAGTCTTATAGACTGGCCCCACGAGGGCAGCTCATCGCTGCCTGGGACTAGGACACTTTTTTATAGTTTCTGGGCTTTCAGTGAAGTCACCAAAGGAGCATATAGAAGTGGATTTAAGCACATTTCAAATAGAAAGATTACCTAGGTAGAAGAGAGAGATGTTGGTGATGCAATGTGAGAGGAGGATCAATAGCGTAATCTGTGTGTTTCTAAATATGTTTCACTATTTTTTATCAGCAATGATTTATAAAGGGCTGGGGACAGGATGAGCTGCAAGTCAGTGATTATCTATTACACTGTTTATTATGACACAGTAAAACTTCAAGAATACAAGTGATGTTCATTAGACAAAAAATTCCACTTGGTAATTACTTTCTTTTGGATAGCAGTGAGCTAGTCAAAAGTAATTCCCTGTGCCTTATTGACATGGCTGTATGAGTTTTCGTACTTCTGTTTCAATGCTAAATTCATCTAGCATAACACCATGAAAATATTATGTGTAAATTAAACTAATGCAGAATCTGTTTTGTTTTCACTGTCTTGTGTTCATAAAAACACAACTTTCTAACTTTCTAATGATGATGAAAATAAATGGATTGACACTGTTATTCAATATTGCATTATTGAACAGTGATTGAACAGGCTCTGAGGTCTTTTTAACACTGATATTATAAGTTAAGGTTAACATATGCCATCAATGTTTTATTTATAAAAGTGGAAACATAGTGAATTTTATTTATTTTATATGGTATATCACAATGCATCTCATTGTAAGGTGCTTTCAGCTGTTGTCTTAGGCCAGCCTGCTGATTGGAGCAAAGCTAGGCTCAAAGTTAGATGAGGATGGTCAGAATTTTTTCTAGAGAAGATCAAGAAAATCTCATTTTTTAATGGAATATATGTCATAGATATGGATATCCTGTGCAAAAAAACACAGACACAGATGCTAAAACTAGGTTGCTAAGGAGCATAAGTCACTCTTTAGAGCAATTTTTCTGTTCATCAGATTCTGTTCTCATTGGTTGTTTCTACTGTATTGTCTTATTCAGAGTCTGTGTTTTGGGTATTATCTTTTGAGAAGCTACTGTAGTGTCAAGTTCTGTTATATTCCAGCTGAGTGTATGTCAACTGTGTGGTAACTGGGTAGTATGCTTTGTAGCAAAGATTATTCATCAAGCAGTGACTCTTTCCAAAAGCATATTTCCATGTGAAGTCTCTTGTGAATTTCTCTTCTTTCTGGACAAGTTACACAGATATGTAACAGAAGGGTTAGGATCTATTTACTATTACTGAATTTGAGAAATTAAAATAATGTTGTTATTTAAAAAGGATTAAACCAAATGTGCAGGGAGAGCACTGAAGTCTGATGCTCCTGTCTGGAAGCATCAGAAGGCTGAAGACGTATTAATGCAGCACCATGGATAATTAAGAGGGGAGCAAGAAGCACCTGTAGCTCATTTTGGGCTAGTCAGCATAAATTCGTGAAGACTGTTCATGCAGTGTTGGCTTAGACAATTTTTTTATTGAGAGAAGAAACTGTAATACACAATGACACTAGAGTAGATTATATGGTGATACAATGAATTTGGCAATGTCAAAAGATAGGATGATTAACTACCATATGCTAGGCCCACAGACTTCCTACAGCTCTGTCTTATGCTTTCATCTTCCAATGGAAAATAAGTTCCTTAAAAAAGAAAAAGGGAAGGAAAGCTTAGCTGTAATTCTGATATTGGTATTGGAGGAGAATTGATAAGTATGCGTGTATTCTATCCTGCACTTTCTACTCCTTTCTAAGGATCACTGTTTAAATCAACACCTCTCTTGTTGCTGAATTCCACGGTCTTTTACCAGTTTATTCTGTCCTTCCTCTCTGATTTTCTCACATAGGTTCCTTCTTTTGTTCACTTAGTGTCTTTCTCAATGGATTGAGCTACTCTACTGATTAGGACTTTTCCGCCTGTATTTCTTGTTCTGATCCCTTTGTATGTACGTTAATCATTGGATACCGATGTAATAGTTTTCTCTCTCTCTCTTTCCTCCCTTATTTCAGGTTTTGCTCCTCTGAGCATTACGTTATTTACTCAGCTGCTCTCTGCAATTCAGTGGTCCCATGCTTTGTGTCAAATGGATTTAACGAGACCCACGTGGGTTTTGGCTGTTCCTAACTCCCTGTCCCTCCCCTGACTCATTCAATTCTGTCCTAGATTACAAACTCTTTTTAAACTTTTGTCCTTCGCTCCTACCTAAGACTTGTTTCCTCTGCTCAAGTACCAGTTCTTGTGCCACCAGATGCCTTGAAAAACAACATTTTGACCTCTAGCAAAATACGAGTTCACTCATTTACTTTTCCTACTTCTTTTTCTGTGGCAATTCTCAGAAATGAAAGGTTAGCACATAATTAGAACCACAGTTAGAGAAACTGTCAGCTCTCTGGCTTATGTGGCCATCCAAGACAAGTAAGTGGATCTGTACACAGTAAACAATCCAGGTTAGGAGGTAGAGTAACTTTTATGGGACAGCTACGAACACACAAGAATATGTGGGCAGAGCTTTGAGGGGGACTCTGGTATTTCAGCTGAAATAATTGTGTGGCATTAAAGGACATTAGCAGAAGAACGAAACATGCTGACACAACTCCTCCATGACAGAAGTAAATGGAGGCATAAATCAAGTTTTGTTTTGTTTCTGGTTTTGAGGTCTTTTATTTTCCCACCTGGGACACTGAAGCCATGCAAAGCATTTTAGAACACACAACACTTTTCCTGAGGTTGAAAAGTTTTCAATTTCAGCTGCTTTGAAGTAATGTATTAGTCATTCATAAAGGTAACATATAAAGGAATCACACTAACCATGTGAATTTGTAGTTTTGTAGGGTCTTAGTGTGGTCATTAGCAATAATGAATTATACATAAGCAGGCCACCCATCACAGACACCAATATGAAGCATTTTCATATATATGTTTTGCCAAATTTGTGACTTGGTAGATGACATTGCATAGTGAAAGATAGTCACTGTCATGCAACCATGACAGTCCTGCCAGGCCATTTTTTTTTTTTCTTTTTATGAGAAACAACATCCTTTAGTGTCTGACTGGGTGGCAGAGTAGGAAGAGGTCAATCCTATTGATTTCAAATAGGATATTTCGGATAAAATAGTCAAATGTAAAAACGCAATTGGTATTATTAAAAGCTGCTTAAAGCCCTTTGTAAAGTCCCAGGCCAAGGGCACATAGACTGGTAATAACCATTAACAAGAGTTCTGTTCGAAGAATAAGGTCCCCCTCTACGTACTATTGTTAAGCTGTTTGGTAAGGACGATTTATTGCCCTGATGCTCAAGGGTACATTGTGAAGGTGTCTTAAAGCATGTTAAAATTGTACTGTGAGCCAAAGTCCTTGAGTCAAAGACACTGAAGTGTCTTTCTTTTGAGTTGGTGCTCTGTGGTGGTCATAAAGCATCCTTTTGACTCAATTTAAAGACAAAATGCGCATGACCGGAAAAGGGTGGGATTAAGAAAATGAATTATGGTAATTGATACGACTATGTATGAGAATCTGTTCACTATGCATCATTCTATCCTATATAATCAACGTGCTACATGGGTTAGGTGTGCATTGTTGTTGAGACAACTCCCCTCCACACCTGGCCATAATAAAGAATGCCTGCTTCTCTATACTGCCTTAGTGTTAAGGAGTGTTTTTTATTCCTGTTTTTTGGTGACACTGTCTTGAGCTAAACATTCTTTAAAGTTGATTTTCCCAGTGGCTTGATAGTAACAATGCAAAGATTTCTAATAAGGTTTCTTTGCCACAGATTCACAGATATCAGAGACAGAATAAACACATACGAACTGTGTAGGATAAATTATTGCCCATTATTACAAAAAAAGGTGAGGGAGAGTTGAATGCATATATGTCCAAGACATGTTCTGTGTTGTTGAAGAAATCAGCACAAACAAATGTCTTCATTATATTGTGAAATGTGGTGCAAATTACTTTTTCAAAAGCTATTGTTCCCTAGAATTCCTTCTATGTCCAGCTACACCACCTTAAATATATTGTACAACATTTTGGTTGAATTGCAAGATGATTACAAAGTCTCTGTGTTTTTCCTCTCTGTGGCCTTGACTATTACAAACACTTAATTTTCTTTTCTTTTTTTTTTTTAAGAGGTAAAATAAATCAAGGAAGGGTGGTCCAAGGAAGTAATTTTTTATTTTTAAAAAAATAACTTTAGACTTTAAGGTTGTTACTTGTGGTAAAATTATCTAAGATAATGAAACTCTAGAACGAGAATTATCTGCTGAGTGGAAGAACACCTCTGAAAGAGCTGATGCAGAAGTTTGCTTTCATGCATACTTTGGTAGCAAAGGTTTTCAGTGCAACAGTCAAGTCAAGTGTAGTAGAACATAACCAGAAAACAGCAAGTGTCACACCTAATTCAAACCCGTGACCCAAAACAGCTAGCCTAATTACAGCAGTTTGCAAAAGTTTAGTTCTTTCTTGAAGAGAAGAAAGTCATACAGTGAAATGTCTATGGGTTTACACATCTTACGTGTTCTTATTTTCTACTTGCTGTGGAAATTTTGCTTTAAACAGGTAGCTTACATTTAAAGATTTTGAAGTCAAAAGAGCTTTTGCTTTAGCATAGCATGTTACAATATAATGGAAGATGGAAGTGTGGATGAATAAATGTCAGCTTGTTGATGACCATAGATACATAGCTCTGAAGATGCACATTTCTGCAAATATCAAGGCATCAGAGTTGAGAATGGGGTGAGAATGGTCCAGGCAGCCAGCTACTGAGGTGGACAAGGGGTGGGAATGTGGTGCTGGCAGAAGTGTCCCTGTTTCATGTATTATACTACAGAGTTGTACACCACTGCTGGTATCAGCAGTGTGCCAGGCACAGAGAATGAATTGTACAAGAGGTACACGTATCTGTCTGTGATTCACAGAGATGGCTACAAAAATGGCAATGTCTTTATTAAAGGGTTTCAATACCTATGTGCCTTCAGTATTACAATGTGGATTTCCATTTTGAAAGTGAGAATTATGTTGGTAGATGGAACTTCCCTATCCAATCCTCCCCACAGTATTTATTGCCTTGATGAGTCATTACTGGATGTAATGATGGGTTTAAATAGCCAAAATATAACATACTGGCTTTGGCAATTTGTCACTGCTAATAGTTACTTTACCCCAACTCTTCAGCATTGTCAGCAGGGTTTTCAAACCTAAAGGCTTGATGACACAGGGAAGCAAAGGTTTCCAGCTACTTATGCCTTCTGTTTTGTTGCCTAATTGTCTTTCCTTTATAGTGCCATGAAAGCTGTTCTTTACCTGCTTTCTGATTTCTTTATGGCTGCTTTTATAGACTTTGGGAACAAATTGGAATATATGTTCTCCATGTGCTGTATCCTTAAAATAACTGATCTAGTCAACAATCTGTATGTTATTACACAAATGATCTAAAAAACCCCATATCATAAATGGAAAAATGGCTAAGTTAGAGAGTTCTACTGTGTCATTTATCAGAATATATTATTTGCTAAAATCAGCAAACTACAATTTCTACCTTTGTTTTGCCAGATTCCCTGCAGTTTAAGACATCCAATCCTTCCAACTGGGAATTAAGAACTTATTCACAGCTGGTTTAAATAAAAATACAGAAATATGTAAATACAAAAAAAGCGCAAAATATTAACAACTAAAATCAATTTGTTATACTATAGGTCTGATTTTTTTTTTTCTTTTCTTACTGCACTTACCAGTAATGCAGCTTTTTTGTTTTCTTGCCAGACATAAGTTTTAAATAGCTGTGACAGATGCTGTGTGTTACCCTTTACTGTGTATTGCCAGCCTGCACTGAGCCCATGGTGCATCTGGGCACTCAGTTGAAGATGTGCTCCAATTTATAAAGCTCCTGTAATGCAATAAAAGCTTGAGAATTGAGGGACTTGTTGCATGAGCAGCTTAATATGAAACGGGGCTCTTCTTGAGATTTGTCATACAATAGATTCAGTTAATTTTAAAGACAGCTCAAGCCTTAATATTAGTATTTCTGAGAAAATCTGGGATAAGCTCTTGGTTGTACAAAGTTGGAGACAAAATTAAAAAAAATAAATAGAAAAGCAAAAATGCCTGTACTTAAAGTATATCTCTTTCTTCTGTGGTATGTAAGGTTTATTGGAGACATTCCCTGATTATACAATTGAGATTAGTCATGTTTAATCCTGAGGCCTCCCAGAATCAACCTTTGAAGTTAACCTGGCATCTGGATTTACAACCTTGACATGCCAAGCAGGTTGGCTTTCCCTGTCCCTCCTCCATCTTTTCTCTTTTGCCTCAAGACTGTACTCCCACAAAATGCAGTCTAAATAAACAGAACTCCTTTACTACATATAGCTGCTTAGTGTTACATTTTCTCTTCCTTGTTTGTCATATCTTGTTTCTTCCTTCTCCCCATTTAATGTAAGTGAATTCCACTGTATGTGGCTCTAAGAGATATTCCTTACAAAATAAACATCCGGGGCTTAACCAGGAACGTAAGAAAGGCATTTCAATGTTTTGACACTTAGAGTGCTGTATAATTTGTCTTTTATAAAGCATTCTCAATCCTTATGTTATTAGAACTACCTTGTAGTTAAGTTTTCAACTCATTAGAGTTCACACAGGATTTATTAATAATATTGATGATGGCCTTCACATTTAAAGCAGATTTTCCTGAATCAGTCCCTACTACCTCGTCCTATCAATTCCTAATTAGTAATGACAAATATAATAAGCAATCCTAAGCATATATTGAACCATGTATAGTTTTATAATGAGATATGAGAACGCTGCCTCTTTATAACATGTTAAAAAACACTCTCCTGTTTTTCTGAATCAGGCTTGATCCTGAACCCATATTCTGCTTTAAAAGTGACTGGTGGGCTAGGCAAGAGTTTGCACTATATTTGCTTATTTTGCTTGCATACATGAAATTATTTTAAGACTTTGTAGAGCATGGCATTATACATACAAGGTAGTCTGAAGCATCTTTTAGCTCTTTATATAGCTGCTGACACTATTATTTCTTGACATCTTCCTGCTCTAGTGGCATTTTGCCATCTGTTTCTAAGATGACATTATAATACAAAGTAAAAATTTTAGTATATTCTTCTAAAGACTTTGCTTCCCTTGCTGTGCCATTCTAATTCTGTACAGTCCTTGTTGATGTATTCCTATTTATCTTGTCTGATAGCTGTTTTATTTTCCTGTTATGTTTTCCTATTCATCTTGCATAGAAAACATCAAGATGTCTTCTCAATTGAAATACTCGTCTTTTTTTCATTAATAGCAATGCTTCATCTGATACTCAATCCTACAGTTTTTCTTTTACATTTCAGTTTTATAATTTGGTGAAGCTTGCAAAATCAGGAGAAAATCTATTTACAACCTACTTTGTATAATTTTCACTAGGACTGATAGCATATACAAGAAAGAATGTGGGCAGACTGTCTTCTGTAAAAATAATTGATTTAGCAAACGTGCTGGTTTCAGGCAGGAGCGAGCTACCCTCCTGCACAGAGCTGGCTGGCCCACAGTGGCGGAGGGGTATTGTTTCATTCCATGATAGGTCAGGCTCAATGCTCAGGCTGGGGGCAGTTCAGAGGGCAGGAAGTTGGGTGGGGGGATCGTTCTGGCTTTGGGGTTAGGTGATAGCTGGATAGTTAGCTGCTGTTGTTAGTGCTTGGCACAGCTGTTCACAGAGAAGCAGGTTCTTCTGTTAGTGGGGTGGGGGGTTGGCAGTTTTCTTTCTCCCTGCTCTTAGGCTCTCTCTGGGGCTCAGGGTGGGGTTTCTCTCCACCCTTGAACTCAGAGTTGTGTTTTTTCTCTGCGCTCGGATTTGGCTTGCTGTTTTCAAATCTGGCTGCATTGGTCCACGGGTTGTGAGATACTGTATCATATGTTCTATTTTCTATTGTTTTAATTAGTAGTAGCATTATTAGAATTACTACACATTTAGTTTATATTATTAAATAGTTCTTATCTCAACTTTTAAGAGCTTCCCTCGGTTGTTTTTTTCCCTCTGACGCTTCCTGACTGCGGGAGTTGGAAGAAGGTGAGTGACTAACTGGTACTTAATTGTCAAATATGGCTAAACCATGATAGCAAGTTAAATATGCTTGGTAATGAACCCACCAAAATAACCAAACCATGCTGAGCTGTGTTACAGGCTTGCACTGATGAATCTAGGTTTGCATTCTGGCATATAAAGCTGAATTTCAGCTTTTCATTAAATAGTTTGGCCAGTTTTGTGTCCTTTTACAGTACATCCTGACATTTAGGAAAAGGCTTTGTAATTTTTAATAAATAAGATACAAAAGAGTATTCCTATTACAAATGTACGCAATTCACGGCTAACTCTCATGCTGATTACTGTTTTGCATGAAAAAATCAACAGTTTGTTAATTTTATAATGGGACCTAGTTTGTATGAAAAAAAAAATCAAGCAAATGAATGGAATAATTTTAAAAATATACAAGCATTTGTTTATTTTTCCCCAGTAAGGTACATTTTTATTAGTATAATGTATATGTATTCTTTCATTTCCACACCAATTCCGTAACAATGTTTTAAAATGTAAAGTTTTAATCTTGTTTTTCTTCTGTAGAAGACCCAGAGATGTGTTAGCTTCAATCTGGATTACATTCTCCATGCATGATTATATTATTTTAAATCTGATGTTACATTCATCAAAATTTGCTAGAGCAGACAAGCGTTTCCATACTATAACAATAACTGTAATAGGATAGTGTCTTGTTATGGTACACAGACCGTGATGGCACAAAACTAATAAACATGGAATATCAGAGCTGTCTCCTGAGTTAAATGCCACCTTCTGAAACCTGAAGGCTGCAAAAAACAAGAGGAAACAGCCATCTGGGAAAATTCTTATCTTTATCAATGACATTGGCTTGGCATTTTATGGTCTACTTATTATTAAATGCTTTGCTGTATTATGCATAGGGTTCATTAGTACAAATTATGTTCTGTTCACATTACAGTAGGTAATCAATTATGTTGTATTTGAAATGTCTTTTCATAAATCTAAACTACGCTTTTCTTGGAGCACAGTCCAGAGTTTAAGCTGGTACAGATTGTCAAGACTTCAGGAGGGCTGACAGAAATCTGTAGCTTTGCCCCAGATGAGATTTGCCCTTTCTTCCTTCTGTGCCTGGGGTTGTGCCATGTGTATCAGGTGCAAAATTAACTGTAAGACTGCAGCCTTGAGCTTCCAAGAGATGGGAAATTCAAAAACAGTCACCCCAACAACAGTGGGAGGTTAGAAGTGATGCAGTCTGGGGATCTGGCTGGAATCTCCACTTTATTCCAGGTTCTGATTGTCCTGTTTGTTGGTTGCCACTTCACCCTTAACCAGAACAGGTGACAGAGGGTCAGGGCTGTAAATCGTGCAGAAAATGGTAAAGCTTTGCAGTGCATGCCATTGCAGGTCTGTTACAGTCATGAGCTTTATTAACTGATAGTTGCGTATGTCTAGCTCAATGTAATCTGATAGGCAGCTGATACTACCAGATTCTACCAGATAAACTTGAATGAATGAACTTAAAATTTTTGGTTATTGGTTCCTTCTGTAATGTATTTTCTGAATTTAACTGATTCTGGTTGAATTATTTGTGCCAAAAGAACAATTGAAAATCATAGTCCTAATTTACCACAATTTTTAAGAATAATTTTATAAATTATCAACCTTGTAACCTTGTCAATATTCTGAGCAAGGAAGCTAAGAAATGAATGCATATTAAGACTTCAAGTGTCATTTTATCATCTAAATGAGAAGTATGAGAACAGGTCTACCTGAAGCACTTGTATCCTGAAACACACTGAACTTCTGCTTTTCACAAAGGACTTTGGGACTTTTGTTATTGGTAGTTATTTGTGGGTTTCAATGTTCTGTTTAATTTTTCTTTACCTGCTTGTAATTATTTTTAATTTCTGGTAGCTAATAAATGCTTCTTGAGGAAAAAACCATTTCTAATTAAAAATCCAACATTAACTAGACTATCATGATATATATAAATTGTATTGCTGCTATAAATATTTTAAAGCTTCTGTTCATTTTCTACTACAATCTTTGTGCTTGCAATGCATCTAAAGACTGTAATTACTTGCAGTGCAGTTCTGGGGAAACAATGCTCATGATAATTTGGTCTCAGTATTACACATTTTTTTAAAATCCACCCCACAAACTGGTTTTGATGGCTAGCAGTTTATGACGATGCAACTAGTGGCAGGCTTTATATTATTTTTGACTCAGTCTTCAAGCTTCTTGTACCTGAAGTATCTAAGCTCTCTTGTTACCATCTGAGAAACATAGCTTCTAAGTTGCAGCGTTAGTTTTGTCTCCTGCTGATCCTGATGTTCTGATTCAAGTCTTTTCTGGGATTAATGATTGCAATTCTCTCTTTCCTTGCTTACTCACTTTTATTAGACATAGACTCAACTGGTGTGGAGATAGGCTACAAAAGTGATACCTGAACTTGAGTTTGTCAGTATGTTGCTCCTGCATTTGCAGTGCTACAATGGCTTTGAGCTAAATGCTGTATTGATATTAAGGTTTTGTTGCATAAGTAGTTTTTTTACGGTTGCATATCTGAATGGGTTGGTCAGATTTATGAAATGAAGATCGCAAGGATTAGTTTATCCTAATGAAAGTACACCCATTTGTTGACACTGATTACTTGTTACAAATCTGGCAAATTTGTTTATAGCACATCTCATTATTATATCTCACTGCTTGCTTGCATCTATCCACAATATATTTTAGGGACAGAAAGCAGTAAAATTTTGCTATAATTGAGAATTCTTCACAAGGTATGTTTATCTGTTAGGTAGAATCTACCTTATCTGTTTCTAGAATTATCCTATCAGTCCTTTATTTTCCCAAGTCTTCAATAAAACTTTGATACTAGAAGACAGATATCAATCTGTCTTTTAGATGAACCTTTGGCAGAAAGCACGGTTGACTTCCATGTCAGATGGTGTTATTAAAAATGAATTCATAAAAACAACCTCACATACTCAGCATGTATTTCCTAAAAGCACCAGCTTCTTTTCATAGGCAGAAGTGCACAAACACAATTTCACTGTTTGGTCCATCACTGAAATTACAATTAATATGCCGTTTAAGTTTTGCTGATGTTGTAAAACAAGTTTAGTTATGTGTTGTCAGTAAATCAAGGGTTCAGATCATCAGTACTCGTTTCTGTTTTGCATATATAGAAGTTTAAAATAACACTTCAATTTTCTTCTATTTTTTCCTGTAAATGAATTCCATATGATGGTTACTTAGACTTTTTTTCTTCATTTTCAGTGAGGTTTTCATTTTCCGATGCTATCAAGCCAAACCAAGTATGAATGTAAAGGGACAATTGTATTTGTGGAAATGATTAATGCTGGAAAACACTAGTAATGAAGTATTGAACATTTTTCTGTAATGTGCTGGTTTGAATCCAGACCAGAATGGCAACAATCAAAAGCCCTTACAAGTAAATAAAAGGTTGCAGTACGTATGGTAGAATGGGTTAAAGCGTTTGTCTTATAAGAACTTATATTATTGTTATAAGAATATAGGAGTTACAATTTTAGAAACCTTACCTTAAGGACTTAATCCCTTTTATTTAAAAGAAATATTTCAAGGCTTCTAAGTCTCTTCTATGAATCTTATTTACATTTTTATTAAATGAACTATATTTACATAGCTATTTCTGTAATGTTTCTTCTTATGCCTCCTTAAAAGAAGACAATATATAAGTCAGTAGAAACTTAAATATTTGAAATTACTTTTTAATGTGATTGTAATAGGTATAAAAAATGTCATCGAGCTAACTTTATATCATATAGTGTGCGATAGTTGGAAAGGCAGACTGTTCTTGCAGGCCTTCCTTTGGAAGCAGTCCAATAAAGAATGGAATGGTTTTCTATTCCTCTAGCAAAATGTGCACCATTTTGCAGCATGGGAACATAAGCCTGTCTCTGAAGCGGGAACTGCTCAGGCATTGTGGAGAATGTATCATTCAGTCCAATTGGGTCCTGAAGTCCTAAAAACAGTGGAAAGTAATCATCACAGGTGTTCTCAGGACTGAAGCTCAGATTGTCATAACGCTGTTTGCAGCTCTGACCAGTAGATTATCCTTCTTTTTGTAATGCGTTTTTTAATATTACCTCAAATCTTTAGGCCACAGTAGTGGCTGGTGTGGCTCTCAGGTGGGCTAGCTGTGGTAGTGATGTGAAGTGTTAGTTTCATAACTTCCGCATCTGTTATCTTGGAGTTGCACTGTTCAGTAGTGGTACAATGTTCTATATGTTCATATTTCTGAGGAATTTCTGCCAAGGTGTTCTGAATCATCTGCTTTATCTTTAAGTACATTGGTTTGTGGAAAAAAGTGTGAAATCCAAATTGTAAATGTCATTGTTGCCTATATTGCCAAAACTCGTGCTGTTTGTCTTTGAGTGGCAGTGTAATATTTCATGAAGCTTTGTAGCTAGAGATCTCCTATCTTATGAAACACTTAGATGGGAGATATTATGCAGCAAAAAGCCAGTATGAAAATCAGAAAAAAATATAGAAAGTAATTTCAACTTTTTTATGCTTTACGCTGCATAGAGTCTCAAATTTTCTATGAATGAAGTGATTCATTGTGATAGTTTATATGCTAAATGTAGGATTCTGTTGTGTGCCCTTTGAAGAAGTTCTGAGGCTTGGAAACAAGGTATTTATCTCATCAACCTCTGCTCCTTCTGCTTTACAGTTGAGATGAAGAAGATCACATGGGACTGCAACTTGGACGTTGCAGTTAGATGGGATGTATATAATCTGGACATCAGCAGTCTGGAAAGTCTAACGTTCCAAATGTTGCAGTGATTATGACTTGTACACTGAACTACTGCAATAAGACCTGGTGTCCTTTGCTGAACTGTGTCAGCTCTCTCTGTTTTCAGGTAGGAAGGTTCTGGAGCTGGTTTCAAGATCCTTTTAGAAAGGAATTGGCTGGGACCAGTCCTTGTTTATCTCTGTGCAATAAGATAGTGCTTTGGTTATCACGTTATTTAAGGAATGGAGAGGGGAGAAAAATGGATTGTTTATGGTGCACTGAATAACATCAGATGTTGAGAAATTTCTGGTAGTCCTGAATCATCTCTGGCATAACTGGTTAGAAAACAAACAAACAAACAAACAAAAAAACACATAAAACCATGTAGCATGTAGCAAACAGTGTGTTTTGTTTTCAGACGTACAACTATGCTGTGAATTGTACATGAGGTGCAACATAAATTTATCAGAGCTTTGGCAGTTACTGTTGTCACAGGCCCAGTTCGGTAGCAATTGACTTTTAAAGGAAGTATATTAATTGTATTATCATTTATGTCTTTAAAACTCTTCTCCTACCTAATTGAATGGTGTGAGCTTGGACAATATAGATGTGGACTCAAGGATTTTATTATTGTTAACCTATTTTGTGTGCTCAGAGTAAACTTAGTGGGCTTGGGTGGGGGGGGGGGGGGGGGGGACCTTTTTTGGTTTGTTTGTTGTATTTGTGGCTTTTATTTTTATACAGTCATTTCATAGACTTATAAAATCTTTTAGGTTGGAAAAGACTTTTGAGATCATCAAGTCCAACCTTTAACCTAGCACTGCTTAGTCCACCACTAAAGCATGTCCCTAAACATCACATTTATATGTCTTTTAAATACCTCCAGGGGTGGTGAGACAACCACTTCCTTGACCAGCCCATTCCAATGCCTGACAACCCCTTCAGTGAAGAAGTTTTTCCTAACACCCAAACTAAACCTCCCCTGGTCCAACTTGAGGCTATTTCCTCTTGCCCTATTTCAGTCAGATGGTTAGCCATCCAACCTAGGGAAACAATATCTGTGTGCAAGCACTATGTGCAAAGGACCTGTGAATGTTAAAAGATCCTGTTTCTGTGACCCAGCCTAAAGTTTATGCAATGCTGAACCATCTTCTTACCATTTTTTTTTGGCTAGTAGTCTGGAAAGTGCCAGCAATCTAAGAGGATTAAATTTTGCTTTCATTATTACCTTATTTGATCACTATCAAAGCCAAGAATCTCCAAGTGCTTCATCTGTTATTTATCAGGCTGTCATAGACTCATGATGAATGCTGTGAGGCTGCAAGGTAAATACTGACAAGTCTATAAACCTTAATTGCTACCTTAATTTTGCAGCATTCAGCTCTTATTCAAGGCTTTCTTCATCAAAGCTTCTTTCAGATGCGGTGTTCCAATATTAGAAGATCAACCCAAACAGCATATTCATGCATTTGATGTCACGGAATTGAGACTTCAGCAAAGCAATTTGATTTCAGTGTACATTTAGAGTTGAGTCATTCCTCTTCTATACAAATGTGCAAGGGGAAAAGAAATCACAGGAGGCATGGCTACACATGTAAGCTTGCCATAAGCCGGTTGTCCCTGTGAGGCACTTGGTAAAGGCTGGATGGTAGGTGCTGCAGAATGAACTTTGTCAGTGAGGAATTGAGGGATAGTTTGTTCAGTATCAGAATTGCTCCCCTGTCATAGGTAAAACTAGTTCAGTCTTTATGATCACTGATTATCATTTTTCAGATGTATGCTAAAATTCTTGCTGTTTTTGGCTTCACTTCTTAAAAGAGATGGCACCATGAGTCACCCACTGCCATACTGTAGTATGTGGGTTATCTGATCCAATGGTGGCTTCTCACAAGATTCTGAAGCTTTGAAAATCTATCTTATGTCAGCACTGCTTTACATAGTAAATTAAGGCAAGAGGAAGACAAATGTTAGTGATATTCAAATACATTACCTCCTTGAAGAACTCAATACATGCAAATTATATAAAGAACTGTTCTAAATTCTTGCTGCTGTCACGAATCTCCAAGCTTCTACAATAAACGTTGTTGTCAGATTATATGGGTTAAATGACTAATGATGGAAGTGTGTTTTTATTCATGCACACAGCTGCCGAAAAGTGTGTTGTCCCAAAATATACCTTCCTGTCTGTAGAGCTGACAACCATGAAATGATGGAATCAAGTTCCTGTCCTTCAGTGTTGCTTACAGTGAAAACTGTCACACAGTTTTTAGAAAAGCCTGTCAAAGAAAGAGACATAGTTCTGATACCAAGTGGACAACATATTCTGAAATCTCTTCTAACGTGGACAGAGTTAAATGCTGCGCCTTGGTGCACTTTTATTTTCCATTTAATTTCCACTCATCTTGACCTTTTCTTTTTTTACCTCTTGGCCATTAGCAGGCACATTAGTGTCTCATATCTGTGCCTGGCAAGACCATGAAGCAGATCCTCCTGGAAAATAAGGATGTCATTGGTGACAGTCAACATGGCCTCACAAAGGGCAGGTCATGCCTGATGAACATGGTGGCCTTCTACAGTGGGGTCAAAACCTTTCTGGATAAAGGAAGGGCAACCCATGTCATCTACCTGGACTTGTGCAAAGCGTTTGATACTGTCCCACATGACATCCTTTTCTCTAAATTGGAGAGACATGGTTTTGTTGGCCGGACCACTTGGTGCATAAGGGACTGCCTTGATGGTTGCACTCAAAGAGTTGTGGTCAATGCCTTGATGGGGAGATCAGTGACAAGCGGTGTTCCTCAGGGGTTAATATTGGGACCAATGCTGTTCAATATCTGTGTCAGTGACACGGACAGTGGAATTGAGTACACCCTCAGCAAGTTTGCTGATGACACCAAACTGTGTGGTGTGGTCGACATGCTGAAGGTAAGGGATACCATCCAGAAGGACCTTGACAGTCTGGAGAGGTGGACGTCTGCCAACTGCATGGAGTTCAACAAGGCCAAGTGCAAGGTGGTCCTGCACCTGGGTCAGGGCAATCCCAAGAACAAGTACAGGCTGGGTGGAGAATGGATCGAGAGCAGCCCAGTGGGGAAGGACCTGGGGGTACTGGTGAACAAAAAGCTGAACATGAGCCAGCAGCGTGCACTGGCAGTCCAGAAAGCCAATTGTATCCTGGGCTGTATCCAGAACAGTGTGGCCAGCAAGGCAAGGAAGGTGATTCTACCCCTCTACTCTGCTCTTATGAGACCCCAACTGGAATTCTGCGTCCAGCCCTGGACATACATAAGAAAGATATTGATGGCTTGGAGCAAGACCAGAGGAGGCCACGGAGATGCTCAGAGGGCTGGAGCACCTCTCCTATGAAGAAAGGCTGAGAGAATTGGGCTTGTTCAGACTGGAGAAGAGAAGGCTCTGGGGAGACCTTATTGCATCCTTCCAATACCTGAAGGGGGACTACAGGAAAGCTGGAAGGGGACTTTTTACAGGGCCTGTAGTGACAGGACAAGGAGTAACAGGTTTAAATTGAAAGCGAGGAGATTTAGATTGAATATCAGGAAGAAGTTCTTCACAGAGAGGGTGGTGAGGCACTGGAACAGGTGGACCAGAAAAGCTGTGAATGCCCCATCCCTGGCTGTCTTCAAGGCCAGGCCTGATATGGCTTTGAGCAACCTGGTCTAGTGGAGGGTGTCCTCGCCCATGGTAGAGGAGTTGGAACTGAATGATCTTTAAGGCATCTTCCAAACCAAACCATTATATGATTCTATGATATTTATTTAAGAATTGATCATGAAAAAATATATCATGACTCCATCTTGTGCTGATGCACTGCTTTGTCAAATCTATTAAAACTGAGGTATGCAGTGCTATTTAGAAACCATAGTTTTCTGAAAACATTGTCATTATGCTGAGAACTGCAAATATAGTTGATGAGATAGTCTCTGTCCAGGTGAGTTTTCAATCTAGACCTGGTGTAGGTGTAATGAGCAAATACTTAATTGGGGTATCAGATAAAGAGGTAATTTTAGCTGTGTTCAGTGTGTTACAAACACAGAATTTACTGATGGGATCAAAAATGAACATAGTAAGAGAGTTCAATAATTGAATCATGTTTTATTGGAAGTATTAAAATAGGAGTCAGTAACAGCTATCAATGCTTACTAGTAAACACAAATTGGTATCTCATTTAGGGTAAAGGTTTTTTTTGCATTCATAAATTACTGTCTCAGAATGTAATTTCCTTGATTACTATAAAGATACAAAGGAATGTTTTCTCTTCCACCATGAAGATTTAACAACACAGTGCAGAAAAGTAGAAATTTTAAAAGTAGCATTTGCAGTCTTTTGCTGTGCTAGGAAGATTCCTTTGTGTAACTTGGAGCTGTGTGGTGGCAAGGAGGAACAGGAGTGGGACCTGAAAAAGAAAGTCTTGTTAAAATGCAAAATGCCAGGAGCTCCTGGACTTCCTGAGGCTTCCCCTATATCAGCAGCCCTGATAATGTGGTCCTGTGTCTATTAATTTTGAGGAATATGAGTTCTGTGCTTCAGCAGAGCTAACATTTTGAAAGGTGCTCTGAGTTTGCAACTACACATCTGACATAACAAAAAGAACAAAAGACCTTTTCACTCATTATATTCAGAAGGTAGGATGTTAGAACAATCAGCTGGGATTTGTATTTGTACACCATGTTGAAAAATGATAAACCTATAAAACCTTAATCTGGTTGCTTTCAAGTTGGCCCTGTGCCTATAACTAATAAACAACATGCAATCGTTTAATATGCAATTGGTTATTAATTTATCTTAAATTAATATCTGGATATTTTTATAGTTTGTAAAACAGATTTATGAAGCTATGTTTACTTAGCTTCAGAGATGCTAGAAATTAGATTACTCAATTGTATTACTTAAGAAATATTGATTAGCATTTTTTAGCAATTAACATTATAGACATGTAATATTGCACTATCTTTCAAAGTTTAATTAACTGTTTAAACATTGCTTGGAAGTTTAAAATTGTTGAGATTATAATTACATTATTGCCTATGCAGTTTTGAGTTAATTATAATGCATTTCTATAGACTTGATAAACCGCAGAGTGTATCCCCTTAACAATCAATTGGTATGAAATTACTTTCAATCAGTTTTTATTAAAACCAAATTAAAGTCTTGTTTCAGACACAGTAAAAGCAGTACAAAATCTCAGAATTTAACCATGATTTCTGCCATACTTCTTGATTTCAGATGTCTAGCTGGCCAGTTGGTGGATGTTTTTTTTTAAATTAAAATAAACCTCAAAACCACAAAGGTATTTAGAGGGCCCATCTTCAAAGATCCAATGCCTAATAAGGCTTCCATATAAATTTGTGCAAGTCTTATTGATTTGTATGATTGGGATAAGGTATGAGTCTGGGATCCTTTGGTGTAAAGTGTTATAGTCCCATTAATTGCAATAGCTTTATATCTTGTAATTGAGGGCATCTCTCTAAACACAAATGAAATTTTTGTGTTTTATAGTGGTATAGTATGGTGGTTGATGAGAATATATACTTGTTTACTCACAAGGAGACAAAATTAATCTTACAGGCTCAGGGCTTTAAAGCAGCTTTCTTTCAGCTGGTGATTCCCAGATTAGTTGGTGTTTAGATACTTAAAAGCTCTAATATTTGATAATAAAATAAATCTAATCTGCCATCAGAAAATACAATATACTGCTTCCTATAGCATCTTTTTGCAATTTATGACCTTCTTTATTTATTACGTAGTCTTTTTTTTTTTTTTAATTTTACTTATCAGCTCAACCCTCTTTGTTTTGTGCACACCCTGTTTTCTTTCCAGTGTTAGTAAAGATGTACTTCATATGTTGTGAAGCTTTATATATATATGTGTGTTGAGTTTAATCAGTCTTGTAGTAGTAACACAACAATAACCCCCAGAAGAAGTCTTAAAAATACAAACAAACCCTCTAACAAAGTGACGATTAACACACTAGGATGCTCACTGGTGACCATGGGATAACATGCAGCAGGGAGTAGGTTCTCACAGCATTCAAACCATGGGTTCCTCTTTTATTTTGCAAGAATTAAACTTGTTTGCTCAGGGAAGGCAAACATTTTGTTCCATTTAAAGACTAGCAAAAGGAGTCATGTACCCCTAGAAAACCATGATTTGGTACAAAATACGTGTGAAAGGGAATAAAGGCATTGTTATGGCAGGTGGCAGTAAAAGCTACTGTGAAGCATGTATGATCTAGAGAGAAAGACACACTTTATGCATGTCAGGATTAATGGAAACAGCAACTGCAGTGGGTAAATGAAGAAAGATAGCTGGAGACTAATAAAGCCACCAGCCAGGATGGCTTTTGTAGGGGATGCTTTATGTGGGCCACTGTGTCTGACCAAGAACTAAAATATAGGAGGACACTTAGCAGAAAGAGAGACAACAGGCCTAGAAAGTGCCTTTTGAAATTTGGATTCCGTTAGTCATTTATTTGCTTCTACCTGTATGTATAATCCTTGTGAGAAGCTAATGACTGCACCACTGGCCTATCATGTAAATAACCAGCTTCTGATCTTGCAGGTATTGGTGCTTGACTCGGAACAAAGAACAATAACCACCAAACAGGGCACCAGACTCCTAAGTCTCTATTTAAGTTTCTGTATGTACGCTTGTAGATGATGTTTACCAAAGTCCTGAGCAACCGTTGATTTCATGGAAATTTATAGTGAAGCTATTTTTAGTGCTAGTCACATATCCAAATGGAAGTAGGTAGAAGGTGGGATTTATTTTGGATACAGAGATGTTGGACTGGTACCTGTCTGGATTGGAAATCAATTGGGCTTAATGCCAGCTACTTTTAAACACTCCCTTATGCCCCCAAGCATATCTCTGCATCCTTTGAAAAAGCAATCATAGCCAGTTAATGTGAAAATCAAATCATTAGGGTGTGACACATCTGTCTGGGGGACCTGGTTCAGAGAGAGAACAAGTCCTACAAAGAAGGGTGAGAATTTTGACTGCACAGTTGGTGGAATGGGGGCAGCTCTTTCGGTGACTGCTAGATTGCTCTAATTGTATTGTAAAACCACATCTTTGGTTAACACTCTGAGGTGGTAGGTTTGGAGGCTTTTTGCAGTGCTTTGAAAGTGTAGAAAAACACCTGTCCTTGCCTATTTGTTCATACTGAAGTATACATATACAAAGGCATCCTAGTTGTCTCAGGGTTTCATTGGCTTTAGCACTGACCAATGTGGAAGTTCCTGTCTTCATGTAGTTTATAATCTGAGTAAATTTTGTTGTAGTACTCCTTTTATATTTGACATGCTGGCAAGCATAGAAATGGACAAATCGCATAATCTTTGTTTTACCTGAGTTTTGTGGCAATTACCTGCTTCACAAATATATGAAATCTAATTCACAACTTTTTTCTTATGATCTTTTGTCACAGACATCATAATGTGAATTGTTTTGTTGCTGCACTAAAACATTTCAAGGAACTAAATGTATATTGTATGAATGGCTAGTGTTACTTGTATTTGAAGGAACCTACCATTCTACATGTGACTAAGACATATTTAAAAATTAAAATTTGGTGCCTCTGTAAATTTAACTTTAATGTACAAGTTGTCTTTGAGAAGTATTAATAATGACAATATTATATTGTAAGATAGAGTCAACTAAAATTTCCCTATGGACATATTTCACTTCAGTCATTAAGAAGAAAATGACGGTACTTTTTATTTAGAATAATGAGAGTTGATACTGGTTGTCATTAGAATATGCACCAATAAAATGTTAATAATAAGCATCTTGAGAATACTACACTAATGCAATGCTTTTTTAATCAGATTTTTGGAACTGATTGCCTGAGGTAAAAGAAGCAAAATCTTTAATATGGTATAATGATTTTTATACCATCTCTGGGGAGAGATGTTAGTTATGTCAACTTCTTAACCACTTTTTGTGATGCAAAGCACAATATATATTTTTTCACAATCATTGAAAGATTGTATTCTGAACAGATATAGACATATAAAAGGTTTATTTATATAGTCTACGATATTTTTCAAGCTAGAACATTTGACTAACTGTATGGTACTTTCTAAAATGTGACCGTAGTGTTTAGTACTAATGTTAATTCTAAGATACAATGAAAGAAAGATTATTTTCTGGTGTCACTAAATTATCCATATTTATTCTGCAATTTCACAAAGTGGTATCTGGCACCATGTTATTTTCTTCTGATTAGAATACCAAATACCACCTAGAAACAAATAAATATGGAAAATTAATTTGGGGACATACACACAAGTTTCTCCTTTTACCTTCAATTCCAATTCTGAGACTCTTTATCAGTTTATTACTGCACAGAAGTAATATGCTTTGTAGCTCCAGCTTTTGATATTACCTAAATGTGTGTATGGGTGCAAAGATATAGATTCCTCTAATTTTAACTTTTGTTCTTGCGAAGAAATATGAGTGTGAAATCAAACTAGTCTTTTTCACCAGCAGGAAGACAAAACAGAATGGAAAGGAAGATAAAACTAATTTCAGTGTGCACAGAGAGAGCATTTCTTATTTCTGCTGATGGCTGCCACATCTTTTCAGTGGGAACAGCTGGTATCTAAATGGTTTCCTCAGTTAAAACAATGTCTATCTCGCTTTAAAATTTCAGCAGGAAGCTGCTGTTCCATCATTTAGTCATGTCACATATTTATAATGTTGTCTTTGTGTGTAGTGTTTGAAAAACAGAAATGAAAGAAAATTGATGCAGTGTATATCTTGGCGCCAGTGAATATAAAGTTATGGTTAGTAATAAAACCTATAAGCTATTGCAAAGGGGAGGAACCAAATTCTCAGTGCTCTGGTAAAACTTTTAGAAATAGAACAATTGAAAAGTGCAAAAGAAAATATGGTCGCTGTTCAGCAATACATTTCTGTTCATGTCTAAGTGTAAACATATCAGCAATCATGTTGCAACCTTAGAACTTCTTTCCTAGTTAAGTACTCATTTGAGTATGTGTAGTCTGATGTAGCCTAGGTGAGTATGTGCACTTCTCATAAATTCTCATTTAGCTGGCAAATTGTTTTTTCTTGCAAATTTCAATATGAAAATCAAACATAGCAAATGGAAACAAAATGGGTTTTGAGAAGAAGATTAAAAACTATATACAGGATGAAGGATAAATCAAACAAAGTGTCAACATTTACTGACCATATGAATTCAACTGAGTTTCTTTAGTGTTCATTTTTCCTTGTCATAGTGTAGTATACCAGAGAATACATATATATATATGTATATATATATATATATATACATATATATATATATATACCAGAGTATACCAGAGAAGCCAATAATATTGTTTAATAACAGTTAGTTCTGTGACTTTGGAATGGAAAACAATTAAATAAATCTATCAATTCAAGCTGTGTAAAAGCTACAGTTTACAAAACTGTTGTATAGTTTTCTCCATCAAAGTTTAATGCTCTTCTTGCCATCACATTAGATTTACAGTTCTCATATGTTGTTTGGGCATGCTAAATTCAAAAAGATATTAAACTAGTATTCAGAACCAGGGCAGGAGAAATACAGTTCTCCTTAATAGTTGCTATGTTATCCATCCAACTGTATTCTTTACAGATCAATTAGGGAGTGGGATTATTGCACCCAGAAGTGACTGTATTTAAAAATAATAATTGTGCATACAAAACAGACAGCAATAAGATGCCTGGAAAAGACAGGCTGTGAAGCACAGATCACCCAGTCTGGTGACATCCATTTCTCCTACCTTGATGTACGTAGTAAGCATTGGAGGAATGACCTGTCTACCCATGTAATATCCGAAAAAAAAAAAAATAGTCCTCTCAAAAGTTTGTGAGGAGGACAGGAATTAAGGTGAAGACTTGTTTTCCAAAATCCCATCTTAGATGACCCTTCTAACATCATGAATATTTAGTCTTCCTCACAAGAGAAGCAGGTGGTCTTTGCTGGCAGGTGGAAAAATGTCATGGCAGCCAAACCAGGCAGAAGTTAAGGTCAGAAGTCTTTCCTAGTTTAGGCATATTGTTTTGTGCAAAACACTAATACTGTAACTTGGGTATGTTGTATCAAAAGTGGAACAAGCGCCTTTCCTGCAGTGTGTGGATGTAATCTCTATCAGTTGTGAAAGGTTGCTCCAGTTCACTGAAATCATTGTTGAACTTGCCTCTGCCTACATACTGACTGAACTTGCAAGCTCCATTTTCCATTTTCCCTTTCCCAGCCGATCTTGACCTTTCTACAGTGATTTCTTCTGTCTGGAATTGCTTAAAAGCAATTCTCGGTATCCTAGAAAACACTCCTTAGAAGCAATCTTAAGTTTTTGGTTTTGTATAAAAAAATATTAATATTTTTTTTATATCAAAGTTGGAACCTTACAGTGCTTGGGGGAACAAAGCATAAATGTCTAGAGTTAATGAGTGGGCATCAGGCCTTTACCCTACTTTTTCTTCATTCATAAATGGAAGCTGCCTTTACAAGATGAAAACTACAGTGCCTTCCTGGGCAAGAAGTGGGAAAACAAAACCTTTCCTGTAGACAGGCTTCAGTGGTGAAGGAACAGTGAAAATTTAAGGGTTGCATTTGTGAAAGGAAAGGAGTATTGGCTGAGCATCTGACAAGCATAAGGCAGCTCTTTAAAGCTGTTTTAGATTATTGTTATTTTTTAATACCCATCAATGATCCTTGTAGGTAGTTAGGATCTGGCGGCCGGAAGATTTTGTGCTGTACGGAAAGACAGGGACCCTCCCCTGATAGCCAGTAGCGCGTAGTTTGCGATGTAAACAGACGGAAGTGACATGACAAACCTAAGCCATATAACGCGGTGTTACACATCAATAAACGCCATTTGCCGTCCACCACATTGGTGTCTGTGAGCAGATGGCCCGAGCGGCCTGGGGGGGGTCGCCGTGCCGTTCCTGAACCAGGTCGCCACGGCTTGCGAAGGCAACAAGTGGTGCCGAAACCCAGGAAAACTCGCCTGGATTCGGGTGAACGGCGGCCGGAGTGGCAGGACCAGCCCGGCGGGGAGGACGCTCCCGGACCAACAAGGAGGATGGAAGCCCTTGTGAAGGTCGTATTGTTATTACATGAGCAGTGGGGTATTGATTGTAAACCCAAAGATTTTACTCTCGCAGTTGCAAGGCTTTTAAAAATTGGGGTCATTGACCAGCCGGTGGATATTTTCCACCCTGAGGTGTGGGATAAATGCATTAAAGCGTTAGCCGAGGAGACGATGTCCTCGGGCTGTGGGAAAAACCTTAAGTCGTGGGGGAGAGTCGTACAGGCTCTGCAGAAGACCTTACAAGAACAGGAGACCTGGAGGGTGGCAAAGGACTGTTTGTTGGCCGCCCTGAAAACGGCAGTCGGGGCAGCCACACAGACTTTGCACCCCCCAGACGGTAACGATTCTGCTGAGCCTAAAGACCGGCAAGAGGGCGACACGTCCCCTCAACTCCCGAACCCCGATCCGCCTACGGAAGTGCAGAAACAAGCTAAATCTTTCTGGGGTGGGCTAGCCGAGGAAGCCAGGGGCGCGGCGGAGAGACCACAGTCGGAGGAGGGTTGGGTTAAACCGCCGCCCTATACGCCCCAAGATGGCGCCGGACAGAAAGAAGAAGGGTGGGGCGAAGATGCCTGTGATGGAGATAAGGAGCAAGCGTTAGCACTAACAAACACCCGCGAACAAGAAAGGGAGGAGAACGGGAAAGAGAAAGAGGGCGGGGGTGATAGGGGGAAGGAGGGGAGCGCGATCGAAGGGCGGAAAGCCAATCAGAGCGGCCATCTGGAGAAACGCCCCAGTAGGGCGAACACCCCGCTGCGCAGAGGGCGGGGCGACCCAGGAAGGAGGGCCGAGTCAAGAGGGAGGGAACGACCCGCCCACAGAAGAAGCGGGCGGGGCCGGGGCCCAACAAAAAGGTACGGAAAACCGGAAGTACCCGGTCAGTCGAGCTCCGACTCTGAGTCAGACACTAGCTGGGACGAGTGGCTCGCAACCGATTCAAACTCAGAGGAGGAGGAAATGAGACTAGATACATTCAAAAGCCAAAATACTCCCATCCGAAATAAAAAGGGACCCCGAGAGGAAAATATTCCTCTCACTGATTGGAGGAAAATAAAGATTGCGTGTGCCGATTGGGCCCCATCAGCCACGCTAGCGTTCCCAGTCCAGATGACAGACAGGGGACAGAGGGTCCACTCGCCAATAAACCCTAAGGATATACAAACGATTGTTAAGGCAATTGCGGATAAAGGGCTTAATTCTGCCATGGTCTCCACCCTCATAGATGGTATTTTCGGGGGAGACGATCTACTCCCGTTCGATATAAAACAAATGTGTAGATTGATCTTTGATGGGGCAGGAATGATCGTTTTTAAACAAGAATGGGAGGACAACTGCGTGAGGCAACTAGCCCAAGTAACCGGGGCGGATCACCCGCTATATGGGTCCGGCGTGCAGCGGCTGATAGGTACAGACCCAACAACGATTACCCCAATGGCGCAGGCCCAGGGCCTGCGGGCCTATGAAGTTATGACAACTACTCGCGCGGCTAGAGAAGCTATTCGCACCGCTTCTAGAGTTATTGTCAAGCCATCACCATGGTCCACAATTAAGCAAAATGAAAGCGAGAGCTTTACGCAGTTTGTGGATCGCCTTCAAGCAGCGGTCGACTCCTCGACCCTGCCCGCGGAAGCGAAAAGCCCGGTCGTTGCAGATTGTTTACGCCAGCAGTGTAATTCGGCAACCAAAGAAATCCTGCGATCACTGCCAGCAGGGTCAAGTATCGCAGCCATGATCAAGCATGTCGCAAAGGAAGAGCATTTAGCCCCAATTCAGGTAGCTGTTCGCACCGCAATAGCTAATGTGATGGTATGTTTTAAATGTGGTCAGGCAGGCCACATAGTGGCAAACTGCCCTTACTTTGGGGACCCACCCACAGCGCCCCCCCCCGCGTCAAAATCGACCGAGGGGACCGTGTTGGGCCTGTGGAAAAAAAAGGATATTTCGCTAAAGAATGCAAATTTAAAAACCAGGGAAACGTATGGGGGAGGGGGCACCCGGGCCGCGCACAGCCCTCTCCCACTTGGGACATAAGGCGGCCCAGTTATGCCAACCCCAGATGGAACCTACTGCCCCCTCAAGAACCAACCAATGTTATGACTCCACCAACGAACCATCCGAACCAGTCCCTACCTCAGGAGCAGCAACAACCAGCTCCTGGGGACGAGACCTTAGGGTGGCCCTGGCAGTAAAATGCGATAGCCCACCAGTTGTATGGGGGATTTGTTCCCTCTATAATACCTTAAATGACACTACTATTACTATCCCCTTTTTGATTGATACCGGAGCAGATGTTACAGTTATCCCTGAAACGAATTGGCCCCCCCATTGGAAATTGGAAAATGCCCCCATGGTAGGCGGAGTTGGAGGACTAACCCGAGCTCGGAAGAGTACTCAATTGGTAGCAATAACGCTTCACACTGAAAAGGGACCAGAAAAAACCATTACCCTCTTTCCATATGTCATGTCAGGAACCCCACCCCTATTGGGAAGGGACGCTCTATCCCTTTTGAAAGCCAGGGTGACAAATTTATCATGAGGGCCACTGCCGCACACCCACTTCCACCTATTAAACTCACGTGGAAATCGTCCAACCCAGTGTGGGTCGAGCAGTGGCCCCTATCAAAGCCTCGAATGGACGCTCTTCTTGAGCTAGTCGACCGTGAACTACAGCGAGGTCATATAGAGCCTTCCACTAGCCCATGGAACACACCAGTTTTTGTAATACCCAAACGAACCAACGAAGGCTTTCGTCTCCTCCATGACCTGCGTGAAGTAAGTAAGATAATTCAACCAATGGGTCCCGTTCAAACACTGCTGCCCATAAACTCCATGATACCAGAAGGGCAACCGTGTGCCGTCCTTGATATTAAAGACTGTTTCTTTTCAATACCATTGCATGAGGAAGACAAGGAGCGGTTTGCTTTTTCTGTCGTGTTCCCAAACAGCCACAACCCAATCAAAGGGTTTTTCCAAACCGGCAACGACAAGGCAGACGCCGCTGCAAAAGGACTGTGGACGTTAAGAGATGCTCGTCAGCTACATGAGTCTCTCCACATCGGAGCTAAAGCGCTAGCAAAGAAATGCGGGATCTCAATTACTGACGCAAAACACATAGTAGCCACGTGTCCCCACTGTCAGAAAACACCATTGTGGTCTAGTGGAGTCAACCCCAGCGGTCTTAAGGCCTCCGAGGTGTGGCAAAGAGATTTCACGCTCTGTCAATTGCTGAAACCTCGAGCGTGGCTAGCGGTGACCGTAGACACATATAGCGGAGTGATCGTAGCCACACAACACCTTAAGGCCGACTTGAAAGCGACCATCCAACATTGGCTGACAGCCATGGCGTGGCTTGGCATCCCCAGTCAGATTAAAACAGATAATGGCCCAAGTTTCGTCTCTAGATCTGTCCAGGCATTTACATTGAAATGGGGTATCACTCTAACACACGGCATCCCGTATAATAGCACTGGACAAGCTATAGTCGAACGGGCGAACCAAACCCTGAAAGCTAAATTAGAGGTGTTAGCAAAAACAGAAGGTTTTACCAATGCTGTTCCCCCAAGAGACCAAGCACGCCTGCTAGCGACTGCTCTGTTAGCACTGAATCAATTCCCTAGGGGGGAAGAGGTGAATAGCCCCACCCAGAAACATTGGGCTACTCAAGCGCTAGAAGAAGGCCCGCTGGTCATAATTAGAAATGAGCTAGGGGAATGGGAACAAGGGTGGAGGCTAGTTCTTACAGGACGAGGGTATGCTGCGGTTAAAAAAGATGAAAAAGTTAAGTGGTGTCCGCTTAAATCCATCAAACCAAATCTTCAGAATGAAACTAACAAAAATTGTGAGTTTTTATCCACAGAACCGGTTTATCAGACGCCCTTATAACCCGTACGCACTGGTAGCAGGAGAAGACTGCAAGTCAACAAGCATCCTGTCCACACCTGAAAGTGCGAGAAGGATTGGAGAGGTGAAACAAAAAAGAACGAGAAGCACAACAAAACTGGTTTGCATCATGGTTTAACCATTCACCATGGCTGACCTCCCTGATATCTACCCTGATAGGGCCAATTATAATAATTGTAATAGCACTGATTTTTGGACCCCGTGTATTGAATAAGTTCGTGTCATTTGTTAAAAGCCGGCTAGAAACAGTTAATATCATGATGATAGAATACCGACAATTGCTATAAAAATGTTCTTGTTCAGAATTGTTTAGCTATCTCCAGTCATACCCTGTTATTCCCAGTAACACACCTGTTGCCTCTCACCTAGCGTGCCTTATATTTTTTATTCAAGTTCATAATATGTGTCAAAATTGTTGTAAAGCATAGCTTAAGAACGGGATATAATTCCAAGATTGCGATATACGTATTTTCGAGATTGTTACATTTTAGCCAATTTACTTACGCATAGGGAGGGGGGAAATGTAGGTAGTTAGGATCTGGCGGCCGGAAGATTTTGTGCTGTACGGAAAGACAGGGACCCTCCCCTGATAGCCAGTAGCGCGTAGTTTGCGATGTAAACAGACGGAAGTGACGTGATAAACCTAAGCCATATAACGCGGTGTTACACATCAATAAACGCCATTTGCCGTCCACCACATTGGTGTCTGTGAGCAGATGGCCCGAGCGGCCCGGGGGGGGTCGCCGTGCCGTTCCTGAACCAGGTCGCCACGCCTTGCGAAGGCAACAGATCCTGATGAGTTAAGGATGTGGTTTCAGCTACTTCTCAGGAATTCTGTTTCTGTGAGGAGTTAACTTACTGTAATTACTGCATAGTTTGTGGTTTATTTGTACAGAGGCATGGCTATGGATGGGAAGGTGAAGAGGAGGATAGTAGATTGGTTTGGGTTTTGAGTTCTTTCGTGATCTTGCCAGACAGAGGTGGTTTCAGCAGCTGATGGAAGAGGGAGACATAATCTGGGAACTGCTACACCAAGAGGAAGGAAGACTTTCCTGTAGCAGATAGCTGCAGTTTCATAGATTTTGCTGGCACCTAATCATGAAAAATTGTTTGAGAGCCCTGTAGAGTTCTTTATGCCCAAAGGTCAGCATGGAGAAATGGCACTTCTTGGTAGAAGACAAAAGTAAAACAGGCAGCATAGGCACATAACTGGCGGGCTATGACATCCTCTCACAGCTTTTCTTTGGAACACAGTCTGAGGAAGAACCAGAATGCATTTCTTTTCAGATAGAATGTTTTTCCAGAATATTCTTTTAAAATATTTTAAATGCTATACATGGATGGTCATTATTAGTTTTAGACATCTGATAATGACAGTAACACTGTAAAATCCCAGTGATATTAACTAATCATACTCGGCTACCAATTGTACAGCCCTGATAAAAATGGTTCAAAGGTAACCTGGAAAGATTATGAGGGATGATGTGGAGGAAGACAAATTCAGAAGTACATCTCTTAGTTCTATGCATGTATGTATTGTGGTGTTTATTTCTATATATGAAAACCAACGTAATCTTTTTTCTCCTGCCTTTTCACTTCTCAGTGAACTGTATAGAAACATTCTGCTTGGCCATTTTCACGAACCATTTGCTCAGTCATTGAGTCTACTCAATGCCTAATGTGCAAGAGAAGAGTAATTTGGTAATTGAATAACCAGTCTATCAAATTTCTGTCATAAAGTAAAAATCATATATGTATTTGTGGTACTGAGTGAGAGGTGAGGAACCTGAAAACAACAGTAAGATTCTTACTTAACTATTTGTAGATTATTTGAATCTGAGAGACCCTAAAATGGAAAGGCTACATTAAGTCTGAGATACTAAGTCTGAGGCTGTATTTTAAAAAAATATTTTCATTATGCCTATGTGTGTCAGGAGGTTTTTAAACATGTCAAAATTCTGGCAATATCTGCAGCTAAGAACAACTGCAATACTCTAGCTTTGAGAAAGCCTATAGAATGTAACTGCTAGATCTTCTAGGTATAACCGGATACAATTAGCACCCCAGTATCTTCTCTATGTAATCTATCAGAGGAAGTGAGAAGCCACTGTATCCTCTTTCTCCTTTGTTATCCCTCCGGAACCAGTGGCAGGTGGGATATATAAAACAAGCTGCTAGTATTTCTGAGGAGATGGAATTATCTATATTTACTGATATTTGTATTTATTTAGGATATTGAACAAATGTATGGATGTTTATCTCACTGTATAAAAAAAGATTCTTGGTCTCAGACTGCTGTTTGTCTACCTATCTACAGACATCTCAGAATTGCTAAGTTAAGCACTATGTTCACTTTTATCATAACCTGTTCTTATCAAGATGAATCTTATCTTCTCTCTCCCAATTTGATGGTTGTCAGACTACTTGCTTCATCTTCTTTTATGAAAATTAGGTTTTGGTGGCAAACATTTTATGGAGAAATATCACTTGTTAGGGTATGATTTTGTGTTCAGTAAACAGTGATTTTTACTAATTATAAGGTGATAATAACTTTTGACTGTCCCAACACATGATTCCTAGGATGCTTTGGGAATGAGTGATAAACTTCAGGCCTGTGAGCAGTTTGAGTTCCACAGATGGATGTCCCAAGGGGTAACTGGCCATGAATAGGTGTGTAAACCTAACTGGCTGTCAGTAGGGTGTAGCTGGCAGTGTGCCAGATTCCAGTTAACCAAAATAAAGACGCGATTTCTGTACTTAATCTGTGTATTTGTTTTGTCACTTGTGTGTGGGAACAGTGCAGACCCCTTTGTCAAACATAAGTACAGAGTTAGAAGTCAGAAATAGTTTACCTTTGAAGTCTTGGGGTGGGGGAGGAATATATAATTTTACTTTGTTGGGTTTTTCAAGATAGTTGGTGGTCCTTTATACATGCATAAATCAATTTTTTGTTCTGTCTAAAATCATACCACATACTTAGAATGTTATAGTAGTGACTATAATTGTCATTACTACAAAATAACAATAAAATGAATATTTAAACAAAAACATAATTAAAACAGTTACTAATTACTCTTAAGTGGCACCATGTGAAGATGTTATTCATATGAAACTCAGCTTAGTGTTATTACTATAGAACAGGGAAGAAATAATTTTTAAGACTTTTCTTAATAATTTATATACTTGGGATGAACTAGTGGATTAAGGCATTTTGAACCACCATGTTCATCTAGACATTTTGCTCAAGGAAAAAGGACTGATATACACTGCCTGTTTTGCTTGACTATTGTAATCAAGTTCTGAGCTATTTAATGCTGTAAACGTTTGATTTACACTCAGTACTAGCTTGAAAACTGGCATTCCCAGTGTGTTTCAATGGGAAATGTTTTTGAATATCAATTAACTTTTTTCTGATGAACTTAAGCAAGTGAAAAATATTTTGAGATACAGATTACCTTTTGGGAATGCATGTCTTTAATTTTACGGTTCTAGAATAATTTGTTTGATTTTGGGGTGTGTTTTTTTGTTACTCTATTTTGCTGGAGCAGATGACAACACTTCATGGTCTATTCTACATGGAAGAAACACTGATAATGGTGCTTTCTCTGATGAAACCTCATTTTCTTACATATGGTGTCCTGTTGCCTAAAGTTGCATGAGCCCCCATGGTCACTTCCTTGGGACTTCTCATGGATGTGTTGCCATGAATAGTAATATATAGTATATATCATATAGTAATTTCTGGGCTATGACTATTACAAATCACTGCGGTCAGGAATGTTGAAGGACATGATCTGATTGTATAAGCAGCTATTATATATGCTATTACCATCTCTGTTATTAAACCAAACTGTTTTGCTTTTTGTGGTAACACAGAACTGTCATTGCCAAATGTCATTGATTTCTACAAAGCAGTAGAATCCCATAGCAAGGATAAATTCAACACTGTGTGCAAAAATTACACTCTACACAGTGATGGACATGAGGTCAGCTTCTTTCACTATTGTAATAACCAACAGTATCAATTTCAGACCCTTCTCAGTGCTCAAGGTGAGCTCTGTTACTCTTGGTATGGTATAGCACTCAAGCAACACAGCAAAACTTGATAAGCAAAAAGAATGTGCAGAGTAGAACTGTCATTAGGGTAAATTGCTGCCCAAGGAATGATTTCCTGGTGGATATTATTTTCTGAAAACAACTTAGAGCAGATGATATCCACATGAAATAAACAAAATCTTCAAACTGTGATGAAAGATGTAAAGTTCTGAGGAGTTGGAGCTCAGGAAATGCGTCTTTGTTTTATCTTTATTTTAGCTCTAAGGTATTGAATAGCACAGGGTTGTATACACCTACTATTAACTCTGTAGTTAGCCAGGGTAACAGTTAGGTATTAAATCTCCATCTCAAATCAGTGCAATTCCCTACATTGTCTTCCTAAATTCTTTAGTGTTTCATGGGAGGAGGTAATAACAGTGTTTGTTAGAAATCCAGGGTGATATATAAATGGATTCCATACTTTTTTTTTTTAACCAATAATTGTGTTTACCATCTCTTCAAGGAATTGAATTTAAACCACATGGATACATCAGCCCTGAAATCAAATGACCTTTGCTAATACCTTGATCCTTTAAAAGACTTATAAAGGGAGGGGAGAGAAGGGGCAGAGAGAAAAATTATTGTTGACCCTCAGGCATATATTTCTCTAATCATTTGAGTTTCTGATTGTTAAGGGTTTTTTGCTATACTTCAATGCAGAATGGACTCTGAAACTGATATTCTGTTAAGTATACTGCAGAGAAAGCTCATGTGTCTGCTCTAATCCAAAGTGGAAGGCATAGCACTACAGTTCTGAATTTTACTTGCTTTGTTTTTCACTTGTTACTTAAAAGTGGGGTTTAAAATGTATAATACTTGATTATTCAAAGGTAAGGAGAAGGTATTTCTAGTTCCTGCCATTGCTTTGGGGAAATAGCCACATTCTTATCTGATGTTCTCTTTTCCCTCTGCAGTTATCAACTGGGGAGTGTGGACCCATTTACATGCAGATCTTGATATTTCTGAAAGAAATAGAGGAATTACCTTTATTGCTGAAGGGATAGAAAGGATAGAATCTTAACTGTAAATGACAGCTTTTTACCGTAGTTCGTAGACACTAAAAAAGTCTGATGAGTGAGGCAGGCTATTTCTGAGAGCAGATAACTATTAACAAGTGTAGGGAACAAGCAGTTCATTAGAAACACCATCTTTGTGATACATAATGAAAATTTTTGTGGACTCTGCATTTAAACTTAATGTACAAATTGCATTAATAAAACAGTAACTGCAGTAGGTCCATCATAATGCATGAGCAGGGTTTTTTTTTATTTTATAGGGGTTTTATTAAGTTTATTGTAGCTGAGAGATTAAAATCAATAAGACAATTTTGGGAGATAATAGATGATGACAGTGATTTTAGCAGAAGATTTAACTAGCTTTTTTTATTCTTCAGGACACTTTTTCCTTTTGTCATTGAGTAAGAAGACTGTTCCTCATGCAATTGCAGTAATTACAATGTTACACCTGCAAAGACAAAGCAACTTGCAACTTACATTTTATTATGGGAATTGAAGATATGGCATAGTAGTACGTATTCTTCCTGCATATCGCAGATCTTTGTGGGAGTCATGCAGCTGTGTTTGAAGCTTGTGGTCTAGCAGAATGACTATGGGAATTTTTGTCACTGGGATGTAGTTGAAACTCCTTCTGTTCAGACCGATGTTTCTGAAAGGTTAACAGATATAAGACCTGATGAAAGAGCTATCAGGATCAGGGGGCCAGCTTAATAGCTTATCATCTCTACTGTTTATTTTCCACTGAGATTCCCTTGAACAAGAAACAAGAAATGTTGCAATACTTGTCACGTTCAGGCCAAAGGTTTGAAAACTTTCAGAATTCCTTGACTTCTGAAAACAGGCTAGATGCTGTAGTTCACATGGTAACTATCTCAGTGAATATTATTGTGAAAAATACCTTCTAACATACTGTTTTGTTCAAAAATTATTTGTAACTAAGTCTACAAATGAATTGTTTTCTCCATCTTTGCTTCTCAGTCCTTTTTAAGCCCATCTTTGAAAGTAAATTAAAAGAAAAATCTAGCTAAATAGCATATGTTCCTTGCATTACATTAATTCGGAATCAATAATTTGGTATTCCTTGATGTTTCTAAACATAACTGCTGATACGGTCTAAACAATATATTCCTAAAGTACTGCTTACACTGCTCGAATTTGAGACAACTATTTTGGAAGGTCTAGGGACTTTTTAAACAACCAACTTGAAAGGCAGAATTTAAAACATAAGTATATAAAACAGGATCTGGCTATTATTCCTAGTTTTCCTAGAAATTTTATTGCTATGGTGTATTGCATGTTTGAGGCCAAAAAAGCAAGAGGCCTCCAGGGGCTGTTTACAGTGAAGCTACACCAGATCAGAGATTTCTGCATCAGCTTGAAATTGGCTAACTTGGGTATTGGTCAGAGTCTAGTTGACCCAGTGTGGAGATCAGCTTTGTTGAATTTGCTCAGTTCTTTTTGCAGCTTTCTTGATTGCACAGCACAGTTTCTCTTTTAGGTATCTAAGGCGAAATTACAAATTCTGAGCAACTCCTTCCCTTGTGTGTCCTTTCAGCATCTTTCTTGAGGAGTCTTGTGTTTTTTGCTAAGAAAGTTGTCTAGGTGTAAAAGCTTTGGTACTGTTCATACCCAGCATTTCCAGAGTGTTGACAGAGTGGGACATAAATGCCTAAGTCCCGTTCAGAACCACAAAATGTACAACCCCTTGATTATCTCGTCAGATTCTGCTTACTGGATTGGTTCCAGAGAAGGTAGGTAGAGAGATATTTTTCCCCATTTCTGTGTGGTGTCATCATAATCTGAAAAAAATGCATGAAATATTCTTGAAGTTTTGGGAGATCATAGCTTAGGATGCATTTATTTCCTTAAGATTTACTATGTCTGCACAGATATAATGAACAGCTTCTGTAGATTTCATTCTTAGATACCTGTCTCGCTGTTGTTTGTACAGCAGCCTGGCCACCTACCCAAATGCTGTGGATTCACTGAAGAATTAGGTGATATAGTGCTTAGCACTGTGATGTTCCCTCTGAGGATGTAGCTCTTCCTGTGTTATGACAGGTACATTGATTTCAGATACATAACACACAAAATTATGACAAGTTGCAAGTGTAATTAAAAGAAGTTTATCTGATGTATCCAGTAACATTCTTGAAGCCTTGTCTAGTTGACAGATTTGTGATTTTTGTAGCCTTTCTTTTTTAAATAATGTGAAGTTTGATCATTTTTAATGTGCATATCTGCATGGCTCATATCATCATTGTTCCTTCTGGATACAATATATAATTCACAGGGGTGTTACCTTCTCAGAGTGCAATCGGTGACACTGAGCAAATCTAATGGTTCTAAACCATGGTAGAAGGAAAATTTATTTCTGTCTATCAGGGAATCCGTTTAATTGTTCCAATATCCATATGCCTTTCTTCTCATTTTATTTTCCTCCAGCAAGAGTGTGTCTAAAAGACACATGGCAGATCCTGACATTTTAAGCCACTTGGTGTCCAGTGTGTCTTTCTCCACATTTCCATTCAGCGATCCATTGGATCATTTGCACTTGCCATGACCCCATAACCACTGTGACCAAGAACCTTCTGCTCCAGCTTCAACAGGAGCATTATGGGTGCAGAGTGGTCACATCATTGCCCACATGCCTCTGTCTCTGCACCTGCACTGAACACGTAGAGAAGTTCAGCTACCCATTGTTTGACCATAGTAACAAGAGGCTTTTCTTTCCTCCAAAATACCACTATCCAAAAAAAGAGGACTCCTACGCTGTCTTAGATTTATTTAGCTGAAGGGGTGGAATAGGCAATGAACACTTGGACTAGTTACATTAATTTCAAGTGGTATGATTTGACTGATGGTAGTTGAATGGGATGAGAGGAAATACTGTAAAATAACATAACCAGCTCTTGAAAAGACTTTATTATATGGTACGATGGAAGGAACTGGACAAACATACAGGCAGGGAAAATTAATAAAGATTATGAAACATCTTAATTTGCCAACTTAATGGGCAAATTAAATAGCTACATACTATAAGCGATAAGCTCAGTAACAGTGCTGTAAGCAGCTGTCCCTAAATTTAAGGAAATTACAAAATTGCTACAGTTCCAGCTGCTTTTAAAGTACTTGGGAAACACTGCAGTCCTATGAAATCAAGTTCCATATGCTGACTGCAGTCGAGACCTATTATCACCTGGCATTTCATGTAGCTTAACTCTTAAGCATTCCTGACACACAGTACTATTTGTAGATTGCTAACCGAATGTACTTTCAGTGCTTCAGACCTTCTCAGGAATATGCAGCATACATCAAACCTCTGAGAACTATATCTATTGCTGCAAGATTCATTGTGACATTTTTTTTCATTTCTGAAATGAAGAAAGAACATTTTAGGAAATATTTTTCTAAAAGCAGAATAGAAAGGAGCTAGCACAAAGAAGTCTGACGTACCAAGAACAAAGAGGTGTCAAGTTTGTTTGAAGTGATACTTATTAGCATTAATCAGCATGTGTCTTTAAACACAGAAAAATAAATTTTCTGTGACTATACTTGAATATGTGAATGTTAAAAGCCTACACTTATTTACTGACAAATGCTGAACAACTGCATATAGAGCTCAGAAAAGTGATGGTTCAAAACCAGAAAGCTTAAGCAATAATGCATAGAATCACCTTGAGATGTTATAACCTGTAAGAGAATACATTTTCTTCTATTTTCGGAGGTACTTTAATCTATGTTGGAAACTGTTTCATTTTACTATGCAAAATACATTATCTTAAAATAACATTAAATGAAAACTAGTTTGGAAAGGGAAACATCCCTAAATGCTCTTTTATCAATGTAGGAAGTTTTCATTAGGGATAACATTCACCTCTGTGTATAACAACAGTGAAAAGGTCCAGAAGTATATAGGGACTAAGTGGTATCCTAGCTGTGCATAGCTCCCCTACTGATCTCTGCAAAATGTTGAACTGCTGCAGGAAACATTCTTGCATGTCTCTGGAAACAGCTGAGCTGCTCTGTGGAGGCAGGATCTCACAAGCGCAGCTGTAACGTACAGAGGTTGGTGCTGCAGCCCAGGGCAGCAATGTCTTGCTATGTCTGCCTGAACAAGGTACTGTTGCCACTTGCTCAACTGTAACCCATATGATGAAGCCCTAAATGTGCTTGGGCTGGGTATGCAGCATGTTGAGCAGGGACTACTCTATCTTGTTTATTCAGTGGCCTCTGCTCTGTTGATAATGCCTGATTTTGGGAACTTATTTCCTTCAGATTTTCTATAAGCAGATCTGGTTTACTTAGAATTTGTGAAGGGTGCAAAGATTTGAGGTAAATTCACCACCTAATCGAAACTTTGCTTTTGATTTCCATTGGGCTATCAATTCACTGCTGGCTCCTAATGAGTATACAACTGCCCTAATTCATCATCAGACATATTGTTTCTAACTAACAGTTGAAAGGAATCTGTGTAACTACCTCTTCCTTGTACAGTACAGCTTAACTCATGATATTTCTCCTTTGAGCACAGTTTGAATGTTTCTTGAGCTTTGCTAGAGGCTTGTCCAACAGTAGAATATCCTTTTTCATAGTCAAAATGAAAGTGAAAGCTGCACTGTAAGGCTCTTCTTCAATTTACAGAAAAAGATGAGACAGAAGAGGAGCATAAATTGCACAACAAAAGTTTAAAATGAATGGTTAAAACCAGAGTGATTTTTGTTGTGAGGTTTGAGAGCCCAGTAAAAACATCACAGAGGTTAAAGATGAATAGTCTGGGACACTGAGTAGTATATATTGGTAAATGAGGAAATGGCCTCAAGTTGTGTCAGGGGAGGTTTAGATTAGATATTAGGAAACACTTCTTCACTGAAAGAGTGGTCAGGCATTGGAACAGGCTCCCCAGGGAAGTGTTGGAGTCACCATCCCTGGAAGTGTTCAAGGAACATGTAGACATGGTGCTTGAGGACACGGTCTAGTGGGTGAGGGAGTGTTGGTTTGATGTTTGGACTGGATGATCTTATAGGTCTTTTCCAACCTCAGTAATTCTGTGATTCTTATGTTAGAAATATTTTCTATTAAAAGTTGATAGAAAGAGAACAGATTCCTTTGTTATGACTGTAACCATAGTGGATTAAATGCTTGAAGCTCAGATCTCTTAAAAAAAAAAAAAAAATTATATTAGCACAGAGTTGTATTAGAATGGAGGAAAAAACACCCTTGCAAAAAGCAGTTTAGAGGCTTTAGGGCGTGGGGTGTGTTTTTTGTCTTTGGCTTTTTTTGTTTGTTTTGTTTAAAAAAACAAACCCAGAGATAATTGCAGATAAGAAAGGAACACTCAGAACATTTAATCCATATGCATCTCTCTCATTCTTGCCATGTGTATTGATTTGTTATGAAGAACACTGTTGATTGACACTTCAGAGCTATAGTCTAAATCAGATTTAAGAATCTGATTCAAGGTTTACTGGGTTCACAGTGCAATCTCTTGCTTCCTCCAGCAAAATCCATAACTTGATTGTCCTCTAAACAGAAAAAAAAGGCTTTGCTTGCCACCTAAGTGCAATTAGTCCTTCAGCTGTGCTGGAATTGATGTATATGTATAAAATCCTTAGGGATTTGCATATACTCCTAATTATCTCCTCATCACTGAACTTTATTATGTGTAATGAAAGCAGCGTGTTTTCTTGTTTGAATGCTTCAGGAGTTAAAATCAAGTTACAACCTTTTTTTTTTTTTAATTTATTAATATATATTCTGATGTTTAGGAATATCTTAACCAGGAACTAATGAATCTGAAATAAAATGCAAATTTTTAGTGTATTTCAGGTATCTATGTTATCAATTTTGGGAACCTAAATGAAATATGCATAGGTTTTCTCACAGTGTAGAATATTAAACTAAGAGAAGAAGCTTTAAAATTTAAATGTAGGATTCAGATTCTAGTGGAAGGTGTCCCTGCCCATGGCAGGGGGGTTGGAACAGGATGATTTTTAAGGTCCTTTCCGACCCAAACCATTCTGTGATTCTGTGATTAAATGGGTAACTTGTCTGTGAAAGTGTTATTGTCCATAGTAGTGATCAGGTGAGACCTCATGTTTCAAGTAATGTAATGACTTCTAGGAAAAACAGGTCTAGAGTATTCCTGAATACAAAAAAGTTGTTTGGAAGGTTATGAAGTAAATGTGGCTTTTTTTTTTTTTTTTAAGTGAAAATTAATTCCTTCTTCTATTTTTTTAATTTTTTATAATTTAGTAGTATGAAAAAGGGCTGAAGACCTTAAATAAGGTATTTTCCACCTGAACTGTGGTATTAGACAGTCCAAGACACTGAAATACTGTATCTTGAAAGAAGGAAAAAAAGAAGTGAAGTCCCAATTTCTCTTTTATTACAATGTGAGTCAATATGTTTGGCTTGTGAAAGGTTTTCTAGGATAAAGCAAAATGTCTCAGAAGCAGAATTTTTCTTCAGTACATCATAATCTACAACTCAGCCAAGCATACAAGATCGATACTACTGTGTCTTATTAGGTAATCATGAAGCTAGAGGAATATATTAAAGGAGGATACCAGGAAATTAGCCTTTTAGGGAACTATTCATTTGAAGGTTTTTAAAAAGAAAAGTAGTTATTGTAAACCATAAAAACCCATTATCAATTAATATATCAATATTCCTCTAAATAGAAACTGAATTCAGTTAACTTCTGTAACTGCTAAGAGGCACACATACACATCTTTTTAATTTCACAAATTTATAATAATTTTAAAATAGAAATAAATCTATTCATACAAGTTTTCAGTGAGAAGCAGAAACATAAGGTGAAATTAAAGTGATCACTGTAGACCTGTTTTGAAATAGCTTTTTTCTTTTAGAATTGCCTTAAGATATTTTTATTCCACTGACTGTGTGTGCCAGAATTGAATTTGGGGTGCAATTACTTGTGAGCTCAAAAAGTGCCTACGAATTTGGCAGATTAGTTCATAGACATCACATAGTTTGGATTTTCTTGGTTGTTTTTTGTATGTGATGCCTTGGCCTGTATGTCATATGGAGGTTTGGGGGATGTAACTATCTGTTCTGATGCATTCAGCTCCAAATTAAAATGGATTTATGTCAGTAATTCAGGTGAATAATTGAAAAAGTTACTTAAAACGGATGTTGGTTTTGGATAATGTCAAGACTGACAGATTGCCGGTGTTCTCATAGCAGTGTGTGGTGCTGATCTTCAGCTCTTGGCAAAGAAAGTGTTCAGCACAGAGGGCATAGTGCAGTGCCAGAAGCTGGCTAAGCTTGCATACTCAAGACCAGTCTGGGTTGGTCCTCTATTTTGTTGGGGGGGGTTTTTTGTTTGTTTGACTGCCTTAGTTGGTCATAGAAAAGACACTGCCTGCACAGACCTTGCTTCATCAAGTTCATGATACTCAGTTGTGTATCTGCTCCACAACAACAGCATCCTAAACCCAGCATCCAAGGCCACCAGATTACTTCCATGAAATCAGTCTTAATCTCTTTAACTGGTAGTTCCCCGTTCAGTTGGATTCCCTAAATTTTGCCAGTTTCATATGCCAAAATGACTGCTCTATCTCTGTGAGAGATTCCCTAGCTCTAGAGCTGTGAGGCAACTCAGGCGAGAGACCCTTTGAAGGAGATGAATGTGTCCAGAAATGGCTTTGTTTCTCTACAGGTTTGTTTTGTCTACTAGGCTCACAGTGATGTTTGGCTGTAGCTGTGTAGTCCCTGAAATAAATGAAAATTGTAGTTCCAAGACAGAAAGCAGATTTCAGTCCTTTCTTTCTGCTCTGAAGCTGTTAACAGTTTAAATTTATGGTTGTTTTACATTTTCATGATTAAAAATACTTTTGTAAAGCTAATCTGTTCTGAGCTGCTCTATTTCCCACTATCTTGCCATTTGGTGACGCTAGGTGATGTTGTCTTTGGCAAATACATGAGTGAAAGCTTCTTTGGGACAGAACATGCTATAAATAGTTATAAAATACCCAGTTATAATAAAGGGTTGTTTAAAAGCTCATTTAATTTCTTAAGGTTCAATCTGATGAAGAATGTGGGATGTTTTATAAATATCTTGTGTGTATGCATGGATATGTGTCTTATGTGTATTTCCATTTATATGTAAATGTAGACCTACATCTCATGAACTACACAGCTTTTTCAAAGACTCAGAGAACATTATAAGATCTTTTTGTGTTATTTATTACAAATATCCTAGGATCATCTTGATTGCTAATTTCTTTCAAAATTTAAGAATTCATTTGCAAAATGGAATGAAGAAACAAAATCTGAGGAACAACTTCAACTGTCAGGACAACATAAAGTGCAGCTAGCAAGGGAGCACATGTGTGCAACTTACATTGAGATATAAACATATTAGTTTGGGGACTACTGCTTTCAAAGCAAGTATTAAGTTGTCAAAAGTTGAGGTATATATTAAATGGCTTCATTATTAGAATTTGGTTACTATTTTAGATTGATAAATCTGTCACAATAATTTTTAAAAAGAGAAACACATCATTAATAAAAGATTTCAGTTCAGCAGAGCAGCACGTAAACATTATCATCTTAGGTCCAATTTGAAACAGGGAATAGGTTTGAGTTGTAATGAAATTATTTTTTTAATGAAACAGTTTATTTCCATAGTTTTGTAATGATCCTTTCATTTCGTAGCCTGAGGCCGATATGCCTGCTTTATCCTCTAAAAGTCTGAATAAATGGGGCTTGCTTGGCCACATGGGAAAGTTAGGTCTAGATGAAGATTCACGCTTCACATTTTATGTCTCAGGTAAAAGTAAAAAGGTCATGGAGATCATGTATGTTGGCTTATGGGTGATAGAATTTCTAATGATCTGTTCAAAGATCAGCACCAAGGCAGCAATGAAAGCAGAGCTGTTTTCTAGCTGTTGTGATAGGGGAACAAGTTCTGAACTGGCATCTCATACTTCTGGGAACTGCATGACATTCATCATTTGAGGTCACCTGTGGAGACTCTGAGACTCTGATCCCCCTCTCAGAAATCCATTAGAATTTGGAAAAAAAGAAAAAAAAGGAGACAGGAAAAGAAAAAAAAAGGATGGGGGAGATAAAAAGGGAAAAGAGCAACAACAATTTGCAGATGAAGCACTAAATGAATATACTTTGCTCTGTCTCTTCCACAACATTTTCAGGGAGTTGAAATAACAGGCTAAAAAATTTTGGCCACCTAATTATGATTTCCTGGTTGGTTCCAAGTGGTGCACCAAGGTCAATGAGAGGGTACTGGATCTGCTCCGTGCAAGGCAATAAAACTTAGCCTTTCTTATTAGCACAGTGACAGTCTCGGTTTACAAATATTTTTATTATCAAGTCCCATGGTTTTTATCCAAAAGGCACAAGCTTTTACCTCAGTAGAAACAATTAAAAATGAAACATTTTTGGCTAAAGAAGTGCTTTGAATTTGATGTGTGGTCTTCAGTGTGTTGGAGGCTTCTGCATCTGTGCCAATGCACCAGGGTTACGTATTTGAAGAACATGTAGAGTCAGCCAGAGCGGGCATTGACCAGACGAAAAACGTAGGTGTCCTGGGAATAGCAGGAGTTCAGCTGCTGATCTAGTTGAATATTTGGAATAATGGTCCTGACTTCCACCTTGCATCCATGGGTCTCAGTCTCCAGCTAGGTGTCATGGGGCATATGGGATTCGTGGTGTGCTCTGCGCACCTGACCTCCCCTGGCACAAGTGTCTAGGGATTCAGCTACCTAGGGATTCCTGCAGAGGGTGGTTTTATATTTGAGTGTTCATGCTGATGACATGATGAGTGATGATGCTGTTTAGTTTCAGGGTCCTTGAATCAATAACCTGGGTTGTAGCGCATGCTGAAAAAAGCTGTAGGTAGGGTGAAATGATTTCAGACTCTGCAAATTTTTTTTTTTCCCAGATCCACAAAACTAGTACCTTTTAAATAAAAGCCCAGGAGGTAGTAATTCTGAAAAACAAATAGACCTTAGGCTTATCTATTTGTCTGAAAGTACATTACTAAACCTGAAACAAAACAAATATTACTGGCAGGATTAACTTTGTTTTGAAAACCAGAAATATCCCTTAGAAATCCCTGTGACCACATTAGTAATTGGCTAAGAAATAATTTAATTAAAGTTCTTTACTTTTATTACCATTTTATTTATCTGGTTATTAGAATAGCTCAGGTCATTAAGGCCTGTTGTGAATAATCAACAGAGAATACTAATCTGTTACAGAATGCTTGTGATATAAAATCCAGTAAAGTGATCTATATGAGTCTTTACTTATCTAGTGCTGGGAATGTGATTTATGCTCTAAGGAAAATATTTATAAGGACTGCAGTGAAAGAGGAAATTAATACTATAAACCTGTCATGAGGTTTTTTAGTCAGAAATGGAACTAAAGCAAAGCTGAGCTATTTGTGATGGCAAACTGAAGTTTTGGGGAAGTGGTAGTTATGAAACCTTGTACCTAACCTTCAACCTCCCAATGATATAAAAAATTCCAAAACTCTTCTTGCTGTTTGCTGTAAAAACATAATTGATTTTGAGGCTGCAGACTTGTATGGAGAAAATGTGCTGGTTTTAGTTAGGATAGAAATAATTTTCAGTGCAGTAGCCAGTATGAGGCTGTTCTGAATTTGTGCTGAGAACAACATTGATAACACAAAATTGTTTTCAGTTGTTGCTAAGTAATGTTTATATCAAGCCAATATCTTTTTCCTTTCTGATACTGCACCTTTGTTCCCAATTTTTTCTTCACAAGAGGCCAGGAGGGGACACAGCCCGGGCAGCTGACCCAAACTGACCAAAGGGACATTTCATGCCATCCAACGTCATGCTTGGTATATAAGTTGGGGGAGTTAGCCAGATGGGGAATTGCTGCTCTGGGACTGGCTGGGTGTTGGTCAGCTGGTGGTGGGCAGTTGTATCATTTTGTTTTTCTTCTGTTTGGCCTTTTTTTTGGATTACATGTTATTACCATTAGTGGTAGTAGTAGTATTTTCATTACATTTTTTTAGTAGTAGTAGTAGTAGTAACTACTAATAGTTGCTAAATCACAAAAGAAAAGAATTAGGGGAGAGTGGTTTTTTGTTTGGGGGTTGGTTTTTTGGGTGGGTTTTTTTTTCCTTTTGTGAATGTACAAGCGTGTCTTTGTAGTTAGTGCTACAGAAAGTACTGATTTTGATATGCTTGCACTATTAAATCATTTTATTTGTTCTCATATGCCCTTTTTCTCCATCTGTCTACAGGGTTGAACAGTCACTTTTCACTGCTTAAACAGTGTTATTATGCACATAGTTGTATACTATTTTTTAAGACTACACTCTTCTGATAAATCTGTATTAATCTGTATCCTTTTCTGAAGAGTTTGCTTAGCCAGATAATTCAGTATTCTCTGTCGGGTTGTACTCATTTTCAGATGCATTGGGAAAGATATTGATAAACTGATGTGTTTCAAATACAGAATTATTACAGAATCTTTTATGCTGGAAAACACCTTAAAGTTTAAGTCCAACCGTTAGCCTAACACTTCTAATACCACCCATAAACTATGCCCCTAAGTGCCTCACCCACATGTCTTTTAAATACCTCCTGGGATGGTGACAGAACTATCTGCCTGGGCAGCCTGTTCCAGTGCCTGATAACCCTTTCAGTGAAGAAATTTTTCCTCATATTCGATCTAAACCTCCCTTGACACAAATTGAGGCTGTTTTCTCTTTTTTTCTAACAGGGCAATAGGATGCCTGAACATGTCATGAGTTAGCTGTGGGCTATGCTTCATGTCATAATGCTAACTATAAAGAATATACTCAAAATACTACCCCTCTATAAAATTATTATAATTAATATAATTAATGATTATAATTATTATTTTTAATGCTCAAAGTATCTAAAGTTACAAAAATCATACAATTTCAGAAAGGAAACCTAACCAAGCTCCTTTATCGTTAGTGGGCTGATGATTTGCAAAGAAATGTGACTGAGTTTACGCACGTCTGAAATCTACTGAGGACTTGGCAAGTCACATTTATGTAACTATTACGAGTTGCTGAGAAAGGAAAAGGATGAGGGATAACTTTTATTGAATGAGCACCTTGTCCTTCAAAATATTCTAATGCCTTATCAAGATTAATTCCTTAATCTAGTAGATCTATTACAGTTTTTTTGTCATAGTAAATAAGAATTGGAAGAATTGTGTAATAACTTCTGTCTTGCCATCCTCGAATGAAGTACCAAAATACAGAATATTAGAATATATAGAAGACTGTTATGCCCCACTTCCCCGTTACAAACCTTAGAAACTACCATCTGGAGTCTGTACTACTTTCGAATACTAAATAAATTAAAAGCTAATTAATTCCTTTATGTCAGGTTTTTCTCATTAGAGTAATAATAACCTTTCAAAGTTTGACTTCCTGGTCAGCAGTGTACCATATGCTTTATGTCACATGTTAAAATGATTTGCCATGCTATAGAGGGCCTTATTGCTACTTAGCATGATCATTTTTTTTCTTCTGTGATGCCTCACTGACATAGGCCACCAGATACATTAATTGTTTGCTCAACAAACAATTAACCATCATCCTCAAACACATTATTGCATATTTTTGCCAGTAATATTATTCTCAAAAATATTTCTTCTTGCCTTCATTCTCCAGGTGCTCTATTTCCCAGTTGATATTTATTCCTAAATCCCACTGGTGCCCTTTGGAGAAAGATGTGTTAGGCCTGGTGGCACTTAAAGGGTGTTAATGTGTCTATGATTGCTTTTTCCAGCTCTGTGGTTATGCTCAAACAAATTCTAAAGGATCATCTTTCCCCAAATCATATTTTCTCTGTGTCAAATGTGTTAACAAGGATTTACATGTGCAAAATTAAATTAGAACTTCTCAAATCCTGTATGTCAGCATTTTTTTAAAAAAACTTTTTAAAAAACATTCATGTAAGAAGTTAAAACCTCGATGTCTATAATGTGGACAGGACTACAGTAAGTACAAGGGCAGCTTCATCTTAAACTAAAAAAGACTTGGGAATTTTCCTTCATTCACATTGCATTGAAAAAAAAATAGCATACAAAATTTGAAAACTATAAATCAAAAGCTCAGCTGGTTCAGTTGATACGAAGCTAGTTCAGCTGGTGTACTAACAGCATGTTCATAGAATCATTGAATGGTTTGGTTTGGAAAGAACCTTAACAATGATCTAGTTCCAACCCCCCTTCCATGACAGGGACACCCTCCACTAGACTAGGCTGCTCAAAGCCTCATCCAGCTTGGCCTTAAACACTTCCAGGGATGGGGCATCCACAGCTTCTCTGGGCAACCTGTCCCAGTGTCTCACCACTCTCACAGTAAAGAATTTCTTCCTTACATCTAACCTAAATCTGCCCTCTTTCAGTTTAAAACCATAACCTGTAATCCTACACTACATTCCCTCGCAAAAAGTCCCGCTCTATTTTTCCTGTAAGCCCCCTTTAAGTATTGCAAGGCTGCTATAAGGTCAACCCAGAGCCTTCACTGAATCTGCTAAGAAATTTCCCACTGAATACTTTGCTTATGTTATTTTCTGGTATTATAATTAGGATATATGAAATTAGTGATGTCCTAAAGTGTGTTGTATTTAATTGCTTCGTCTTTACTCTCTTGTAACCAGTTCAGCTCTTTATTTTCTGTTGTTCCATTCTATACAAGATCATTGAGGCATAGCAACTTGCTATTGTAACTAACTCAAGCATTTTGTGGTTTGGTTCCTAATAGTGGAGTTTGAATATACTGTTGTGGCTGCTGTCTTGTGGGTTAAGGTCTCATGATCTTGGGTCAGGATTTGGATTGTTGTAGGATACGTTGCCTTTAGTAGAAACTGTTGCCTGCATGCTGCTTTCTTTGGTCCTACTTTGCTGAATGACCTGAGATCAACACACTGTAACCTCCTGAGAGAACTCACAATAGTATATTCATAACTCTGTCACGCAGAATTAAAACTGGGAGGGGCAGGCTGTCATTGAAAGTCTTAAAAGGCATAGCTTGCTTGCCATAAAAGCAATGCAATAATGGACAGTCAGACCGGAGGGAGGATATCCCTATCAAAGCACCACCTTGTTAGAAGAGTTTCTTTTTCGTCCTATTATACTTTCATAAATAACAAACCAAAGTTTTGTATGGCTATTTCTTACACTGCAGCCATTTCCACAGAGTTACCCATGTATCAGTGTACTGAAATGTAACATTCCCAGATTAAGAAGTGACTCTGTTTGCACTATGGTTATCGAGAGCAGATTACATCTCTATGGACCTCCCATTATTGTTTAACTTTATTTGTGTAAAGAATAAAGCTAATGAAAAGAACTTTGATGAAGGTCATTTTTTCAGGTGGTACAGAACAAGCGATAACAACTGCTAAAGACTATACAGTATTTACAATCCGTCATGCATGTCAGACATTTGTTTTAGAATTTTTTATCAGAAATCCCCACAAAATAGCAATTTCTTTCAGAAATGGGGTCAAATTAGCAGTTAATTCCTAAGAGTCAAACTGATTAGCAGCAAACTGTTTGTTTGATGCAAGAATCATCATTAAAAGTCTCTGGTTTCTATTCCTAGCTTTGGGAATAAAGTGTGATCTTGCCAGCTCTCAGCCTTTTAGTCTCTGCCCTGCTGAGCGTTGGAGAGGAGTCTGTTTTAAGTCTTCACACATTGTTGGTTAGTCTGCAGTGCAGCAAAACTTTACCAGCACAGCATATTGCTGTTGCACTTTTCTTTTTTCTTGTTTCCTTCCCACACTCTTTTCCCAGTTTTTTTGGGTTTGTGTTTTTTTGGTGGGTTTTTTTCGGTAGGCTTTCTCTACAAAAGGAGCTAAAATCCCTTTAGACTGCGTTACTTCATGCGTAGCTGCAAAGAAACAACTGCGGCAGCTCAAGGGAGCTGCTGGAGTGAAAGTGCCCTCTGAAGCCTTGTCTGTACCACAGGCATTTTGTCAAACATTTCCCAATATTCATCTTCCATATTTTTGACATACATCTCTAGTATATGCAGTGTATGCTAGATGCACATGAAGTAGTTGCATTGTCATAGTGATACATTTAAAAAAGGAAAAATCATTTGGTTGGTCAATAAAAAGGTGACAATTACTTGTTTAGTGTTTTGGGCTGGAGACTGGGAGGTAGATAGGAGCAAAGTTTTTGTAATAGCAGTGAATGGACTTCATTGCTCTGCACATACCTGTCTTCTGACTGCATGACATACTGTACTGTATGTGAGTTACCTCAGGCCTTAGAAACAGTTTTGACACAGCAACATTATGCTCTGTCATGAATAAGTTTCTGAGAATGTCAGAGGGACTACTTGGCTATCATGTATTTGCTAATACATGGCTCCTCAGACATGATGTCTGCTAGTGAGGCTAATGGAGCCAAGTGTGAAACACAGCATACCTATGGTCCTGACAGAGTTTCCTTACTGACACCTTGACAGGGTGATTAGGTGTGTAGTGGCCAATTTTAGGTCAATTGGTCATGTATCTCTTGGGTGAGAGGCAATGGTAGAGGATTTAGAGCAAGAATAAACTATATCTGGTTGTAAACAAAAAGCTGTGTACTCTGTTGCCAGTTTGGGAGGCATCGTTTACGAAAATTGGTCTCCAAGGTACAGTACTGAGAACAAATTTTAATGAACACCTTCATCAATGACCAGGAGAAGGGATGTATACCAGCTGTGTGAAATCTTCACCTACAAAGTGTTACGCTCTTTCTGATAGTTAAATTATGCTGCTGGTGAGGAACTCCAGGAAGATCTTGTAAACCAGTGTCACTGGACAAAAATGTGACAGAGAAGTTTTAGTGTAAATGACTGTAGTCTATGAAAGAATAATCCAAACCAGGATAACATGATTCTGAATTAGTAACTGACAGTTATAGGTCAGGAAAGTGTTCTTGGAGCCATTGGCAGTTTCTTTAAATCCCCAATTCAATGTGCAGTGGTAGCCAGAAAACTGGCAAGATGTTAAGCATCCTGAGAAAGGGTACAAGACAAAGAGCATTATTTTTCTACCCTGTAAGGCTTTGGTGGGCTCTCGTTCTGAGTGCTGCGTGCAGTTCTGATCTCCACATCTCCAGAATGATATAGTGGAGTTAGAGAACGAGCAGAGGGGCAAGTAAAATGGTCAAGGACAGAAAAATTTTGCTGTACAAGGAGATGCTAGTAAGACTGGGACTTCTTAGTTTGGAGGGAAGAAACCTGAAGGAGAGACTATGATTGAACTTTGCAAGTCACAAAATCAGAAGCTAATGTGAATAAGGAGCAGCTTCCACAGTAAGAGAACTGGGAGTATTTAATGAAGCCTTAGAAGGGAGAAAAACAGTAACATCAGTCTCAGAAAAGGATTAGACAAACTCATGGACAAGATTCAAAGTAGATACTATCAGGAATAAGCAGGAATGTTCCCCCTGAAACCTTCATCCAGAGCTTTTAGGTGCTGAGGAGAATATGAGTGGAAGAGCTTCAGGTAATGGCCAAGTTTCTATTCCCTCCCTAAATATCATCTCCTGTGTCACTGGTGAAGACAGATTACTGTGCTATATCAACTGTTGGCGTTGCACAGTGGGACATTTCTTGTTAGGTATGCAAAGCTGTATAATTACTGAAATGCATGCAAATAGGTTAATTAGAAAAGGATTTTAAAATGCCACGTTCAGTTTAGTTCACTGTAGGTTACAGCTAGCAATTTGTGTAGGTAAAAGGCCACAGAGCCAGCTACTAAAAGCAGGGGAGATGGGAATATTGCTGTGTCTATGTGAGGCAAGTGGACCTGATGAGGTCTGGAAAGGCATTCCCCCTCTCTCTTTTGGTGTAAAGAGGTTATAGGAGGGGTGAAAAGCCAATCTAAATCCTATGGTTATTGTCGGTGCAATATGGTGTGAGCCATATATTAGAACTATTTTGAAAAACAATGATGTGGTACGTGAACTTAGTCTACTTGGGAACTTTAATTACTGTACCTATCATGATGTTCAATACTGATGGCATTCAGATACCTAAACTAGGGACCTTAATGCAGGATTAAGGGTTTAAATGACCAATGTTATATAATTTTAAACATGCTTGCTCATGGCTGAATCGCGACATTCATCTGGAAAACATTTTGGAATTTTCCAGAAAAATAGACGTTGTGACAAAATTGTAGCCACTCTTGCCTTTAAAAGTGTAGCACTATTTGGTAGGATTTTCTGGAAGTAGATCCCTCCTTACTTTTTTTACATAGAAAGAACCTTTCAATTGTGTAACATTATTTACAGAAAGATTAATAAAGAACTTGAATTTAAAAATGAACTATATGGGCTCATTTTAGGCTCATGATAGGAATATCATAGCAGTTTCTTTGACATTTCTCTGTGTACAGATAACAAAGGCCAAAATAGAATTCTGTAGCATGTCTGAAGTTTTGAACCACAGAGCTTAAACTCTAAAAGGGAAGCTGTCAAAATATTGCTCATTTCTGAGCCGAGCTTAATTTTTTTTTTTCCTGCTTATTTTGTTTTTGATTTGCAGGTTACAATTGGTTGATGCCACTTTGAGGTGTAAGTGAATCTAGTTTTTCTACTGGGCTTATTTAAATTTCCTTGAGTTAAAACTATCTCAAGGTTAGAAGTCCACTGGTTTCCAAGTGGAATAGTTTGGCTGTACTAGGAATAAAAGTTACAACAGGGGATGTTGGAAGGTTACAGCAGTTAAAAGAAGTATTCTTAATACTAATTCCACTTCTCCAGTACTGTTCACATCAAAAATTCATTGTGTTATCTTTTACAGAGTTGGGCACCATGGGAGCCTCCCATAATACAGACCTGACAGTGGTCTTGGTTAAAGGCCCATTTTGGCCTTATCTGCTCCAGTAGGTTTTAACTTGTTCTTAGCAGTGACTGGAGATGCAGAGGTGTTAGCAATTGCTACAGTCTATGCCAGCCAGAGGAATTTAACTGCTGTGTCATCAAACTCCTCCTTGAGTGGGGCTTTTAACATGGTGTAGGAAAGTCATGACTGATTTGTCCTGTTGCTCTCATTGTTGTGAACAGCAGTAGAACTGCGCTCACAGATAATGAGTAGTAAGAGAATCTGCAAAAAAAACTTACTAGGTTGTGTGGTGCTGGGTCTTTTTTTTTTTTTTTCCCCCTGAGTGAAGGCTCAGGACAAAGGACTAGATTTTCAATTGGTTTAGATCACTGTAGTTCTACTGAAGTCAACCAAACTAAGCTGATTTACTCTAGCAGAGTCTGTCCAGAGGCTTTCAACTGATGGCATTTTAAAGCAGTGACATATAAAATGAATCAGTGCCACTGTGCTGACATTGCTCTCCATCAAGTCAGTAGTCAGAGATTCTGACAAACCTCTTCCCATTGAATTCTTAATATTTGGTGTATAGTTTTTTTTTTTTCTAATACAGTTTCTCATCGAGTACTTATTTATAGCCATAGATAATAATTAACTAAAAAAAAGTTTGACCTTTTATGAGAACAACTATAAGCTTTTGCAACAAAATATTTTAGTGTAGTTGAAGAAAAAGGATTTCTGAATCTGCCTTGTAAGAGAAGGCCAGAACTCAGATGCAAATATTTATACTCAAAACCTGTGTATTTCAAATGTTTTGTATTACTGTAGCTTGAAGAAATATTTCTAAATATGGGTTTGAAACAAAAGATCAACTGAGTGCAACTTAATTAATGTGGGTTTTAAGACATTCCAGAATGTTGAGGTTGGGGATTATAAAATACGAGCAGTCACTGAATGCCTGGCAGTGGGGAGAACAAAGAAATCTAGCCTTGGGCCTGCCATTGTTGGCAGAAGTATGTGTCTTGTTCCCTACTATGCTGTTTTCATAAAAGCTCTGGGAAGAGCTTTTGAAGGAGAAGATGAAGTTTATCACTTTAGTCCTGCAATATTTTACACAACTGCAAGTGAAACCCACTGATAGCACAAACATACTGGCTTCGTTTATGTCCTGAGTGCTATTAATAAAAAACAATTAATACATAAATAGAAATGTAGTTCTCTGCAGCACAAGACTGAAATGTTACAAAGACACCAGCTAGATATGCAAAGCCTCCAAGTAATGATGTCCTATAAAATAAAGTTTCAGACCTGTAGCTGAAGATCAGTATTGTTTTGCCTCACTCCCACACCGCTTTTTTTCTTAAGTCATACTAACAGGTCTGCCCAGTCCATGTCAGTAGTTTTTCCTGCCTTTTAGCTTACAAGATATCTTTATCTGTGCCAGTTTTGCATGGATGCTTCTGTCTGTGTAATCAAATAATTATCTCTTATAACTTTAGTAGATAAGGCAAGGAAAAATTAAATTATAATGAAACAGTAACAATTCTTCTAAAGATCAAAGTACAATGATAACTACTAATTTTAACAACGTAAAATTATGTAGTGTTGCATAAACAGTATGAATTTCATGTAGCTTTCCTGTGGTCCAATTGAATATTTTTATATATCTCTTCAGTTTTCTTTATTTCCAGTGTAAAATGCCTAAAACTTTGAATAAAACAAGTGGAGATATACTAGAAGTATAAGGGCTTATCTAGAGTGTCACTTATGCATATATGGTAGTATTTTGATTCATCAACATAACATAGTTAACAAGATCTAAAAGATTTCAATCCACTGATATTTTTATTGCCGAAGTATAATGCAGTACGGTAACTGATACTTGGAAAGAGCAGGCTTATGCAGGAATCATTGCGGAAGAAAATGAGTGCTCAATAGAAAAAACAAATTTCTTGAAATGCAAGTGGTTCTCTGGGCACATGACTGAAAAAATCACTGCTGTATCAGTTTGAAATCCAAAGTTTGAAACTAATACTCTTTATCACAGGATAATGATCCACTTTGGATCTGTGTGTGTAGTGTTTTGGGATCCACTTTGTGCCTGTGCGTGTAGTGTTTGTCTATGCAAGATATCCAATATTAAAACAAAGGTTTCTCTGATCTATTGAAGTTTCAAGAATATTTGTCATCTTTACTTATTTTTAAATTTCTGTTACAATAGCATTTGGCCTCAGTTCCTTTCTTCCAGAGAAAGCCATTCAAATTCAGGTCGTGTACCAGAGATACAGCAGCTTTGTTATACCACTCTGAGATGTCTGCTAACATTATTAAAACTGATAAAGTCTTTGGCTTGCCTTTTAAGGGAAATAGAGCATAACACAGGTGTGATTAATCATCAGCCCAGCACTGACATCATGTATGGCCAAATATCATGCAATATCTTGAAGACTGATCCCAGTGTTCCTCTGATGTCCAACCACTTACTGGTTCTGGAAAGATACATATCTGAAAGATGTAAGGAGATTCCAGCTGAGCTTTTTGGTGTATGGGAGAAAAGGACTTCTTTTTTTTTTTTTTTTTTTTTTTTTTTACTGCAGGATAGTTTAAGTCTTATCAAATGTATTCTTACAGGAATCTAGACTTGTAGGACTATGACAAATCTACAAAGGGAGACATGATTGCTATATGAAAGAAGAAAAGGAGGTCTGAGACACTACCCTTTAGAGGTTCCTTTCCCGAGTGTTTCAAACAGACCCACTTGAAATTCTTAGGAAAGATATTGTTCTCTGTGTTGCCTAGTGATGCTTTTCTGATGAATGTGTGAAATTAAAAATAAAGCACATTTTTCATATCAGAAAATGAAGATCTTGATCAAGATCCTCTTTTTCTGATATATGTATTGCATACAGTAACAGTCATGACATTTTTATATGCAATGTGTTTGCATTTAGTGTGTGATATAAACCTAATAGTAAAGGAGCTGGACAGTTCACTAGATCATGAAAAGATCTGTTGTTGACTTACACATAGCATCTTCTAGATACTGAATAAATACCAGGGATTTTCTTGCAGAAGTTTAGCCCAAATGTATAAGACGTCTTCCTCACTGTTTAAGAACTACTAGGCATACACTAATTCGCATCCTTAACCTTTTGTTTTGTAACTCTTGAAGGTGACAGGATTGGTACAGTAGACTGGAATACTATCCAATAAAATATTCTCTCAGACACCCATACTCCGAGGCAGTTATTGTACAAACTGGTTTTATCTCAATACCAGAGGACTTCATCTGGCCCCTTTCTCTTTCTGTATGAAGATACTCTCTTTTGTAAAACTAAAGATGAAATTAAGATCCTGATAACCTTTTGGAGGAACAATAAGAAGGTCTCCATTCTGAAAGATGGTGTCACAAAAAAAATCTTTAAGGGAGCACATCTCATTTGATTGAATGAGTAGATTCACAGCTGTCACTGTCTCAGTCCTGTCTGTTGTCAAGTTTTGCCCTTTCTAAAAAAATAAAACAAAATAATCTATTATGCATTATGAATTAATCTTTATCAGGTAGTGTTGTGGTTTAAATCCGGCTAGCAAAATACCATGAAGTCACTCTCACAAATCCCCCCTCCTCTCCTCCGGTGGAGGGGAAGAATCGGAGGAAAAAGAAATAAGGAAGCTCATAAAATTGAGATAAGAACTATTTACTAATTGAATCTAAACTAATATATACAAATACTACTAAGTAATTAAAATAATAGAAAATAAAACATATTATACAATATGATACAATAATGATACAGTTGCTCACCACCCATTGACCAAGGCACAACCAGGTGTTGAGAAGTGAGAGTCAGAGCCAGAGAGCCTGAGAGCCACAGCCCGAGAGTCATCACAGCCTGAGAGCCGCAGCCTGAGGTCCAAAGCCGGAGAGCTGTTGCAGCAGACTCCAAACGAACCCTATCAGCAATAGCACGACTGAGAAAAACTACACAGACTCGCCAACTCCCTCACGAATGAGCCAGCACAGGAGTTAGCAAAGCAGCTAATGCAGGAGTCAGGGAGAGTGTTAGCAAGCATACAAGAGTAAACAAGCAAAGGAGCAAGAGTGAGAGTAATTGCTCCCGCACCCCCTCCTTGCCTATGCCTGACGTACTATGGAATGAAATATGTCATTGGGGTCAGTTTGGGTCAGCTGTCTGAACTGTGTGTCTCCTACACTGCCTGTAGTGAGGCAGCAAGAGCTGGGAATGCAGCTGCAGTATCAGAAGCAGAGAAGGACCATGAATCTGGTGCAGGCATTCCCCAGCACCTGCTAAGACCTTATTAGTACTTCTCACAGCATCCAGGAACACAGTTACATAGCAGTCACGGTAAAGAAAGTTAACTCTTTCCTGACTGAACCCAGCACATTCTCCATCCCTTATTTCATACCATTTATGTCATGTTTAACTCCCACACTATTCCATAAATTCTCATTAACCAGTTTCCCCTTTCCCATCCCATCCTTCACAGATATAATTTCCTTAGTCTATGAACCATATTAGCAAAATGTCTATTAATATGTCCATTAGTCCATGACTTGGGGTTCCATCAGGTGTGGAGGTCACTCAGGACAGGAAAAGTGAAGTGTCGCATGGGATCACTGAGCACTGAGGCCAGGTCAGGTCCCTGCTGCACTTCTGGCAAGGCTTGTCCTCTGTAGATTCAGGTAATCTCTGTCAGAGAGATCCCTACAACATAAAACACAGAACAAGGGTTATTTGCAGCAGTTAATGTCCATCATGCAATTTAATTCATGGGTTAGTTTCACTGAGAATCAAATCCCCCTGAGGCACACATTGGACTTCCCCATCTTCTCTCATTACCCACCAAATGCATCCAGGTTCTTGAGCAAAAGCAATCCCAAGGAGGGGTTTTCCTTTGCCCAAGACAGGAATAACCCAGATTTCCCCAGCATATTTTTAACATGCACTCCAGGGACTTCATCTCCTTCCACAGTGCGTAGAAGTTGTGATTGAGCAGGGCCAGCATGATTGACAGATCCTCTGGTGTTTGACAGATCCTCTGGTGTTGACTAACCAGGTGGCTTTTGTCAAATGTGTATCCAAATTTTTGAAAGTTCCACGCCCCATTGCTCTCAGGGTTGTCGTTAAGTCCATTGTGCCTTTCGACCTTCCCAGAGGCAGGTGCGTGGTAGGGGATGTGATACACCCACTCAATGCCATGCTCTTTGGCCCAAGTGTCTATGAGGCTGTTTTGGAAATGAGTCCCATTGTCTGATTCAGTTCTTTCTGGGGTGCCATGTTGCCACAGGACTTGTTTTTCAAGGCCCAGGATAGAATTTCAGGCAGTGGCATGATGTATAGCATATGTTTCCAGCCACCCTGTTGTTGCTTCCACCATCGTGAGCACATGGCACTTGCCTTGGCAGTTTTTGGGGAGGGTGATGTAGTCAACCTGCCAGGCCTCCCCCTATTTATACTTCAGCCATTGCTCCCCCATACCAAAGAGGCTTTACCCTCTTGGCTTGTTTAATAGCAGCACGTCTCACATTCATGAATGACCTGCGCAATAGCGTCCAAGAAGGTCGAACGGCGCAATGGACTGTTAAAGACTACCCTGAGAGCAATGGGGGTTGGAACTTTAATGTTTAATGTTTAAACTAATGTTTATCAGCTAGAATGGCATACTTTGTACTGTACCAAATAAGACAGTCTGAATAGAGGCAAAAATAGGCAATGGACTTAAATGATTAAAAAGGTCTTATTTTCCTCTTCAGTGGTCACAAAGCTCATAAATGAAACCATGAAAAGGTTGCATACATCAGTATTGTAGACAGACCAGAAGTATGTTCTTGAAGGAGTCACCTGAGAGTCATTATTGAGATGCACTGGTTTACATAGTGGAGTGGTCTAAGTGGATACTTAGCACCAATGGATTTACTTGCTTGAGACATCTGCTCCATTTGAGTCATACTACATCCTATCATAGTCAAGATTTCAGGAGGCTTTCAAGTTGGCTTCAGCTGATCATACCTTAAAACTGTAGGAAACTGTAAGTTGTCTTGCAATCCAGTTTCCTAGAGCTGTAAACTCACCAAAGAAAAATAGTAGTGTTCAGAGGAGCACAGGTCAGTTCAGAGACAGGCTTTAACTTTTTTTTCTTACTTATTCAGAGCTTGGAAAGTCTTTGACATTACTGTCTATTGCTTGAAGCATCATGTTCTTTGATCTTTATGTTGTCTCATGTTTATCCTCTCTGTTACAATTTCTCTTGCTTTTATAGCTTCTGTATTTTTCCTTATGTTAAGTTTTGTAATATTTTAAAATGTCTTCAAGAATTACTTTATTGTTTCAAGCCCTCAAGACATTTGTCTTTATTCCACAATCTGTTATTACCTTCAGTATTATCCTACCTCTTTGCTGTCTCTGTTGCAATCTCTGTTGTTCTTTTCTCTATTTCTAGTGTGGCTCTTCTCTTGCCTACACTGAAAAATTAATTTTCAGACCTTCCCTCTTTATTTTTTCTTATTAATTACTTTTTTGCCTCCTTCATCCTAGTGTTCTCAGGCTGAAATTTCAAAAAACGGTTGACTTCCCTGAAAAGAGTTCAAATTGTTGTTCCTACCTCCAATGGACTACTACTGGTACCTGAAACAGTTTTTTTAGACTTTTCTTAAGGTTTTTCTCCAGTGCCCAGCAGACTGCAATATGATCATCTATTAAATGAGATCAAAGTTTTGGATATTTTCAAAAGATTGGACTTAGTTGTGAGTGGTTAACATACAAAGCAAATCAACATTGAATTAATGAGCACAAATTCAAAACAAACAACACTGCTTTTGTTGGAGAAATGCTGAGTATGGCTTGCACATGTTTTTCACACAGCATCATACCAGGAGTTGTTAAATAATTCAGATTTTAGCCAAGGTATATTGTGTGGCAAAGTATATTTGGTGATGAAGGAACTACAGCCAGTCTCTCTCTGCATCAGCAGGGTGAGTGTGTCTGTGTCTGTGTTTGTATGGAGAGGAGGAGGTTCAGTTTTACAAGACAATTGTGAACAGGCTCTGAAGGAATATTGTTCCACTTGACTAATAAAAGAATGCAATACTGTTTTTCCTGGTACAAACAGTAATCAGTTTTACTCGTTTGTGGACAGCAGATTTGTTTCGAGACCTGTCAGTAATACTCAAAATATTGGTTAATATATGGGTGTGGTGAACTAAGGCCTGGAATTATTCTAGAGATGAATTAATGGACTCCTAGATTTTAAGAGTTCAATACATTACCTTTTTTCCTGCCTATCCCCTTTCAAATGTGTATGACATCAGTATGCTGTGAATGCACTGAGTGGATTTAAATCTGTGTTTAGCTGGATCTTCTGGTTTGTTCAGGGGATTCTACAACAAAATATGTTGAATTTTTTCCATTAGTGTTTTGCAGATTGAAACACAGATGCTAGCTGTATACTGTGATCTAAATCTCTATCAGATGGTCTAATCTGGCTATATACTTCACATAGACTTTCAAAAAACCCTTTAGCACTTATGTTCTGATGGGGCAGCTTTAAGATTTCTTAAATAGGTTACAAAGCTCATGCACTCAGTTCCCACTTTTTTCAGATTAAAACAGTAACAGCACTAGTAACCAATGGAAAAAAAAGCCATGGTTCTGTGCAGAAGACAGAGCAGAGAAGAAAAGTTTGAGCTGGTCATAGCCAATGTGTTGGAAAATTCATAGCTGTATCCTTAACTTGGTCATAGAACTAGCTCAGCAAATAGCACTGTACTTTTTCTGCACTGCTGGTATTGCAATTGTTTCTTGATAAATCCCTTTATAGTCTGTATTGAAAACAGACTCATAAATACCTTTTTTTTCTGCTGAATTCAATGTATTTCTTGTAAGTCACACAAAGTAATTAAAATATATTTGAGAGGTGTATGCAAAGAATATTATTACTGTGGTATAAATCTACTATACCTTTTGATGAAAATCCTGCTACTGACAAAAATTGTGGTATCTTCTTCAGAAAGGAAAATAAAAATAAATATTAGTAGAGCAAACAAACTGTGAAATAGCATTAAGTTTATAATTTCTGCCATTGCTGTTTCTGCATATCTGACAATGTATAATTTTAGATTAGTATTTTGTTAAGACTGGTAGTCTGAATATACCGTTCATTTATATTAAGAAACTGATTTAATATATTTTTAAAATAGACATGGTTAATATTCTAAAATAACAAAGACTAGGTAAAGGTCAAAGCATTCTGAACTGCAATTCAAAGAGAATGCCTCTCTGAAAATTAGAGAGGATCAATATGTTCGTGTACTTTGTTATGTTAACGGATGCTTATTGCAGTACCACAAATTATTGGACGTCTGGGAGACTCTTGGAATTGCTTTCAGTATTTTCAATACTTTTCACCAGTCTGTTCAGTTATGCCTCTCAGTTTCTGAAGGCAGATTTCAATACTGCAACTTAGATATCGTATTGAAAAGAAATCATGTTTAAAAAGATAAAAGCAAACTCAGAAGCTCCTGACCCAGGCTTGAGATTAGTTTTCCCTTTCTGTGCATTCCATCGTGTTTTTATCTTGTCATGCATTCTATAGACTCACATTTACACTAAAAAGCTGAGATTAATTCATCCGACACAGTAATTGTGGTATTTAAAGGCATAGTGTACCCTTATGATAAACCATGATAAACTGTGATTTTAATTAAGTGTTATCCAGAATTTTGTTCTGTGATTTTTAAACACTTTTCATATCTGTTGGCATGTTAGTTTAGACAGAGGGGGAAAGCGACAAGAACATAAAATGTTCAGCGATATGTGCTTGACTTTTGGGCCAAAGATTGAGATGGCACACATTGCTTTCTTGGCAGATTGCATTATTAGATCCTTTTGCTGAAATTAATCTGATTTGCTAATTAGTTGAGATGTTTCGGTTATCCTGGTGTATAGAAGCCTGGAGTCTGCCTATTAACATGTCTCTACATTAATTATTGTAACTTGAACTACCCAAAAGCAAGACAGACTTTTTGATGGTTTAAGACATTGTTGTAAAGGATTTATTTGTTTTGTAATTGATCCCTGATTAATGAAGAGCAGAACAAGGAGAAGCACAATGATGCAATCAGCAAGCCCACTAGTACTCCAGCACTCACTTGCAGTAACAATTTACATGGAGCCTACTCTTTTAAGATGCAGCAACATCAAGGTGGCAAGGCAAGGCTTCCATATGTTACTGAAGCCTGTGGAGGCATGGAACAGTTGTTTTAGGGCTTCCCTTGACTAGAGGTTATTGTGAAATCAAGGCTTGACTGTAGAGACAACACATTTAACTAGTGTTCTACAAGAATATGTTATTTTTCATCAAAGCACCATTGCAAGAAGGTAAACTTCCAGTACTATGCAATGCAATACAAATAACTGGATAAAGTCTGTCACTTATCTATTTGAAGCTATAAATTAATTGATTTCACATGAACATAGAGCTAACCGCTTCAGCCTTCTTACACAGCCCATGTTGCTTGGAGAGAGCCATACTGATGCTCTATCATGAGTAACCTTTCAACAGCTAAGAGATTATTTAAGTCAGTTATGTACTGAGCACATATGCTTCATCCTGGTAAATACTGTTTAACTCCAGTGCACTAAGATCACTCATATCCATATAATATTTATTGGAAATGCTCAGCAGTGATGCTCGTTAAGGGGACAGACTGCTTTCCAAAGTGTCTATATGCATGTCTATATATAGCCTGTATATTATACATTGACTCAAAAGAACACATGCTGCTGTCCTCCTCTTTGCTGAATAGGAAGGAATGTAGAAAAGTGAGATGAATATGAAGAAATGAAGCAATAAGCATAAAATCAAGATAGGCTTAGAACTAAATTAGGGCTTTGGAGAAGTTAAACGGGAATGAGATGAGGCAGTGGCAGAACCAGTCTAGGTTTCCAAAAAAAGATCAGTGTTGTAGTATTGTAACCTGTGCTTCTACTTCTCAAAAAAATGAGATTAAAGAGCCCTCTCAGAACTCTGTATGATAATACTGTACAACAGTGTGGCTTCTGGCAAGAGGGCCCAAGCCCTTGTGAATTCCTAATAATGTAGCAGAATTGTACTGTTGCTAGTTACTGTGAGTCTCTGAAGATGGTTATTTATATCTGTATATCCTTAATACGCTTTTTAAAAGCACAGTATGTTAGGGGAATGAGCTGAAATGGGGAAGGCAGCATCCAGTGTCTCATACAAGAAAGTTGTTCAATCCCCTGAAATAAACTACTATTTTAGTAGTGCTAAGATGATCTGTGCTACTTTTTCTTTTTTCCTTCTTAAGTTTGGATGATAGACTACCTCCTTTTTTTGTTTAATTCTTCAGTTTTATTATGTATTTTGCAGCGTATCATTCTGTTCTGACAACTTAGCTTCAGTAAAAGGGGAGTCCTGCTTGTCATAAAGAGCGAGTCCCTGGGAGAGATGTGGGAAAAGGCTAAAGTTGAGTGGAGTGTTTATTTCAAAAAAGTAATTCTTGATGGGATGCTTTCAATTACTCAATTAGGATATGGGAAAGGTGGTTTTGAACATGAATCAATATGATGAAGGGATTTCTAGAATAATTTTGAGAAAGATATTTAACAGAATGCCTGGAGAGTCACTGAACTTTAAAAAGATGCTATATGCCTAATCTTTTTAAATGAATATTAGAGAAAAGAAGAAATACAAAAGAGCAAATCTAGCATATGGTTGGATGGTTAGTACTTCCTTACTGCAAGGCAGTTTTTACTGTAATGTTCCTTACTGCAAGACTCCAAAATCTTGGAGTAGTGAGGAATTTCTTAAAGCCTTTAGGGCTATACTCAGCCTTTTTCATACTAAAGAAATGGAAAGACACTAAACTTGCTTTTTCATACATAGCAATTAGAACTGGTCATGCACTGCTAGGAATTTGTGCTTAATTTATTGTGCCATTGGCTGTGCCATTCTTCTTTTCCTTGCCCTACCTGTACCTGATCCAAACTATACTGAGGCCAAGGAGATACTTTTTCCCAGCCCACTACTTTTCATCTGAGTTTGCCAGAACCTCAGTCTCATCCTCAGTTGTAGAGGACCCACACTTTTTGCTCTCACTGTGTAGAAACCCTCCCATGTAGCTGCTGAGCATGGGAAACACAAGATTTCTATGATGTTAAATCAGACAAGGATGAATTCTCCCTTCTTTGGGATGAATTTTTTCCTGCTTTTGATGTTATTTTGGTTCACCTGTGATGCAAAGTGAGATGAAGGTATGTCATTTTTTGGTTCAATAAGATGACCATATTTCTTTATCTGACTGAATTAATGCAATTAAGAATTTCTTATGGGTTGGGTTTAGTCCATGTCTCCCCCTCCCCAATTTACATTAACATACTTGAGGATGTAGTTTGTCCTGTAGTCTAGCAGTTTTTCCTTGTTTTCAAAAAATGCAGAGATCATTAGGTACCTTGGGTCTTCTATAGTTGAGAACAATTATGAAAAGAACAAATATAGTACCATGTAGCTGCTTCATTAAAGATAAGGAATCTTGTTGGGTAAGAAATCTGAGCAATAGACACACAGAACATATATGACCTTAGCAGCAACAAGCATTAAAGTGATGTCTCATTAAAACAGTATTTGTTAAATCATCTAACCTACCTGTTAACATTTTCAAGAGTAAGAAATGGCAAATAATAATCCCTATGTTCTCCTTACTGAAACTATTTCCAAAGGAGATATGCTGGTCTTGCTGTCATTTAAATTAATTTGTATCCAACTCAAAATATGCTCCAAAACATAAGCATATTCTTGCCATTAATTTTTAGATTGTTAAGCATGTTTCATTTTAGTTTAGTAGTTACAAGCTTATCCCTTTTGCAAGCCTCACAGACGTAGTCATATTGTACTGCAAAACCTATTAACCATTCCTTTTACTTTTCTGAAATATACACAAGCATTCTCACACATCTCTCTGATTTGCTCTTCTGACATTCATCAGTCAAAGTGTAAATTTTAAACAATTTACCATCCTGAAAAAAATTTTTGTTTGAGAAACAAATGACTTTGAAGCTTAACAAAATTTTCAAAAAAGTAAAATGCCCAAGTGCATTTAAACTTTCAAAGTCTTTTAAGTAAGAAGAATATTTTTCTGTTAAGATAATATTTCCAATTTTAGATGTAATTTGTATTTTTTAAAGCATTCCTGTACTAAATAGCTTATCTATATATTTTTGAAGACCTAAACTTAAGCAGATCTATTCTCAGGTATCTTGGATAAATACTTACTCTGAACACTTTGACCACATCTGTTTATAATCTGCTCCCATTGGATCACTTGGTATGCAAATTCTGATGCTCCACCATTAATAATTTCAGTATGGTTTTGATGTGTACAAGTTGTGAAGGAGGAGTGAGTGTTCAGAATATCACATTTAAAATAACAGAATATGTTTAATAAAGAATCTTAGAATTGTTCTTGGAAAGGTTTAGTGTGTATTCCTGTTGTTAAGCTTGAATGGTCACTCAGGGAGTTACCACTGTAAATATGAGTGTTGTCTCGGAAAATTATTTGCCTTAAATCAGACATCTTCTGGTTCCAGGTTTTCTGCAGTTTTTGAAAAAACTACTGCAGAACCCAGGGAAGTACAGAGATCAAATAGTTCTCCGGGCCTTTCAAACACTGAAAGCAAAGAAAAACACTAAAACTATTAGTTTATTCCATGAGAATAAATCTCTTGTTTCACTGTTAAAACATAGTCCTGTTTTCAACAGAAAAATGTGCTGTCACATGCCAAAAAAAAGGAAAAATAATAGTCTTTTTGGAAGGAGGAGAAGACTGTGGAGCACATTTTTGAGATATCTTTGCAAGCAAAACAGCCCTGCTTGGGGATAACAAAACCAGAAAGACACATTTCACTGTGTGAGATAAATACTGTTCTGTATTCCTAAATGTCCTATAAGTAGCCTGATATCGTTTGTACTAAGCACAGTATCATGTCTGCTTGGAAAAGTTGAATGTCTGAATGCAATGAACTAAATAAGTGATAAATTAATTTTGAAATATATGTTTGTCTTTTTTTGTTTGGGGAGTTTTTTTTGGTGAGTGGTTTTTTTGGGGTTTTTTTTTTTTTTATTCTTAACTGAGAGCAGTTTTGTTGTCACTGTGAGCAGAAGTGATCATTTTAGTTGGAAGAAAAGAACAACATCCAAGTATGCACTCCTCTTTTCCCTGCTTGTACAGTTCTTAGGTGAGTTTGGGATGTAGCACAACAGAAGGTGGTGCAGGAATGAGATGAATGCATAGGAAAGCTGCTCAAATGGGTTCCTCTCTTAAGTACAGATAAACTGTGGCTTCCTCCATCTTCCTACAGACTTATATGAGGGACCTATTTAGGATTCTGTGTTGGAAAATGTTCCTTTCCTTTTCATTCTCTGTTATTATTTGGTAGGATGCACAGTATGAAGGAATCTTGTCCATTCTTTTATATCTAACACTTGCGACTGTGGTTTAAAAATTTTTCAGTATTTCCAAGATTAATCGCTGCAGTCAGTTAAGGGACAGTAAACCTTCACTGCAAGAAGTACACTTACTTACTCATGGTATCTAATAGATAGGAAATAATCAGGTAAATGATTAAACTTTAAAAAGATAATTACCATTAATCATTATAAAAAGCAGCCTTATTAGGAATAAATCTGTTCTGGTGACAAACCAAATTTTTCAATCTAACCAGTTCTCTGAGTGATAGAGTTGAATTGTTTTCTGCAGAATTTTTTTTTTTTTAATCCTAAAATGTTGTATCTGTTTTTGTAACTAATTTACAGGTATGTTTTCTTACCAAAGGGCTAATCACCCAACATTATTTTATCAATATATCATGTTTTATTATAGTGAAGATAAAAACAAATCAATTCCATTTAAGTTTTTTTATTAATATTTTTTAAAATGAAAACATAAATTAAAATTTTATTTCAAGAAAGGAATAATAAAACATCCTTGCAACATGTAGTGGTATTGTATTTTCATTGGAGGTGATCTCTGTGACAAGTGAGCTGCTGGTAACTAGTATCCAACTCACATTGTACATTCTCTGTGTGCCTCACAAAGCTCTGTGAGATCTGTAGCAGAGCTGTGGTAGTTTGCATGCAGGCTGTAACAAACATACATACCCATGCTGCCAGCCCTCGGCCATTTTATGCAGTACCCCTTATCTTCAAAGGAGATGGATTATATTTGATGGCGGGTGTGCATGTGTGAGTGGCAATATGAAGCAGACATTAGAGCTGAGCAAAATTCCAGCTTGCAAGCCTGTTCTAAAATATGGATATCTAATATAGCACTCTCATCAAGACACAAGATACTAATTTTAAAGAAGCTGCTAAGATAACTAGCAATATTTGAAGCTCTTGACTGCAAAACATTCCTGACTTGTCAATGGGATGTGGTGTGGATAAACAGTGGCTTTGTGGCTGCCTATTCAAGGGATGTTAGCCGTTTGTCCATCTACTGTGAAGGCTCTTGCTCAGCAGATCTCTCTGCTCTCTTGCTCTCTCTGTCAATTTAGGGGTTTGTAGGGTGTCATATGTTTTAATTGGCTTTTCTGTTGGGAGGCTGCTAGAGGTGATAGTAGGAAATTCTGACTTCTTTAGTCATCCATATGCTTGGCTTTGGACTAAAGAAAAAGAAGTAACAGTTTTGGTTGTTTGGTTTTTGGGTTTTTTGTTGTTTTGTTTCTTTTTTTTTTCATTTATTTCCTTCTCTGAAACACATCAGATAAAAACTTTAATGTACTGTAGCTACTGTGGCTGTCAGAGACTGAATAACAGAAATATTTTTGTGTTTTTCAACAAGGGAGCTATTTGATTACTGACAATCCAAAACCAATCCAGACTGGATATTTCCAATTATAATCAAAACCTCACCATGAATTTTGTATGTCTTCAAGCGTTTTCAGTTGTGTACTTAGTGCTGTAAATATTTGTGGCACACACATGATGAATGATTAGCTGGACTTAACCAAAGATTAGCATATGACAACTATAAATCCTAAAGGGTAAAGAATAAAGAAAAGAATTTGCAGGAACTACTGCAATGTCTGAACAAGAAGTGGAGAGTGTCTATAAGCACTTTGAACACAAAGATGAACAATGGTTTCAGTTACTGCTAAATCCAGTGCCCTTCTTACAAGTCGAAAAGCACACACTGAATATAATTTAACAACCACCCCACCAAAAAAAAACCCTAAACAAGCAAAAAACAACAACAAAACCCAAAACACAGCAAACCTTCGACTGTACATGTGTTACACATATGACAGACAAAATTTTCTTGGCTCTCTGTTATCTGCCTAAGTATGTTTGAACCTTCATGGTGTTGGTATCTTAGCAGTATATTATTCGGATTTGTAGTCCCCCAGTAGTTATTCGGACTGAAAAATGTCTCTAAGACATTCTGAGTCTTCTAACTATCATACATTTTATAGTGTACAGTTCACAATTTCATTACCTGCGACTAGCTATATTTAAAAATTGGTGGTTTCTCCCATCTCATTCATAAATTCTGCAAATTTTTTCCTTTCCTAAAATGAATATACAAGATGTGTGCCTATTAATTCCTTGTATCCTTCAGGTTACTACAGTACACAGACGTTTTTTTCAAGTGGAATTACATAATATTCAAATCCAGAGTTGTATTTTTAAAACACAACAAACAAAACCATAACTCCAAAGCCCTTTAAATCCTCACCCTACTTTCAGTGTAAAATTACTAGTGTAAACTCTGCATCCAACTGTGTGTCTAATTTGCACACACAATTATTTCAACTGCCCACAAGAAGCAGTAACTGCACAAGCAGGTGAACATAATTAGTTGTTTGCATTCGTAATTACCTCATTTGCACATGCAGTCGTAGCAACTCTGCATTCTAATTAGTTTCAAAATGTCTGGTCCAATGCTATTTTCTAACTTTGTGTGTTCAGAGTACACTTCTGTGTATTATAGTGGCAATGGTTTTGGAGAGCTGGTTGGTATTTAGTGGTTAGGGGATACTGCTCTGCTGGGTCTGAACAATCCAGACTGCATGGAGTGGGTGGGGAGGGGTGGTTCTCCTGATGTTTTCTCCTTGTTGAGCCCCCAACATTGTTTTCCCTTATTTCCAGCCTCTTCTAAGGAGGCTGCACTGCTTACAGTCATGATAGAGATGTGTTTGTGCTGAGCAGCAGCTCAGAGGCAGTGTACTAGTAGTGGCATGATAATCCGTCTACTGGTTATTGTCACACCTGGAACATGCTCCCCTCTCTAGGTAAGCCTAAGCACATTCAGAGAACCAGCTTCTTTTTCGCCTGCTGTGGAGATAGGCAGTCCGCTTATCCAAGGGTATTTGCCAAATATTGAATGTAGAATTGCAGTTCTGCTCATTTTCATATGCTGTTTGGGTCTGAAATTTTATCAGTTTCTGTTAGAGTGAAATAATCCAAAATCTAGGTCAAGCTCATTCTAAGTCTCTCAAGTATTGCTTTTCTATAGGTTGAAATTATATTCAAGCTTTTCTACATTAGTAAAATAGCATGATTAATAGGAATTTAAAATGGAAAATAGTGTCTTTACTAAACTTTCTAGGTCTTTCTCTGCATATCATTGTCTGAAATCCCAAATCTTGAAGATAAAATACAATATAGCTTCAGAGGTCGTAGATCAGCCATGGTAAGGTGATCATTAAATACACTGAAATGCATGAAAATTACCTAAATGGAAACCATTAGATTAAATGAAGCAGCTACAGTATAATATCCTGATGAGACTAGAAACTTTATTTAGATTATAACTGTACTAATGTTGTGCAAATTCCATGACTGAAGAGAATGTAATGTATCTCTTCTCCTTCTGACTCCTTTTCTTTAAGAATTTGCAATTTCAATTCCTCTGTGACTTAATAAACAGTTACCTCAATAAAGGCACTTTCCAACATTCTGCACCAATCTGTGCATATGAGGAACGGCATGAAATCTTATCTCAGTGTGGCATGTTTGCAGAAATAACAATGTTTAAATAATGGCTGAAATGAAGCATAAAAATCTTTTGTAACTAAAATGCACATACTGAGAAATCTTAAGCCTCAGCTCCCGTTACTGCTTTGGTATTTCTTTTCTAAGTCTGACACTCATACATCATACCCATCACAAAGCTGTGTTCCCAAACCCCATGCATATTTTGAATTGGTTCTCTGATTTATATTTCTTTATCATTCCACTGAATGGCAGTTTTTGGTTTTAATGACAAGCTGTTTCATGAAGTCTCATTAAAAATATATATAATTCTATTTCTGTTGAAACCTCCTAGTGAATTAGCATTTTCCTGTTCATCTCAGTGGCATCACATTTGCTGCATAATTTCTGGATTGTGAATGTCATATGTCATTGCAATTCTCATGTAGTCTATATATTGTATGCAAAATCTTGTCAGAGAATTAAAAGGTCAAGTTCCCTGCACAAATTACTTGACCTTTCTTTTTATTTTAATGGATTGTTTCATTTGGGACTTTTCGGTCATGTACATCTTGATATTACTGAAAGAAGAATTTCAATTTTTGATTTTTCACATTCCAAGCTACTATCCATAAACATAGGTGCCCATCATTGTATGATAGTTTAGTATTTCTTCTGACTACTGTGCTGCATTTTCATATACCCTTGCCCTATCTGCATGCATATAGACACTGCATTAGAACTTTTAGGGAATTAGAATGCAACAGTGCCATGCAGTGATAGCTTCCTAATGGAGTAACTAATGGCTATTAACCCATAACTCATCAGAATTTGGAAGCCTAATTCTGATTAATATCAAAATAATTAAATAACAATGACTACTCTTTTAAAATCCTTTTACCAATATTTGTAATTTATCATTATAATGTCACAATTTGTAATGGACTAGTGTTTAAAAATTTTTGCCAATTGGCATATGTAATGAGTCTCACATAACCATATGAAGTTAGAGTGCCCTAAATGAATGCACTGTGCAATCTGAGAAAGAAAACGGTAAGGGAGGAAGGTGATTAGAGATCAGTGGCCCAAGGATGCTTTTAGTTGCAGTGGTCTAAATTGACTGCAAACTTGCAATTCCAGTTGACGTCAGTGGAAGCTGCCAGTGTCTAAGAAGTTCTCATCAGCTTAGCAGTATTCATCTGAAGACAAAATTAGAAATGTATTCCACATAGTGACACTGCATGATCTGTGCTTTACTGTGAGAGGAATTGGATGTGAGATATTCAGGTAGAGTAAAAAAATGTAAACCTTTTACAGAAACTTAAGGAGAATAGCCAAGAAGACCTGGACCTACTGAGACACAAGAATAAAAAGAGTCCAGAAGTTTCACTGTAAAGAAAAGTGTTAACCAAACTGCCTTCATATGGCACCACAGAATTAACATTGTTTACTCTGATTTTGAATTAATAGGTCTTTTTATGGAGAAAGAAAGCTGAGAATCTTGGCTATTTGCTGAGCTAGGACACAGCTCAGAGAAGGCCATTAGCAAAACACAAAAGCTTTAAAATTGTTTTGTTTTCCCCTGCCAGTCTGCAGGCAAAAAATTTGAATCTGTTCAAGTCAGTGATGGTCTGTTGAAGTACCAGATATGCTTTTTTCTACTCTGTGATTTGGGTGAATACATTAGGGGCAGTGGTGAGTGTGGGCAGTATGGCAGCACTCACACCGTGACTTCCCTTGCTCTCTGTTGGGTTTGTTCTGCATAGTGCCATGCTGGGCCATTACTGCAGTGATCCCATTACAGAGCTCCTGGGAGGACTGTGTGATGTGATTCTATTATTTTAGATATTAATGCCATCCTGAGAAGTTTTCTTTAAAAGAATAATAACAATAATAATGACACTGCATTTCTGATCCTATCTCGATTGCAGCAGTGTGTTCTCACATGAACTGACACAGTCCCTCCTGTCAGCAGCCTTTGCTAAAGAGGATGTACACAACAAACTGTGCTCTTCCACCAGAACCACGTGAAGGGTTATGGTGGAATTCAAGACACAACAGATTAATACACAACCAGAGAATCTGGTTTAATATCCACACACTGACTGGACCCCTGATTTAATCCTTTTTCAGGGTCCTCTCTAATGCTGTCTGCTGGTGCTAGTTTTTTTGTGAACAATTATACACAAACTCTTCATTCACAAAAGCAGCTGTTAATGAAGTTTGGTACCTTTTAATCACTGCTGAACTTCCAACCACATTTCCACCAGCATATAAAGACTGTGAGGTAGCACTGTGGATTTACTTATCCCCTTCCAGCCCCACTTATACAAAAGCAATTTCTTCTCTGTACAGTAAGTATACCTAATAATTTTTTATATTTGTTTATACTTTAGAATCACATCCATTTAACAATAACAATAAAACAATTAAAGTCTGTTCTTATTAGGAGATGCTTATTTTTAGCATCTTCTTCCTCTCTTGAAATGGAGAAAACATGCCACTGTAGCCGTGAGTGCACTGTAAGTCCTTCCCTGCCTCACGCAGCCAGTGGCTTGGGGCACCCTGGCCCTGCTCCCTGTCCATCACCTGGAGCTCCCTGGTCAACCTTGCACCCAGCTTGTCACCTCACTTGTGCTTGATGCACCCAGGTTGCATGTGGGCCTGTTTGTCATCACAGGGCTGTTGGTCATCACGGTTGTCTGGCCATGCTCTGTGCTGGGTGCTGTCGGATAAGCGTGAAAGGGGATGTGGAAGGATAAAGCTTTGACATTCGGGGTCTGTGGGAGGGCAGAGGCAGGTAGATCAGAAATGAAAATATTCCAGCATTTTCACAAGTGTTACAAGCATACAAAAGCAAGTAGAAGTTTCCTCAGTAGAAAGAAATATATAAACCAAACCTGAAGGCAGAAATTAGTGCTGCATTTGTTAAAAGAAACACGGAGATAACGCACAGGCAGGTGTACTTTAACAGCATAGTCAAAAGGTCTGAGCAGTGTTTTGCTGGCAATGCAGGAGAAGGTACATGAGTCTTAGAAAAGCAACTTTTACAGAACTTTTCAAGGAAGTCAAAAGTTGCATAGGCAGCTTCAATGTCTCATCTGATTATTCCAACTAAAATGTGATGAAAAATTTTAGAAGCTTAGTATTTTCTTCCCTATGATTGGGAGCAACAAGTTGGATGCTGACTGGTGAGACTGTTATTTTGATAACTAAAAAGAAGGCTCTGCTATACTGGCTTCATTTCAGTCTATGGGAAGACTGGGACCAGGAGACAAGGGATTGATTTCTTTTTGCCTTTTTTTTTTTTTTTTCTGACAGCTTAAGTTGGAAAACTTGCTGTAATGTGCCAGCAGTCACAGTGACATTAATTTCTTATTGCTCAGTGTTTTAGGCTTATACTAGAAGTACATAAAGCATTGTCACTCTGATTTGATTACTGCTGCAAATAGAAAAAATGCCAGTACAATTTGGAGGGGCCAAGCTTGGCCTGGGTGTGCAGCTGGCCTAGAGCCGCTTGCTCTCGGCCCTTTCCATGGGATTAGAATAGATACTCAGCATCCTGCCCTCCCAGGTTGAACAAAGATCCCAAATGACTCCTTTGTTCAGCCTTATCTTACAATGCATAATGCACATTAAAGGGGACGTTTGTATATTCTGAAAGGTTTATAATATAGTTGATGTTTGGATCCTGACTGAAATGTGCTGGCTCCCTTCTTATTTGCAAGCACAACGAACGGCAGCTACCAGCACATGCTTACAGACTCTTTATTGTCAAAGCATTGTTCAGGGATTTTTATTTCATATATCATTTCTTAGTCACAGCTGTATAATCATATATTACATCTATAGAACATAACATGTCACTGAGGATGTATTCTGAATACACACTAAATACTGAAAAATCAACACAGAGAAAAATCTATTTTTTACCACAGCTCAACAGAGCCACTTTCTCCATTCTTTAGAAATTAACATTTTCTAACAACTGCAGACCATTTGTCAAGCAAAAAATCTACTCATATAGATTTAGTTTTCTTAGGCTCTGTTGTAGTATTGGGAGCTAATAAATAAATAAATAACCAGAAAAAAATATTTCTGTAAACTATACAGAAATGTTACTGTAATGGTCCTTAGTTGGGGCAGTTGTATCTTGAACATCTTCTGTCACAGTGAGTACTATCATGCATACATAAAACTCCCTCTCATAAATCTTTAGCAGGAGAAGAATCTAAGACATGCAGGAACAAAGCCATACATCTCAGGTACAAATACCTGAACAAGCAGCACTATTTCTAATATTGATGGCAGTACTAGTTTTATCCTTCCTTGGCATAGGCTTCTAGAGAGAGATGGCATTTAACTAGCCGGTTACAGACGCCCTGCTTTTATTAACTATGAGGTCTGCAGTAATGCCTCTGATCTAATTATCATTTATTCAATAAGTGCCAAAGGAAGCTTCAGACACCCCTGTGTATTGTTCATTAGAACGGGTTATTTTCACAGGTCAGCAGCCGAAGCTGACATACAGTAGTGCCTTTCTGATAGTCCTTCACTCAGGAGGAGCACCCACAACGCTGGACTGGGTCACAGCTGCTGCTCCTTAGGCATCTGCAACTAGGTTCATTTGTAACAATAAATGAACTTAGAAAACCTATGGAACTGATGCAGGGAAGTCCAAAGGAGAAGCTATAGACATGATTACTCATTTTCTCTGTAGGGTTGCTTGTTGTCTTTAGGCATGAATGTGAGAATTTTTTTCCAGGCCATTAGCCGCAAAGATGGTGACAAGAGATTTAAGTAATCTATAAGCAAGTAACATAGGTCATAATGTGTTAGGAGTAGGCATCCTGGACCATCTGTATTACATATCTCTCCTTCCTTTTTTTTTTTTTTTTAAATCAGCTGTCTTTTTCAGCATTTGTATGTATTTTTTGTTGCAGTGTTCCTCAGAAAGAAGGGCTGGTCCTATCCTGAAAACTGAATGGGAATTAAAAAAGTTTCTGTGTTATTGTTCCCATGGGTGGCAGGAGATTACACTTGGTTACTCTGGAAATCCACTCCATACCTGTATTTCTTTTCATCTTTAAAAAGATAAATAAGGGAAAGCTCATCAGTATAGCTAGGGAATGAGAAATATTAAAGCAACAGGAATCAGACCAGTCCTATCAGTCCCAAGAAGCTTGCTCTGCATTTCACATTATATATAATCATGAATTAATTCAAAGACTTATTGACTTCTCTGGAGTTGTTCTAGACATTCTGCAAACTTTTAGGTCTGATTCTCTGAGAACAGACAAGTGCAACTGTTTGTGAAAGATTAACCAGAGCTCAGTTAGCGCTAGTGCTTTCTGTTCCCCATTTCCTTGCTGTGCTTTCGTTAAGATATGATATGCCATAATGATATGTATGCATTGTCAACACCCAGGTATCAAGACTGTAGATTAATGGGCTGCATGATGCAAAGGCAGCCAGATGGTATGCAGGATGTCCAGAAACAGGATAACCACATTCCTATGGTGGTATGGTATTTGGTTCTCCAGGCTGAGGCCTGGAGAGGCCTGAGGATCTCTGTTCTGTGTACGGTCAACAAGACTTTTCCTTTCTTGTTACACTCAGATGTTCTTATGCTGTGTTCTTTTAAGCTAATATACTTCCTTATTTACATATGTTTTGTATTACCCATGCTTTTCTTTATCTAGTTATCCCATTCACCCAGCTACTTCAAAATTTCACTGGACAGTACTCAATTATAATGCCATGCATTAATTGTTACTACATTTATAATATCCCCAGGTCTTCAGTGCTTCTGAGTTCAGTTTTAGAAAAACAGGCTCTCTATAGTACAATACGTCTTCCTCTCCCCTCCCCACCCCATCATACCCAGGAATACACAGCCCTGCCCTGGAGACAATGTAGCGCACTTGTACTGTAGCTCCCATCAAAACAAAATCACAACAGTTTTAATCGTACCAGTCTGAAATATTGGCAGAATTCTGTGCAACTCAAGTCCTTGCTGTCTGACAATGTCAGTGAGGAAACAGTTAATCCTCATCTCAGATATCAGTTGTCATAGCGAACTGGCAGTACACAAAGAGTGGCAGTATATAGTGCTAGCTCTACAGCTGTAGATGTTCCTTAACACACTTCCTCCCCACACCCACTCCCAGGGAAAAGCAAGCATTACATCAGGGTGGTGAAGAAACAACAGTCCAAAACCCGATTCTATACAATGTATCTAAGAAACCTTCAACATCCATTTAAAAATATGTTTGCCTGCTTATTTCTGTTTAGCACCTTGTTTAATTATGGTATATATGATATGCATTATGGTATGCATAAGCACTCTAAAATGTTTGAGTCACACTATTAGGATTTTTCCTTCATGTTTGTGGATATATTTAAATTTTTTAAGCATAACTTAAGCTCTCTCTCCTCTTTGATCACCTCAAGGTCCATTATTTGTGGTACTCCAAAATCAACAGGAAACAAAGTTTTTCTTGGATCACAGTGATTTAGTGTGATTATGGAGGTTAATACTTGTGTATTGCTCATCAGTGACAATAAACAGAATTTTTTGTGTGTCCCTGGAAGCAACCACTTACAAAAATAATCTTTAAATGCCATCAAAAATTATCATTAAAACTTTACACTCAGATGTGCTTTAAAAGATGTGCTTTTAGGTGAAGTATTAGCTATGCCACCTTTTTCAAGCAAGTTAGATATCCAGTTATGATGACTGCATGCACAAACTGGGCATTTGTATGTGAAATTGGCCAATTCCTTTAATTGGCATGTGCCCTTTCCAAACCAGGCATGCAAATATGCTCATATTTTCTATAGACAACTGAGTGCTAAATCCATTTGAAATCCTTTATGATGGGACACTTGGTCCTCTTTTCTTACCAAGAGACCAAAGAAGTGATTTTGAGACCATTCAGCAAGAACTAGAATGGGAGGCTAAGTCAAACAAAACATGAATTAACAAGAAACACGTTTAAAAAACTAATTTGCCTGAGATCTGGCTTTATCTGTGACTTGGGAAAATCAGACTGTTCAATTTTGACCCAGAGTCAAAGTTAGTTCTATAGTTCCATAACATAACATAGAAAAATAAATAATAATTAAAAAAGTAAAGCTTATGAATAATGGATAAAGTTGTGTTATTCTAAGTCAGCCAATCTTCTTCCATCAGCAGAGCTACAAATATCCATATTCTTTAAAAAAGAGTAATAATGCTTTATAACTTGGATAATTTTTAGATTAAAATAAAATCTTCACATTAGAAGATAAAAGGAAAGCTGCTTGGATTTGTCCTAAAAAGAATCCTAAAATAAGAGTAGCAAAATGTCCTGTTAGGTACTTTAGAGAACAGCAGCTTTACTAAGAGCTTTTCATTTTTCACTACCTTCTTGTCTAGTATTTTTTAAAACAGAAGATCAGAACACCAGAGCTGGAATGGGATGAGTTGGAGCTGAAAGACGAGAAAGAGGAACAACGTGAACTGCGTGAATTGAGGAAGGGAAGCAGCATGGAGACAAGTAAAACAAGAGCCAGGCAGGAAGTGGAGGTATTGGGATGAGCTGAAGGGAACAGAAGAACAAGAAGAAACTTCAGCCTTTCTGATCTGTAAGACTGTCTGGATTTTGCATTTGCTATTAAATATAGATGGCAACACACATTCTACAAGATGGAAAAATAAAAGAGACCAGAAAAAACAAATGCTGTGAATAAGTCTTTCAGTTATTCTTAAAAAGCATAAAAGGCTTTCAAGTTACTTGTCTTTTGATTTATTATGATGTTACCAGGATCGGCCAGTGTCTGTGCAGCTCTACATTTCAGATTTGTGAATCTATGCAGTAAACATGATTTCAATTATCTTTGATGAATGTTTTTATTTTATTCACAGAGAAGCCTGCTTTCATGAGGAGGGCAATATTTGCCCTGCTCTCCTAGTTAGTCTTTGTGTGACAAACTTACCTGATCCTTGACCCTCTGGTTGAATTTGTGTCCTCTCCCCTTTATTCTTGTTCATCTGGAAAAGCTGCCCCCTGCCACATCAGAACTGGCTGCATTTTGTTGTCAGACAAAATGTTTCCTGGGTCAAAATTGCTTGTGGGGTGTGGGATCTTTAGTTTAGATGCTAATTACATCTAATGTACTAGTGCTAGTTGTATTGCTAATAATGCAGGAATTTCTGCCCAGTTCCAATCAATGTTAATGTGAGGAAAAAGGTATTTTTGACAAGCTAAAGAAAATTCTTTTCAAATGTCTTTGTGTTTCCTCTGCTCATTATGTGTTTATATAAATGTAAATGTCTATGAGAAATGTGGAAAGGAAAATGTAAGGCAATACACACTTATTTTGGCTCGGAATAGCAGTACTTATGAGTCAATTTAGGCTTTCTAGCCAAAAAGTCTTGGCAACTGTGGTACTGACAGCATTTTATACAGGAGCATGCTTTTATGCACTTGCCATTAGGGGTTGATCCTGAAGAATCCTATAGTCTCAATTTATGGTAAAGTAAATTTAAGTTAAGATTGAATAGAAGGCAATAAACTCACAAAAAGCATGCAGAATGGCCTGTTGCTTAATAGCTTTCTCACAGATAGGGTCTTTGAGTGAATATGCTTGTTTTGCAAACAGTTCAAAGTCTGTTTCCCCATCCTGGGCTCCATTTTGTTAGTGACAGCAGGCTTTGCTCCTGGACAGACTTTTTGGTTATTCAGATCCCTACCAGTGGGAAGAAAACAATTGGTGCTGCAGCTTAAGTGTGTCCTGTCTAGAAAGATATGACACTGAGGAGCATCCTACCCACAGAGAGCTTCCTCAGCACTTCTTGGCCTTTGAAGGCATCTCATTTGCTTTTGGGTATGAAGATTCTGGTGAACAGTTTTGTCAAAAGCTGTGTGCACCCTTGTAAATATGCAGCAGTTCCACAGTGTATGCAGTAATACCTGTAAACACCAGGTTGTATAGTACACTGTGTACAGATCTACAAGGCTTCTCACTCTGACTCCAAGTATTTAGTTCTGTGAGAGTGTTTCTTCTGTGCTAGCTCTTGATAAAGGTCAGATTAATTGAAAAAATTAAATGCTTTCTCTTGAGTATTACAAGGCGAACAGAATTCACAGTAGGAATATCTTTTCCATTGCAGGACCGTATTTTGATTTTATGTTTCCCTAAAAGAAAACTTACTGAACTGTCATATAACATCCAGGTCTGAATATTCATCAGCTGTAAAATTTAAATTGCTATTTTCCTGTATCACTGACAAAATATTCCTTCCTCCTACCTCTGTTCCCAGTAAACATTCTGGCTGACAATGTAAATAAAGTACAAATGATTCTTGCTTTGGAAATCATGTTCTACACTAGCAGAGTGGAATTTAGTCAGCTTTTTCCTTTGTCTTGTCAGACTTTGAACCAGATTCATTCATGCAGCACAACAGTGTGTATAGAGTGGTGAAGCTCCAAATGAGTGGTCAGCCCATACTTCAAAGATTAAGTACCTAAATGGTATGGATGATACTGGATGGTTGGTTAAAGCTTTCCTGAGAGCTGAAGGGGCAGTGGATAACATTCACAAAGCTAAAGCAAAATCAGAAATGGTATAAAATTAATAGAAGGAGCTGGGTCATACTACTGCATGACACAACAGCAGCCAAGATCCTGAAATAAAAACAGAAGGCAGCAAATGATAAATGCCAGATCCACTTGCGTTGTCTCATTACTTTTCTTTCTACCACTTTATTTATTTTCTGGTTTTCTATAACTTTTTCATAGTGACTAAATTTATAGTAGCTTAATGCTTCTGGGTATGAGTTCATGAATGCTAGTGTTCCAAGATGGATGATTCCTAAATTTTGGGTTGTGTTTTATTTTTTTTTTTTTCTCCCACTATTACTAATGTCCAAGGAAAATGCATTACTTTAAGATCTGCCTGTTCTAGCTAACATGATCATTACAAAGATGGACATTTGACTTGAATGTTTATAGAATAAGAAGGGTGTAGAAGAGAAGAAAATTATGAAATAATTATGGAGGGTAGAGAACTGATATCTTTAAAGGGATTTTTAATGTTTCTAAGCTTCTTTTTGTTGTTGGTGGTGTGGGGGGTTTTTTTAGCTTCTTTAATCTGTTCACTCAGTCCCCAAAAATCTTAGGTTTGCATTAGAAATATGATAGATGAAATAGACTGCACAAAATTAACTCCTGTAGTTGTAGTGCTACTATGAAATGGTGATACTTCCAGCAGCAATTCTGAGTCTCTGTTCCCGAAAGTTGAACTGTAACCCTCACCGTAAATTGTGCTGGGTTACACCTCATACAGAAGCTGCAAGCCCAGAGGCAATATTTACAAATTAGAAGTTAAATCTGTTAGAATTACAGTTTCTGTACTACTTAACTTTGTGAGTTTTTATGTAAATCTTTAATAAATAGAAGAATCAGTTCTCTAAAGACTGAGGAAAGTGCAGCTGCATTTGCTTGGTTTTACCTTTCAAACAAATGAAGAATGTAAAGTGTAAAAAGTATAGAAGTGCCTCATGGAAGCAATAGTAGTTAATAGTACAGAGTTACAATAGAAAGGGACATACTGAAAAGGCTAAGTTTGACAACATTCAGGGTAATGTTGAAGTAGCATTGGGAATGGACATGAAGGACTTGGAATTTTGAGATTATATCTATGGGTGAAGAGACATGTTTATGGGCATTATGTTTTGCTCAGTAACGGGGAAGGTTGCAAATGGGGGCTGGTATTCTGGAAAACCTGGTGGTAGCACACTTTAAGAGGACACTTTTTCCTAAAAATTGTTCAGTATCTGCATCAAATAACTGGTCCCACCACAGAAATTCAGATTATTCAGAGCATCTTATGATGGGTTGAATTTGTTTCTGTCACAATCCCTCCCTTTGTCTTTAATATTGCTGAAAGTGGGAGTAGAGAATGAAGACTGAAAATAGTGGACAGTGACTTTACCCGTGAAACGTGAAATTCAATCAGTTGATACTGAAAGCCTGGGAAAAAAATAGATGGGAGATGTTTAGATCAGTCTTTAAATTGTAGTTAATTTGTTATACCCAGGCTAGCTACCTCATTGATTCAGAAGTGTTGCAGATCAAATACAGCAGCAAATACTGAAAAAATAGACACAGCTGACAAGGCTTTCTTCACACATTCAGTATTATGAAAAACCTGGGAAGACTAGAAGGAGACTGTTTTCAACTTGCAAATTAAAGCTATGGGAGGTTGAAAGGCAGTATCATGCTCAGACATCACAGGTATGGTTTTTCAGTATAACTCAATTCATATGCAAAGTGGTGTACAGATTAGCAAAGGTTTTATCCAAGCACCAGTCAGCCAGCATGCTCCAGCATTCTCAGAGATAATGTACTGAACTACGAGAGACCAACAGAGTTTTTGGCATGTTGTTATTTTATTTCCCTAGTACTGGAATTGTGAGATTAGTAATATTTTAATTATTGCAGATGGAACCAAATATTGAAAACAATAGTTCCCCATGCCATCTAAAGAATGAAAGAGGGAAAGCTAGCTCCTGTTTGCTTTGAAGTACATTAGGACAAGAGCTGCATACAGAGTTCTTGCAGAGTAGCTGATGTTCTGCAATCTCATACTGTTATTTTATATTAATACCTCTTAGTCTCACTACTTACGGGATGCAAGATGTCTTTTAATGTCAGCATAGAGAACTCAGTCAGCAGTTTTAGCATTATCATTTTGTGAATGTTACTACTGAAAATGACAGCACTCAAACAGGAGGTTGTTTTTGTGATCACTTTTCTGACAAATATTAAATTCTCTGTGACCGATTTTGATGTTTTACTAATGCTGTCAAAATTAAATTTATAACTAATAACTAAGAAGAAAGCAATCAACTTTATTCAGATGGATTTGGGTATTTTTAAATAGCTGGACTAGTAAGTGGAAAATACTGTTCAATGTTTAATGTAGACAAATGTGAAATAATCAATGTGTAGGCAATGAACCGAAGTAAAGAGTGTATATACAACAGAACAGCTATGCAGCATAATGACAAGGAAAGGATTTAAAGGTTATTATAAACAAATCCATGAAGATATTAGCATGGCTATGTGCATGGAAAAAAAGCCAACATGAGGTGGAGCTGCACAAATGAGCAGAATACAAATGAAAGCAAGAAATATTGATAAGGGTGCGAGGCTACTTTATTGCTTTATTTTAAATAGTACCGTGAATTTTGTTTTTACAGTTGAGTATCATGGTTATAAACCTGCTTTGTATCTGAACAGTCATACTGGCATTTCTGAAACGAGATTCTCATTTGTAAACCCTGGTGCACAACATTTGCTCCTGTAATTTCTATTAACTATCTGTATTTTAGAGAGCTCCTTCAGTGTACACATCACAGTAATTGTATATATAAAAGCCCAATTACATATTTAGCTGGCTTCTTGAATGTACATATACATAAGAGGACCCACACAACTGGAGTAATTGTTTATACAAGTAATGGTTGAATACACTTAGGGAAATCAGGGACTTTTTTTCTAAACCCTGTTGCAGTACTTTGGTATGGGCTTAATATACAACCTGTCAATGGTTTTCATATCTGCTTTTTTAGTCAGAATTTGTACCGCAAACAGCTAATTGTGATTGAATGTTTACATCACGCACTCAGTACTGACCTGCGGGAGCCAGCTTCACAAGTACATGAAAATGCTGATTGATCCTTTAGGTCAAACTTTTGTCACTATCAAATAAAACCTAGTATTTTCATAGGAAATTTGTCTTATTAGAATGTAATAGGTAATGGACATTTTTCATATATGATAGTGCATGCATGGAGTGAGTTTATCATGTGTCAAATTAAAGGCACTTTTTATTTTTCCTGGCAGTCAAATTCTGTATTCAGGCAGATCTGTGAGGGATGAGAGTAAACAGCAGTTTCTATGGATAGATGGGGTAGGATACAGTTGTACTCATCTTGGGTCGATGCCAAGCCAATGTACTTTTTAATATCTCCTTTTTAGGGTGGTTGGGTTTGTTTGGGTTGTTTTTCTAGCATATGTAGCTTTAGAGACAGGCAATAATGTCTCTTGGAAGTCTGTGCTTTTGTGAGGCTGGTTTCAAAACAGGAGGAGATGGAATTTAGAAACAGTAATAAGAAACTAAAGGTAAGAAAGGTTGTGGTGAAGTATAGAAAAATAAATGTTGACTTTTGAGCACAGTTTTGAAATAGCAAGTGAAAACAGTATAAAAAACTATAGGAAAATATACATAAATATCCCAAATGATGGAGCATATGTTATATTTAATGAGGAAGTTGGCTAAGAGCTAGTGAAATCAAACTGGACAGACTGAGAGCAATAGGTAAAATGAATAAAATTATCCTAGAATGGGAGTCTGTGCAGAGATCAGCAAAAAAATGGAGAGTGCACTATTCTCAAGCAAAAGGAAAAAACCCTGATGTCGTTTTTGTAACTCTTATAACGGACAAACAGCAAAACAAGCCATGTTATTTCTCTGCAATGAAATTATGTTAACTGGGTTGTAGGTAGGCTTGGTTAGATCTTAATGGGATCTAACGAACCACTGTAATTCTTATTTATGCTTGTGAGTATCAACCCAAAATGCTTATGACACTGATGATTTCTACATGTTTATGGTGTTTCAGTGGCTAAGTCTATATGGTACTTACGTGGCTAGTATATCCTAAGGGAGGGCAGCTTCTATACCGGGAAGCATCTGCCTTTGTGTATAAGTGAAGGAAGAAAATCATTCTCCAGGGCTGAAAGCAAAAAATCATTTGTTATAGTTTTAGTTAGAAAATATGTATTATGTGTTCAACATCAAAAACTATGTTATCAATATATGTTAAAGTTAGCGTATGCTTGCTTTGTTAATTTTCACACACACAAACAAAAAAACCCCAAAACCAAAACAAAAACAAACAAACAAACAAAAAAACCCCAAAACAAACAAACAAAAAAAAAAAAACGCAAGAACTGTACATTACCCTGATATCTTTTAGCTGAATATTGAAAGAACCTATATCCTGAGAAGTTCAATGCAATATGATTTTTTTCTTAGTTACATGCTGAGATAATTTACATGTGTCTTTAAGATCATAGTGATTTGGCAGATTAACATTTCTAAGTCTAATTAACACCAAATGTTGTCAAAAACCTTTTGCAATTTGCTATTGCAAAGAGCAAGGAAGAAACTAAGGTTTTGGCTTCCTCTTTACAGCTATAACTCAGTGACAAAAAAACATGGGTATTGTGCTTTGCAGAAACTTTACCTCTAAAACCATATGGGCGTGGATAAGAACATGGGATTTGGGTAAACCCACACTGATTTATAGTAATCACAGGCTCTCTTTCATTTTAGCTTGCAATTGGTTCTGTTTTTCATTCTTCAGCCAAAGTGTAGATTCAAGTATGATCTTGATTCTGCCATCAATTCACTTTCAATGTTCTTAAGGGTGATTTGCATGTCTGACAAGTTACTATGTAGTTGGCCTTGTTCCTAGATGAAAGATAGCCTTTTCATTGTTTTATTATAATCAAGTGACTTGTGATTCAAAAGGTGTTCAGATAATTATAGGTCAGTGGGAAATTGAAGGAATTTTGCGATAAAGATACTTTTTTTTTTTTTTGGTGTTGTCACACATTTTGTTGGGGTTTTTTTGGTTACAAATGTACCTAGACATTCCTGAAAACCCCGTTCAGAGGACAATTTTCCAAAACCCAGAACTGATCTAGGAATGGCCTTGAAACTGTAAATTGGCCAGTCATAGGTCTTTTTTTTTTTTTTTGGCTAAGTTGAATAAAGATTTGGGGCCAGGCCTTGGTGGAATCAAGTGTTGTACAGTATCCTGGTAGTCCCAACACCAGAGGGTTCATAGCAGCTTTGAAAAAGCAATGGTACCACACAAGATGGAGGTTCAGGGGCAGAAGACAGAATGCCAGTAAATCAAGAGACACCAAATAGCATAAGAAACAGTGATCTCTCTGGGTATTCATCTCCTACCAAAACTGGCTACTGTAAAGTAGAGAGTTGCGTAAGGATGTTATATATGAAAGGGCAAGATAGGAGAAAACAACAAAAAAGTATAACTCTAGGAATTTAGCAAAGGCGGGATGGAGCTGGGCATGAGATAACAATCAGGAATGTAAATTTCAGTAACAGCTATGAAAGATTTAGGAATTCTTGTGTGCTGAATAATCTTGAGTTCTCCCTGGGTGTGGATGAAGAGCGAGTTGAATGCTTGTGGATAAGGATTAAGGGGCAGACTAATATGGGAGACACTGCTGTGGGTGTTTGCTACAGGCCCCCTGATAAGGATGAGGATGCTGATGAGGCCTTCTACATACAGCTGTATAATTAATATATTAATTTGCAATTTTTCTTCCTTACCATGGTTCTCAACTATCTTTTTTAAGTGTATTCTTAAAAGAAGTATCACTTAATATGTGATATGAATTGTGTAGACTCATACAGACTATACTAGTGAACTGAAAGTGTGTGACTTGAGGACCTGTAGGAAGTGATAAAAATTTCCATGCAGTGGATTTTTTTTCCCTCATTTTCTTGTTATTTCTTCCTCTTTTCATTTCCCTGTGGTCTATTTCTGTCCTAGTCTACATAAATCTCAAGTAAAACTATTCTCAAATGCCAACTAACATTTTTCACCTTCTTTTAAAACATATGCAAAAATAAGGGTGCTACTTAATGAAGCTTTCATGCTATATTTCCTGGTAACCATGTTCATTAAATAATTAATTGCTGTGTGTTATGTTTTCTATTCAGAGCTGTTTAATAAGGCAGAGTACATGACATCCCCAAAAGTGGTTGCTAAGCACCTTTTAGAATCTGACCCCAGAAAATGATAGGAAAGAGCAAAATGGGTTTCTTCGAATACTCAGCAGTTATTTCTGCTTTACTCCCTGCATCACAAAACTTGCAATTCCAGTATTTGTGCACCTTTCAAGTAAAAATAAGTGACAACCCAGACCCCATTGCATTTTCTTGGTAGCACCTCTTCATTTTGAGTGCAAATGCTCTGATGAGTTAGATTCTTTCATTTAATTTCTTTTAAATATTATTCCTGTTGTCTGTCCCTTAATATTCAAACTATGTGCATAAAATAAACAATACGAATCTCAGTGTATTTTGAAGCTCAGAGCTGTTTGAAACAGTCATGGATGTTCCCTCCCTGGAAGTGTTCAAGGCCGGGCTGGATGAGGCTTTGAGCAACCTGGTCGAGTGGAAGGTGTCCCTGCCTGTGGCAGGGGGGTTGGAATGAGATGATCTTTAAGGTCCCTTCTAACCCAAATAATTCTATGATTCTATGAATTCTTCTAAAAGAAGTTGTAGTAGATGCTTAATTGTACTCCTGCAGTAGTCATACATTTAAACTTAGTGGTATAAGTAGTTTAAATGTTAAAGTTTGTTGGAATTGTATCAAGGTGATGCTGTTAGGAGCCAAAAGCAAACATCATGAGAAAAAAATATGTCAAAAATCATTTTGGTGTGGGCCAGATAACTGTGTGTGTTATAAATGACAACTAGCTTATATCCAAATCACACAGACCAAAGGCAAGGCAAATGTGCTGGGAGCTCAGGGGAATTCAATGTCATCATCTAGGACAAGATAAAGTAACTTCCTGCACTCGAACCTATTAAGCAAACAACTGCATTACGTCTTTTCTCACTTTGCCTTTCAGTTCAACTTAGACTTCAAATACACATGAGGGAAATCTGGTTCACTTGTCCTATATAGTCCTTAGGGTGCTTAGAAATCAGGCCCAGCAGAATCAGAATTTCAAGTGTGCACTAGTGCATTGGATCAATACCTGGCATGAGTATAGACCTGCTTTCCCTGAGAACAAAGAAGTTCATGAAGTTGTAATGATGATAAGAGAGTGTTATGCCCTTGTCACTACATGATTAAGGAACAGAAAAAGAAGATACTTAAATTGCAGTTTGGTGCAGAGACCTGCTAGGTCCCTCAGGTGCTTAGAACAATTAAGTTACTACCATGTTACAGGAAGTAACAGTAAAGCCACACTAACTCTTAGGTCTACCTGTGCTAAAATCCACTCTCTCCACCATAAAAGGTGGGGACACAGTGAATGCAGAGGCACTGTCAACCCTTGTGTTATCTGTTATTAACCAGTATTCTATCCAGAGGCACTAAAAGGAAGTCATGTGAAGTCTGAGAGCTTTGGCTAAATTATTGTCATCTGGCTTCTATGTCATCAACCCCTGATTCCTTTTGAATTCTCCCTAGCTGATGTTTCTGGTCCTAAAATAACATGCTCTATCTCGCCCATCATATCCAAAACTCATTTTGCTGTAAACCACCCCCCTCAGCCTGGTCCCAAAGTGATTGATGGAGTGATCTACCAAAACTTTTCCCCACCGTGCTGCATTGAAAGGCAAAATAATATGGCAGAAAATAAACCCCCTTGCATTCCAGCTTGTCCTCAGGTACCAGAGAGGCTGGGGATGGCTGGCCTTAGATTCTGAGGGATGCATAATTCACACACTATTAATTCGGTTGTGTTCAATGTACTGAACTACATGATTACGGATGCACGAATAGCATGGTGGTCTAGTTGCATTTAATGAACTAGCATGGACAGACTTAAGGAGTTTGGTCGCATTCACTAAGAACTCTCATGGCTAGAATAACAAATAGTGTGATTTACTGAGGCAACGGAAGTGCAGATTCTTTTCGATTGCTGGTGATGATACTTGCACATACTTTTGCAGTGTAATATGGTGACATACAACAACATAAAACCACTCAAGTAATAGAGCTGCATAAAATAACTCTATAGAGATCTCTAAGTTTCCCAGGAAAACAGTATAACAAAGAGTTTAAATCTTACCCAAATCATCCCTATGGAGGGGGGAAGAGAGGCTCAGCTCATCGACTGATCCCAGGAGCCAGAGGTGGTCTGCAACAGTATCTTCCCTGACTTGTCTGCAATGGTATCTACCCCAACACTCCTCCTCTCTTAAGACATTTTAATACTATTTTTTACCTTTCAGGCAGAGCTTGAGTGGCTCCAGTCATACCTACCTTTGTTATGATTGCTGTAAAATATTCTCGCTTCACTTTTAAAGGTATAGGCTAGGAAAATTCAGAGTGCAGGCTCAGTAAAGGGTGGTCGCACCTCAGAGGTGGGCAGCTTTTGGGATGGAGGTGTGGTTTTGTATTATAATGAGCAGTTTATCTGTTCCATAGTACCTTCAAGTTCCCATAGCAGTACACGGCCAAAGTGTGTCCACTCCTCTCCACCCTCCACACAGTTCCTTTTAGAGTCAGCACACCAAGTTCCCTCAATAATGCTAACTTCTAGGGTTGCCTGGGGAAGTACCATGGTACAGATTCTCTGCATACTGGCTGCACTCCACCCTGGAAGTCTCTTCAGTGCTGTACCTTTTCTTAAAAAGTGAACCTAAGTTTAATTTCTAAGTCACCTCCAGTAATTATTCCACACCCTCATCCTGGCTTCTTCACATAGCATGGTCAACTAAAGGGATGTAGAAATACTGAATAAAAGTCAGCTGTGGTAGGTAATTCAGCCCTGTGCTGTCAGCATGTGGGAACCGAAAACAACCTAATTGAGGAATGTAAAAATCGTCTGAGGTAATGTCTCCTGATATTAGAATAAAAATGCGGTGATAAAATTGCTCTTCATAAAAAAGAATAATATTAATAATTTTAAATACTTCTACATCCAGTTTAAACTTAAATGAGCCCTTTATTGCTCTTCTGTAAAGCAAAAGGCAAGGAGCTTGCTCAATTTCAATAAACTCAGTGGTTTAAAAAGAATTTAGTCATGGATCTTTCATTACCATTCCTGCAGTGAAAATATGAAGGTAAACAAAAGTGTTTTTTTATTTATTCACTTTTATTTAGAACAACATATCTAGATTATAAATAGCTTTAGAACCATCAGCTCCTTCTGCTGAAAACCTCATATTCTCAATTACAAAAATACAGTGGAGAGGAGTTCAGGTGTTACAGAATTAGTGTGTATAGTAAAATACAACTTCTTCCTGAGAAGTCTGTAACGTTCTTTCAACCTTAACTGAGCCTGAGCAGTCTGAGACTAGGTATCTGTCTACCTTTAGGTATTTGCTTATAGAAGCAGCTCTGGTCTATATCAAAGGGCAGGAACTGCAGTATGTGATAAGAAGTAAATAAATCATCCTTAATGAACATTGATGGTGACTGGCTGGCATCCCCTTCTCTTACCCCAAACTAGTTTATGCAAAGGCATGGCTGTGGAGTTCATCAACAGCTGTTCTGATATCAGGAACAGAAAAGACTGGATCAACCTCACTTTTCCTTTCCCACTAGGTTTATAAACCCAATGTTTCGTTTTCTTCTCCTCTCCCCATTCTTTTCCTAAGATGCCTATTTTTGTCAGATTATATCAATGTTATATTTTCATGGAGAAAAATAGTTCCTATTTTTTTGTAAAACTCATGTTTAATAGTGATTGTCCTTATAAAAAAAGGCAATTTTAGGGTGGGATTTTTATGTTTGTGGTTTGGAATTTTGTCTCTTGAAGAGAATATTTTTTATTTTGTTTAAAGTATTTTTCTTGAGGTAATCCAAAGCTGTGTCCATCTGGTGTTTTGTGGGTTGGATGGATGATTCCTGAAGAAAGAGTCTCTCAAGATGCCAAATTATTTTGGAGATTTTCTTGGTAGACAATATTTATCCAACCACCAAATAGCATAAGCTGCTGCTGTGTCCGTGGCATTTGAGAAATTGGATTTGCATGGAATTGTGGTTCTATACTAGGTCAAAAATAAAATCCTGACACCATGGATATCAATTTTAAAAACTTATATTAACTTAAAATGAGCATTGATTTCCCTTTCCATTGTTACACCCTGGTTACACTGATCTTTTTCCCACCAAACCTGGAAAAAAAATCATTTCTCAGACATAGCTACATGGTAGATCTTGGTGAATGTTTATTATGTGCAGTAATGGATTTTGTCACTTAACAGCAATAAAACACTGTTTTTCTAAAACTGTTCAGTTTTAACATCACTGAAGTTTTAACTGCATCCAGTATGTTTAGCACTATGAACCTTAATTTAGGGGTAGGAAAGCTGAAGACCAAATTTTGGTAAATAAGTTACCAAGGACGCATGGAAAATTGGTGGCAAGAGGGGTATTACAAATTCTCATGTGCAAGTCATGAATGTAGTGTTTGTGCCATTAGAATACAGCCCCTGTAGCTCTTCCTTGACGAGAAAAGGCATGAAATGAACTCTAGTATCTTCCACAGCACTCTGCAAAAAAATGCCTCTAGCTCCTTATTGCTTATATCAACGTTCTAACAAAGACACCAATATTTTCAGCTTTAAAAAAAAAAAAGTCAGCATATCATGTGGGTAGGAAGATTGGTTTCTCTGATACTCAGATTTTTGTAAAGTCTTTAATCAAGACATTCTTCCAACACATAATTCAACACCACAGAGTGAAATTCAGTAGGTAATTGAAACTGATTGATAAAATATGGATTTCTTCCCATTAGAAAAAACTTAAGCATACTTAAGGGGGAAAAAAGCCAGAGCATTAGTAATTCAAATGAAAATTATGCTGACATGTCTTCCAGGAAAAAATAAATACAGATAAAAGTTATGGGAAAGAGTAGGTGACAATAATTAGTTTGTTGTTTTAAATTAGGAGGTCTCTTGGGCCAGATGTTAGTTGTTAGGGAGTGATGCCCCCTCCTGAGACATGTAATGAAACTGAGGTAGCCAGGGGCCTTGGAGGAAAAAGAAAGCTCCCTGGAGATGTCACTTTATTACAATGCTCTTGCCTTTTGCCGGGAGCATCTTGTGACTGAGGATAGATGGAAAAAGGGAGAGAAAGGGAGCATGCAGAGATTGATAGAAGGGATGTAGGCAGAATTTGTATTCAATCATAGTCTGGTCAGCAGAGCATGCATGCTTCTAATTAGCATAAGGAAGAAGGCAAGAAACCTGTCTGCCACCAGAGTGAGAGCAGACAGCACAATCTCAGGACTGTCCAAAGAGCTGTCATGAATGTCTGCAGCTCATTGCAATGCAGGTGACAGAATTTAGAGAAAGATATCAGCAGAATTATCCTTATTTTCTCTGCCATTCACTGTCTGCTCTTATTAAGAAAAGAAAGAGTCCAAGGTGCTTTCTGCATTTTGGAGCACTAAACGTTTAAGCTACAGCCCTGCAAATTGCTCTCCACAGGGCAGATGCTGTCAGGCTTTGTCTGTGCTGGGGACAGCTTTCCAGCTGCAAGCTGCTGAGACAGGCCAGCTCGGCAGGCAGGGTGCCGCTCAGGGGGTGTGAGGACATTTATTTGAGCGTCGGAGGTGGCAGGTTCCCTTTTCCAGTGCTGATGCTGGTGCCAGGTGGAGCCTTGGTGGCCCTTTCATGCCCTGTGAAACTGAATGAACTCGTTGTCGTACCATGTGCTGAACAGGGCAAACCAGCATGTGGCCCAGTGGGGTTGAGGAGCCAAACTGAACCCCAACTGCCCTCTCCATCGGTAGCATATTTCAAGGATATTCTTTATATTCAACGTGGTTTAGATCAATGTTCGACATTAATCCAGATCAGTGAGTGCAAACAGTGCTAGAAAATTTGCTTCAAAGGTGACAGATTAGTTCATGCTTTGCTACTTAGCTCCTACAGTACACACAAGCATAACCAAAAGAGCCTAGATAAAGCATTTCAATTGCAATAGATCAAAGCTTTAATTTTTGTCACCAGCCACATTTATACAATTTCCATTTCACTTTTATTTATGTCTCTTCATTTTATTTCTGCAATAGAATAAGAGCTAATATTAACCTGATTTCATATGAGGAATAATAGATTTCCTAGCGTTTGCATGTAGCTGTGCTAACCTAATAAAAATATTTTTATGCTTCGTGAACTACAAATTATAAAGAAATTTGATGGATATAGAAAAAAATGTAGAAGTTTTGCAAAAGTTCTGTCATTCAAAATTATTTTTTCAGGCAAGTATTTCAGAGCCAATTAACTTTGAAACAGCATTTGCATTTACTTTATCTCAGTGGGGTGAATGACTGAATTGTATTTGATTTATTCTTGTTTATAGAATGATTGAAAAATAAATCTTTTTAAAAATTACTCACTTAGGGTTCCCACATGATGCATATTTCATTAGCTGCTCTAAAAGGTGTGCCAGCAGCATTCTGCATTTTAACAGCTTCTAACTGGTTTAATAAAGTACAGTTTACATTTGTGACTTCCCAGCATGAGCACTGTATTGTATCAGATGATGCAGCTGCTTACTTTTAATCAAATAACAATTTAAAAGACATAAAGACATACCTCCATCTCATAATTAGAATGATTAGAATGTGATTAGAATTTCAGCACACAGGAGTTAAAGAAGGAATGTTACAGCAGATTATGGCACTTGTAATCTCTCAACTGGTTTCTGGTGGTGTTATGAGATCCTTTTCATAAACCCACCTGCTGTCCAAAAGTCACAGGACTTTTCTATTAATTATGTAAGATTTCTTCAAATTTACCTAATGGTCTTCTGGGGCTCTCTGCTGACGACACTCAGAGTAGACGCCTAGCGTTTCACACATTTAATCCCTGGGTTTGCAAATTTCAAAATCAGATAACTTAATTAACTATTGCTATTTCCATTTGTTGAAGTAATTCTTAAATACTAAGAGTCGGAGTGTACCTTCCAGATATATTCCATGTAGTAAAACCTCCCAGCTTGCAGTTCATTATGAGTGTTCTACAACATTGATAACTGCTTTAATCTCTCAAACATGCAGTTAATTGAATAAACTAAACCTGGTTTTGTCATTTTGTGGAGGTGAGCCTATTGGCAGTTTTGGGTTTTATTTAAAATGAAATTTATTTAGAGAATATTTATGGAGATAGTGTTAAAGTCAGAATACTGGTTTTGGAAGTGTTCACATGATTGAAAAGCCTGTATGTTCTAAAAATTGACTTTGACATTCCTAGGACACCTTGAAAAATCCAGAAAATGTTGAAAGCGTTTTTATGTAAATATATGAATTGCACGTAGAAAATAAAAAGATGGGGAATTCCTTTCAGGTGGAAGTTATCAAACAAGATGTAATCCATTAAACAGATTGAAAAGCACAGTGATAAGCAGGGCCTGGTATTTTGAGCATTCCCACATTCTTTTAGCACAGTATGACACACAGGTTTAAGCAGGAGATGCAGACTCAGACTCGGCTGTATAGTTCATTATCTTCTACTAATGATAAGGGGTATTACCCTAATTCAGTAGACCAGATTCATTGCTACTGTGTCAACACTGCAGCGAAACATTGCTAAAGGCCTTTATGCTACAAGCCTTTTTTTTTTTTTTTTTTCTGTTTAGTATACATATAGGAATAAAGACTTTCTTCAGTCTTTCACAGGTTTTTTGGTAGTAATACTGGTGGTGTCTGGAGGCTTTGATCTGCTCAGATACTGTGATAAGATGGGTACGCTCCTTCAGATAAATGAACTGTCTTGTTTTCATCTTTATCAATAGGAAATGTGTTAATTTCCCTGAAGGCTGTAGTGTTGGAAAACACAGCTAATCAGAGCTGTGTGAGTATTCACTTATGCAAGACTGAAAATTTCCTGGTTAGCTTTTCTGTTGCTTTCTTTAGAAACATATAAAAGGTGATTAGGGGGTTTGCATTTCTTGTATAGGACTGTCTCATCTCAGTCATTGTCTAACTAGCTGTTTTGTAAAATTTCTTTTTTTTCTTTTCTCCTCCCCTTCCCCCACCTTCTTCCTTCAGTGTTCACATCCAGCCAAAAATCCAACTCTGCTGCAATTTGACTTCATGCCCACACCACATCCATCTCTTGTAGTGCTGTTTGCAGTTTGGAGTCAGCTGCCTTTCTCATTTTGACTTCTGTTTTCCGTCTTTTATTTGCTTGTTCTCGAAATGTGTCAGAGCAGAAGACAGATCAGAAGTTCTGTTTCACAGTTAAAAGCAAAAGCACACCATAAAATACATGTTTATTCTTGCTTGTTTTGTTTTACTGTTCTGTATTTCATGAAAGTGCTCCCTGTCTGATGAAACTTTTACATTCTTTTCAAGAGTTTTGAGTTTTTAGCTGAATCTGCTCCCACTGCCTGTGCCTGTTCACTGAATTGTAATTGTTATCAGCTTTTTCTTTTTTTTTTTTTTTTTTTTTTTTTCTGGTGTGTTCCAAAACAGACTTTCTTTGGCTTAAATATCCCACCCCACCCACACAGACAGCAGCAACCTCTGTCAATTCTTGAATAGCTTTCATGTATACTATGCCTATTCAGTCCTAATCCTAGTTTTGTACACACATTGTATTAAAAGGAGGAACATCATTATTTATATTTGAGGGAGCAGGATCACCATTATGCAAACTCCTCAGTTATTAAAGGACACTGAGTTATGGTGAGTTTAGATGCATTGCCGCAAATAAGCTACTACTACAAGATACTTTCTCCTTTACGCAGCTGAAAGTAAGGGTTAGAGGTCTTTCAGAAGTGCCTGGATTCCTTATTCTCATTTTCTTTTGGTGGGAGTGAGGTCCTTAGACTTTTAAAAACCTGTCCCTCTGAGGGCTGTTTTCTTCTTTGCTGTGCCACATCCTTATTTTTGTTAAGAATTTGCTGATAACTGATCTAAACGGAGTTATGCCATTTCTCATGATGATTTCTCTGTGCTTCTGCTTGTACGGGAAGTGATAGAAGATGAAAGGAGAGGGACAGTCTATGTGAAAACAGGAATAAATCAGGTAGAGAGAACAGTCTGCTGACCTGTGGGCCTGTGGGTACTGGACATCTTTAGAGGTGGCCAGTGCGGCCAGAGACCTGACCAGCTCAGCAGCTCTTATACAGTCACTACCTAAAAACCTGCTGTTTGTGGGGTACCATGTGTCTCAGTCCTCTCCCTTGCTTTCCTCACTGTTCCTCTCTAGGACTTGGTGCAGGGGAACCACTCACTGGATGCCTCTTTACTCCTCATAGTTTAGTGTCTGTGTGAAAGTTTGTGACTAGTTATGCCTATATCCAGGCCAGGTAGAAATAATGTTGATACTTCAATGAATGTCAAAAATTCTAGCACCCTTCAAGATTACAGAGTGGGGCCACAGATGGTATTGCATTGACTGTTTTGTAGCTTTTTGGAATTCCATTGCTAAATCTGCAATTAATAGAAATTTTATGGAAATGGCTAGGAGCCATCATGGCCTTTAAAGATGTGGTTACAGTAAAATCTAGCTTAATGAGGCTGCAGGCTGGATCATGTGAAGCGAATTTGGCATTGATCAGAGCTGATCGACCAACACTGTGATGGACTTAGAGGAAAATGTAAATATATAAAGAAAATACATTGCTGTTTTGCTTACCAATGGGAGTGTTTGTGTACTTATCACTACACAGTCATTTAAGTAACTTGTTGAAACATGAATCAGTGTGTAAAAGTAATATGAGAATGTTTGAGGATCACATGGCTAGCGATACCCAGAAGCAAATTGGAAGGCAATACAGCAGTATTTAACAGCCCAATTTTTTTTTTTTTTTTTTTTTTTTTTTGCATGTGAGAAGGATATTGCCACAAGCCTGCTGTGGGGGGAAATTAAAAAAAGAGGTGTGTTTAAACAGGGAGGTTGGGTTACAGTGAAAAAATTCAAAGTTGTGTTTGTGCTGCTTTCATCTTTTGATGTAGCACAACTATACCTGATTAAGTGTATTAGATAAACAAGTGGTTTTGCAGATATTTGCACTGATGGCCACTTCTGAATAAAAGATGGAAAAGCTAACAGCTGAAGTGTGAGGCAGTTGGAGGGTTAAAGGCAGGTGATCGTAGTGAGCAAATGCTTGAATCTTTATCAGAAGGCTTTACTACCATTGACTGCTGGCTGGAATGACTTAATTTGAAATTTAACAGAATTCAGTTCCCTCTAAAGACACGGAAAGTTAGATGCTTCAAATGGTAGGTGTACTATTAATTTGGCCTCATTAAGTATTGTTATCTACAATTTCAAACAATGTAGTGTTTTATGACTTCTGTTCATACTTTGTTCATTTAAAAAAATACATGAAAAAACATTCAGGTATTTGTTTGAAATTGTTCACTAGAAACCAATTCATAAACTATTTCTACTAGACCTTAATAAGGCAAATAGAAAGTGCAGGTTACTGGGATCAAGAATATTGTAATAATGTGTGCAAACTGGAATCCGATTTAAAATTCAGAGATATGTATGAGGCCATATCTCTTTCCCCTAAAGTAACTGTCAGTGTCACTTGTCAGTGAAGATCCAACTTCTGTCCTTCTGCTGGCTTATTTCATTGTAGGAGAAACCACATTAGTAATCTTTATGTTTACATAAGAACTTCCTCTTGTTGCCAACAGACACTTTTTTAGAGCATTTGCAAGCTCTGTCTCAAGTCCTCCCAGTGCCTGTATCGTTCCAGTCTTGACCTTCCCCTACGCATGCTATAGGCTGCCTTGCCTTTTCTCCAGAAACTTGTCTTGCCCTGGAATAAATTTCTTTGAAACAACTTTTCTCAGTATCTCTGAATTCCAAATTTTACCTCAATCTTGTTTGTCTTTCTTTGGGCAGATAATGTATATTTCTTTGTGGTTTCTTAAAGAATTCATAAAATTATAGCAGTGTAACCCTGTTCAATAGTCAGTGCCAATTGCACTATTACTGCACCACTTGCACTGAGTTTTTCCCTATTTCTAGCTCTGAAGTTAGTACGTTTAGGTTTGGTTTTTAATTAAAAACAGACCTTATATAAAAGCTCATTCATATGCATGTGTTTCACAATCAAATCATTAGTGTTACTGCTTAACAAATAAGGATGAAAAATTAGATTATCAGGTTTACTTTTAGGGTCTTACATAAGGATTCTGCCTGACAATCTAGCCATGTGAAATGCTAAGCTCATTTAGAGGTTTTGTACTTCTGCTTGTTTTTAAGGTTTAAACTGTCACGAGCTTGTTGGATAATGAAGGAAAGTTGGTAATAAAATTGCAGAAGGAAAAATCAAAACATCATAGAAACCCTGTGTTCAAATGTCTCTGGAAATTAATCAAGCATTCTTGATTTAGAGTAGGCTATATTTTGCTGCTGTTGCTGCTGTGCCCATAACCTTTGTGCAGGGCCAGTGAAAAACTGTAGAAAAAGCTAGTGTCTTAAGGAAAGCAGTATCACAGCCAGTTAGGGACCACAATTTGCTTTTCACTATGTATCCAGTTGACAGGGGAGCAGTGATTATGAGAACAGGGAGGGTTCATAGCACAGATCAAAGGACTTCTGTCATTCTCTGATCTGTACTCTGAGATCTTCCATAAAAGTGTTCAGTTTCTTTTCCATTAAATGTTTTTTTTACTACTTCTAGGAGGTCCTGGAAAACATAGGAAGAGTAATTTAGTAGTAACTTATGTGGCCTATTTGGAATGCAAATATTACAGAAATCCACACTTCTACAAAAGCAGTTCACTCTCCACACAGCATTGCCAGAGAGCTGCTCTGTTCCCTTCTATGCCAATTTGAATTTGATCGCAAATAGCAGATCACTGCTGTACGTAAAAAAAACTTGTTAGATTGTCTCACAGATCCACTATCTATAAACCTTTTTGTGTTTTGTACCATTGTTCTTGTAGGCATAAGTGAATAGTCAGCAGAGATAGTGTACACACAGCTGAAATTGCATGCATTTTTGTTACATGGCTGGAACTGGGTCTTCAGTTCTTGAATTATAGATTCCAAGAAGAAAAATACCATGATACTGGTTCATACTTCAGCAGAGTCTAGTTATACTAATCCCTCCAGTAACTGCAGTTCAGCAAAGTTTTTACTACTGGATTATAACCTTCTTCCTCTGGAAACAGTCTACTATCTCTTCCCCCAGCTATGGTGGGTGCACTAAAGTGTTTCTTCTTTTCTGACAGTTTTTGACAGTTTGTGGAAAGTAATTCTGAGTAATGAGGATTACACTTGGACCAAGTTCTGACTGTCAAACCAGAAGGCAGATTATCCCACCCCATTGCAAAGGGAAGGTGTTTTGGTTGGTTGGTTTGGGTTTATTTTTTGGGGTTCTTTTTGTTTTGTTTTGTTGGTGGTTTTGGTTTTTTTTTATAATTATTTTGTTCTCCACTCTTAAAAACAGACAGAGGAAATTTATGCTCCTGTTTTCCTTAGAGGTACGTGTTCTTTGGGATGTGCTAGACCTCAAATCAGAATAAGGTGGAACTTTTTCAGTCTCAGATGTGTAATATTCATCATTGACAGCTGAGAGTCTGGTAAATGTTTATTGTACACCATCTTCCTACAGTATCCCTGAGAAATTGAAAAGGACTTTTACTTCCATTTTATAGCTACATTTTTTAAATGCAGAGGTAGTAAGTGCTATAGCCAAATTCAGAGAGGATGCCTGTGGACAAAGCATACAATGAACGTCTGGTCTCCCAAGTTTTATGTGACTCTGGCAACAACCACATCACCAATAAGGAATGACAGCAGGACATGGTGCCTGACTGTCATGGTTTAACTCCAGACAGCAACTAAGCACCACTCAGCTGCTCGCTCCTCCCCTGTCCCCTAGTGTGATGGGGAAGAGAATCAGAGGAAATACATCAGGTTTATCTTGAAAGTTGTTGTCAGTCTTGAGTTGACTGGAATTACCTCAGGAAACTCAGATTTTATGTCCTATATGTCAGGGAGAATACATTTCTGTGATGAAAAACTGAAATATGACAATAAAAACAATTTCTTGGGTTGTAAGAAGATTCCATTTAACTTCCTGCTAAATCTATCAGAGAAGGAAAGTTTACTTGACTTATTGTACAGTATCCAAACACTTAAGTAGAACCCACTTTCAGTATTCCTTGTTTTGTGCTGAATGCATGGAATATTCAGTTAAATATGGGAAATTTCACTGACTCTCAATCCTCTTCCTGACTTGTTAGATCAAAAGTGTGCCAAGAATAGAGTACTTATTTTTTAGCAACGGCTCTTTATGTCTCTTTTTCCTTGCCTTGGAAAACAATAGAAAAAAAGGTGAGTTTGAAGGACCATAAAGCAAATTTATATGTAATTTTTATGGAGTCAGTAGTCAGGTTTCACTCACAGACTCAGATTGTGCCTTGATGAAAAAGTGAAAGCTTTGCTCAGATATCTGACACTGAAAGCCTACACTAGTTTTTTTAAATGCATGGAATTCTCTTTCTGTTGCATATGAAGACTATATTACGTGGCAAATGCTTGGTTAAAGCAAAATTAGGAACAGAAAGTACAAAAAAAAAAAAATAGAACTTCATAATTATTTCCTATTGTTACCCTCCTGTCCTTCCTTTCCTAGCTGAACATGCCCAACTGCTTTTATTTCAGTGCTGTTGCAACAGAGCAAATTTAGTAATTCAAGGTGAATTTTGGGGTTTTGATATTTCTGAATACTTACCTGCACAATGGTTAATCTCTATGGTCAAAATAATCCATCTGTCTCTCTCATTTCAAGCAGAAGAGATAAGTAGTTCTCGGAACATACGGCTCCATCAAGCCCTTCCGCCCAGTTGGCATCTCTGTATCCATCCTGTATCTTATACTCCTGCTGCTTCAATGATTTTCGAACTCTTTGTTTCAGTCCACCCATAAATTACTCTTTTTTTTTAATTTTTCTTTGCAATCTGTGAGCAGAAATATCAGATAAAAACATGTTTAAGTGTCCTGTATGAATTACAAATCACTGGAATGGATTTTAGATGCTGGAATCCCTTTGGATAATTTATTTTTTAGGAGTCATACTTGACCAAAATCAGATCTGCCTGATGCTATGAGCTTTAACTGGGGCCTTGACTGTGAGTCAACCATGTTTAGTTGAACATTAGATGACAAATTCAGAGCGTTTTAAGCATGTGTTCAGATGCAAATGTGATGGATTCAGAGAGAGAATATAGAAGGTAGATATTCAATTTCTGTTGTGATGTTTCGGAAGAGGTAATTCTGTGCCACAAAGGGAAATGGTACCTGATTTTAGATATGAACTATGCCATTGCGTATAGCCAAAGAGTTGCCTTCTCTATTCAGGTGTCAAACTAGAAAAAGTTACTTTTCAACATTTGAAAAGAAACATTGATTTGATCCTCCCCGTTTTCTAGTTTGCACCTGTAGCTGCTACAGCTGTTTAATTTTTTCTTATAAATTTAAAAAAGAGGAATCATCATCACTTTCTTTGTAATTTTTTTTCCTTTTTTGCTCCTTTGTGTAAAGCCTCTTTGATTTAACAACACTTCTCTGTGCACTTTCATGTTACTTCTTTAGAATCACTCCCTGTAGTGTGAATAAATGTTATTTGTGTCAACAGCTAATCTTACTCTAAAGCCTGTATTGTTATTAATATATTTATTCAATACCATTTATTCAAGCCTGGACTTATGTAGTTTCGGGTTCTTTATTTATGTGTCCCAGTGTCCATCAGTTCCAACCATCAGTTGGAATTAGAAGGATGAAGGATTACCCATGCAAAACATCTGCCACTGTGACTGCTGGGAGAGTTGCATGACTGGGGACAGAGAGGGCCTGGGCTTGGATTAGCAGTTGAGCTAAAGATCATTGGCTCTTCTCACTGTGCTTGTTTACATATTCTGGTCTGCTGTACACATTTTCACAGCTTCTTTTTCCTGCTGGTACATTTCACAAGTGTCTGCATTCAGCACTGCAGTATTCAATGATAACCCTTCATACAGTGCCTCCAGTCATTGTTTAAATAGGTAAAAATGCACAAAATATGATATTGAGTGTAAATGCTAATTGTTTAATGAAAAAGTAACTCTAAAATAATTATGTTATTTTATTTCTAATATCCTCTAGGTTAAGAAAAGCATTTAATCCCCAGAGAATCTTTGTTTCATGTCCCAGGGTACAATTTCATAAGATTTGAATACAGCTGCAAAGAAAACAAGTGGTCCTGAAATAGAGCTCAGCACTGAGTTCTGGACAGCCCAACTTCAGAAGTGTAGGTTTTCATGTAGCTAGTACCATTCATGTTTTGGTGAGACCTCACAGTTTGTGAGACGACAAATGGAAATTTTCCTTATTACAGACCTTCATTCAAACTTCATGTTAAGAAATCTAAACTTAAAGGATTTATATTAGTTCCACATCAGATCTAAAACTGGATGAGGTTGGCTTTTTTCCTGATCTTTGTCAGGCACACTTAAGACTTTTAAGTCACACTTAAGACCTTTGAAATTCTCTCAGAGTGTCAGCTCGTGGTGTTAAAACTGACTTCATGAGACTGTTAGCAACATTTACTCTTTTTGTGTTGGAAGGTGGTAGAAACAACCAATCTTCTAGAGATTTCTAAAATTTGCCTAAAAGCTTCTTTAGGAAAGCCTGTGAGAAGCAGTAATGTTGCTTCTACACCTTATGTGTGAATTAATGCAAACCTAATTTGGAATTGGACATAGAAATTTTCCTGATCATACTATTTTAGAAATTACTTCTCTTGGGTTTTGCATTGTCTAGCTGTCACTAAAGTCAAAGTAATTCACATGTGTAGCATGTGTCATGATTTAGCTAGTTAAATATTACATAGCATGTGTTATAATCTAGTTATAAGTTAAATATGACTTAGCTGCTTTCATTCTAAAGTCACTCACTTCTAATGCTTGGGCTCCAGGTGTCTCAAAATGAACACTTACAAGACTTTTTCAAAAATCTGATTTGAATATCTGTTTGGTTTATGAGTATCATGAAGCTTACTTGAGGGAGTAAATAATAGCATATGTCTTCTAAATATGAAGTTGATAAAAAATAGATTCTTAGAAATTGTTTTCCCTTGGGAGCCTTTAGTCCCTTTTCTGTGCTAAGCAACCCTCATGCTTACATAGGTTCCTGCTTAAACAGTAATCAATAAGTTAGGTTTCTTTCCTTTACTTGCCTCCTATTTGTCACAGGCAGAGATGTACTTCTAAACTTTTTGATTGATGCCTAATTAAGAAGGTATATAGACAATAGCTTCCTATTTTAAAAAGCCATAAAGATTTAATGAGAACATGGCTTCAGGGCCTTTTTCAATGAGAAGGAGAGGAGAGGAGAGGAGAGGAGAGGAGAGGAGAGGAGAGGAGAGGAGAGGAGAGGAGAGGAGAGGAGAGGAGAGGAGAGGAGAGGAGAGGAGAGGAGAGGAGAGGAGAGGAGAGGAGAGGAGAGGAGAGGAGAGGAGAGGAGAGGAGAGGAAGGCACATGTATTCCTAGTTCCTAGAGAACCCTGGTGGTAGTACAATGAAATATTTTCAGACTGCTATGGAAATGAAATGCTAGCATCTTTTGAAGAGGCAGGTAACAACAGGAAGAGAAAAGGACTTAAATGATCAGAAAAATTAGTATGCTTTGCAAGGCAAATGATTCAGGCAAAGTAAGCCCAATACTAGCCAACTGCCTTTTTCTGATGGGTGAACCTTGATGTGTTAGATCTGCTGCCTTCTTTGTCCGTCACATCTGGTTCGTCGGGTTTATATCATCACAACTTTATTGTAGAAACAGACCTTTGCTTTCTTGCTCTTTTTTTCTGCCTTTTTTTGTTTTGTTTTGTTTTGTTTTGTTTGTTAAAATGCCATTTCTCTTTTAATTTTCACTTTGGAAGTGTCTTCCTTTCTGTGCTTCTTTGTTCCATAAGCACTGTTCTCACATTTTCTCCCTCTGTAGCCCTTTTAATTTATTTGAGAGGAAAGCAAACTGATTCATCATCTAAAACCTCTCTGTCTTACTCATCAGACTGACTGTAAGATGAATTCAGAGGAATAGAGGGATGTGTACCTTCCAAAGGCAAAATATAAAAGCTTCACAGTGCTAAAGACAAAGGGTTCCATGTTTGAACAATGCTGTCTTTTTAGATCCACTGGTCAGGGGAATGCAGTTCTTAAGATCTATTCTTTAGCTGACCCTTTTCAGCATAAAGTGCTCTGGTTTACATGATCCTATAATGCAGAAAATTCCTTTCTTAGTTTCCTAGAGTATTATTCATCATCTTATGGAAAATACTAATTTGTTAGGATGATGTGGAAAGAGGAAGCATCTGTTTACAGAACAGATGCTAAATTAACTGAATGTATTAACATGAGGAGGTGACATGCTCTGAAGAGGCACATTTTTACAATAAACTGCCAGAAAATAAGAAGCAATATGCCCTGTTTACTGTTAGGTCCCACCATATTGTAGGGAAACATCAGAGGTGGAAAGCTGCTGTGTGGAGTCCCACACGACAAGTTGCAAAGACTGCGGAAGGCCAAGGTGAATCGAGCCAGTTTGCAGAGGTGAAAGGCATCCAGCTGGCTTTGGATGTTGCTAGACAAGAGAAATGGCAGGTGTTTTAACTCTACACTGACTCATGGATGGTGGCAAATGAACTGTGGGGGTGGCTGCAGCAGTGGAAACAGGGCAACTGGCAGCGCCGAGGCAAACCCATCTGGGCCGCTGCATTATGCCTGCTTAAAGAGCTTGGTTGTCAAAGTGTATCATGTAGGTGCCCATTTACTTAAAAGTTGAGCCACTGAAGACCATCGAAACAATCAGCACGTGGATCAAGCTACTAAGATTGCAGTGGTGCAGGTAGATCTGGAATGGCAACATACAGGTGAGCTGTTTATGGCTCAGTGGGTCCATGACACCTCGGGCTATCAAGGAAGAGATGCCACGTAGAGATGGGCTTGTGACCAATGGGTGAACTTGACCATGGATGCTATTGCACATTCATGAATGTGAAACGTGCTGCAATTAAACAAGCCAAGAGATTAAAGCCTCTCTGGATGGGGGGGAGGAGGGGTTGGGGCGGTGTGTGATGGTTGAAATATAAATATGGGCAGGGCTGGCAGACTGACTGTATCACACTCACCAAAACCCGCCAGGGCAAGTGCCATATACTCACAATGGTAGAAGCAACAACCGTGTGGCTGGAAACATATCCTATATTTTGCTGGCTCGAGTTAAACCACCACAAGGGAGAGCAGAGTTGGGGCTGTACATTGTGCTCTCTTTGATGCTGCTGTCCTGTATATTTTCATATACCTAGATGAAAATATCACTGGCCTCTACCTAGCCAAATATCGATGCCTGAATCTAGATTCATCTGATATGACCCATTTCTGTCCCTTTGAAAGTTCTGAATTTTTGCAAAGCTAATCTGGAGATGCTGTATTCAATGCAACCTTTCCATACTTTATCATTGCTGCTTATGGAACTGGGTTTTAAGATCTCCACTTTGCAGCACAGGAAACAATTAACCTGTACTCTTTCTTCCCAATATTAATTATAAAGACATCTTCTTTGTATACTATCCTTCCTATAATATGAATTAGCTCACCATATTCATTTCCACACATTCTTCTACAAATGATTCCAAGATGGACTAAGATCCTTCCAAAAAGTAGATCAAATTGGATCTATTGCACTATGGAACCATAGGAGGCTCCAAAGCTTTTTAGAGACTCTTTTTTAGATCTTTTTATGTTTTATGCTAAAGTATATAGAAGTCCATCATGTCTGATAAATATACAAAGTTCTGTATTGTTAGAAGCCTTTCTTGTGCTTCAAAAATTGTGGTTTCTTTTGGGTACCTTTGTTCAGCAAATATCTGGTTGGTGGTCATTGTAGTTAAAATAGCTTGCAATATTTTTACTGTTGTTCTTAAAAGATTGTGACCCTTGTAATAATTCTATGGAAGTAGCTGAAATTTATTAGGTACCTTGTCCAAGTAGTCGAACAGATTGCTTCACTCACATACATGCTCATATGGAATAGACATCCCATTATTTATCCTTGTTTTCCTGTAGCAGATTCTGCACTGTAAAGTTATTGTAAAAGCTTTAGTAGTCTTGTAATGCATGCTCTCAGCTGTGGGATCATCCTTTGCGTCTAGAAACACAAACAGAATGAGTATTCTGACATGTCAAGCTCTAAAGCTCTCTTGGAGTCTGGACATATTCTGCGGCTGTATAAAGGATCTGCAGAGGGTTGCAATATAACTTAGAATAAAACATAAATGGTCCAACCTGTCTTGTAAAAAAATTAGTTTTCTAGCCAAGGAAACTTTGTGCTGAGGGGGAGTTGAATTTGGCTTCTCTGTTTTATTTTATTTTTTTAGACCAGCTTGCCTGTGTGGAATGTTAATACCAGTGTTGTAGTTTGGGTACTGAGATAATACTGCTGTTGTTTGTTTTTTGACTGGGAGTAGATGGGGTGGCTCAGTTTGCTATTGGTGTGCTTAGCAACGCTAGTACTCTGGGAGTTGCTTTTCTCTCAGTTCCCTTGTTAAGTTTGCAGAGACCATTTTAGTCGTCTGCCTGCAAAAATAAGGAAGACCAAAGGAAATTCCTGGGCTGCAGAGCCCTCCCAGCAGAGGCATGCAAAGCTGTTCTGCAGTAAAAGTTGTGTTCTTTATAGCATGTGCAGACAGTCTCTGTTCCCTCTCCACCTCCTCCTCTGATCCCACCTTTTGCTAGTCTCTGTTGCATTCTTCTGTGAGCACAGATACTTGCATGGGAATTTCTGTTTTTCTTTGAAACATAACAGCATGGCCACGGGTTCTTGCGGAATAGATCAGTATTTAATTTGCCCTAATCAGTGCAAAACCAGAGTAGAAATTGGTTGTCTTTTCAAGTCCATATATTCCTTAAGGTATTGAGGTCCCTGAGTATGAAGAAGTACATACATGTGATTCAAAAGTTCATGTTTTGGAAGTTGCCTCAGTAGTACTATCTACTGTCAAATCAAGTGATGATTTCCATTAATAACTGGGTTTCATTAATTTAAATTTTTCCAAAATGTTTAACTGTATAGGCTGAAAGTTTCCATAGTGGGTGCTAAATACGGTACTGACAGGCACCATGGAAGTCTCAAGAATAATTGTCCGCAGAGCAAGGTTTAAAGAGGGAGCAATAAATAAGATTTAGGTCTTGCATTGAGTACTGATGAGAAAACAAAATATTGAATAGCTGTTCACTAAGTAAGCACTGCCTATTGCACTGTGGTAATATGGCAGGGGTTTTGCATGGAAAATATTGTGAAATTGTATAATTGCAAATTATATCTTTGTTATGTGTATGTGTAGACACCACAGACAGGTACTGAAGTTACACGTTAATATTAATGGCATTTCCTAACTTCTAAGTATTTGCTAGTATAAACTTAATAGTGAGCTCTGTATGTTGTATTTATGTGTGTGCTATTTCCTTCTCTGATCAATTTTAATGAAATTAACTGTGTCATCAAGTCCTGAAAATACATACCAGTTAATATCAGTGTTTCTGAATACTTTTGGAATTAGGGAGAAATAGCCAACTTTCTTGGTTTCCAATGGAAGCCTTTTATGTGACAGTTCTAATGAGAAATATATGCAAAGCCATTAGAATGAATGGCATGATTGCAAACTGATTATTGCATGACTAAGGACAGAATTGGTACTTAGCATAATATTGCTTTCCTTTATGTTTTGAAGAGCTTAGTTCTAGGGAATACAGTAGAACTTCAATATAAGCTTAATTGTTAGAATTCAGTGTTGTGCTGAAATGTCAATTTTCAGTTTATAGCAAGACTGAAACTTTTACAAACACCATGGGATTCCTTGCCAATGTCAGTGGAGAAACTGCTGAAACCTGCACAAACTTGCTAACATGTGAAAACCTCCATTTAGCTTAACATACAGATCATGCTCAGAGGTAAAACATGCATTATTGCTCAGACTGATCCAGTGCAGCAAGAAAGATCAATGTTTGGGATGTCTGTTGGTAAAGCAGTTAAGGCCAGACGCTTCACTGGGAGGCAACTGAAATGATCCAAGTTTCCCTGAAGTAGCCATTCTTCAAATGGATCTTGAAAGCAGAGGACATTCAGGGCAAGTTGCAGTATTTTCAGATATGTTGAAAATTATTGTGATTGTTGTTGTCAAGGGCTGCTGCATCAACCATCAAAAACCAAAACACTTCCATAGGAAAGACAGGGTTTGTATCAGGAACTTGCCCTACCAGTCAGTTATATCAATTCTGTGTCATAATACTGGCCTTTAAATCCAAAAGAAACTACTTCATGGCAGCTGTAACAAAGAATGCATGGTGACAAATTCCCAGAGCAGTTCTCTGCATTGCTGCTGTAGGGATGTCAACATATGGTATGGGCCTACAGCCAGCTCTCCTGAGGTGACTTCTACTGCTTGCAATATAAGGTGCGTTCTTTAAAACCCCAGGTCCTGGAGATGACGTATGGAAACAAAAGCCTGTGTCTTAGTGCTACAGATTAAAGTGTAAAAAACACATACACTCTAAAAGCTGAAAACAATGAGACGGTGTAACAGAATTGTGAATACAATCCATGGCAAGAACAAGGAATGAGGCTTTTCTTCTCTCCAGATGTTTTCTATGTCTGTGGCACAAGCCTAATCCTCCATTAACTCTCCTTAGCACCTACAGCAGCTCGTTTCGTGCTATTCTGCCTTCTTGCTCCCCTCTGGCTCAATTTTCTCTGTTCCTCCCTCCAGCATACTACTGGGCTCTTACATCTCCAGGCCCTCTTTCCTGAGGGTGCAGCAACCTCTGCTTAGTAAAACCCTTCCACCTCAGAACTGCACAATTAGCACAGAATGTCTTGGTTTAACCCCAGATGGCAAATACACCCCACACAGCCACTCACTCACTCCCCACCTGGTGGTTCAGGGAGAGAATCAGAAGGGTAAAAGTGAGAAAACTCGTGGGTTGAGATAAGAACAGTTTAGTAGGTAAAGCAAAAGCCCCGCATGCAGGCAAAAGCAAAACAAGGAATTCATTCACCACTTTCCATCAGCACCAGGTGTTCAGCCATCCCCAGGAAAGCAGGGCTCCATCACATGTGACGGTTACTTGGGAAGACAAACACCATTAATTCCAAACATCCCCCCTTTTCCTTCTTTTCCTCACAGCTTTATATGCTGAGTGTGACATCATATGATATGGAATACCCCTTTGGTCAACTGGGGTCAGCTGTCCTGGCTGTGTCCCCTCCCAGCTTCATTTCCAACCCCAGCCTGCTCGCTGGTGGGGTGGGGTGAGGAGCAGAAAAGGCCCTGGCTCTGTGTAAGCGCTGCTCAGCACTAACTGAAACATGCCTGTGTTATCAATCAACACTGTTTTCAGCACAAATCCAAAATGTGGCCCCATACCACCTACTGTGAAGAAAAATAACTCTATCCCAGCCAAATCCAGCACACACAGGCAGACTTTCATGTACCAGCACAAGCAAATCACTGCATGCACAGTCCAGTCCTCATTTCTGCCTCTGTCCTGATTCATAGTTCAGAAGAGAAAATGTAGCACCCTTGGCTAGAATCAGTCATGCACTTCATGGCAGCACAAGACCTGTGGAGTGGGACTGTTACTTTCTCTTTTATGCTTCACCTTTGCCATTTTATGAGAGGACTGACAATGACATTAGAGAGATTCAAAAGATAGGGCAGAGAATGGTTAGAGTGTGATTGAAGAGCTGTGTGAAATGTGGAAGGGGTAGAAGAGCAGGATGACATTGTGGAAGGCAAAGGATGTCCTGTGGTCAGGAGCGGTGAAGCTGTGAAACAGCTGTGTATGCATGAGGTGACACAAACTGGAGAGAATCTGTGACATTCAAAAAACCCAAACAAACCAAAAACCCAAAGAGTTTTTGTGAGGAAAATGAAGTGTATGTATCCTGTTGATGAGAAGGAGGTGTAAGTATAATATTTTTGGCAAGCAGGGGAAAAGATTAAGATTTGAAGGGGGGAGTGAAAATGGCAAAAAATTATGGAGGGGCAGGATAGTATGCATATGTTGTTGGAGAAAACAGGGCTAAAGAGACATAGGGACAAAGTAGAAAACAGCCCAAAAGTTCATAGTTGACATCACCAATTTTTTTCAGTATATAATTGAAAGCTTTTTCAGAGGGATGGGAGAGAAATGGAATGGGAAAATGCTGAGGATGATCCCACCCCTTGTTCTGATTTTAATTATCCAGCAGAGGAGCAAGTCATCTCTGCACAGCTGGGCCTCTTTCCTCATTCCATAAAGTGTCTGAATTAACCCTAACCTTTCTGATGTGCATGGTAATTATAACCTTTACAGGCTGAAATGTGACTGGAAGTTATCAGGACATTCAGATGCAGAAGGATGTAAATATTTTAAGAATTCCTTTTTTATTCTATTGTCTTAATCTGAGCCTAAAGACTCCATGTGGCTTGCAGTAGAAATGAAAATCATGGTTAAGAATTTGCTGAAGCATTGTATATCCAATTTAAAACAAGATCAGTGAGAAAAAAGGGCCATCATCATGACTGCAACAAGTGGGAACCAACCTTATAACATAAGACTATTCCATCTTTCATTTATGGAAAAACGACTTAAAAATGCAGCTTGGTATAAGGCAGAAAAATAAAACGAATACAAATTTTATAATGAACACAATGTTTTAAAAAATATTGAAGACTTCAAAAATATGCCCCTCAAGAGCTCTTCCTTCACAGAGAAAAACATCTCCTGGGTCTGTATGGTTTCAGTCATGTTCAAAGATTGGGCTTATTTACTAAAATATTAATTGGATTATAATATTATGATGTTAGAATGAATATCATACACTTGACTGTGTTCTCTTTGGAAACATATTTTATTCTGCAATAACAAATGAATGTGCCAAGAGACTTAACATGCTGATGTTCAGCTAACTACTCATAGTGGCATAATACTGAGTTTGAAGGCATGTTATATTAGTCATGATGAAAATTATTTTTTCCAGTGCCCTTAAGGTTTTGGTTTTAAAGAATTATACACTCCACTCCGGTGAGTGTTTCTATATGAAGGTCTCCCCTAACAGTTGTTTTTAGTTTGATTTCAGATGAACAAAGCAGTCAGCTCTTGCTAATTCTAAACCCAAGAGACTCCTCTTTCTGTGCATTTCTTAATTACATGGGTTATAAAATAGGGGGCAGAAATGCAGCAAATGGTATGAAAGGGCTGTACACAGTGAAATTACAATCTCGCTAAAGACTGACCCACATCCACATCATATACCCAAGCTTTTGAATGTAAGAAGGCACAAACATGGACTGCTGAAAGGTTTGGTACCTACTTATTAAAATCACTGGCAGCATAGGAATTACAAGACAGCTATATGCCTAGAGGCTGCAATCTTGATATACTGAGACTTGTAGTTCACGCAGGGTATACAGATCTTGGAGAAAATGTCCCTAATATCTTCATATACACAAACCGCTCCCCTCTGCTCCCCAGAGAACAATCCTGCCCTTTCTTTGTATTTCAAAAATCACTTTCCTCTTTTCTCAGCACTGGAAAAATCCACAAAAGGAATAACAAGTACCCCTATTTAAATATTCCATCTTAATGCTTGATTAAGTATTTTCTGTTAGGTTTTATTCGTAGTAGGTTTGAAGGCCTGGGAATTGATGAGCACTTAGTCTGTTCTGTTGTGGAATTTCCTGCCATCTACCCACGGTTGGAAAAATACAAAATTCAATAGCAGCATAGTTTTTGCTGAAACACATGTAGCATCAGTACTGTCACCCAGTATCTCCTTCTGGATTATGCAGTGGATATTCACAGTCTTCATGTTTATTAAAGGTGCTTGCAGTGAGGAGAGGAGGAAGCTGTTCTGTTCTTGATTAGGAAAAAAAGCAATAGACATTTATGAATTGCAGCACAGAAAAACTAGATTAGATGTTAGGAAGGACACTTAAAAGGGTCAAGTACTGGGATAGATTGCCTTGGGTTTGGGGAACCTCCATCATTAATGGTTTTCAGAGAATTAGGTAAATGTCTGCCAGGAAAGTATTGTTGATCCTGTCTCGGGCAGGAGGATGGACGAGCTGACCTATTGAGTTCCCTTCCAGCCCTATTTGTTAGGATTTCATGCTGCAGAGAGGATGATGTGCTCAGAGTTTCACTGAGTACAGGATCTTTTCTATTTGGGCTTGCAGGAATGAAAGGACAGCAAAGCTTTAGTCTTAAAAGATGTCATGAGAGTAATCAGGAAATTTCTGTTCTACAGAGATTTGTTTCTTTCTTTTATTGTCACATTTATTTTAATGTGTGTGTAAGTCTAGTATGGGTTAGCAAGTAGGGTTATAAAACAAAATTATCTGATAGACCTGTTGTTTAGCTGCTGGGTTTGAATTAAAATAAATGCCATATTCATAAGCTCTAGTACTTGCTTCTTGACTTGATCACTGATTCTCTCTGCTCTTTCCCCAGACCCATGAAATTAATGACTCTATCTTACAGCATTCTTTTCAGTAAGCAGTTCACAGTTATCTAAGCTGCTGTTTCCCTGTACTCTTTCTCCTTTAACTTTTGACTCTCCCGACTCTGTGTGGTTCAGAGTCATTCAACAGGCCATATGTAGCCCCTCTGAGGTCAGCTTAGTGTTTTTCTTGCATGCATTTCTGTGTTGTATCGCTTAATAGATATGATAACAATCTGCAAAAAACTTAGGACTGTAAACACCAAAGAGAAGCAGGAATGAGACCAAGGATGTGTGGGAACAAGTTGACTGAAGTAGAATGTATATTGAATTTTATTATAAGTATTTTCACAGCTGGATCTGTGAGAATGGAATATGCTTTCAAAAGATTTTCAAACCAGTTTAAATAAATGATGAAAACTGTTCTGCAGTGTCAGCTGTTGATGGTGCTGTGGCTCTCTTATCGCACTATCAGAGCACATATGCTCATTCTTTCCTGCAGAAAACTATCTAAAGTGAATGAAAAGCCTTTACTTCATCTGCTACATAACATAAAAAAAATTCCTTAGAGTTTTGTTGCTGGTTTGAAAATTCAGAGGCTACTCGTGATCTTCAATATACCTGAATATCTCTGTAAAAAAAATCACCCTTCTTGCTTCCCCTGTTTGAGATTTCTGTGGGTCTCAGGTCTCAATTTTGCCCCCTTCCTTGCAGGATCTATTATTATTTCCACTTCCTGTTATTCCAAGCCCAGAAGGTTTTAATGAATTCCATGTATTTTCCTGCTCCTTGGAAGCACTTTTTGCTAATGCAATGTGAAAATACTAATGAAAGTAATAAATTTGGTAACTTTACTATCTTCTGAAACAAAACCTCACTGGGCTAGGTGACAAGCATGTAACTATTCATCATTATAGGTTTGTCTTGCCTGTGGAGCTCTGAGAAGCAGGGCAGACATGGAGCATGACAGTTTATGCAAAGGATGGCCTCCACCATAATTATGACTTAAGTGTTGGAGGCCACAATGATCTGTGATTCAGTGAAAGATATCTTCACCCTGCCTTCTTCCGAGGTGAAATTTCCACAGACACACTTCTTTTGAGATAGGCTCTCTTCTGCTTTCAGGTATGGTCTGGGGGAGCAGAGCAGTGGTCATCCTTCTCTATTATTTCCTGTGAGACTGTGAGCAGAAAAACTAGTCCTCATTGCAAGTGATGCTGTGGACAGTGTTTGTTCTCCTACCCTTCTGCATGTACCTACTGCAGAGAGAGCCCATGGGAAATGGTGTTTGCTTTGTGTGCATTCCCAGAGGCTTTTCTTTCAGGTGCTCTGCTACTGTCCCAAATCTGGGTGCAAATGTACCACTAATGTTACAGCAGGGAATCTAATAAGACTTTCAGTTTTTCCCACCTCACTTTAAAACACCACTATTGGTTTTCTGTCACTTGACTTCAGGCCTGATTAATACTATGTAAAACTGAAGATTTCACAACTATTCTTCAAAAGGATTTAAAGTCCCTTGATTTCCCATAGTGAAGCAAGCAACTGCATTATTTCAAAGTGAAGGAGAGAAAATTGTGATCAATATCCCATCGTAAATACAACACTGCAATTCGTAATAACAACGGTGAATTAATTTTTTTGAAAGACAGCAGACCAAATATGTGACAGTTACTGTATTCTTTTATAACCACATATTTATGTGCTAAACTGCTCCAGTCAGCTGGCTTGATATCACAGGGCTCAAGGAATATGTTTTCTGGATCTGCACTGAAGAAAATGTCAAGTAACTTTCTTTTACAAAATTTGGGGAAAACATTGTCTGTCCCAAGAATTTTTGCCTTTTCCAGGTGCCGTGGTGATCCAGGCTTCTGTTTGCCCCCAGGCTACGAAGAATGAAAAGGATTATATACTCAATCAGGCTGGAAATCATTCATCTGAGGCCTGATTTGCCTATAGGTGAAGATTTCAATGGCTGCCACCAGACTCAGAAAATGTGAAGATGAATGTTGAGGGTTTGAAGGACAAAGTTTTCTTGCAGAGAAACAGAGGTTTCTCATGCTCTCATGTTCTGCCATGATGCTTCACCTCAAAGGCAGCAGTCACCTGCGAGTAACAGGACAGATAAAGTGGTGATTGGTTATCAAGTACAGGCTGGGTGTAGAACGGATTGAGAGCAGCCCAGAGGAGAAGGACTTGGGGGTACTGGTGGACGAGAAGCTGAGCATGAGCCGGCCCTGTGCACTGGCAGCCCAGAAAGCCAATCGTATCCTGGGCTGTATCCAGAGCAGCGTGGCCAGCAGGTTGAGGGAAGGGATTCTCCCCCTCTACTCTGCTCTTGTAAGACCCCACCTGGAGTGCTGTGTCCAGCTGTGGAGCCCTCAGCATAAGAAAGATATCGACCAGTTGGAACGAGTCCAGAGGAGGCCACAAAGATGCTCAGAGGGCTGGAGCACCTCTGCTCTGAAGAAAGACTGAGAGAGTTGAGCTTGTTCAGCCTGGCGAAGAGAAGACTTTGGGGAGACCTTATAGCGTCTTCCAGTACCTGAAGGGGGCCTACAAAGAAGCTGGGCCAGGAGTTTTTACAAGGGCCTGTAGTGACAGGACAAGGGGTAATGGGTTTAAACTGAAAGCAGGGAGATTTAGATTGGATATCAGGAAGAAATTCTTCACAGAGAGGGTGGTGAAGCAGTGGAACAGGTTGCCCAAAGAACCTGTGGATGCCCCATCCCTGGAAGTGTCCAAGGCCAGGCTGGATGAGGTTTTGAGAAACCTGGTCTAGTGGAACGTGTCCCTGCCCATGGCAGGGGGGTTGGAACTGGATGATCTTTAAGGTCCCTTCCAACCCTATCCATTTTGTGATTCTATTCTTTTGGAAGTGATAAAGTTAGGGAGCTTTTGATTAAATCACGTGAGAAGAATTGAAACACAGTAGATCTTCATGCAGCTGAAGAACAAGGCTTTTACATATGAAGACCTTACTCTAAATACAAAATCTTGAAGTCTGAACACTAAATCCTAGGAAGTAGGGACAATTAGTAATATTAATATGAAGCAGCAAACTCTCCTAGGGACTTGTGGAAAGGGTAAAATGCAGAGTAACAGTGCATTTAAACTAAGAATAGAAACAGAATAGGGTACATTAATTATCTTGTCAAATTAAACATATAGACTACCATGTGCAAAAATGTGGTAACTATCTGGCTTGCTGTTATTCCTATTGACCTCAGTAGGGATTATGTAAGCATAGAGATGCAGGTTCTGTGCAGCGAGGCAGTGTAGATGCAGGTCTCTCTCTGGGTAACAAATTCATATTCCTGTCATCCACATCCAGAAGGACTTTGATTTCCAGGATTCCTTATGATGCTGAGAAATTGCTGAAGATTTTGGAGATTAATTGCTTCCTTTTCTGTTTCCAGAATCAGATGAGGAGGGTAATAAACTCCTTTGGGGATGGAGGGTTTGAGCTGGTGAAGTGTTGGGTAAGAGAATTAATTTTGGATACAGAGATGCTTGCATGTTACTGTTTGTGATAACTCTAAAAGTCTGACTGTTAGACTAGATTTACTTGAAGAGAATCTATGCTAACGGAGTGAAAAAAAGGTTAGATGTCTCTCACAGAGAGAGACTGGGAAATTGCAGAATTTATGGATCTCTGCCCTGGGCTGAGATTAGATATCCAGCAACAGTAGCCTGGGGGGAAATGTACTATAATTTGCATGCAGCTAGGTAATTACAAGTTCCTCCATTAAATCTTTGTCTCTGCATATAGATCTATGGTTTAGTTGGACAAGTCCAATTACCTTCCTGCACTCTACATGGAAATCTACTTAAAGTTCACTTGATGCAAAATAAGACTGCCAATATGTTTCTAGTATTAGTTTGATGTGAATACACTATACCAGCTGTGATGTGTTTCCATTTGCTTCCATGTAATTCAGGATGTTCATAAAGAGCACGAACATCCCGGATATCTGAAGGATACTTTGTGGCCATCATGGGAATTCAATTGATTAGTTATCAAGGGAGCAGTTGTAGAAAGTTTCACTCCAGCTAGTGAAATAATTTCACGCTTCCAGTTAGTATAACATTCAATCTGTTTCTGTAGCAGAGCAGGAGGAATAGATGCAGGTAACGGGAGCCTGGATATTTTATTGGAATCTTAGTCCTTTAATATAGCTTTGAATACTAATAGCAAGGTGTCATCAGCTCTGTACATGGTTGTACTCTTCCTCCAGCAAGTAGGCTTGAAAGTTATGCTTCTTCCTGTCTGTTACTTCCTCTCTGAACCTCTTAACTTTCCAGTCAAGGCTTTTAAGATAAACCATTTCTGCTTACTATTTCACAATATCTTTGTTAAGACAAGGTAAAAAAATGATTAATTTTCTGTTGAACAAGTCTTTTAAAGTTCAGTTTTGCTGATACTTTTTTTTTCGGTGGGTCTGGGCTGTGTCCTTGTAACCCATGCTCCACTGAGAAGAGACTAATTAATTTTTCATGTTCCTCCAGTTAAGTGATCCTTGGAGGGAAAAGCAGTCTGATGTCATGCTGCAGTCCAGCAAAGGCTGTAATGAAGTGACTGATCACATCTCAATCACTCATTTAATTTTATTTTTGACTGATATCTGAAAGATTAAGACTTTGCATTAAACTGTAAGATCTTGCTTTCTCTCCATTTCTTCTTCAGTTGCTCCTTACTGATAAATAATAGATACAGAAAAATGTATAAAGCACTAAACTTGTGCACCTGGGAATGGAGTTTCCATCTAATCAGTGGTCCAGTCCAGTGTAAAATCTATTTGGTGGTTTAGGCTTGGTCCTTCTGGAACAGTATTCTTCCTGTGAAGGTATTAAATGTAAAAAAATGGAGCACAGTGAAGCAATTACAGTGTCTGTTTGAGAAAGGCCAAAGATGAAGTTAACACAGAAGCAGATTTACTTCCCACTCATACAGAAGAGTATCTACAGGTCAGCCTTTACTAAAACAGTACAAGGGAGTCAGTATTGTGCTTACTTACACTCTCTGTCTAGCTTCTGCTCAATAGAGAACTGAGTTTCAGTGCTTGGGCTTTCAAGTGAAATTATTTTTATATGTTGCATTTCTTTTTATGTATCTACTCATAAATATATATAAATATAATAAATAATCACATGTGTATTTTGTGGATTGGTCTTGGTCATTTGGAAACTACCAAAATGTTCACAGCAGTCCTGGTCCCTAAAAGTATCCCCTTGTGTTGAAAAATTCTTTTAGTTTTGCTACTCATCTCTATAAACCCAAGAATGTTTGGAGTTATATGGTTGTAAGAAAATTATTTTTGTATTGAGAGTATTAGGAATGTTATGAATAGACTGGTCCCTCCCCTCAGAATTCCACTGTCCAAGGCTTGGGGCAGGTTCTTTTATTCCTGAGATTCATCCAGTCTGCATAACACTTGTTCAGACACCTGAAGATGCTTGCATGAAGCAAATTAAAGTTAGTGGTGGGTGAGATACCAAGTTTTGCAATAATGCTTTTATTTGTGGATAACAAACTGTGTAAGAGATTACAAGATATACCAGAATCATGAATTACTGGTAATACCTCAATCTCTTCTGTGTCTTTAAAAAGACTAACAACAAAAAGAGAGTCCTCTAACATGCCCTGTAAAACTTTGTTACATTGCAGAAAAAAAGAAAAATCAAAGTGTGCTGAGGTCAACAGAAACTTTTTGTTGGCTTCAATGAATAGTGAATCAGATGAAATCTCACCATGAACACACAATTTTTATTGTTTCTTCTTGTGGAGGGAAGGCAGTAGATGGGAAAGGCAGGATATGTACAAGAGCTGTGCATTGTTTTCCACTGTGAAGTAAAACTTAGTGAAGATCTTTCAGAAGAAAGAAAACAGCAATACTGTCTGATGGAAGAACTTCATAACAAGTGATAGCAAATGAAGCTTTCTATCTTCTAGTAATATCAGTATGTCTCTCTTGACACAAAAGTCTTGCAACAGGCAGTGCTGGCAGATAGTGAGGTGTCAAGCCCATATCTCCCATGCAGAGTCTGAGGAAGCAGGTGGGTTGGGCTGACCCTGGCTGGAGGCCTGGTGCCCACCAACCCGCTCTATCACACCCCTCCTCAGCTGGTTGGGAAAAGAAAATAAGTTAGAGAAAAACCTCATGGGTCAAGACAAATGCAGTTTAGTAAAGCAAAAGAAAGGCTGCACGTGGAAGCAAAGGAAAACAAAAGATTTATTCTCTACTTCCATCAGCAGGCAATGTCTAGCAACTTCCAGGGAAGTAGGGCTTCAGTACACATACATAGCGGTTGCTCTGGAAGACAAATGTCACAGTAATGAATCTTTCCTTCTCCTTCTCCTTTCTCTTAGCTTTTATTGCTGAGCTGCTGTCATGGTATGGAATATCCCTTTGGTCAGTTTGGGAGAGATGTCCTGGCTGTGCCCCCTCCCAAGATCTTGCCCACCCCCAGTAGCCAAAACGCTGGTGTGTTATCAACACCTTTCTAACAACTAATACACAGCACAGCACTATGAGGGCTGCTGTGGGGAAAAATAACTCCATCCCAGCCAGACCCAACACAGCACATGATGTCAAGCCAGCAGGTCTGTCTGAGCAGAATTTCTGAAGTTTCAAAGGCAATCTGCTTAAAAAGCAAGTGGTATGATATAGAAAACCTGTTTATCTTCATCCTTGAGATTCCTTCAATAACAAACTGGAGTATTAATGAATAGCAACTTGAATTTCTGACCAAAATATTGGATGTGCTAAATAAGGAGCTGTCTTAATGGATAGCTTGTGTCATATGTCCAAGACAAATTTCAGCAAGTTTTGGCTCATCACCGTCTCTTCTCTTGAAGGAAATAAATAATATTAACCTTTGAAAATATGTGGCTCAATAGTTTATCTCATCTTTAGATCTTGTCAAACCTCATTACTATGTCTGAGGAGATTGTTTCAGATAAATCCATGTTGATAAGATCTTATGTGAGCTAAAATAACCAATTTAAGATTGCAGGACTCAGTCATCTTGTTGACAAGCTGCCTTCACGCTAGATGTTTTTTATTATTAATGTCATTTTTAGCAGATCCCAGAACAATGCTAAGTGAGTTCTAAAATTAATATCCTTTTTTGTGGTTCATTAGTTTGACTAGGTCTGGATAATAACTGGAGTTACAATGAACAAACACAAAACCAAAACCTGCATTTCTTCTCAAATCCAATTTCAAAACGCAAGGTGTTGTTTTTTGGGTTTTTTTTAGATGGTCTGAAGTTGGATTGAGGAATCTTTATTGAAAATGTGAAAATAGCCTGCTCATTTTTCTTTTCCCTTTCATATGCCTACTGAGTAATTATCAGGTGATAATTAAAATGCTGAAATGCAATGGAATAATATGTCTGTGAAGTGTTTCTAACCAGAAACTGAGATCTCTTGCAAGATTTACAGCCCAGTTTTGCAGACCCAGAAGGTCTAGCTATTTCTGATAAGCCCAGATAAGCCCCTGGACTTCTGAATGCTTATCAGCTTTGAACCTAGATTCTGATCTTAGTGAAGTTCATTTGTTTCTAGCTTTAATATTGTTTTATCAGCAATTATTATATAACTTTCCATCCTCCTTTCCTCTAACCCTTCTCAAAATCTGGCATTTTAAACAAAATCCCACTAAAATATTACTGACTTCAATACAATAGCTATTAGGTCAATGTTTTTTTTATTGCCATCTATAGACCCTGTAGAGAATAACAACTGTGTTAAGCAGCAAGGGTATGTAAAACCCTCACAGATTTAAAAATGTTTAGAATTTTTGACCACATAACATCAATACATATTTAGTTGCTTATAAGTAGTTCAAGGTGAATTAATGTAGATTTACATATATACTTGCCTTCTTATAAATACTAATTTCTATTACTGTATTAAACACAATCCTGTGTTTTTCTTTTAGTTTCCTCAAGACCTCAAAATATTAGGAACATTATTGAGTATTTTAAAACCTCAATTTCATAGCAAGGTAAAACTGCCTGAATAGTTCTAATTATTTCCCAAACATATTTATGTTCCTATTGTTATTAGGGACAATTCATTATAATAGTAGAATTTTTTCTCTTTTTTTTTTTTTTTCTTTAAGAGAGAAATTTATGCTTGCTAGTCTTTATTCAACAATGTTCATCACTTTACATTTAGAAATGTTTAAAGGTAATTATACATATCTTGATCAGTAGTGAAAAAAGCATACAATTTTCCTTAAGGACTGTACATTTTTGTTTTCTCTTTAGACTCTTCACACTTACTAATTATAACTGGTCAGGAGACTCACATGGTTTGCCTAACTGACATTGTTAGCACAGTGATACTTGGTGACACCTAAGCATAGCTCAGAAAAGCATTCAGAAGTCTGTAACTGGAGCCTAATCTGGACCCCTGAAGTTCAAAGGAGTGCCCCTTATGTTAATGAATTTCAGAATATCTGATTCCATACTGGAATTGGCATTTCATTATTATTTGACTCCATAATTACTTGATATTTAACGTTCTTATCCCACTCGGGGAGGGGTTGAAAAATTCTAATTTTCTATGGGACAAAACTTCGAAATTCCAATCAGTTTGGTGTTAAGTTGCTGCATTTTCAGATATGAAATTATTTGGTTTAATTATTCTGTCATTTAAAGTGCCCTTTTGCTGCAGTCCAATGTCATTTTCATTCCCTATTGGATTCCTGGGTACTTTCAATGTTCTGCTCAACACTGGGAAGGAAACTCATATCACGAAATGAGAACCTACGTATTTCTGACTAGTAAAGTGTGTGTGTAATCTTTTACATTCTCAATTCAACTTAAAAAGGAACATGAAGTTTATGTAAGCAAACACAAAAAGCTGGCCTTTTAAGATGAAATATCAGATGCTGCAGAAAATATAAAATATATGATGTTATATAACACTGCAAATTCAAGATTTAGCGTTAAGAAATGTGCCTTGTCTAACCAGTATTAAAAGCATAAGGTCATGTCTATTACCAAGTGCTTCTGTTTCCTACAATGGTGACTAATGTAATGCAATTATATGTCCATTATATTCTGGATGTCTAAGAGAATACAAGTGAATAACTGCATGGGCTTTTTTTTGTGGCAAAATTTTTAGAAATTGATAACCAAAAGCAGTTCAGATAAATACTGTAAGACCAAGATTTATGCTCTGAAAAATGGCAAAGGGAAATTTCTGGTCTGATTTTCATGTTTTGCTTGAAAGTAAAGGTGAATCTGCTATGTACACAGACAGCTTGGAGAGCTGTATCTTTCCCCCTCAAGCTGTGCATTTTTAAAGGTCCTTAGAAAATTATATAAAAGATGTTGACAGTTTGTGAAACATAGGAACGCTGCAGATTCTTCTGCCATGTAGATGAATCTTTATTTCTAACAATTATAAAGTAATTACAGTCAGACAAACTTAAAAAATTGTAGAGTCCTCACTTATTGTGCCTGTTAAGTTCAAAATATTAATTGAAAACCTAACTTTCTAGAACTCTTATCTCAGAAGGCTTGAAGCAGCCGTTCAGGCTCCTTGGTGTATGGTGTTGCTTTAAATACAGAATGGAAATATGTTATAACTGTAATGTTATTGATTCTTTATTGCAGATAATCATCTTTCCTTTTAGCAGTAAATAATAATTAAAAAAAAAAAGGAGGGGGGCATGGAGAATAGGATGTGTTTCCGAATAGAATACTAAGTAATTAAATTTTGACATGTAACTATTGGATATGGATATTTCATACAGGGACCCTACTTTTATCATGGCTTTTTCTTCAAAATCCTATTTGCATTTTAGGTAAGATAGGGTGAACTCCGTATGTGTAGTTAGAAATCTTTACCCAACTTAGTGGTTTTCAGAGGCTGATTCATATTCATATTCAGTTTCCACTATGGAGAGAATTGGCAAAGAGCAGGATGGAGACCAGAAAAAGAATACTCCTTTTCCTGTGTATGGGTCTGAAAATGAAGAAAAGTAAAAAACCAAATATAGGGCAGTTGGATTTTCAGAAAACTGCAGCCTCGGGTTAGATTCTTATTCATATTTAGGCTGAAAAAAATGTTTGTCCTCATTTCCGAAATTGTTCAGCACTTTCTAAATCACTGAGAGTGATTTAGGCTCTGCACTTTTTAAAACCTAGGCACTTATTTTACTTTAAATATGGACAAGAGACCAATTATAGCTCTTTTATTTTAGGTCGGACCTAAGTGTACTATATACCATCATAGCATATTCAGTGAATCTCTAGCTACTGGAAGATATTTTTCTATCCCTTAAGACATTTATAAAACCAATATAAAAACCTCAGCCTGGTAAAATGGTTTGAATTACCCAGAGGCAGAGCTTGCTAAAGCAGTTGAGTTTTGTGAGCCTAAAATAGCCTTTGAAATGTATGCACATTATCCAGTTGCATGTCCCTTAGCTGCTCCTCAGGTACACAGTCATTTGGATGACAAATGGCCTGGTGAGGCAAGGTGTTGAGCATTTTGGACTCCTGTATTTTTGGAGGGATGTCGTAGTTTAACTGTGGACAGCAAAATACCACAAAGTTGCTTTCACAGCTCCCCCCCATGCCTTCCTCCAGCAGAAGGGGAGAATCGGAGGAAAAAGACAAGAAAGCTTGTAAAATTGAGATAAGAACTACTTATTAATTGAATATAAATTAATAATACCTATGTAAATAAATATATACAAATAGTACTATAATAAGTAATTAAAATAATAGAAAATAAAATATATGATACAATATTATACAGTTGCTCACCACCTGCTGACGGATGCACAGCCAGATCCTGAGTAGCAAGAGTCAGAGCCAGGGAAGCCCAAGAACCACAGCCTGAGAGCAATCGCAGCAGCGTTCAAGAGAACCCTATATATATAGGCAACAGCATGGCCAGGGAAACTCAGAACCACGAATGAACGAGCCAGCGAAGGAGTTAGCAAAGCAGCTAACAAAGGAGTTAGAGAGAGAGAGAGAAACTGTAATGGCCCCTGAGTCCACTTCCCGCTCAGTACATACTGAGCATGATGTACCGTGGGATGAAATCCCCCTTCGGTCAGTTTGGGTTGGCTGTCTGAACTGTGTGTCCCCATGTTGCCTGTAGCCAGAGTTGGGAATGCAGCTGCAGTGTCAGAAGCTGAGAAAGACCTTGAATTTGGTGCAGGCATTCCCCAGCACCAGCTAAAAAGACACCTTGTCAGTGCTTTTCTCAGGGTAAAGCCAGGAACAGAGCTTCATACCAGCCACTGTAAAGAAAGTTAACTCTTTCCTGACTAAACCCAGCACAGGATTGAGGGTGTCTGTCATTTTCTGGACTGGATACAAACTACAAAGGTCTGCTGTAACTGACGACAGGACTCTACTTCTAATAGAGTCTGTGTGTTTGGTAGATATCTAATGTGATCTAAAATATGTTGGGTGTAGGGCTGAGACTCACAAGTTTTTAAGAACGGCACCTGGAGAGATTTTTATAATTGGTGGGATAAGGATGTCTACCTTTTTGATAGTGTTGTAGCTAACACTTTCAGTTGATGACATGATCATTGATAGTAATGACAGACAATTGGATCTGTATGTCCATTTTAATGAGGTCATTGCAAAGGCCTTCTCCAAAGCAACCATTGTGTCACTAATCCTGCTAGTGCTTATGAAATTAAAGTTGATCTTTCTGGAAATGTTAAAATGATTTTTTTTTTTTTTTAATTTTATTCTGTTTTCTAGTCAGAAAAGTGGGGTTTCAGGATTGATTTCTACTGAAATCTTGGATTTGTGGCTTCCAGAGCCAGTTTTAGTTTATGTTCCATGCCATCTTTTTTCCATAGCCTGAGATTTTCCTCTGTAGCAGCTGAGCAAGATGGAAGCCTGTGACACAATTGGGTAAGGAATTCTGATCTTACTGATAACTTGAGGAGAACAGAAAAATTAGGTATATTAATAAGCTCTCAGTAGCTCTTCTAGAAGTATTCTGGATTAATTTTCTTTCTTCATCATCCTATATCCCAAGAAATCTACATCTTCCAGTGGAACAAAATAGCAGTCTTCAACTGGTTATATTTAAAGACAGATCTGTGGTTCCAGTGTGAGTAATTGTATTTGTGTGATGAATGCAGTATGACATGTAAGTATACTTTTCATAAATTTATTCTGAAAACAAAATAGACATGTGAGAGAGAAGTGATGAAATCCGCAAATCACCTGTTTAATGATTAAGACAAAAAAAAGGTTACCCAGAGGACTGCCACAGGGAAAGTAAAAATGTGAGTTTGTGACAATACCCTGAACAATACCAACACAACAGTCATCTACATCTTAAAACTCCTACTTTTATGAAGTTGGGTCGATTGCTTTCAGAACCATGCCAACATTTTACACCCATTTCTGTGGCTTCTTCTCTGAAGGAAATAAAAGTATATTAATTTATTTAGAAAAACAGAAAGCTTTGCAGAAGAAATTTCCATATTCCTGTCCAGCTAACTTTTAATTCCTAAGTCAAGGGCTATTTAACATAATGCCATGTCTGCATGTAATGCAAACCAGAAAAGACTGTTTTAACCTTTTTGTACAGACAAAGCATAATACTGACTGTAATAATAGAACACATCATTTATTTTGCCTGTTATGCAGCATGTTCATGTTCAATGTAGCTGGTATTGAGTTAATGCAGTTTGACTAAATGTACAATTTTCTGGATCAGATTCAGTGATTGTGCAACCCATACCCTAGAGAAATAGCTCATGCTAATTGTGCTGGTAAAATGCAAGGGGTGTCCTCATGACCTGTGTTTTCTGTTCACCCCACCCCTGCCCCAAACACACTGCTATGAATGATGATTTCTGCCTATGCAATATTTTCAATAATTTTGTATGTTTGCAGGCAGCACTTTGAAGCTTGGCATATGATAATGTATATTACTCATTGAATTAGCAACAGAAATGTTGCCAATTTTTTTTTTCTTATTATTCTAGGGATTTTTTTCTCTCCATGTTTTCCCTTTTTAGACTGATATTCTGTAGTCAGTATGTAGGAGTTCCTCTAAAAACTCGTAATGAAAAACTTAATTATTAATGTGGAGATTGGGAGCTAAATGCAGGTAACGTGTCAAGAATGAGGGCAGAATATGACTATACCACACTGCAGCCATGCAATATGGCAGTTCACACCTGTTTTCTCATCCCAAGTCAGGTAAATCTTCTCAAAACTGACTTGACATGATGAATGAGCAGAATGGAATTCAACCCTTAGCTATACCAGCCTGTAGTGCTATAAATCTTACTCTAAGTATAAAAAAGGCCCAAGTTTTTTAGATTTACTATATTGTTTCCAAAATATAATTTGACTATTTGTGAACAATAATGTAGAAGTGCTTTTATAGTTACCCAACCTACATATATTTTAAAAATATATTTGCCATAGGTAAAATGTAGCTAATACCTACATCAGTGTATTTTATCATTTAAGCAAATGGCCTTAATGTCATATTAGTCACTCATTTTGCTGTCATGTCTGCTCATTAGAGGATAAAAAACAGAAATAAAGAAACAAAATTGTTCTAAAAAGCAGTATTTACTTAAGTAAATCTGTGCTAGTGTATACTTAAGGTTATGAAAATAAGAGAGCTTTGTTGTGTTTGTGCAGAAACATAATCAAAATAGTTTCTTCAAATTAAGTTATCTTCCTTTAGCAGAATATAATGTGTGAGGTATTAGAGGCCTCATATTTCCTCCTTCTGGTACCGCTACACCTTTTTTACCTCTTGCGACTTTTCATGGGTTTTGTTGACCTGAATTTTTTTCAACCTTTTTAGAAAACAATGGGTTCTTATTTTTCTGAGATGGGATGAAATTAGTGTATTTGTACTAAACTTTATCCTCAATTTCAAAATGAGCTGTTATTGTTGTGGTGTAGAAAAAAAAGGAGTAGGAACAGGAAATTACTCTGGTTTTAAAACAGCATTTTTATGAGTGTCTTCCAGGAGTGCATTAAGCAACATGACTTACATCTGTCTTGTGTGTGTTGTTCTCTCATTCTCTCCCTAAGGGAGAATGGTGTGTACATTGGAGCATTTTGTTTCGGTAGGGTTTGTCATTTGATTTGTTTTGTATACAAACTGTCTCTGTTTATACTGGACAGGAGTGTGCTTTGCACTTGGAGCACAGGTGGTGAAATTTGTGATGCTCTTCAGGCCTGCAGGAGTCATTGAAGGAAACCCAACACTGCCAACCCAGGGATTTCACTTTAAAGAGAGACTTAACAAGACAATTTTTGTTAAACATTTTGAAAATTCATTTGTTCAATGCATTTTGTGGGTACTTCTCTTGGTTTTTATTTGGGGATTTGTTTTTTCTCAGTTGCATTAGCAATTCCTACATCTAAGTGGAAAGTCTCTGTATCCAGAGGAGACACTGAGTTGTATCATCACTCTAGTCCCACAAGATGAAGGAATTTCAATTTGGGAAATGTCAACCAGGACTCCTTTCATGAAGACTTGCAATACAAACCAAACCTTTCATTTAGTAACAAAAAATATTTATTTTTTCAGTGAAGGGCACAAGAAATAAGTAATAGGAATAAAAGCAGATGGGAACAAGAATGGTTTGCTATTATTACCATTGTTTATTGGCTTCAGATAGAGTGCAAAAAGGCCAATTAGTGTTAAACTCCTCTTGTGCTAGACCATATATAAGCCAGAATAAATTTTAAAGCTTTTTCTCAGCTGTATACCTTTATAAGTACATTGCATGGTGTAGGCAGGCAGGCTGAATACCAAGCAACACAAACAGTGCAGGAAAATGTGTGACCTCCTTTGCAATATGTGGAACTAGTAATGCAGTATTTGTTTCTGTTGTTGTATTCACCTCTGTACAGCAAAGAACACACTTATCTGGGCTGGAATTTTTCTGTTTCGTACATCAACTACTAGATAGCAACAGCAATTAGACTAAATTTAGAATGTACAGAATGATGAATTTGAGTTTTCAAAGCAAACTTATGCTGTAGGTATGCACACCAGAATGCCTGAAATTGAGTTTTGAAGGAAAAAAGAAATTAACTAAACCACTTTTAATTTTCTGGGGAAAAAACGCCTGTAAAATATGCTAAAGGATACAAATAAGCTAACAATAAAGTTGTAATCTGGGATTCAGATCTCATCTCATTACTTGTCCAGCTCTAAGAACAGGAAGAATAGAATTTATACCAGTTTGATACAGTTTTGACTGTCACTGTGATGCTACTACTGTAACAATGAGATAATTTCCTTTAGTCATTGAGGAAAAGCAAAAAGGATGTGTATGCTTCTAAAAGAAGAGTCTAGAATAAGTATTTGTAAGCTGTGGTGGGAATACAGCACTGCCCATGCAAGTGGTATGAATATTTGAAAGTAAAGAGAGAAGTGCAGTCTGATCTAAAGATGTGACCTAGAAGGGATTGTACCTTTTTTGCTGGCTTCTTTTATTTATTGTAAGGGCTCACTAAAGATAAATATGTAGATCAGGGAATTTCATATTGGTATGATTTTTGTTCTGTTTACAATTTTTCCACTTTATTATACGGCAAATTCAGTAAGACATTTGAATTTAATCGAAAATCTGGTTTGTTCCAATGTTGTTTAATATTTAAAAAGTTAAGAAGAAAAAGGAAAAGTCATACTTTTTTATTTAGGATACTTCAACTTATAACCAGATCTGTATAAAAGGCATATCCTTTTGCAGAACATGTAAATAAAAAGCTACTCAGGGTCAGTGTATCTGTTCATAGAAGCCTGTGTACAGTTTTCTAACATTTGAAAATAACCTCTGTAAATCATGTCATTAAGAAACTGTCAAAACTAATAAAAATACCTTACATTCTTAAATAACTGTTATTTTTTAAATTAGAAGAAGTCATGGTCTCATGTTTCCTGCAGCAGGTAAAGCTGTAAAGTATACACTGAACAAATGAGTCCCGTGGCTTCAGTTGATGAAGCGATGTCAAAAGGGTTGCAGCCCAGTGCCAGGGAGTGGTAGATTCATCTTCCCCTGATAGTAAATTCCTTGCTATTTTCTGTGTTAACAGATATTAAATATTCTTTATTTTGATAACCATACTTATTTGGAAGTCATAAATTGCTTTATCCTAAGCAATTAGGATGGTTTCAAGTAATAGAGATCTAAAATATTTATCTTTTTATTTTTCTGGTTTTGTTTTGTTTTGTTTTGTTTTGTTTTGTTTTGTTTTGTTTTGTTTTGTTTTGTTTGGTGGTGGGTTTTTTGGTGTGTTTTTTTTGTTTTGGTTTTTTTTTTCTTTTCTTTTTTGAGACAGAGGGGAAGTATATTTTTATTTTACCTTTTTAGAGAAATAAAACTTACTTTTCTTGGGGAGCTGAGATTGTAAGAAAAACATGCAGTATGTCAAAATTTGCAGTAAAGTAATGAGCTCTCATTAACACTGTATTCCACCCAAAAGTTTCTTACTCTTCCTAATAGGTTTTTATACCAACACAGTTTTTCCCAGTACAATTAGAGACTATGTGTAGTACCTAACTTTAAAATGACAGGTACATTCAAAGACACATTGCTGAGATTTTACTTACAGATTAGCTAAAATAAATACACATTTCCTTCTAATTTCCATGGCCAAGGTAATAAAGACACACATTTGATTTTACTAAAAAGTTAAAAGTGTTTAATCTGGCGATCTTTTTCTAATATAAGGATTACTCAGAATGTATATTGTGTTTAAAGATATAGAGCTAGCTGAATAGTTTTCTGCTGTATTTCTATGGAAAAAGCAAAAATTGAAAGGCCATTTAAATAAGGGTTGGAGTTTTAATCAGGGTTTTTTTAGTAGAGACATTCTAGTTATTTTGATCCTATCCATCACTGAAACCCCGCATAAATAGAGGATTTAAAATTATATTAATATACAACAAGACACAGGACCTGGATGCACATGTAGACAGGACCTGGATGCACCAGTGTTCTATTTATTCAGCTTTTAGAAACTAAACAAAATTGAGTTTGTAATGGAGTAGGCAGTTTGTGTGGGTGAAGGGTGGATGTGGAGTGAAAGAGAAAGTGGGTGATAGCTTGTTGCATCATACATTTTTCAGCAGGAGGTATTTGGAATGACTCCCTCACTTCCATGTTGTTAAATCATAAGGGAGTTATGCTGCATCCCAAATGAGTGCTAATGAAACCTTTATACCAAGCACCATCATGTATTCTGCATATGCTACATATGATGTGGGAAAACTCAAATTAAAATTGAGGGAGAAAGAGAATATGTGATGGAGTGGCATAAAGGTTTTATCAGCATGAGGTTGGGAGGGTGTGCCTTACAAAAACAAAGCTGACTTTATTAGCTCACATGTTTTTCTCTCCCTCTGAGCCCTCAAACTTGGCACTCGCTGTAGAACTTGGGCTTATGGGCACAGGCTACAGAAATATTTTCAATAATCTATTTTAAAACTCCTTTTATCTTTCAATAAATACATTTTTGATGGAATATATGACATGTTTCAGGGTACAAAAGTCTTACCAGCACTTGTTTGGAATGTTCTGCTTTTCTCACTCCTAATTTTGCTGTCTGGAAATGTGTGTGCATGTGCATTTTGAGTGCTTTTCAACTCCCTTATCTGATCTTTAGCCATTAATCTAGACAAGTGAAACAAACTTCCTTCTAAGAGGCAACATTTCTTCCTTAACCTTCTCTCTTCCTCTTCTCTGCCACAAATGCTTTTTCCTTCTCCCTAGATGTATCATTTGCTCATCCCTTCCAAACTCTCAGCATCTGGACACTCTGCTAGTCTGGGTTAGTGAGTTGGATGTCATATCTCAAGAGTGATTACAAGTTAGAAATGTGAGAGTGTGCTGCACAAACTCTCCCAAGGTGTTTAATATCAGTGATATAATGCTCATTATAGTGTTTTGAGGTCATTTTGTAAAAATGTTAAACCTACTGCCTTCCCACCTTTTCCAAGGTCAGTACAGTTTTGAGTCAGGCTGCCTTTACAAATAAATTAACATTTAAAATAACTTTAAAAAAAAAAAAAAAAAGACTGAGAATCTATAGTTGTGCATCATTTGGTTTGTAGTCATATGTGCAAAATGAAGCTTTTCTATGAAAGTAACCACTGTGAAGTACTTAGGCACTAGGGAGAAGCTTCCTATCTTCACCTTTGGTTTCTGCAACATTATTTCTGGTCTGTCTTTCTATGTCATTTTGTTTGAACTGTCCATGACTATATTTATAGAAAAAACAGTAGTAGTAGAAATCTTTACCTGACTTCCTGTTTTCAAGCCAGAAATAGGTAGAAACAGTCTTAAATATACATGACCTTTAGTTACACTGCAAGATAAGTAGTGAAAGAGGGAAGGAAGGTATACTAAAGCATGAAGAGTTTGTGGTGCTTGTTAGTGACAGGAAAAAGCAGTGCAAGACTTTTATTACTCATTAAGATCAATTGGTTATTATGTTGCTACATCTATTGACTGAACCACAGAAGAAGAAAATATTTCAGATTTTACAAGGAGGTAAGGTAGCATGGAGGAGAATTTTCCTCCCATGACTTATCTTCTTTCTGACCTTCTCTCAGAAGGCGATATTCTTCACCTCACTTCTTCCTGCTTGCCTAAAATGACTGCTCTCTAGTAAGAGCTCCCCTCCCTTTCCCCCTTGCCCCCTCCCCCACAATCATGTATTATCTACAAAGAAAACAAAAAGCAGGTAGGAGGTCCAGAAGATTTGTTTCTACATCTAACAAAACTCTAACATTTTTTTGTGGTTACTCTACTTGAATGTATTCTTTCTGACATTTGGATAACCAGGAGAAGAAATCAAATCATGGAGAAAGAAATGGAAAATATTCTTGCCATAAATATTCCCTTTTTCTTAATTTACTGAAATAGAAAATTGGTTAGGAGTTGAAATGCAGTGTGTATATGCGTGCATGCATGCTTCTGAGCCTTTCTTACCAATGTAAGAAGTGACATTTTCCTAATTTTGGGTTATATACAAAAGGCTTTGCATGACTTTGATTTTCATAACATGAAGGTCAAACAATTCAGAATAGAAACAATGATATTGTCCAGAAATTGACCCACGAAAATTTATTTGTTTTTGGGAAACTGCCATTCAGAGCTCCTTCTCTAGTAAACTTACAATGACATTTCAAAAACTGATCATGGATGCCAGTAACTACAGGGAATTTTTGGATTGTTTCTGCTAATTTGGCAACTACCCACAAAATACCTGTTACACAAATCAAACTCCAGTAATTTACTATCCAGGTGCCTGGTCTTGTAACAGCCAACATGCTGAGAAAACATTTGAGGATATTCAGCTCAGTTTATATATGTTGTGTATTGCTTTTTCTATTACTTTGATTGCCGATTTAACTTCCCAAGTCCTTTAGCACTGGGAGAGATAAAGCTGCTAAACTGTTAAGGCACAAGGAATTGAAATATCAAAGTAATTTGGTGTCAAATGGGTCATTCTGTTAAGAATTAAGGTTTTATCCTGGTTTTATATCATTTTTTGTTCTTTTTCATAAAGAAACCACATGTGGTGTTGCCTAGGTGGACACAAGTGTTTGGGTAAGATAAATGTACTGACTGTGTAGATATAACACCCCCATGCCTTTAGCTATAACATGGACAGAAAGGATTGTAGAACTAGAAAACCACAGGTCTGGAGTGTTCAGGGATCTGCGTTGTCTTCCCATCTCTGTCAGACTTCATAAATGAAGCTTTGCAACAGCTTTCAGAGGTAAGTACAGATCATTCCCTTTTTACAGAAGGGAAAACCGGACAACAGAGTGATTTCAGCAACTAAAAGCAGTGTGTGCATTTTACCTGAAGAAACAGAAATAGCCTGGCAGATTTGGGAAGCTAGCTCAGAAGTCCTCTTGGCAAATTCACCCTCAATTTTCTTCAAATGTAGAGTCATGTTAGGAGGCTTTGCTTTTATCAGAGACATTGCAAAAGGCTGAGAAGGGGAAGGGGCTTTGATAGAAAATGTACATGGAGGAAGTCCTTATTTTACCTTCTTTGACCTCTGTCTTGAGCTCTCTCTCCTTTTTTGCAGAGTATTACCCAATAGTAAAGAAGTATATAAATACAAAGAATACTTTATGAATATGTTAAATAATGTATTGGAAAACTTGCAAGTCACTACAGTGATGAAGATCTAGTGAAGGATAAAAACCCCCATCTGATCACCTGTTCATAGGCATGGAGGAGTTCATATGCTGAGAAAGCTCTCCCAGCCTTCTGCTGAGAGCACAGTGGTGGAAAACCAGAAGGTATGATTCCTAAGGGAAATCTTGCTTAATATCAAGGTAGTTCTGCTTTCCCAGGTAGCACAGTACTGGTCTAGTGGCTCTTTTTATGTAATGCCTGACTCCTGAAAGGTATTACCTTCTCCCAGCTCTCCTTAATGTTAGTCTTGCTACTGTGTCTTAGATAAAAGTTGAATAAGCTTGGTAGAATATCTGGAGGATTATTTTTTAATATAAATATATGTATCTTCTTAAAGACTAAGTGCAGCTGTGGATGAATATATGGGTGCATTGGCCTTACAAAGACATACGAATGAGAACCAACTTTATGCGTTGCTCATGTTTTGGTTTTATCATTTTGTGAGTGATTACACCATGAATCTCTTCTACTTGTTGCCCTCTGGTTAGTTCTTTAAACTTAGACCTGATCAAATTTTCTTTTTCTCTCTGCATTTTTAAAGCAGAAAAAATCTTTTCAGACTGAAAATCTTATGGCATGATTTCTAAAGGAAATACCATGTATTGATCCACAGTCACACGGTCTGTTGCGGTTGGCATTGCTTTATTGCCTAGGTTTAATGGGTCTTATTGGTTAAAGCTTTTAGTCTCAAGTCACAGCAGTTACAAGGGAGCATTGTGAATGTCTTCTGGATGTAAGTAGGGTATTAAACTGACTTATTTATCTGTTAACTCATTCCTTGAGAGGCATCATGCTTGTCAGATCATTTTTCAACTGTGCCACATAGGCCTAGGTGTAATATTTATCCTACCTGTAACAAGTTCTTTAATTTATATATGGGGCACTTAGGACCTCCATTTTGTTACTTACTATTATTATCATTACTTTTAAAGTAAGTTTTTGATAAGTCTTCATTTTGTCATGGTGGGGTTTTTCTATTAAAGGGTGCATTCTGCACTGGGCAATCTTGTTATGATTGTGCAGCAATACAGTTATATGATTCTGTTCCGGTTTAAGTATTAGTACAACATGACTAGATGGATGGTAGTAGCCAGGGTAATTTTTTTTGTAGCTACTGAATTTAAGCTTATCTTCCTGTAGACATCCAAGTACTTTTTGAAGCCTTTGAGGCTTCTCAGAGGAGTCTGGAATCCCAGGGTTAACACATAGCTTGTGTGAAGCTAGACCATGAGGAAATTTTTGCCGCAGGACTTCCAAATTCAGTTAATTTTACATCTACTCCAGAGCCAAAGTTCCTTCTTCCTGTCTCTGTCCCTGGAAACTGTGTACCCATGGCACAGAAACAAACAGGTGGAAACAGGGCTATGTTAGAGAAGCTGATGAAGGAGCCCTGGCAGAAGGAAAAGGCAGGTTCTGTGTCTGAAAACATGTACCTGAGGTGAAGACCAACAAGTATTTCTTCTTCTTGAAGTAGTTTGCTGCTTTCTTTTAGCTCCTGGCATTCACCTTTATCTATCTCAAGTATTTCTAAAGCACCTATTACTTCAGGATCTAAATGGCACAGGCCTCCTATGGAAGGCAGTTTAGCTTAAACTTTGTGGAATAAGTAACTGACAGATTGCAGTCTCTTTACATGTGAATTCACTTAGGAGAATGAATGCATCCCACAGCATTTAACTGCTAATATATAAACTCAATTATAAACACTTATAGTCTACAGTATAACACAGTGTTTTGGCAAATTGTCCATAAAATCTTTATGTTTTGAGACTAGTATAATTTAATTTTCATACATTTCTTGCAACTATATTTTTAATCTGTTTTCCATGAACTGTATACTGAACTACAGCAGGAATAAAGTAAATATTAATGAAAATACTTTTGACATAACATTTCAATAATGAAGATATACTGGGTAATACCAGAGTATTACATACATATATAAAAATATACTTGTTTAAATTCTGAGGTAAAAATGCAAGATGGGTTTCCAAAGTCTTAATTAGCAAATGACAAATGGAGAAGTGATAGATTTGGGTCAGTATATGTTTTCCTGTAGGTATGAAGAATGGTGGGGAGAAATATTTTGTATGGGTATCACTGAAATGCTACTTTCTGCAGCAGTAAAATTCAGCATCAGAAGTCTATTGCTTGTTTACACTTAGTTTAGGTTACAGGGAGAAGTATTTCAATTCATCTCTAACAAAATATCTCAGAATTATTTTAGTGGAGATCAGAAATATTCAGAAGATAGAGGTTCCTTTAAGAGGATTAGGGTATGGGCAGAGGGTAAATTAAAGAACTCTTAACACATTCGTGTGAAAATTCTTAAAAACCATCTAAATGTGTGTGTATTTTAACTAGAGGTTCTGGCCCACAGTCCTTAATCGTACTGATAACCCCTGTTCCCAGTAATGTTGAACTCTGGATTGATATAACTCATGAATATACGACAAGAAATAGGTGCAATTTATTTAGTTAAAATCTAGAAATCAAGGGAAGGGAAAACAAGTTAGAAATTACCTGCTGTTCTGCTGTTATTAGAAAAGCAAAAGTTGTGGGGATTTGGGAGAGGATTTTTTGTGATTTACACTTCACATGTTCAGATGTTCTGCAGGTAAAAATACTACCAGGTGCTGAGAGAGCTTCAATTTATCCCATCTCATGAGCTCTAAACCTGAAAAGGTGACAAAAATGGTTGTTTCAGTGGGTTCTTTCACAGTGTTATGCTAGACCTAAACTACAGACCATCTATAACACACATGCCATGCTTTGAGCAAGTAGAATACATTTTCTGTTCCTAAATAAAGTTTAATATTTTTCATCTGGAGTTTTTCTACTGTCAACAAAAAAAGAGACCATGGATGCAGTTGTGTATTTATGAGTAAATTTTATCTCTAAACAGATTTGTAACTAAAACCAGAAATATCTTTTTATGGAAGACAGCTGGTTGGGAGATTAAAGAAACACAGCAAGGGAGGGGAGTTCAAATTAACAAACATTCCTAGACAAGGAATGTCTGTAAGCATTAGCAAGCTTTTAGCTTGCGACCTAAAAACATATCTAATCTCATCCATGGATCCGTACTGATGGGTTTCACTTTGTTATTTGCTGATAAAGAAACCTTTGAAAAGCCCAGTGTGGAGTCATAACTCTTGTACAGACCCTATAAATATGTGTCAGCTTAAAAATTTCCAATTATGATGACATGAGTTGGGGCTCAAATGGTGTCAAGTAGTTAAATCTAACAGACCTTGTGCTGGTAAAGTTTTCATTGGGACAGACTGTTCTGAGTCTTTAGCAGCTTCCCAGGAAGCTTCAAGGTCCTTAAGCAGTCTTGCAGAGACTTTTCACTAAAGCAGACATTTTGTTCTAAGGAAAGCAAAATTTGCTCCCTGAAGAACAAAATATCTGAAGTTAAGCAGACAGGAGTCAGCTTGTCCACAGCCTGCTCAGTGTGTAAGTCAGGATGTAATAGTACATTGTATAAACTGCAAGAAAATTTGCGTGGTGTTTCTGCTGGTATCAAGACGGCAACCCTCAGATGGGAGCTTCTAAGCCCATTTTAGTAATTGTACAGAAAGTCAGCTCTTGAAAAAAGGCAATTGTTCTGTGCAGTGTGCATTTGAATAGCTAGACTTGAGTTATTTGACAAATCTGGTTGAACTTTTCTTGTAACATATACAGTAATATGTCATTTAAAAATAGTTGGAGTATGCCTTTGCATATTGTATTGTCTTTCCTTGTTTAAATATTATTATTGGGGATGTTGCCAATTTCTAAAAGAACTACTGTTTGTTTTTAAATCAGAATAGTTACATTTGGAATTGTGTTCAACCTTCATACTGTGTTAATTTTTATGTTTTTTCGTTTGGTTTATAAGGGCACATCTTCTGCTGGAGCAAGCTAGCACAGATTTATTGACTTCCAATTGCACCGTAACAGCATCTTATATATGTTCAGAAGATTTCCAGAAATATGTGGTCCAAGGACAGAAACAAAGTATAATCATTCTTAATATCAAGTGCTCAAAGCCAGGGTTTTTTCCTCCTTAACATTTACCTGATGCGTGATTGTGGCTTTGTGCTATATCTCTGTCTTGGTTTTGGCTGGGATAGAGTTAACTTTCTTCCTCGTAGCTGGTATAGTGCTGTGTTTCGGAGTTAGGAGGAGAATAATGTTAATAACACACTGTTTTAGTTGTTGCTGAGTAGTGTAAGCACTAAAAGTCAAGGACTTTTCAGCTTCTCATGCTTTACCACTTGAGAAGGCTGCAAGTGCACAAGAAGCTGGGAGGGGACACAACCAGGACAGCTGACCCCACCTGACCAAAGGAACCTTTTATACCATATGATATCATGCTCAGTATATAAAGTAGGAGGTAGGGGAAAGCTGTTCAGGGGGCGACTGCTTGGGGATTGGCTGGGCATCAGTTGGCAGGTGGTTAGAAATTGTATTGCGTATAACGTTTTGTGTATTCTATGTGTATTCCATCATCTTCCCCTCCCCGCCCCCCCCCCCCCCCCCCCCCCCAATTATTTAACTGTCCTTATCACAACCCAGGAGGGTTTTTTTCACTAGTACTTTTCTGATTCTCTCCCCCATCTCCCTGGGAGTGGTGGGGGGAATGAGCAAGCAGCTGTGTGGTGCTCAATTACTGGCTGGGGTTAAATCATAACAATGTCATACATAACTCCTAAAAAACAGAAGGCTGGAAAATCCTGACCTCAATATAGTTAAATCCAAACCACGACATTTCCCAATATCCTTATGTTATTCACATCTGCCATACTTGTTTAAAAACCCTAAGTTTGCTCTGAAAGAATGAAGAAGGGAGACTAAAATTGTTTAGGCTGATGGCTAATAAACACATGACAGAGGGAGGAGAATGGTCAGTATGTGAATTTCTTGTAGATAACAACTTGAAGAAAAATTTGGAGGAATTTTGTATGCTAGAAAGCATGTGCTTGCACATGTTTGTACTCTGACCCCAACTTCCCCAAGAACCTTCTGTAGGGCCTAATGAAGGGGATGTAGGTCAATATGAACAGAAATGAGTTGAGGTATTTTAGCCCTGTTTCCGAGTTTCTTGTCTTCTGATTCACTTACGTGACGTTATTTCTTCTGCTCCACTCAGGATTACAAGTACTATGTGGAAGATAATTTATCTCACCTATGTCAGATATCTATATTTCTCAATAAAGGTTTGTTTGAAAACTTTCCAAATCAGTCCTTCCTAGAAAATATCAGAGATTCTTTGGATGTTGTAACCAACACAAATGTTAAGTCTGTATGCTCTGGGAGATTCCTCATTACTAGCTTTTATCGAGAACAATAAAATATGTGGTTGGTGAAAAACATGCAAATTAAATCTTAAAACAGAAGAATTATAAGATTCTGAAATTATATTTCTGTCAAATCATAGATCCAATGGAGATTTTTTTTTTTTGTGTAGTGTGTTTTTGTTTGTGGGTTTTTTTTAAAGCAAGATATTTTGAAAATATATTTAGCCACTTAGATATATTTTAAGGGTGGATTTTTTTCTGCAGGATTATAAATTAAATATTTTGGGAGTTAAGTATGGAATTTTAGAACTGTTCTATTTACTTTTTACAGTGGATTAATGGCAAATATTTGTAGCAATTCATGCTTTCACCTTCATATTTGCGATTATGTATATGCATTACAAAATCAGAATCCTATCTGAAAATTTGTTTCTTTCATGGCTTTGTGAGAGTACCATCAGTTTAGCTCTTTCTCACACATGTTCATGATTATATCCTAACAAGGAAACATTTTTCAAATTCGTAAGATAAAAAAGGAGAAACAATGTATCTGATTCTTCAAACCAAGAAAGTAATGTGAGATTTGCATTATTTTGACTGGAATTCTTTACTATTATGTGCAATTCTAATCCAGAACAAAAATGTATTTCACTCAGATGGACATTCTTTCAATATGTGCTTGGATAGAGATCTACAAAAAGACTGAAATACATGGTGAAAAAAAAAAAAAAATAACATAAAAATAGTATTGGTGAATATCTATTCCATATATTCATGCAGGGAATATTGAACTTTTCATATGTATTTCTGTTAGTTTTCCAGTCTTTTTTTCTTTTCAAAATGATAATTTGTCTCTTCCGTTTACATTTATGCTGTATTAATTAATCTTGTCAAGTCATATCTTACATTTTCTGTATGCAGCATGGAAATCCTAGTTTAACTCATTCTAAGAACATAACTTGAATGCATCCGGGTGCACTCTTTTTTTCAGAAAAAAATATATATTTTGGATTAAAAAAGTCAAGCATATTTTTCATAAACATTAAAAAAAATGAAATGTAAACTTTACATTTGAGGAATGTTCATTTTTTCAGTGTGAATAGCCTTTGACTGCCTGGTACATACTGTAGAACATTCACACCCTTTGTTAATGAGGAATATTAATGTTGAAAATATCAGCCATAACAGACCAGTTCTATAACCTATATTAAAAAAAAAAGGTAAATAGACCTCTTGCTATCCTGTATTAAAAAAAAAAAAAAAAAAATTGATGTGGAGAACAATAGCAACTGCAAGTAAAGGAGGAGCAGTATGAAGGACATTTCTTCTGTAGTACAAGCATTTATGAAGACATGCATGTGTACAGAGCTTAGAAAGCAAGTAGTCAGAAAGTGGTTTTAATTTTAGTATTGGATGAAACCATTAGATTAACCGCTTTGACCTTTTATGTGCAAATAAATCTTGCCCTTTTACTGTATTGGGCTCCATGATGCAAATGAGGCAATAACATTTTAACAAGAAAAGCATACAAATTGGAAAAGATGAAGGCACCATCCTTCCTTAATTATTGCTGTGTTCAATTATCTATTACAAATATATGCCTAGTTTGGATTTCTCGGATTTCAGCATCATTTATGCCACATATCATAGAATGGGTTGGGTTGGAAGGGACCTTAAAGATCATCTAGTTCCAACCCCCCTGCCATGGGCAGGGACACCCTCCACCAGACCAGGTTGATCAGAGCCTCATCGAGTCCAGCCTTGAACATTATCAGGGATGGGGCATTCACAACTTCTCTGGGAAACCTGTTCCACTGTTTCACCACCCTCTCCGTGAAGAATTTCTTCCTGATATCCAATCTAAATCTCCCCACTTTCAAATTAAACCCATTACCCCTTGTCCTGTCACTACAGGCCCTTGTAAAAACTCCTGGCCCAGCTTCTTTGTAGGCCCCCTTCAGGTACTGGAAGACGCTATAAGGTCTCCCCAAAGTCTTCTCTTCGCCAGGCTGAACAAGATCAACTCTCTCAGTCTTTCTTCAGAGCAGAGGTGCTCCAGCCCTCTGAGCATCTTTGTGGCCTCCTCTGGACTCGTTCCAACTGGTCGATATCTTTCTTATGCTGAGGGCTCCACAGCTGGACACAGCACTCCAGGTGGGGTCTTACAAGAGCAGAGTAGAGGGGGAGAATCCCTTCCCTCAACCTGCTGGCCACACTGCTCTGGATACAGCCCAGGATACGATTGGCTTTCTGGGCTGCCAGTGCACAGGGCCGGCTCATGCTCAGCTTCTCGTCCACCAGTACCCCCAAGTCCTTCTCCTCTGGGCTGCTCTCAGGCCATTCTCCACCCAGCCTGTCCTTGTGCTTGGGATTTCCCTGACCCAGGTGCAGGACCTTGCACTGGGCCTTGTTGAACTTCATGAGGTTGGCAGTGGCCCACCTCTGCAGCCTATCAAGGTCCCCCTGGATGTCATTCCTTCCTTCCAGAGTGTCGACTGCACCACAGAGCTTGGTGTTGTCAGCAAACTTGCTGAGGGTGCACTCGATGCCATTGTCCATGTCACTGAAGAAGATATTGAACAGCACCAGTCCCAATACCAACCCCTGAGAAACGCTTGTCACTGGTCTACACTCAGACATTGAGCCGCTTATCACCACTCTGAGTGCGACCATCCAGCCCGTTCCTTATCCACTGGGCAGTCCATCCTTCAAATTCATGTCTTCCTGTTTTAGAGACAAGGATTTTGTGCGGGATGGTGTTGAAGACTTTGCACAAGTCGAGGTAAATTACATCGGTTGCCCATCCTTTATCCACCAAGGTCATGACCCCATCATAGAAGGCCACCATGTTCTTCAGGCAGGTATGTTTAGGATTTCCCCAGCTTAGTTTCCTGTCTGTTAAATTCACTGTATTCATCAAAGGATGTCATACTTTTCTTCTGTAAAAAATAGCATTTGATCTTGCATGCCCTTCATTTGCCACTGAAAGTTCTCATTCTCACTGTGACATTACTGAGACAAAGTAACAGTTTTTTGGTGCAGTTCTAGCTACAAATCAAACTGGCAAATTCTAGTCTTGCTTGCGTGTTTCAGTGTCTTTGTGCAGGGGGTCTGGTTAGAATAATGTTTCCTAAGTCACCTCTTTGTGCCATCTCACCTTCTGGAGTCCACACCATTTTTGACATGCATAGTCAGGTTAAATTAATTTCCTAATAGCACTTCTGTGAGAGAAACTCAAGTTTCTCTTAAAATTCCTTAAAATGAAGAACCAGCAGAAAGACTTGTATTTAATTTCACAGTTTCATTTATATGAACTGTTTTTAATGTTAAAGTTAATATTCCAAAGTTTTACAACATTTTTGCTAGTGTTTTCTTAGTAGCCATAATACTTACAGTTATTAATCTTGTTAAGATGTTTATACTCTGCTGAACTGAAATCATAAAAGTTCCTGGTAATAGGTAATATAATAGGATATCCACAGTTACAACAAAACTGAAAAGTAAGCATGTTATTTTTTTCTTTAAGTTCGTATCTCCCCTTATTGGCAGGACTATATCAGCACCAGTATCCTAGTACCTTCCTCTCAACTATACAGTGAGAATTCCGAGGACTTTTAAGTAATTCTTATTTAAACGTTGAAGGATACAATGGACAGAACAGTTGCTGTCATACAACCATTTCTACAGTTGTGCATGGATCCAAAATAAGTCATTGCCAGGAAGATGGATATAAGCTAAGGATCTTAGTTCCTGTCACTGAAGCATTTTTCAAATTTTGGAAAATCCCAAGTGCAGTTGCAGTAACCATTGAAACCACTGCAAATAATCAAAAATATGTTTTTATCATACTGGAAACATACTGGAAAGTGATGTTAAAAAGAAGAAAAGCTCCTGACATTAACGCAAAAAGCAAGAAGATTATATACCGCACTACTGATTTAATGCAATTATTGCTGCTGTTCAGTGGTTACTTAAATGGTTAGCTGAAGGTTAAACAAGAGTATTAGTAAAGTAGAAAGAAAGAAGAAAAAGAAGCAGAGGAGGAGACATAGAGTGGAATTATCTTATCGGTAGCCTGGATCAATTTTTTTTTCTTTGGGAGACTTTGCAAGATGTCCTTTCATTGTCCATAATTTTCTCCTGCTACAGCAATAGCTTTTTCTCTGTTCTATCGCCCAGACAGTTCTGTATATACAATGTAGAATCCAATTTATTTTTATGTTGTATTTTTCATTCAAGGCATAACAAAATGCTTTTCAAATAGAGGCAGAGTTACAGTTTTTCATACAACTTCTACTGCTGTTTTCCCCTGTGAATTTTCCTAGATGGAAACACTGTTCACTGTAGCAGTGTCTAAGATATGTAACATACAGGTGATTTTGGATTGGATTCATTGATACTGCTATATGGTAATCAGCAAGACAATATCAACAGCTCACAGATGGAGTTAGACTAACAGAAGATTTCAGTAAGAATGTTTAAACCAAACATTTCTGCAGTGAATGCTTTAGTATGTTCTGGTGGATATTTTAGTCCATGTAAATCCTTTAGCACTGTCAAAGTTTGAGGATTTCTTTGGCTTCCTCTAGGGAATCTGTAAATGCTAAGACTTTTATGACTACAAACCCTCAAGGTGATATATAAGGTTTTAATCATCATTTATAGGGTATGTGCCATTTATTCTCATAATAATAAATGGGTCATTTAATACAAGAAAATTCAGGGGAGGGAATTTGTAATGGTGCAGCTTTTCTAGTTCCATAGATTGTATCTAACTGAGGTCCTGGCATGATCTGTACCAGAAAGATCGAGGAAAAATGAAATTTTGTATGTTTTAGTCACTGGATAAGTGACTGAAAGGGGAGTAAAGATTTTGACTGAAATGGGATTCACATTTCAAGGCAAAGATAAGTTTCTTCAGTATCCCTAAAACAGAAGGATTTCATGTAGATCAGGCCATGAAAGGCAAGATAGACTCAGGTGTACCTCATCTTTTGTGCAATGGAGATCATAGTAAAGGTTAGAAACTAGAAGAGTAATGCCTGTGTAAGCACAGAGAACAGTCACTTTTTGTCCCAAAATCTGTGAAACAACGAGAAAAAAAATTATAGAAGGTGATCATGTATATTTCTGCATTACATGTTAATTTTAATCTTCTTAAAGAAAAGCATAGAAGTGATTTATGATTTACTAAGGTATATCATTAATTCTGCTATTTTGATCTTTTGGAATTATTTACTCTATAGATTACCTTAATGGACATCTTGCCACATTCAAAGCATCCATGGAAGAAAACAGAGCTAATTCTCCCATCAGAAGATATTGACATGTATGAACACTTTGAAGAAGCATGGTTGGGTATAGGCACTCCCACTCCATAGGGACAGGACTGCTGTGTAGGGTCTGACTAATTCCCAAAAGGTTTCCCAAGGAACTACTAAGAATTCATTCTACCTGGTGTTTTCTGAGACTAAGAAGTGGTTTCAGCCACTCAGGGCTCTAAGTATACAGGAATCACTCCAAGGCTTCCATATGTTCCATATTTCCTTGACTGGAATCTCTACAGCTGAGAGTGTATTTTCCTGCAAATTTCTGTTGACTTAGTGAACATGACACCTAAAAATCAAGAAGAAAGTGCATTCTGATGTGCTCACTGGAACAGTAAATAGGAGTTAGTTAAAAAGCAAACATTTTCTTTTTTAAGGTAATAGTTTAAGCATACTTATAGCCAGCATTATAAAGGATAAAGCCCAGGTACTGCTAAAATAATACTTTATGCATCTCCAGATGGTTGTGCTAAATGATAAAAATAATCATGTTAACCTACTCACTAAGACATTACCAACAGAGGATGGTATAATGATGAAAGACAGCATACTAGGTTCTCATGTTTTGTTTTTACAAATCCAATGAGATTTATTGCAATTTACTTAGAATATTCTGTGATCTTTTTTCTTATTTGCCTTTTTTTTTTTTTTTTTTTTGACTTTGTATTTGAAGTGTTCTACCTGAAATGTTATTTTTCCATACTAACAGGAAGAGCATGGCTAGTTACAGTGCTTTGGAAAATTGCATACTTTTAAGATGAATGGCAATTAGCACCTTTTTATTTTAGGATTTTTGTAATATCTCTTTTCTTTCACATTGTCTTGTAGCTATTATCATCACAGTTTTATACTGCATTTGATGTCTTATCTAGGTTTTTTCCGTCCTGTGATTCAAACATCAAGTGTTTATGATTTTTGTAGGTCAGTTCATACTGGTCTCTTTCAGGATGTCTGTGCTTTGAACAGAAGAAGCAATATATAGTTTCCTTCTGTACGTTTCCCTTCACTTTATATTGCTTCTTTTGGCTTTCTGGACAGTGTTTCATTATGTCTCTCAGTTTTACTAAAGGATCAACACTTTGTTTTTTTTATAATTGTGTTGTGAACTGGAGAGGCACAAGAACCAACATATAAATAAACAGAATATTTCTCTTTGCCAGTGGCATAAATGTAAATGAGTTTAGTGGTGACTTGAAGAATAGCAGCATAAGAAGAGAAATTGTGTTCTGAATCTGAGGAATGAACGATCCAAATAAGTAATCATGGAGAGCAAATGGTACTATAAACAACATTAACTTCCCTGTCTACTCTGTGTCTTTTCTGTAAACAACTGACAGTCTGTAAGCCAAGAACCAGTGGACTGCTAGTTCTTACACACTGCTAAGAAGATGAGAACTGCAAGAAGTTGTTGAGTTGCCACCTCAGTCAGTGCTTCATGAAACTTTGGTGTTTTGGTCTCCTTTAACTTCTGAGCCTTAGAATATGTCCTATGTGTTCTGCAATGGTCTTGTAGATGGGGAATAGAGTTTGTATGGCTACAGATCATGGATATTTATCTGTTCCCTTAGTTGTCCTGCTATGAGGAAGGGAGAGTGGAGATTGATTTTACAAGTTTTTAAATTTTTGTGTTGTCTTTTGAAATCATGATTTAGAAAGCATTCTAAAGTTACTGTTCTGTAAGAAGGTACTTTAGTAAGCAAACAGGTTGAGGACGGATTGTGGTGGACAGATGTATGTCTATGGTGTGGAGATGTGATACTGAACTACCTCAGCAACAAAATCCTAGATTTCCTCAGTCTGCAGGATTAACACTATGATCACCATTTAGCAGACAGGATTAGCACTATGCTAATCATTCCTCTGAATGATGAGCATGTAAGTCCAATTTGCTCTGATGGCTAGTCAGGGTCAGAACAGTAGCAGTCTCATCTGCTTTTCACCCTTTGTACATGACATATGTGTCCTTTAATTACCCCAAACCATTCTGTGCTAAGAGCTAAGAAAGGTGATAATTATTTCCCAAGCCATCAGAAAAAGCAAAAGTAAGAGAAACCGCTCCCAAATAATCTATCTGTTATTTTATTAAAAGTAACAAGCATGTTACTTTCCAGTGTACTCTAATGGAAACCTTTTCTGATATGATGCTTCCACAAAGAATTACTGTTACCTTGAATATTAACGAGGCAGAATGAACCCATCATTCCTTGGGGGACTTTACATAAAAATGAAGCTGTTCTTCCCCCATATTTTAAGTAATACAGTAATCTATTCTTTATATTCCTTTGGCTTTTTAAGATTTTTCTAAATTGTTGTACAATACAGTACACTTGATTTAAATAAAACATTTCTTGATAAAACAAGGATTCTGGTAGAGCTTTTCTATAATGGTATGATGCAGAAATAATGGGCAGAATATTCTGTACATGAAAAAAGGCAGAACTCTGTTTACTTCAAAATTGTTTTGTGAATTAATACCAGAATTTAACAGCCATAGGTGTAAGTTGCAACACGCCCAATAACTACTAATTTAGTAGACTGGTTTAAGTCTAACTAAAGAAAAACAATGAGAGCTTGCTTCTCCACAAGCAGGAACAGATGACTTCATCTGCAATCGATAAAAGTCACTTTTATCCAAAAGAGGTCCAAAATCTTTAATATACATACTTTCTCTATGCCCCAAAACAGTAACAACTAAATGCAAAACAACTCAGGGGAGAAACAAAACAGAAAGGTGTAGTTAATTATGATTTATAAACATTGACTTGCTGAATGAACCAAAGCAGGAATTTAATTTCAATGCTATTCAGCTGAATAACGTTGCCAAAACCAGCATTTATGGAAAGAAAATAATACCTGACAGATCATGGCTTAAATGCAATAAAAAATGTAACCTTTTAAACTTTGTCATTTGCTTACTTTCAGGTAAAGCAGCAGATAGGTAAGTCACAGAATACCAGCATGGCATAACTGAACCTTTGCAAAGGATCATTAATTAATAATCAGTAGGAAACATCAGTGGCAAAAGCCATACCTCAGCCACAAGTCTGCCTTACAGAAGGGTTTGTTAAAGCTCTGTCGCTGGTGGGGAGCATCTGCAATGCTTCTCACAAATTCATCTACATATGCAGATGCTGACTGTAGCAATTCTACTGCTGTATGAGAGTGGATGAGCTGGTATTGATAGATGGAACCAGAATCTCTCCTTCAACAGAAGTAGCATAGCCCTGTTATTTTGATGACATAGATCTCAAAGTGAGTTTGTGTCAATTTTCAGCTAATACTGAAGAAATTTTGAAGGAATTTAGTGTATTTGTGAAACTAAACTACTTGCAGAATTGGGGGGTTGGGTAACAAACAGATTTTTTTTTAATGTAATTTTCACTTTCTTATTTTATGCATCTGCATATACTTTTACTTTGCCGCTCTCTTTGTTCAATATTCTTTAGAACAGCACTTGCATGAACTTAAAGAGAATTAATACGCACCGTGTCCTGGAGGAGAGGTGCTCCTGAGCTGCAGCTGCTGCTCACCAAGGTAGGTGCTTGAAAGACATAGACTAAATGTGCCTGCGGTGTGCTAAGCCATAATTCAGATGCAATTCTCTGTATATCAATGGCATCTTGGGGCTGGGAATGAGAGAATATAGTCCTGATTGTTTCGTTCCCTGGACCCAGGTTTGAATCTAATAGTAACAGAAGCTTTACGTTGGAATAAGTGAGCTGTTAAAATCACAAATTAATTCATGTGTAGAAGTGCCCTTTCCTAAGGCACTTTGTTTGATGACGATGACAATACTGCTTTGTATTATGATGCTAATACTTTGCATATCTTTGGTATCTTTCAACTCAGGATTTCAAAGTGCTTTACAAATGTAATGAATCATGCCTCTAAACACCCTTGTAAAGGAGATGAATGACAAGTCTCATTATAATTGCTTTGTTATGCAGACAGATTTTTAGCATTTATGCTTAATGAAGTTATGGTATTTTGTTTGTTGAGAAGGCAGCATGTAAGTTTCTGATACACTGACAGGTCTACAGATTCTTTAGACAACATTTCAACTTAGTTATTCTTCCCTTTCCTTGATGTGTGGATCATCTTTCTGTAAATTAGTATGGTTAGGAATCTGACTAGATTTGCCGTTCTTGTTTTCTTTCCACTTACCACTGCTAGTATTTCAGAATATTTCCAAAAAATACATTGCATACACCTCTTACTTTGAACACAAGGTCTCCATCTTTAGAAAGAAGCCACATGCAGTTCTATGCAGAGATAAATTTCTTCCTAGATCTTTGCCACCATCAAAAACTCCTAATTTTTTTCCCCCGTTTGAGCTGGTAGTGCAAAACACAGGTCACCCGTGTATTTAATGGCTTTCCTGTGGTTTGCACACCTATTTCTGTAATTGGGGCAAAGGTCTATTTTTGACATATTGATCGAATTTTGGTTTTTTCTGAGAACACCTCATAAAAATTATAAAACAGTACAATGCTTTTGTTTTCTGTAGAAGAACCACATTATGTAATTATGAGCAATACTTAATTCACATATTTTCCTCTGAGTTTTACTTATCTCCATCATTTTCTAGTTATATAACAGCGTATAACAATAGAGTATCTAATCCTTTCTCTTTGCCATTTAGATACGCAGGTTTTCAAATATGTGCTTTGAAGGACTTCAGTTACAATACAATATTCTGATGGTCAATGAAGCTTACCTGTTAATTCCATCAGTAAAATGCATAATGGTGTGATAAACTTATCTTGAAATTGCTCTGCTTTTAATAGATCTTCATTTAACCATCTTCATCAATCTTCAGATGTCATGTAATCTCTACCATGAATAAATTGACATTTCTGCTCAGACTTGATTGTATCATTATAAATATTTGTTTTTACACATTTTAACGGCTGCCTTTTCACGTTTCATTGTCTTTTACATGTCTAATAGATATGAATATTGATTAAAAAAAGGCTCTTCTTTTTTTCTGGGAATATGTAAATTAGAAAAATATATTTATACAGGCTACATTATCATGAGAAACCATCCATAAGCTCCTGGGGAACAAAGTCATAGAAATACTTTATTATCAAACCAGTGAACTTCATAATATGAAAGTTGACCAGAATATTTCTGTGCACATTGTTACCATATTCCTTGATACAAACACTAGTTGTTCTCATTAAACTGAGTAAAGAACTGACTTCTTTCATTTTGTTAGCTGAATGAAACAATTTAAACACTTTTTCTCAGTGAAATGAAACTCACAAAATATTTTTACAGTTGAACTAAATGCTCTTTTCTGTTCAAAGAGGGTATTGCAGCTAGATTTTAAGCATTTAGATTTAAAAACTTACTTTTAGCTACATTTCATTTTGGTTTACATTTATAATTAACATTTCCACATATTTTGTTAAAATACATGAAAAAAATGTTTTGTCTTTTCTAAAATGTTTCCCTTCCTCAATTCATCTCAGTAAAACCTGCACACTGGATTTAATGTCAATTTACCAGTAGTTTGTTGTTAGACCTCAGTTTAATATTTTGTCTAATAACAAATAAAACTTTAAGTGAATCTATTATGGGAATAGATTCTAAAACATCCTAAACTTTAGCTGATAAAAAGACATGCAAATTAGGGCCCAAATTAAACAAGGCATTGAATATTTTGTGCTGAAAGGAAATATTCTTTTTATTAATTGGGATTTTAATTGATGTTTTACAAAAGCTGAAGTGCCAAATGCTTTGAAAGATTTCAAATTGAATGCCGCAAGGGCTATTTGATTTAGAACGACAGAGAGGTGAAAGGCATGGAGGCCATGGTTATAAATTTATGCTGCACAGATTAGGAATACTGTACTGTAGAAATAATTTTATTTCATGGACTATTCATGAATGTCATGTGGGACAAGCTTCGGTACATGATACACACTTTTTTGGTTTTTTTCTTATAATGAATGAAAAATACCAGCTTATGTTTCCCAGTAACAACTTTGTTTCTACAGAATGAAGTTATATAGAAATTTGAATACTTTTTTTGGTCTTTAAAGACCAAAAAAATCAGGCTATCAGGCTCTGCAACCTTTAGGTCTGCTTTTGGACTGTTATAATCATCTGTTTTACTTGTATGTGCATTTTAGTTGCATTTTATTTCAGAAAACCTGCCACATAATTAAATGAAATGTGAACTAGAGCATTGTTACATCACATCATCCAAACAATAAAAAAATCACTTCTGAATAAGAGATGATGCTTTCTTTACGATTTTTCCTCTGCCAAATTTAAGGCCAGTAGAATTTGGAGACTTATTCATATTAGTCCATTATGTAATGTTTCATAGTTAATGTATAATGTCTGTATGTAGTTTAGATTATTTGAAATTATTCTCGTTATCTTTAAAATCAGCATGTTTCAGTTACTACAGCACATCCCTGAAGAGGATGATTTACAGTGCTTGATTTTCAGGGTTAAATTTGAAAAAAAGAGTGTATGTCTACTTTGTGTGAGTTTTATTCAATACTTAGATGCACAGAACTATTATAGCTGTACTCAAAAAATATACATATATCTGCTCAACTTCATATCAAGTCATTTTGTACATGGGTGCAAAAGCAAATTGAACTGACACACCATACACAAAATTGTACTCAGGGTTTGGGAATGTAGCATTAATCTATTGCAGAATCTCTTACCTATACCTCACCACCAAAACAGAATTCACTTTGCTAATCAGTTCTTTGGGATTCTCACTTATTCAGGAAAATTTATCAACTGAGCCTATGACTTTCAGAATATAAGAAGATGGATATTGTGTCCTCTTATGTCAGATGAGAAATTAATTTGAATGAAATGAAAATCATCCTCTGCCTCAAGAATTACTGATTAGATTGCTGCACTCATCTCACTGATGTTTTTAGATTATCCTGCAAGTAACAGCTAAAAAGGTCTAAGAACTAAGGCCTCCAGACAAAAACATTTTTTTCCATTAAATTCTGTAGGAATACTGTTTAATAAAAGAAGGAAAACAAGATGAGACATCATCATTGGAATCAATATTCAGACATAGAAGTGCTGAATATTATTCCTTCTCCCAGGAAGAAGCAAAATAACTCAGAACAAGATACTGAAATGTCTTCTGAGTTGATTTCAGTATGCATCTATCATGAACAAGAATTAGATAGTCAAATGTTGCCCTTGATATCAAAATACATATATCTGTGCTATAATCCTATACTCAAAGTTTTACTGAAAGACCAGAGGAATAGCATAAACTTGTCCCATAACTGAAGTCAAGTGAATCCAGTAAGATATGTATGGTCTCATAAATGCCCTCAGAGTTCCCTTTTGCTTGCTTGCAGCCTTGCTTGTTCTGTTACACTCTTCCATGATGTTCAGTTTCTCTGCCAACTTCCAGGTACTTGAAACATGTTCTTTCGGCAGCTGCAAATACTCTTATCAGCAACTGCATTTCAAATTTATCTAACTCTCAGACAATTGTAAAATCTTGCAAATTGAAAATCCTTGGATCTCCTGGGATATCGCTGTTTAAGATCATGTTTAATCTCCTTTTAATGTCCTCTCAACAGTTTGATTCTGTTCTTACAGTGATGTAAATTCAAAGTAACTCTCCTGAAGTCAATGTAAAATCTAAGCAAGCCAAAGGTGTTATTTTGGGTTTATAGCATGAGAACAGAATCTGGCATTGCATCCTTTCGTTTTATCTCATTGAAATAGCAAGTGTAAAAGTTTCTGAATCATGTACTCTTCCTTCTTCATCTTTACTAGCCAAAAGGTTTTTTTGCTTTATTTGAGCTTGAGCTAAAGACTACATTAATAATTAATCAATTATGTTCCCTAGTTTATTTACCTCACCTGTTTGCCTCTTCATTTTGCAATTCTCCTCTAGAGTCTTTGTTTACTTTTCAACAGAACAGATACTGAAATAGTACAGGCACAGTATTAATTGCCTGAATCAGTGCAACTAAAAAAAACAAACCAAAAAACCCTCTCTTTTCTCTGCATGATCTGGAACTTCAAACATTTGGGCATATTTTTAAATCTTGATTTTGTTGGACACTTGTAGCCATCACTACTATCAATTTTTAGTATTACAATTAAAAGGCTAACAGATCCATGGATCCAGAGGTTTTTTTAATGTGTAACCATGTGTAACTCTTGAGGACATAAGGGTGTTATTTATCAGTACTGTTCTTAAATTCTTGTTTTCTGCTATTCTTGACCAAAATTTTTCAAATACTATGATCTACCACAAGCAGTGCAATACGATTAAAACTTCAAAAGAATGCCAAACTGCATTATCAAACTAAAGAATAAAGCACCTAGTCCTGTAGTATAATATCATGTACTTTATGTATGGCATCATAAAAATCAAGTTGAAAGAGGTAAGTCTGTGACTTTATTTGCAGAAGGGTAGATGAAAGTCCCCTGAAATAACTGAGTTTCAAAAATCTGAGGAATCTATTAACTGGCTCATTTCATTCATGTAGGTATGCTTTTGAAATTTTAGCCCAGTATCTTGGTCCATTCAGAACAGGTCTCAGGGCCTGGTGTGGAAATACAGAGCATGCAGCAATGGAGAAGAATATTCAATTCTTTCTGAAATGCCACAGAAGGCAAGCCCTTTCCAAGGAAATGCTTAGGAAAGCTAAGGATAGTCAGAGTAATAGATACATCCCTAAAAGCAGAAGGCAGCTACAGAGAACATCTTAGAGGTTGCTGCACAGGAGAGGGTTGCAAGTACTGCTTTCCATCGAAATGAGTTCATCTAGATGCTAAACAGTTTAGTGAGGGCTACTTGCACATTCCTAGACTGTAGCAGTGGAAAATGGAGAAAGCCGAGTCTTTCTCTGAGTAGGTGTTATGGAAATGAAAGCATTTTCCATGGATTAAGGGCTCTGCAGATCCAGAACATATGTAATTTTCTTCAATACTCCTAGGAAAGATGCATTAAATTGTATGAAATGCTTATGTGAAGCATTTCTTTGTGTTGTATAACCGGAACATAGGCTGAAGAGGCCTAGTACATGTGGAAATATGCATTCGTTTCTTTTTTAAATATGCATTTTTTCTTCTTTTGTTGATTAAATTAATGAGGATGGTGTATTGGATTTTCAGATAGAATAGGTTTTTCCTCTAGTTGTATTTGAGACACTGGCAGCATAGTTTGAGCAAGTTTTCCATGATTTGTTAGCACCCACAATATTTCACTTGGAAGAAAACTGACATTGTTTGATGCATTAAGCATCTGTGTCAATCTACCTTCTGATTCTGAAAAATGTAAGGCAAACAGTAACACATCTCAGCTATTGAATCAAGAGAAGATTTGTAGATTTTTTTCTCAAAAACTAAATAACATCATCAAATATACAGAACAAATAGCCACAAGCATCAAATAACCAAGCAACAGAAATGCATTATGAAAAACTCTGTTTCTCACTGGTGTCATAAAATACAGTGAGGACAGAAATCTTATTTTTTAAACAGGGAAATGTCAAAAATTAAACTAGCATCCAAAATGTGTTACATAAGAATTGTTTACATTAATTTACATGATTGTTGCTCTGACATTATTCCTATAACAGTGGTAATATATTTGTAGTGGCTGTTTGACTGTAGATCTGTGTTATCATGTGTGAATGCTTCAAAGCCACAAGGCCTGACCTAAAGCCCACAGAATTCAATGTGAAGCCTTCTCCAGCTTCTGCAATCATTGGACATATCCTGTTGACATCTCCCATCTCATGTTCCTTCAGACATAGAACCTTAATGTTTGTACAGTTTTCTAATAGATTCCTAAATTATACCATTTTTTCATAAAAGCTTGTTAGAATATCCATCTAGATGTTAATTAAAAATAAATATGTATCTAAGTTTCCTGAAGTAGAGCCTGTCATTTTCAAGCATGCTTCTCATTGCCTCTCTGAGTGGACCTACTTATATGTGGAACTAAACCCTATGCAATATCAGTTTTATGTTATTCAGAAATAGAGAAAAAATCTCACCAGACTCTTTAAATAATTATCTGGATTCAAATAAAATGATGCCTTATTATACATAGGATTGAAAAAATAAATTTTACTTAGTGATCAATGAAATTTTAAACCATGTGGCAGATTCATAGTAAAGCAGTGCCATTTCATCTTTCAACAAGTTTAATAACTGAGATTGTTTTTGTGTTTTGTGAATGATTATTGTGTGATTATTGTTTTTAGTTATGACTCATCTGACAAACTCTAAAGGCTGTTATATTTTTATCTTCTCATAATAGTAATATTAAAGAATTGTAATCTTGGACTTTAAATAGTCAAGCAAACCTGTATTTCTTTTTATAACATTTTTACTCCAGCTCATTAAACCAAAGTCACTTAGTGCATTTTTCAGTAGCAGACAAATGTTAATGAAGTGCTAGCACATCACTTCGTTCAGTATTAATTATGGCTTAAAGTAGCATCTATGGCTAAAGGTTTATAATTTTGTCATTATTTTGCTAGTCTTTATACAACAGCTTATTTTATAATTGTTCACTGAACTTTTGCAATCATGATAGTGACTGATCTCCTGGATCTGTGCAACATGGTATTTATTATACTGATGTAAAAATACCTTTGATTATGTCATTGTATGGATAGTTAAGTGGCTACCAACTCATAGTACCTGGAATAGCATGGGGACATACACACACACACACACACACACACACACACACACACACACACAAAAAACCAAAACCCCAACCCAATCTGAAACACTTGAGGCACACACTGGGCAAGATTGACTATCTCAAGCTGCGGGCATTAAATGAAGAAAGATCTTTGTGCTAGATAAGCATGACTGCCCTACAGAAGGGTTAGCAGCTAAGATTACAGGAACATAATTCTCCTTTAAACCTTGTTGGGTGCAGTTTGGGCTATTTGCAAACTGATGTTAGATATACCCAATATGCATGTAAAAAGTATATGTAGCTGGGCACAGAAGTACATTCTAATAAATCAAATGTTTATTCTTTAAACAAAATGCAGGAAAATGGAAAAAAATACAAAATTATGAAGATAATGTGTTTTTTCTTACGTTTTGGAAGAAGCATGATCATTAATTATACAGCACATCCTGCACAAAATAAGTGACACTCAGAAACGGAATTAAAAGACATAATTATTACCAGCTGCTTAGCTGTGCTATATCCTACCATCCACTGATGTGTGTACAAGCGGTGCATGCTTGTTAATTAGATGCAGTGATTTTTTCAAACTTGTTTTCTAATAAAATAAATTATATAAGCTATAAGTTGAATACATTATAGGAATATATTTGGAGTCCTCATCCTGCCTGACAGCCTATGCAGACAGTGCCATACACACAGATGCGTGTGCATACACATATATTAAAAATGCATTTCTTTCTTTTAATGCACAGTGTCAGAAATAAATTAAAGTTCCTGACTAAATAATACCTTGTTTAAATGAGAAATTTAATTTTCTGATTTGTATTTCTAAAAGCTCATTAGCAAAAGACTTTGATACCTTAAAAAGTTTATGATGACATCTGTCTGACTCACCATTTAGGCTTTTTCCTCCCCCCTTATTTCTTTGTTGCAGAAAATTTTGGACACTAGGTTGGAACTACAAACAGAGTTTACAGTTGCAAATCTACATTGGTCAGCAGACCCTTTGCATACATCATTTTTCAAATAATATCTTTGAGTACTATACTCTGATAATCTACTTCAGTATCGTAAAAGCCACACAGCTGGGGCTTGATCCTTGATTGGGTCTAATCTGTAACCCAAAGCAAGCAAAAGGCTGTCTCAGTGTCTCTGGAGATTTCCCAGGCTTGAAAGAACACCAAAACATAAAAGCTGACTAGTCTGGTCCTGCCTAGTCTTCAGTACATCATAGTAGTGCTGAGAAGATAGGATGATGGCCAGAACGCTGCTGCATCCTTTCTTATCACAACAGTTTTTAAAACCAAATAAAATAGTCCCGAAAGATTCTGAGAACTGATGGTCTGTTTTCCCAATAGACAGGGTCGATGGACATGACACAGACACCAAGGCAAAGAACAGACTTACTTGCTGTCTATTTCAAAATACTACAAGAACAATATAATGCGAGTAGTTAAAGAGATAAGCTAAACAGCAAAGAAAATAAGTAAGGTAATGCATCTAACCATTACTACATAGAAACAGCGACAGTGATTAAGAAAGAATACATCACCAATTGCCCTAATTACCATCATCCAGAACCACAGTCGATCGGGAGCCCTTGTTGCAGTGAGGGTTTGGACAACCTGACCTGGCAATTGGGAGGCCCTACGCAGCGCGTCCACTTGTAGGTGAGGTCTCCAAAGCCACTGCAAGAGGGTCCAGCTTTTATACTGTTGAACAAACAACTCTCAAAATGTCAGGTGTGGAAACATCTGGCGTCCCCCTCCCCACTGGATTCCACTCAAAGCCTGGCCAGGGCCCAGAATGGAACCCAAAGGGGTGTCTATCTCTGTTTTGAACACGTCTAGACCTCTAGTAAACATCTGTGCAACATACATCGAAACAGCAAGAGTGAACAGGGTGTCAACTGGTGCCTAACAAGCTGCTGCCTAAGAAGCTAGTGCTTAACAAGCGTCACAATAAAGCTTTATATCATATATATAGAAACAGGCTAAATTGGCAAAATAGGGATAAAGATACATCATATGTGTGATCAATATAATATTAACTATATACATTACAGGTGCAATCTCTACCACACATATTAGTTATACACATTATATGTGTGATCAGTACTACACATATTACCTATACTGTGGGGTTGTGAGGTTCACCCATAGGTCAACTTTGGTTCAGGGCCTTTTGTTCAGGCCCCAGTATTTCATGGTCTCAAAGTTTAGTGACAGAAATACCTAACTGTCCATTGTCAGTACATGCCAAACCACTTTCTTAGATTTTATAAAACAAGTTAACTCCCCTCAACAAAGTCTTAATAAAAACAGACCTAGCTTTAAAAGGTCTATGAAAACTGATGAAAAAATAGACTTTTATTCTACTGCAGCCTAAATAAAATTGGACTCAATTCTGTTGTCTTTTATGGGTAAGCAGGTGTGTAGTCTCTGGTATGAGTCTGTCCACTTGGGTTTGACTGAAGATGAGGATTTTCATCTTCATCATGAAAATGAATCGAAAAGTGAAATGCCATCAAGGCCAGATTCCATTGGCAGATGAATGAGAAGAGCTTTGCTTTGCTCTGGTATGGGAATGAAAACTTTATTTGTAGTGAACAGGGAAAGGAGATAACCAAGCCCAAAATACAGGTTCCTCCTTCATATACCAAGCACATCAGTCCTATATTTGAAAGTACCACCCTGGGCACCACTTGGAATAGGTGACTGAAACTGATGATTTATCAGTGCAGCTAGTGCACCTACAACAAGCTCCATGTGCATATCTGGAATTTAGAAAACACTCCCCCCCTCACAAACCCCCTTGTATAGCACTGTTAATAAGATTGTAGTTCTTCTGTATTTCAGTTTGATTTTTCCTGTAATACTGTTCCCACTTAAAAACTTCCTTTTCTCTCAAGGTTTCAGTGCTTCAAGTATAACTCACTGGTAGCCAAAAAAAAAAAGATTTTCATGTTGCCAACTTGTGTGGAAAGAGTTTCTGTATCATTTGGTTTGTGTAGAATTTTTTTTAACTTCAGTGTTTTTGCCTTTTTTGTTCACCATTCTTAAGTAAGCACATGCTTTTATAGTCTCATATTTCTACAAGGAAGACTTTTGTTATTGGAAAAGACAGCTTTAGATATCTGCTGCTTTGAGCTGTCCATTCTTAATTGTACAAAAGCCTTGTTTTCTTGCCACAAGATGCACATTTAAGTTATGTTCTTCCTACAGTCTTGTCTTCTTAGTGTGCTGATATTGTGTTTTTATTATGTTTTCCTTTTTTGGAACTCATTAAAAACAATATTTTTTTCTCTCTTCCAATCCTGCTCACTCTACATTTTCACACAGGAATCAATATTTGCTTTGTTTCTTTAGCAAAATGACACAAGCTGAAGGGCATTTTGGGCAAAAACTTTGTTCAGACTATGTGGAATATCTTTTATTATAAATCTCTTCTTCTCTTTCACTGTCTCTCTCACTTCCTCCTAAACTCCCAACTCCTGTGGATAGTAATATGCTGTTCATGTGTCTTTTAAATCTCTAATACTTTCCAGGTGAGAAGAAAAGTGAAGGAAATTGCAGGTCTGTTAAAGGTAGCTAAGAAGGACGAGAGCCTGTTGGAAACCATGTGGGAAAAGGAGCTGTAGGGCCTGGAGAAAACAGGGTCAAAAGGTGGAAAGAAGTTTCTTCTTTCATATTCTATAAATGTGCCCAAGCTATTGAGTAAGCTGGACATTGATAAGTTCTTTTGAGTACGAAAGGCTTTTTGAAGTTCAATTTCCAAAGTTCACAGTTACAGATTTTTCATGCACCCTAATATAAATGTCCAGCTTAAACTTACAATATATCTGCTTAGGCTTATTTTATGATCTCAGCTTCAGTGTTTCCTAGAACAACAATTCAATTAGCAGAAGTGCATGTACACCTTCAGGTGCTTAGAAAACAAATCAGCTAGCTTATTTTCAAATGATGAATGGGTTAATTTCCCAAGCAATGGGCAGAATTCTAACAAACTTCAGATTCTGTAAGCCCACAATAGTTAAAGAAATCTCTGTAGGTTTCACAGATTTGTTATCACAGATGTTCTTAACCTAAACATATGGATATGCAAAACCAAATACTGTTTAAAATATGTATAAACTTCCTTTATTTATGTCTGACACTGATTCCATTCTGACACCTGGTTTCAAGCAGCTGTAAATGCTGACTCCAGACCTCACTTTACTCCTCTGCTCCCCTGCTGTGACTTCCATGGCAGCAGGATAGCTAAGGCCTTCTTTTTTTGGTTCACATCTAGCATTTTGTGAAGAGGTGGCTACTGTAATTAGAAATATTTAGTCTGATATTGATTTAATGTATTTAGTCTGATACTCTCCACTTTGAATTTATACTGACTTCAACATGCCATTCATGAAGTTACTATCACCTAGCGTACAGCTTCATAGATGAAAAATCACCAAGCAGTAGAAATAGTCTGCAAAGGCAGAAATTTGCCGTAGTACATCCTCTTTCTCTTGACTTTGTGTGTATAGTAGGTAGGAATAGCATGGACTGACTTGGGCAGTCTGTGAAAATCTCCCTTCTAATATGCTGTGAGTGCACACCTGAGCACTGGTTGAAATTCAGTGGAGTAGTTCTGTAGATGTTGCTAGGTACCCTTCTTCCCTGCACACTTCTTTTTCATGTGACTGTCATTTCTTGTGCAATAGTTCTCCTAAAATTATGGCAGGGTGGTTTGGAATTGCCTGAATGTAAACTGTAATGGCTAAAGAGAATACATACCAAATGTTGTTGTTTATCAGCATCATATACCGATTTTGGTTTGACCACTTCTTATTTTCTATATCTAACTTGAAAAGTAGGACTCATCTTATCTGACTTGTAGATGGTTGTAGGTAGGTTTCTATTCTGAGCAAGTCGTTAAGAATCCTTCAGTGTACAGAAAGGCATCTCCAGCTAGGGGCATGTCCCAGTCAGAGGGACTTCTTTTTGTTGACACCAAATGAATTCTTACTACAGATAGCCTATTAGATTCTCAATTTTAAAATGTCTTAAAGTAGGTGAAATAATTAATTCCACGGTGGTTATTAATGTAATCAGACTTGGGACGTAGCCAGAGGTGCAAACATATAGATTTTAGCAGGAGTTTTGCTTTAATTTTGTCTACAGATAAGAACCATCTATCTATAGATCCTATAGGAAGATGAACAAATGAGAGAAAAACAAAAGCAGAATCTGAGTAGAATAGTTTACACTGAGATTTCAATGCAGAAGGAAGGGAGAAAACAAGCCACTCAACAGATCAGATGTTTCTACACTCATTTGTTAACAGGCCTCCTTGTACAGAATTAATGAAACCTTTCATTATAGATCAATACACTCTTTGACTAGAGAATATTATGGCTACCTATTGTATATGCTTAATTAGATTGAAATTGCTTTCAGATTTCCATTATATTCAAAAAAATCTGATCTCAACAGTTTAAAAAAGGGAATTAAAAAAGTCATCCCCTCCACCATGCTACTAAACCCAGCAGGAGAAGGGAAAAAGGGAAAAAAACTTCAGACAACTGCCCAGCTCTGGGCTTCAGTTTAGTGGCAATTTTGGCAGAGCTGCACTAAGTAGTACTCACTACAGTGCATCCATAAAGAAAACAAATTGTAACTCTCATACTATCATCACAGGAGACTGATGGTGTCCATTAAAGACAAAAGGGTTGGACTGGCACTTAGTGGAACTATTTTGAGATGTATTTCCCTTCCTGTCATATTTTCTGTCCAAAACCAATTTCTTGACAAAACTGTTCCAAATTAATGTGCATCTCCTTCCTCAGCTACGTCTACCTAGAAACATTCTCAGGTTATCCTTTACATGTTTTATTTCTTTATGGCAATCTATTATTTCTTGAATTTTCTGTCAAAAAAACTAAACTCTTAAAACTAGTTTTCTTAGCACCACAGCCCTAGTCCTATCAGAATAAAGCCCTTAATACTTCAGTACCAATTAATGAGCTGTCTTGTTCCCTCATGCTCTCAGCTCAGCCCAAGGTGTTTCTGGGTTTGTTCACTGTTTTCCCCTGTCTATCCCAAGCTCTATGTTTTCCATGCCAGGGCTGCTCCCCTCATTACTCACCTACACCACACTCAACCATCTGGTTCCCAAAGTGTGGTCCTGGGTGTTGTATCACCTGTCCAGGCTGACTTGCCCTGCCTTCGCCTAGAAGCCCTCCGCTGCACCATTCCACCTCATGGTACCTGCAGGCCTTTCCCTGGTACGTTTGTGAATTAAATTATGAAATTCCAACATCTCTGAAGCAAATTTTGGCCTTAATTTTCCAAGCTCCCAGCTCTGCAGCCAGAAGGCTCCTGCTTTTTCCCTGTGACTGACATCAGGCAGGACTTGCTACTCTGCTGTGCTAAGTGCAATGTCCCTCGGCCTCTTTAGGATGCATTGTTTATCAGCTTTCCTCCTTCCAAATTCTTTGTTTGTACAGTGGCAGCTTTTGTGCCATTTTTTTTTTCTTTGCCTGGGGTTATTGGCAGAGCTAATTAACCCACAGGATATAAAAGCCTTGTTCTTCAGGGCCAAGTGGTGTGGTCACAGAGCAGTGTGAGTGCTGCCTTGTGGTGTGGGGGACAAACGGTTAGATGGGTTGCCTGGGGATGGGCAGATTATCTTCACAAAAAGGCACCTAGTTATTTCCAACAGCGAATACAGTCCTTATTCTTGAGGGGCTGTGCATTGCATCCTTCCCTGCTCTGCTCTGTACTGCTCTGCACCTACACAGACGGCACTATGCTGATGGCTACCTCAGAGCCCACAGGTCTCGGCCACCATGAGTGAGAGGGGATGTGCAGGCTCAGGTGTGCCTGTGTGGACATGATAGGAGGGGACTGTGTGCTGCCTCTGGGTTTGGATAAGTACCTAGACTCAGGGCACTTCTCCCTGGGCTCATAGAGCTCAGCCCCACCTGGGAATCGTGCTGGCGTTTTTCACTTTAGGTAATGAAAACAGAGAGACAGAAAGCACAGAAGCCCCTGGGCCAGGTGTGTTTGAGAAGAGTCACCTCCAGCAGGAGGGCAGCCTGCCTGGGCAGAGGGGCCTCAGCCTGGCCTCAGCCTCTGGCTGTGAGCTGTAACACACCAAGATTTTCCTAATCCAGAAATGCTTGGGGAACTGTGTCATTTTTTTCCCTGGACAAATGTGTGATCATGACAGGAAACATGACTGGATTCGGTATAAAACGGTCCTGTGGTTCGTCCAGCTCAGATGATCTCTGTTCTGTGGTACGTGATGGCAGTAGGCCCCCAAGCAGGAGACCTCCGGTGGCAGCAGCCACGGCTGGCGGTGTCCAGGGCTCTGGTGTGGGTTTCAGCCCACCCGTGGTGACGCCGCCGTGGGGTGGTCCTGGGATGCCTGCAGAGGAGTGGCGACAAGGAAGGAACAGGGCATCCCTCCCTGCAGCCTGACAGCACAGCAGGATGGGTGTCCCTGTCCCCCTTGCAGACGTGTGTGTGGGTGCCTGCGTGGCTGAAGGAGTGCAGACCCGACCCGTGGGGTGGGGTCAGCGTACCCTACCTATCCCCGAGGCTGGCTGGGCAGGGGGAAAGTGTGCCGTGGGCTCCTCACCCCCCACTTTGCCCTTCCAACCCCAGCTTCTCCCCGAGGGCATCAGAGGGCACTCAGGACGCGGGGCCTGCAGGAGGGCAGGCTCCGGGGTCTGCTTTCCTCTTGGGGTGGGGGGAAGGGAGGAGAAAACAGAGAAGAAGCAACAGCCTGCAGCTTTTCCCTTCCTCTAATCTTGCTTCACTCCCCCTTGCTCCCTCTCCCTCCCTCTCCCCTTTCCTCTCCCCTTTCCCCTCCCTCCCTCTTTCTAATTCCTGCCACTAGCTCGGAGCCTCATTCAGCAGCCGCTGCCAGTGGAGTGTAATAGGCTGAAGATGCTGCCGTGTCTGCTCAGTGTCTAGTTGTGAATGGGACTTGCCTCCTCTCCCTCCTCCGAAGGTGGCCAAGGGAAGCAGCCAGCCCCGCTGGAACCGCAGGTAAGCGGCGGCCACAGCTGCGTGCCCCGGGAAGCCCCGGAGAGCCGCAGGAGTCCCGGGGAGCAGCGGGTAGCTCCGGGGAGCAGCGGGCACGCCGGAGCCGGAGTTGTCTTGGGTGAGCAGGGCGGCGGGGTGCAGGGCGAGGAGGCAGCTTGGCGAAGGGGGAAAGGGAAGAAACGGGGTGGCCGGGGGAACGGTCGTCTCCCGTAGCTCAGAGCAAGAGGAGCGAGCGGGAGGCTGCGTGCGTGTGCACCTTAAACTTGACAGCAGCGGCGGGGCTGTGGCGTGTGGCGGGGGACAGGCAGGTGTGCCGCGGGCAGCGAGCTGCTGCCGAGCGGGGCCGGGGCCGGGGCGCGCCGGGTGAGGTGCGCGGCGCTGCCGCAGCCCCGCGCCGAGGCGACCGGCGGGCTCTCCGGAGGGGCCAGATAGCGTCTCCAAAGCGAGAAAGGAAACTGTGGCGAACGCGGTTGTTTTCTCTTCAGCTCTTGCGCGCGGGGGAGGGGGGAGAGGGGGGGCGGGGAGGGCGAGTATTTGTCCGTTTTAAATGTTCCTCCGGATAAACGGATATTGAAAGCTAGAACTGTAAATTTTTTACTTGCGCTGTAGCTCCCAGGCATGAGATAGATATGCAGAAATTATGAGTGCGTGAAATGATGGATACTCTATCCGGAATAAAAAAGGGAAATACTTTGATTTATATGCGTATATATTAATATATTTTGCTTACTGGCTTTCGAATGCATTACTGTTCACAAGATACCAAAATGGTATCTGTCTCTAACACGGGCTAGTCCAAGAAGCATTAGCTCTTGGGTGATACATGCATAAGCACATCCCTAAGAAAGGTAAGATAGATCAGGGCTGTAGGTCCCCATAAATACCATTAACTTTTCGAATAAAAGTGCTTCCTGTGCAGTCCTTCGGGAGCACATATAGCAGTCTGACATCATGATACAAATGCCTTTACCTTCTACAGAAGTCCCCCTTTATTGTCTACTCTTAATTATTCATTTGGTTAGGAGAGAACCAGTATGTGCTAGGAGATCTTCTTTGTACCATTGCTGCAAAGGATAGTGTGGCTGTGTAGCACAGTATTTACCTACCAAGATATCTGTGACAAAAGAACCTCTTTAGCAAACGAGGTCATTAATTCAGAAATTGGCCCTTTTTAAGGAGAATGATCATTTCTTTTTCACGTTCCAATGACTAGTAATTTGCTGGAAAAGACTTTCTTCCTGTTGATTTGTGATGATGATACAATAAGAATTTCACAGACTCTGCAACGCCCTATTGAGAAATTAAATATTTTTAATTATTTAATACTGAAACGAATGAGAAAAGCACTAACAGATTCAGATGCAAGGAAACATGCACCCAGACCTTACTGAATGTCCGTCTCTCTTCCCCCTCCCTCGCTCTTTTGCTTTTTTCAATGTTTCCAAAGTCTCTGTGATTCTCCAGGTAAATACTTTGTTCTTTTTTTCTATGCAGGCTAATGTATATCAAGAAATAAATATGCTTTCAGTGTAGAAGTTCTGCAATAATTAATCTGACATCTGCCTCAGTCGGGTCTGTCCACTGAGATTTGGAAAACAGATTGGTAATTGTACTCAATTTTATATGGAGAGATACATGGAAGTATGTGGAAGTGGAATTGCAGATATTTGCTTATAAACAGCATTTTCATAGCAGAGCGGCAGAGTTCATGTTGCTGGGGAGTTGGGTCATAATAAGAGCAGGCAGATTGAGAGCAGAAGGTCTAGTTTAAGCTTCATACCTTAACACAAAATATTCTATTCTCTTTCTTAGTCTACAACACTCTAGAAAACAGGAGTTTCTGACAGTACTTCTAAAGCAGTTGTCCTTCCTCTTGAAGAACAACAAAATACTTACAGAACTAAGAACCATCTCTTCAATAAAAAAATTGGAAATTCTTTAGGAAGATTATCTGAAAGACATCTTTCTCTTCCAACCTCTTGTTCTTAGGCCCTGGAAAAGGTTTTTATTTTTTTTTTCCACCTCAGCCTTGCACTAGAGCATCAGAGAATGAGCATGGACAGAAAATGCTATCTATAAACTTCTCTACAGCTGCTTTAACTTTGCTAAAATTTTAAGTGTTGCCTGTACCAAAAAAATCACTAAGAATGAGATTTCTTCATTAGCAGAAATGCTGCTACAATAGGGTATGTCAAGAGATGGGATAAGTCATTGCAATTTATCATCAGCAGTTTCAAAAGGAAATGTGTATGGAAATAGTTTATTGAGAGACAGGACAGCCAAATTAATTTTTCTTTTGTGTAACAGTATGGGGAAACCACAAAGATTAGAATGATTTCTGTGATTCATCTGATAAAATGCTTTAAATATATCATGTGATTTTGGCTTCAATTAATATGTTATTCTGATATTTGTCATATTTGGTTTAATTTGGTGTAAGAAACATATTTGAAGTTCAGAGTTCCAAGAGACTGAGAGTAATGTTTTGTTTTCTACAAATGCTGCAACTAAACAAAGCATAACTTGAGAAACAAATGTTTTATTGCTGAGTTTCTACAATGTTCTTACGAGTTATTTCTAGCTCAGACATCATAGAAATTTAAAGTAATTTCAAACTTAAAACTAGTGCATCCAGTTTTTGCTGAACCCCCTAGACGAATTTTGAATCCATTTTGTGAGCTGGATGTTTAGCGGAATATCTTCAGTGTGTGAGAAACAGAGGTCTCATCTGGAATCAATTATTTTGAAACGGTTTAGCAACATACTTTCTAGACTTTTTTTTTTTTTTTGGTCAGTATGTGTCTGAGCTTTTTTACTAGCATTTTAAGCTAAAAATGTGTGTATAATTTCCTATGCTATACATTTTTTTTCCCCCTAAATCACACTTCAGATTTCATTGTCCCTTTGTTGGGGCCAACCCAAAGCTTAGGGAAATAAATGGAATGATGGCCACTGATTTAAATGTGTTTTGAATCAGGCACTTTGTCCACATGAATTAAAAGGACTTACTTTACACTTAAGTATTCCTGGTTTATGTCATATATATATTTTACTTTATCTCTTAACGGTTAAGGAGCATTGCCGTTGTATGCTTCTAAAACTCTTTTATAGTATTTTAAGAGAAAACGTAGTCCTGTGTTTGGGTTTCGATACTGAAGACTAGGGTGCACTTAGACTGTGAAATTATTGATTCATTTCAGTGCAAGCCTGTGTATGCCGAATTATTAAACCCATTCATTTTCTTTTCCTGTGTAAGTAAGAACTTTAAAGTCATTTAAATATTACCGAGGGGTAGAAAATTTGTACACGGTGCTCCCAGAGGAGAGATTTTTACTCCAGGAGCTAGGCTTTGTGGCAGCCCTTCTCCCGAGCCTTACTGTCGCTCCGCCTTGCTCAACAGGCCCGCTGCATGCGGCCCGAAGAGTGGCCGCGGGAGCAGAGCTGCAGCAGCGGGGGCCCCGCGGCCGGGGTCGCGCCGGCTGGGCGCGCGGCCGACGCGGCGCGGCTCGAGGCGGGCGGACACTAGGGGGCAGTGCTGCGCTGCGCGGCCCCGCCGCCGCTTGCTGCGGGCGCTATGAAAAGCCGGTTTGTTACCACCGGCGTTGCGGGCCCTCCCTGGGGAGACGGGATTCAATCTCGCTGTGGCTCGGGCTAATGCTCGGGCAGTTTGTCAGGATTAACATCTTTCTAGTCAGAGGATCGCGTTACCTTCGGCGTCGTATTGCCACCTTGGCTCTCGCTACAAAGTTCTGGAATCGGGTAACTTCCGATGGTCTTGAAGAGTGCCACAGCTGGAGTCCAGGCGTAGCCTAAACGAGCTCAGTCCCCTCGGCGGCAGTGGCTTTCCAAGGGGTTTGCTATCTCTTTCTTCCTCTCTCAAAGAGTGTGTAAGTGCCTCCCATGCCAAGACAAAGAGTTTAAAGGCAGAAAAATATGATAGGGCACACACAAAAAAATTTTTTTCAAAATTATTGTCATGCTCAGGAGATCTCATAAAGACATCCTTGATAGAGAAAAGACATATATTAGACCAAATTGGTCAAATTTTACCTGTACACATCTAGGTCAGCAGAGTTTACAACTGAAGAACCAAGAAAAATAGGTTGGTCCAAATTGTTTTCATGTATTCTGTAGCACCTTGGAATACAAAAGAAATTATTAAAACCCTTAATTGCAAACACTGACCAAAAAGGACATACATGACAGTGCAGGTTTTAACAGTTGCAGGCTTGGTAGGAGTCTCATTTCCACTTGCCCTGTTGTGATGTTTTTCCCTAGACATCTGCTTTGGGGTATTGCTAAAGGCAGGATGCAGGGCTTCACAGATCTTTGATTCATAGAACAATAAATTATTTTATATAACAAATATTTACTATAAGTAACAGTGCAGAATTTTATAATATTGTGTTATATCCACTTGGACACATACACAGCTGGAGAAACCAATGTGTCTAATAGAAATTGTTGTCTACGACTTTGATACCAAAAATGGGCAACACAGTGCCATAATATTTGTACAGTTTTCTCTCAATCATCTGATTTAGGATATTAATTAAGAATTATCTTAGGGTAGCAACCCTTGGTGAGAGAGCTAGTAACTACTGCACTGGAAAATGAGCACAGCTTTGCTGGAGGAGCACTGTAGAACAGTCTGAGACCTGTTAATTGCCCATCTACTGTGCTCTAAGGCAGGGAACATCCCTTAAACTCGTAGATGCAGTCAAGGTGGGTGGAAAAGTTAGGGCTGCCAGTCAAGGCCCTCCAGAGAATATTACACATGGCTGGGACATGTGCCTTTCAAGCCAGCGGGAATTCAGAGACAAATATCTGGAGCAGCCAGTCTCGCTGCTGAGCTGTGCCCTTGGGGAAGGTGGCATTACAGTTAATTTTGCTTGACAAAGGCATAAGGCCTTCTTCCATAACTACTTGGGTGGTGCAGTGGCTTTCAGGCATCCCAGTCCCACTGAGTTCTGCTGGCTTCATGAGCCATAATTTAGCTCTTCAGTTTTAAAGTGCTGCCTTAAGCAAATTCTAAGGTTTTTTTGTGGTTTTTCTCCAAGGCTTGGCAGTGAGTGAGAGCCCTCTCCCTTCTGAATCAGCAAGAGTTCATCAGAATTCTTAATTGTAATGCAATGGCAGGCATAGTTGGAGTAGTAGAAATCAATGTAAATGGATTAAAAGAAGAGAACAAAGTAACTCTGTGTAAAAGAAGAGCCAGGATTTTCCAGAGGGTTTGTTGAACAATACAGGAATAGGTTTCCAAATATAATACATCATTATAATGATGATTTAATTGTTCATCAACAGATAGACTGTAGCCATATTAAAGATACACTAACATAAAATGCAGTTGTGGATCATGAAGTATTATAGAGTAGGCAAAATGGAACAGAACTTTGATATATAGTCATCCCTGGCTGTCTTCAAGGCCAGGCTGGATGAGGCTTTGAGCAACCTGGTCTAGTGGAAGGTGTCCCTGCCCATGGCAGGGAGATTGGAACTAGATTATGTTTAAGGTCCCTTCCAACCCTAACCATTCTATGATTCTATGAATGTAAGCTGTAGGAAGTACCTGTGTAGACAGTAATTATACTTGAGCTTTCATTTAATTGTGTTGGTACAGTCACACTATTCCAGTGAACTCACAGTGATGCTGTGGAGATACAAGCTCACGTAGGTGAAGTCTGGAGTGATAAGCAGAAGGAATTATACTCAATAAAACACAACTCATGACATTTCCATGTTTGTGAGCCTCACAGCACCAGGCATTTCTTACCCTACCAACATACACCAGTACCACTCCATAGCTTGAATGCAGTCTGCCTCAGGCGACTGTGCACAGGTTTGTTCCTTGACTCTGTTCTCACACTAGCAAGTGGGATAGAGATTAAATTTGTGGTGTACACTCTTGCAGCCACCATTTCTTTTCATGTGAGCTCCTTATCACGCAGAGTTTATGCTGGCTTGGTAAACTAAATAGTTCCTTAACTTGGTGTTAATCCCATTGAAGAGCTACTTCTGCACTGCATTTCAATACTCTTCATTTTGTACAGTGCAATCATCAGATATTCCATGTGAAAGTATTACATTTAAGGTTAAACTCATGCCATAGAAACTCTAGTTCAACATAATTTTTATCCCAGTGAGGCTGCTGATATATATTTTTAAATAAAATAAAACTTCAGAAGCATATTAATTGGTCTCAGTGGTTAAGTTAAATAGTTAAATACATGCATACATATTACTTTGCCAAGGATAAGTCAGTAGTTCAGCATAAACCAGAAATGATAGCTCTGTTTGAATCAGGAGACTAAACCCTATTTCCATTACTGCTAACTGTTTTATTAATACCTGCATGTGTCAGCATTAAGTCATAAATTTAAATAGTCTGTCCCTTCTTGATTTAAAGTAATTATCTCAAAGATCTTGGCTGCTGAATGAATAACTGCATCACTTCTTTTATCTTTTATCAACTACTTTTTTTTTTTTGTATGTAGACGTTTTAAGGCAAACAAAAGAAATAGAGTTTGTGCAAAGTTGGCTGGCATTTGAACCAAAAATATATATATTTTCATTACCAAAGCAGAACACTTGTAACTATACCAGCTTCCAGACAAAGATTCTCAGACCTTTTAGAGTTGTTTAGTCATATAACATTATGTACCTGCCTATGTCTTATGCCGACTTTATGCACATTTATGTATATTTCCTTTTATATAGTTAAAATTAATTTTTGTGTGTTACTGGAAAATTTTCATTGAAGCAACAGGTAAAAAATACAACCTTTAAATTGTGTGAGATATGTGGCATTCAAAAAGTTTATACCTAATTTTTGGAAAGAATAATTTTACCTGAGATAAATCCTGAGATAAATACAGGATTTGAATAGAATTTACCAAATAAAAAAGTGATCTCATTAGCACTAGAAAACACACTTGAAATATTCAGAATAAATCTTGTCCTTTTCAGAGCTTCCGACAGGCAGTCCTCCCTTTTAGCAGACTTGACTACATGTTGATGTAGTTAGGTGTTTCTTAAGTATCACTCAATTAATTTTAGATTGCCATTGAAGGCAAGATTTGAGTGCATTTATTCATTACAGGGTGCTTTCTAGCCAGAGCATAAATGGTTGTAAACTTTTTCTGAGGAATGACCCAGTATTAAAACGGTTGAATGGTGGCAGATTCATTCAGTATGTACAGCAGTGATCAAACCCTCCAGTTTCATATTGCATGTAACCTTCGCTATTTAACCACAGGGACTACCAAACTGATGAACTGAAGAATCACTCAAAACATTTATCCAATGCATGCAGCGAGCAGATATTTTTAAAGATAACTTCTCCTTCCCATTCTCTTTCAGCATATTTTTCTTCGATTGAAATTCCAGTGATCTGCAATATTTCACATTAGTGAAAGTTACCATTTATTTACAGTTTCAAATTCAATTTCTCTAGACATAAGATGTTCCAAAATTTTGAAAAGCAGCTGAATAATAAGTTTACTTGGGGCTCTGATTCAAATAAAAGTCTTCCACCGCCAGTGATTGTTGCCTTTTTATTTGTTACCATTCTAGTTATAGCTCAGAGAATATGCCTGATTAGTATGCATTTAAATTCTTTTTAGCGGGGTGGCAATTTACATAGCATTTCTTTTTCTAAAGCAAGAGGAAAACATAGCAAGTATTGACATTTACATACAAACTATTCATCATTTGCATACAAAAGGGCTGATTAGGTAGCAATATAAATGATGTAGGTCAGACTTAGGGTGGTCATTATAGTTCTTTCTGTCTTTAAAATTGTGAATTTTGCAATATTTTTATGAAAAAATGTTTATAAGGTAAGAATATGTAGTCATGTTTCAAGTACTAAATTTAACAGTCTTCTTGGAGCTCTCTAGTACGTGGTTCTCTATGGTGCAGTCTTTGGCTGTAGCCTTGTAGTTAAGCTAGTTTGAGATTATCCCTTCTTCAGGCATTCCCAATTCTTTAGTACTGTTCACAGTCCACTGATATGTACAAACAAAGTTAATTTGGAGGCTTCAGAGCTAATTGGGCTATCTGCATGATCTGGGTTAAAATAAAGCATGTTTAAACTACTGTACATGACCTTGGTAAGATTGAACCTGTGCTCCTAGGAGTAGTTCTTAGTTTCTCAGGTTCCTGCATCATCATTTTGAGTTCATTGAACTTACTTATTTGTAGATGATATTTCTTGTGCCTCAGTTTATTAGCTTCTGCTCCTCCTCTACAGTACAAAACCTGACAGTGAACTTTTCACCTTCAAAGTTTCCCACTTTTCAATGCAAACTTTGCTCTGCCATCCCATAACTTCTGTTTTATTAGACGTAGTGGATTCTTCTAGCCTTCCATTTTATTTTCATATTTTGCTTTACTCAGCCATTGCCACTTATCCTCAAATGTGGAAACATTCTCTGAATGATTGAATTAGGCTAATCCAACACTTCCCTTCTATTACTAGATAGAAGCTATTACTTCTATCTGAAATAAACAAGGGCTTCCCATTTCTAGGCTGCAGTGTATTCATACCCCTCACTACAATCTTGTAGTTGTAGCTTCCAGTTACCTTCGTCACACACTACTTAGTTTTTGGGATCCATAAGCAGAAGTCTTACTTTCTGTGTATTTGGCAAGGCATATGTCAAACTACTGGGAGCAGAGAGATATGATAAAAACTAATTCTCAGTGTGTTCAACGACTTCCAGTATATTTACTTCATAACAAAGGAAACTCCACCTTAAATAAGGTGTGATCTGAGAAATAAGCAATCATCTCATGAAAGAGGAAATAGAAACCAGTTTTACTGCCTCACTAGACTATTTATATAGAAGATACAGATGACATATGTAACTAGGACGCAATGAACACCATTGAAAAAGGTAACACATATTTACTCAATGCTGCTGTGATGTACTGTGATTCTGTAGCATCTCAAATTAGTAAGTGGCGTCTGGCCTGGGTTTTAAAGGAGCAGTCAAAACACATGATGAAAGTCAAAGTCTAATTTTTTTTCAATGACATTGAGTTGACATTGAATGCTACCTTATTGTGACCTTCAGTATGTATTTGTACATTTAGAAGACTAGGAAAATGTCCACCTTATGTAATACATACTCAGAATTTTGTTAGTGTTGTTAGCAGACTTTCTTTAATGACTTCTATAACTATTAAACTATTTGTCTGGTTGTTTATACTTCACTGGTAAAAATTCTGTCTGGTCAACCTGATATAAAACAGAGACTATATTGGAGTCCATGGGGTTATTCAGTTGACATTGGTATTATTGAACATTATTCTTGACATGAAAATTTCTAGTTTTGGTAGTTACATTAACTCATGTTTGTAAATAGCATTTACATGGAAGTGTGCATTTCAGGGCTAAGGCAATGTTTAGTTCTACTACCGTTAGAAATGCTATCAATACACCATCATATGTAAGAAATTGCACTAATATTTGTTTAATTATCCAATCAAATTGAACAAGAAATGAGTCTGTCTGAAATAATCAAGTCTATAGAGGAAGTGCCAGCTCTGATACTTACCAAGATTTGACAGTTGCTTGTCATGACCTTGGCTTTTTTTATGATGAGCTAGAGGTCAGAAAGTATGCTAGCTCTATTTACTGACTTCATAAGATTCTGCAGGCCATCCTCTGCAGCAGACTTGAACCAGATTGTCTACATGTGTCAGATTACTGATGAACTGGGTACAAATTTGTATTTTGTTCTCCTAACTGTTAAATCCTGTTTCTGACTATCACCGTATAGTGGGTGGAACAGTTTAGCCTTTATGATATTTCCCTTCAAAAATGATTGACTAGCAAGTAATTTCTTGAAAGCTGTACCTAATGTGAGAACTACCGAAAATGGGACTTTTAACTTTTATTTATTTATTGCAAGAAATTTACAGAAGGTCATTGATACTTTGTTAAGAAAAGAAAGTAATGTAAATGAAATCAATAATGTGACAAAAGACTTTTCCATCGGTATTACATCACTTTGCCTACTGGAGGAGAGAAGAATGGTTTTGCCTAGAGCTATACCCCATCTGGAAATTAAATTCATTTTTACTAGAAATGAAATAATTCAAAATAAACTTCAGAAAAGCTTGTGTTTTAACTGTTTCCATGTGCTTAAAAGTAGATTATATTTAACTCATAAACTGCTTGGGCAGTTTATTACTTTGAGTTAATGAATGCTAATTGCTTCTTGAATATGAAATCAGCATCTCCTCCTTTCATGTTTTTCAATAATGTCACAAAGAGTATTTTGGGTCACTGAGATATCTTTCCTGTTTCACACGTTTGTTATAAATGCAGCTCCTGTGACTTAACAGAAGAAAACCCATAAAATTGTATACACTTTAACTTCCTTTCTCATTTTACCAATTGATTATACAAATTTCCCGTTTGGGCTTTATAAAACACCACAAATTTTATTTTCCAACAAATTAGAAACATACCAACTTTTTAATAACATATTAAGTGTGTTAAATGTAGAGACATGAATTTCTATCTATATCCTTATCCCACAAAATAATTTGTTTGTTATCTATACTAAGCCAGGCATATTCATTATGCCTTCTTAAGCCTGTATTGTTATGAATTGAGATGTCAGTCTAATGACATGAATCCTTGCCACAGCTGTGCCTCGAAGGACAGATGCCTTTCTACCATGAATGATACCAGAAAAAGTACTGTACTGTTGCAAAACTGTGTTTCCCACTTCTCAGTAGTCTGGTGAGCTCATTTCCATAATCCATGGAACTTTTGCTAAAATTAGGGGTGTATATATATGGCTATGTTGTTGAAACTGTATAGCGAACTAAGAGATCCCTGTACATTAATTATGCCTTCTAATTATGCCCTTTTAGTAACCTATTCATGTCCCCAGAGAATCGTGGAATTAATGAAGAGGAGTATAATTCCTCATTTAGGGAGAGTAATCATATTCAAAATTACAAATCAGTTGAGAGGACAGCATCTGTATTGGCTACTAGCTTCTGTTCTGTTTTGCAGCCAGCATGGCTAGGACTTTGCCTTGTTAAAGGCAAAGATGACTTCATCCAGGTGCTTGCATCTGGGGAGAGGAAAGAATGAAAGTCTTCAGTCTCTCTGGCTTTCCTGTTTTAAGACTGTTCTTTCACCCGACTAGATAAGTGTGTGCCTGCTTGCATTTCTTTTGGGGGAAATAGTTGGAAAGCATGGAATGTGATGAAAACTCTGGTATTGCAGAGGCAAACCCCCTTGCTTCTCAGTGTTATTTTTATGTGTCTCAGTGATATACCCTAGAAAGAGCAGTTTATATTAAGGCAAATTAACTTGATTGAAAAATAATTTTAGCTTGTCTAGGAGAGGGAGCTTCAGCTTTTCAATAAATATCCTGTCAAGAGTGTGGTATAAGGATCCTATTGGTCCTACTATACCTCCAGTACTCCTATTGGAGTAGCGTCACCAAACAATATTGTGGTGCTCACTTTGAAATGCCAGAACATTGCATAAAATCTGCAGCTAGTGGCAAAAGGGTTAAAAAACCATATGGCTTAGTTGTCTGTCTGGGGCTTCAAACAGTCACATTCTACGTCAAAAAGGGACTGCAGCAACTCCTGATCAAAGCTCAGGTAATTTAATTATTTGTCTTCATGAATCAAGGGATCCTTGAACAAGCTCAGGATGTTGGATATTAGAATTTGGGAAATTTATTGTTTCACTCCTTCTAATATTCCAATATCAAAGACAGCTTTTTCCTATAAACAAAGCAGTCTGAAGCCAAAGAATTAATGCAAAAGCTAGTGTGGAGAGACTCAGTTTTCTAGGATCTTTGTGAGCTGAAAATTGATTCCTGTGGAGTGAGGTATTTATCACTGTGATTCTTTGTTTTCATTTTATATAACTAAGCATCTGTACCAAATTTTGCCATCTGAAATGCTTAGCTCCTATGCCTGTAAGTTCACTTAGTTGACAGTTTTTCTTGTTTCTCGATTTTACATGATTTTTCATGTTTTGTTTTGCAAATCTCTTTGGCAAGCTCTAAGTGGCTCTGTGACCACATCATGCTTTCAATTTTTAATTAGCACACTGTATGTAGACTGTGCACCCTGATGAGAAGGAGAGAGTTCATAGCTGATTCCTCCAGCAGCTCCAGTCAAAAGTCAGATGAAATTTAGGGTGGTGACAGAAGCCGATGGTCTGAAGAAACAGTGCTCAGTCCCAAGTGCTCTCTGTGCTTCTCACTATCAGTGGCAGTCATTTTAATTCAGGATTAATGAAGCAAAATTTGTTTGGCATTTTTAAAACCCTAAACATACCAGTGATGTGCGTGCTGATACAAAAATGGATTCTCAGCCTGCAATAAATGTCACTTTATTTCTAGGAAAGATTAATTCTTTTGTACATTTCCCTTTTATTTTTATTTTTGATTTTTCTTCTTTTGGTCTGCCATATTTCCTTTCACAGCTGGGGCCCAACCCCTGTCTTTTGCATGTTCTTGGGCCAAATGCAATATACTAAAATTTCTTATGGTAAGTGCCAGTCTTAGTGTGCATGTGTGTGTGGCTCTCTTATTGACTATGTTGTCCTGATTTTGTATGTTCATGACCTGCAACAAACCTGTGTGTCAAACTGCTATTGAAGCCAGTGAGATGTTCCTGTGCAGAGTGCTTCCTTATATCTGAGAAGGATTAGAAATAAATTAGTGGGAAACAAGTCAGTAGAGAGAAAAAGTGCGGTTACTTCATGTGGTGACAGATGTTTCTGAGAATAATATAAAATTTATATGAATAGAAAATAAAATGGGTTTGCTCATCCCACCTTCTCATATGTAGTTGTGAAATAATAAGTGCCACAGAGTTTTAATACTGCAGATCCTTTTGCAAATGAATCTTTTTTCTTTTAAAATGCCATGGAATTTTTATAGAACACAAGGTCTGCAAAATGCAAAATTATGATAATCTAATTAATTATCTCATAAAACTCTGTTACTAGTTAACACAAGGTAACAATGCAGTATTCTGCAATTCATTTTCATGCTAGTGAGGAGGTCTAAACAAAACACTTTAAACAAAATACTTGTTTATTTAAAGCAGTGACATGACGCTTGGAGAGATGTGCTGCTTTGTAAGGTATAATCTGCTTCATATATCGGCTAACTGTAGAACAGCTCTATCAGTTTTGTGCACTGCAGTTCCTTACAATAAGGTTACAGACCAAAATCAAGTATACTCAGTTGTACAGGCATTCCAAATTCCTACCATTATTCCTAAGTAACTCTGTTATTGGAAGAATATATTGTTTGAGAGAAATTTTTGAAACCACTGAGTCCAATTTTTCAGTTTCTTCAGTTTGGGCAGAAAACATTTTTTTAAGCTTGAAAGACCTCACTTTCAATTTCAATTAACTAAACATGTTCAAATTATTACCATGTGATAATCTCATTCCATAGTTTCCAAGAGATCAGCCAGTAGAAAGGTGATTATTTTGCTCAGAGTGAAGTTACTTGGCTGGTATCACACGAAATCTACAGTAGCATTCAAGACGGCAGTATTATAGTCAGCCAGGCAGTATTGCCAAAAAGTTTTATATGTGTATATATATTTATACACAAGCACACATCTGTGTGTGCGTGTATATGTATCTATGAGAACACACACCCTTCCTGAATGTGTGTCACAGTTTTACTGTGAAATATCTGATGTTAAACAGGACCATGTACATGAGTTTATGGAAGCCTTAATTTCTGCCATATAAACTATGTGGTGTTGTGAGTGGTTACATTTTCCAGTGAATGATGTAGTGACAGTGCACATGCCTGTGCCATTACCAGAGGAGGAGGAATTGATTAGCAATAACACACTTCATTAACACTGCACTTTCTCAATCATTGTAATTGTGGCTCTTCCCCTAAACCATCAAGTGGAACAGGTTTCATTTCAACCAAATCAATCTAATGTGTTAAAATTTACATAATTTCCTCTCATTTCATGTATAGAACAGCAGGAATTTTAATTTGCATTGTCTGTATAGTCTATAATCAAAATGTTAAGAGCACAGGGTTTATTCATTATGTATGTCATGTGGTGACAAATTTACATAATAGGTTGCATCTTGCTGAAATATTCCTTCTTTCCTCACCCCCATCTTTGCAATTTTGACTGTAACTTATTTTCTACAAACCTGTTAATTCAATTACACAAGATTTTGAGTTCCATAGAACATTTATTAGGGAGAAGTATCCTTATAAAAATAAAGAACTGGATAAAATGTCATACTGAAAGATGAGAAGTGCTAAGGGAAAGCATTGAAGACTGGATTGTGTTTCCTTATTTCAGGAGAAAGCTGGTATAAAACCACTGCAGTGTGTGCTATTGCTCTATACTGAAAGTAAAAATTCACTGATTGAATGGAAAAGTTTCTTTTTGTTTGTTTAGTGGCAATTACTATGTCCATAATATGAAAATTTTCAAAACTAATTTAGGGACTAAAAAGCAATTAAGAAATTAAGATGCTGTAAACGTAAAGCTTCATCACTTTGTTGCCTGCTGAGGTCAATCTTTGCTTTATGAAACTAAAACTGCTTTAAAAATATTTTTAATAGAACATTATTATATTTTAGTAAATAGAGAAAAAATAGAGGATTTTAATACACTTGTAGCAGCTAAAAATACTATCTAAAAGAGGAATGTAATTCATCTGTTGGTTTAGATACATAGGTCCTCTGCAGAGTGTCACAGAGCTATCATAGCAAAACATTTATCATTTATATCTTTGAACTACTGAGATTTAGATGTAGTGTGCATCAGACGGTTCCCCTCTCCCTTTTACTGTCCAAGTAAGGATATTCAGACTAAAATGTAGGAATATACATTTAGTTTTATTATATCATACTGACTTACAATGCAACAGTATAAACAAATATATTCTGTGTTCTAGCATGTACAGAAATTCAGGTAGTACAAGAATTAACAACTTCTGATTAAAGAAAATATTTGTAGAACCTCTTAACATAAATGCAGAATATATTTAGAGGTTGACAGTCATGCTCCTAGTAGGAGGTTAAATGGAGAGATGTTGCAGTTCTTTACAGAAGCTTTCATACAAATAATTTTATTAAGACGTAATTAAATCCTTAATCTGATGTTGGGTTAAAACTGACACAGTGTATTGTATTTGAATTGTATTTTAGTCTATGCTAAGAAAAGGGGGTGTGGGTGTATTACATGCATGATTACTTGTATTTTCAAGTTATATAAGCATAGAAACTATGCTTATCTGACTTTTGTGAATATTTCAATGTCTGTATGAAGTTGGAATGAAACTTTCTTTTATACAGTCACTATCATCCAACACGTGCCAAAATGCTTCTAAACAGTGTTATGTCAATGTAGATGCAACCACTCTGCATACATAAAAAGAGAGTGAACACTGTAACAAAGGTCACATTACTAAAGTTGTAAGATTAATACATAGACAGTAAGATAATGCTCAGTAGGTTTAGAGAGGTGCAAAAGGCAAATGTAAAGCCACTTAACCTTTGAGAGAGAGGGAAAATCCAAGGAAGGGGGAGACTCATTTTGCAACTGAACTCACCAATAAGAGGGTCTATTAAAGTAATTATGAAGCTGTAACACTGGCCACTTCTTTTTTCTCAGCTTTTCACAGAAGTTACTGTATGTGCTGCACAGTCCTTGAAAATACCATCTCATTCTGCTCTCAATCTCCTTTGATAGGGACTGTTTCACCTGCCTTACATCTTTTTTCTTCTTCAACTATTTCCCTACCATTTCTCTGCATCCATGGAATATTGTTTAAAAATCTGTAAGGAACTAGAAGAGGGTAAAGTTTACAGTTAAGGCAAGTAGCAAGGGTAAGAAATGTAATAATGGTTGTCTGTTTGCCCAGTCATATTCTCAGAGATAAACAATGCATATGCTCAGTATTCATATTCTTATAGTGGACCCTTTCTGACTGTATGAGCTGTAGTGTAGAGGGCATGGGAATGTTGTACAGTTTTTAAATTACTTCCTTTCTATACACAGTGTGTGAGACTTACATGAACCCTAAATAAATTGTCATAGCTTAACCCCAGCTAACTGATTACCACAGAGCTGCTTTCTCACTCTCCTCCCCACCCCTGTGGAATGGGGAGAGAGTCAGAAGAGCAAAAGAGAGAACATGTGGGTTGAGATAAAGACAATTTAATAGGTAAAGCAAAATCCATGCACGCAAGTAAAGCAGAACAAGGAATTAATTCAACCCTTCCCATCAGCAGGCAGGTGTTCAGCCATCCCCAGGGAAGCAGGTCTCCATCATGTGTAACGGTTACTTGGGAAGACAAACACCATCACTCTGAATGTCCGCAACATCCTTCCTTCTCCCAGCAGCTTTATATGTTCAGCATGAGCCATATGGTATGGAATATCCCTCAGGTCAGTTGGGGTCAGCTGTCCTGGCTGTGTCCTCCCCCAGCTTCTTGTGCACCGCCTGCCTCCTCACTGATGGGGTAGGGTGAGGAGCAGAAAAGGCCTTGACTCTGTAAGCACTGCTCTGCAGTGCCAAAAACCTTCTTGTGTTATCAACACTGTTTTCAGCACAAATCCAAAACATAGCCCTGTACTAGCTGCTTTGAAGAAAATTAACTCTATACCAGCCAAAAGCAGCACACTAGTTTTGTGAGCTTTGCAGCATATTGTAGAAGGACGTTGACAGGTTGGAGAGGTGGGCCACTGCCAACCTCATGAAGTTCACCAAGGCCAAGCGCAAGGTCCTGCACATGGGTTGGGGCAATCCCAAATACAAGTACAGGCTGGGTGAAGAATGGATAGAGAGAGACCCTGGAGAGAAGGACTTGGGGGTACTGGTGGATGAAAAGCTGGACATGAGCAGGCAGTGTGCACTGGTGGCCCAGAAAGCCAATCGTATCCTGGGCTGTCTCCAGAGAAGCGTGGCCAGCAGGTCAAGGGAGGTGATTCTCCCCCTCTACACTGCTCTCATGAGACCCCACCTAGAGTACTGCGTCCAGCTCTGGACCCCTCAACATAAGAAGGATATTGACTGGTTGGAATGAGTCCAGAGGAGGCCACGAAGATGCTCAGGGTGCTGGAGCACTATGAAGAAAGGCTGAGAGAGTTGGGCTTGTTCAGCCTGGAGAAGAGAAGGCTTCAGGGAGACCTTATTACAGCTTTCCAGTACCTGAAGGCCAACAAGAAAGCTGGAGGGGGTCTTTTTACAAGGGCCTGTAGTGACAGGACAAGGGGTAATGGGTTTAAATTGAAAGTGGGGAGATTTAGATTAGATAACAGGAAAAAGTTCTTCACGGAGAGAGTGGTGAAGCAGTGGAACAGGTTGCCCAGAGAAGTTGTGGATGCCCCATCCCTGGCTGTCTTCAAGGCTGGGCTGGATGAGGCTTGGAGCAACCTGGTCTAGTGGAGGGTGTCCCTGCCCATGGCAGGGGGGTTGGAACTAGATGATCTTTAGGGTACCTTCCAACCCAAACCATTCTGTGATTCTGTGATCCTTGTCAAATTGAAATTCCACTTGAACTGCACCTGGGTTTGGACTCTGATGTTTCCAATCATCAGCACATCTTGCTGTTGATTAAGTATCAGCTGAAAAAGACAACTGTTGGGAGTGTCACCAAAGCTCTGTTTTCTTTCTGTCCAGCAACTGAGCTCCTCCTGGCTATCTGGGTGGAGCCTGTGTGCCTGTGGGGGTGAGAATGGGTGTTCATGGAAGCCCAAGAAGAAAAGGAGAAATGTGTAAATAAATTAAGAGTTAGATGCAATGCCAGTTCATGCAATCTAAGGATGTGCCCTCTCCGGGAAATTGCACCTGGAGATTGATTGTACCAAGTGAGGATCTATGCTTACATCTGACACAGATGAATTAAACTACCAAGTTAATTTTTGAAAATTTCACTAAATGCAGTAGCACATCAGAGCTGGCTTAGTCCTGCTGCTGTGAGGTTTCTAGGAGAATAAGACCTGCTGAAGTCTAAACAGAAGCACACTCAATCTCCTATTGCCACAAGAATAAAATATAAAAATTACATCTTAACTAGCTGTGATGATGCCATGTTCGGCAATGCACCTACTGCTGAAGGTGCTGTCGTTTATATCCCACTTCATTCAATTTGATATATAGTTTTTCTTGGCTGTGGCTTCAGCAGCTGTCATGTAGATCAGACTTCAGTTGAAATCTCTGTTTGTGGCACTCTTTATGAATACGAAAAATGTGTTGTGCAACTCAATATGAGACATAAAAGAAATCATATAAATTGAAAACATTTTATAAGTTCAGCAAGTTGTCTCTTGAAATAGCTACAGAACTGACCAGCCAAATGGAATAAATATACATTAATCAGTTGAAATAACAGATTAATACATTTATTGTAAATATTGTGATGCTACAAAGAAAACAGGAATACTTTTTTCTCCATATCAAAATCCTTTCATTAACAACTCAATCGCTTAGCTTTGTTTGAAAAGGCTATAGTTAATCCAACTAAAGAAGTGTCTAAGATTATGATAATTAGAAGACCAGTGGCACCAACAGCACTTCCTTTCTGACTCCTGAGGCATAGTTTGGCATCCAGGTAGGAAAACAAGGGAATGGTTCACTTTTCTCTTGGATATTGTGGTTTGGGCAGGACTTAGGCAGGCTCAGATCAGATTTACTGGGATTGGTTTTCAATTTGTACTTTTCTTCTTTTGTAACATGGAATATGATTTTTTTATAGCAACATTTGCGACTTCTATATAAAACCATGTTCCTCTTCCAGGACCTACACCAGTGGTGAAATCTTTTGATTTATCAAGCTCTGTTTTAATGCACATTATACTTACAAGTTTTTGGTCTTGTATTGCATGTCTTATGTTCACTATACTGTGCTATGAAGCCTATATGCTGTGTGCATATGATCATGCTTTTGAATGGATGCACATTTCTAAAACACTTCTGCTTTGCCTGCCTGAGGTGGCTGGAGTCAGAGACTAAAAATGTCTCGTATTCATCTTCTTTATTATATAGTAGTACGACGCCATATACATAGAGGGAAATACTTTGCTTATTTGCATGATAACATAGAAGTGAGAGCAGAAACCGGTTGTTTTAAATCCTAATATTTACAGGAGGCTCAAAACAAAAGTTAAAAATATTAATATTGACAGCTTTCAAAGGAAATAGATCAGCTACAAATAGACAAACTATTCCACTAATTTAGTGGTTCTTTCTCTCCTTGATCCTGTTTCAGTTCAGGGACTATACAAATATTCAGTATTTAATAGGTTTTTTGAAACTTAGTTTTAAATCGGGGAAAGATCAGCAATATGACACTGCTGGCTCTAGAGGAAAAATAAAATGTCATGTAACTGAAGTAAGTGCTACAACTCTTTGTGAGGCATTTTCTGTATTTTTTTTTTCCTGAATGATTAGATTTTATAAATATCCTACTGTGTACAGGTATGTTCTCATCTCCCCGTCTACCAGTACAGGCTGATGGGCTGTCCTCCACTCTTAGATGACAAGCAGCCAGCAGCAGTTAATGACAGCATCAGAATTTTTGACACCTTTTTTACACTGCACTGACTCCATGCTCACAGAATAATTATTTCTCAGCTTTGCTTTATGTCACTGAATACAGGACATGCATCAGTGCTCCTTCGAGAAATTTCCAAAGAAATTGCCTGTGAAAATATGATTTCTAAGTGTTTGCGGGGAAAGGGACCTTGACTTCAAATATGACTAACAAAGGGGTATTACTGACATGAGTTTCTTGTTTTTTCTGAAGTGCTGTCGGTGAATTTTGGACAGGGTACAGCCATGTGGTAGGGGTTGATAAGCAACTTCATTTGTTCTTGGATATCAAAGGAATCTTACCACATATTTATGTGGAAGGTGTCAGTACTTTTGAGGATGGATTAATATGCTTAAATATAGGCAAAGGGAAATATCATGGAGGTGGTGTACTTAAAATTTCTGTTTCATGTTAAGTTTTATTCTGCAGCAAGCTATGTTTCTGGGCTCCATCATGAGAGCTGAAAAAAAAGGTAGAGTAAATAGTGCCAGAGCCAGGAAGAACATGGATCTTCTCTGTTCCATATGCACTCTGTCAAATAAAAATTCTTTTTATTCTTCTTGCATTAAAAGAAGACAGTGATAAAATGAATTCTTATTCTTGACACTTAATGCCCATATTGCTTAGTCTTTAAACTTTTCAGTGCCTGGATCCTTCTTTTAACCTTTGTCTGTATTGCCCATTTTTAAATATATTAATACCATGGATTCCTTTCCAAACTCTTGAACTCAATGGGATTTTTACTGCTAAACTTCAATGGGTCAGGTCTAAATGTTCAGAATGACACATACAGATGATTACCAAACTCTGTTCAAATTTTCCAGCACACTTAGTACAGGGATCTCCCTGATTTTAACTTTTTTTTTTTTTAAACTGTGATTCTAATTATTTCAAGCGTAATTATGCATTTCAAAATTTTGGGAGTACTTACAGGCAGATTAATGCACGTTATCATCTTCAGAAATAAATAGTATTAGAAGTCTTTTGAAGAGGCCATAGATTGCTGCATGGAAGCTGAGTGAGGAGGAGTGAATTTCTTAAGCCAGAATATTTACATGGCACTGGTCTAAATGATGGTCAGAAGAGTTTCTGCTGTTGAATGATCAAGATAAAGCTGCTACAATCCTTCCAACTCATTCAGCTGTACAAGCTTTAATTACCGAAAGCTGTACTGAACCCACTAAATCAGTCCAGTTCTTCTGAGCTGCAGTTATTAAATAACTTAACCCCAATAACATCTTGGTGTGAGTTGTTGCTTCTAAAGTCAGTTGGAAGAAAAACTATTGGAATAGGGACCTTTGAGCAAGGAAATACCAACACTTTTCTTAAAAGATTCTGATAATAAGAAAATAGAGTGACATTTTTTGTTACAATTATCGTTTTCCGATTCAGGTGGCATCTTTAAGCTCAAAGAAGATGACCTCTATTTTCAGTATTTTTTCTATATAAAATAACACCTGTACCCTTTCAAATTAAATATTGCATATTTGTTATACTCTTACACAACCTGAGAAAACCAAGGGGTATATACCTGATTAACTGACCTCTATTGAAATGGATAGTCTTGTCCTTATCATTGAAAAATATATTTTGTGAAAATTCTTTACAGTGTGTCAGATCACAAAACTTTTTTCCAAAAAAAGTTTAATACTAATAATTCAGTTCTGATTATTTTTCCCTTAGATTTAAAATGGAGGAAATATAGAAATGTTTCATTTCTGCAGTAAACTGTTCCTCAAGGAGGTGATGAGGATACCACAGAATGAGACAAAATTCAGATAAATCTGGCTGTAATAATCTAGTAATAATCTAATGCCCAAGGAACTGTTAAGGTTTCCAAAAGAGAGCGCATTAAATCAACACAGGCTAATAACTTCTTCCGAGTATTTTCTCCAGATAAATAGAAATGTTGTTTAGAATTACAATAGATTTTTTCCTTATTCTTGAACTGTTATTATTTTCTCCAGTTTCTTTTAGAATAATTTTAGCAAATATTTATTTCACTCATAGACTGAATAGTTGCAATATTTTATACAGAAAAGGAAGGGCATTTACAGCTTCAAGTTACTGTTTCTTAGATGGTAAAATAGGCAAAAATCATAAAGCAGTAGACTTCCTGTGATTTTAGATACTTCCTTCCTGTAATAAAAAACAATCTAGAATTTTTAATTCTGAGAAAAATGAATTCCATCCCTTAGTATTCTTAGGAAATGACTCATATAAGAGTTTTCAAAGTCATTAGCAAATTTTTCTTTTAATAAGATAGAAGATTGAACTTAAGAGGAACCGCCAGCTCCACATTCTATCAGTTAGACTCAACTGAAACCAATTTCCAATTGTATTTCTTTGTCTGCCTCTTGTTTCTGTATAAGGCAGAATATATGGATATACTGGATGTCATATGGATACATGGAAATGTACGATTAAAGTGGGAGAGTCTTCTGTTTCATGTAACGTCAGTAGTTTCTGTTTAACATGATGAGAATAAGAAAAATCCCCTAGATTAGACTCATGGAGCTACAGAATATAGAGGTGGCCTTTTCAGGTAAGATGTTTGAATTTACTTCTTTTTCATATTAGTATTTGTAATTAGTGTATAGGTTGAGACAGAAGCAGAAAACAAAATTTGCTTCAAAAGTAAAAGATGTTACCTTTTAAAGAAATTAATCATCTCCAAACCTTTTGCTCCAAGTTTAAATTTTTTTTGTGCTTCAGAATTAAAAGAACCCCAAATATTTTTAGTGAAGATGATACATATTTGGTCTTGTTCTGCAGTAGAAAGTGTTTGCTAATATAGTTATGCCAGGATATCTATATCAGTAATGATCCTTACTTTAAGCACAACATGTTGGCAAAAGAACGTTTTTATCAGTTCAGGAGTAAAATTCATCTGGCAGAAATGACGCATTTTTGCTATCTGAAGTATTTCTATTCTCAGTCTTTTTTGTCTCACATGGTTGTCAGTGAGGAAGGGCTGAAACCATACCTTTCTGACTGATGTAGGCTGGACAGGGTGAGACATTGCTAATTTAGACATTTCTAAAGTTTCTGCTATTTTTTTTAAAAATATTTCTAAAGTCACAATTTTAAGAAAACACTGATGTCACCAACAGAAAATAGTATTAATGAAAAGGGATTTTAGGTAAAAATCAACATAAAAGATTGATAGAATATATGGGTTAATGTCACGTTTTCTAATCCAGAGGGTTCTTAGTAAAAACTGTAGGTTCTTCTCCTATCATTGTGTATTCTTTTAATGGCCTTTATCCAGGTCATTTGTCTCTTTACACCTTCACAGATGGCTGTGCCCATCTCTTACAGTATGTTTGCACATGGTTTTAGAAATCAAGAGCCTTTAGGGAAATAAGTCCTACTGTCAAACCAGGAATAATTTCCAATCTAAGTAATCTAAAATGTCTGAAGAGTTTTCTTTAAAAAAAAGTCTTGTGCAGGAGACTAAAAACCCATGGATGTAACATAGCCTGAGTACAACTGGCTATAGCTAACAGTGGCCTTCAGTTCAGAACCTGCAGAAGGAGTTCTAGCTAACTTTATGCATCAACATTAAATTAGCAAAATTAAGTACTTCTTAGCATGGAAATATCACCAATAAATTGACGGTGGCACAGACACATCATTCATACACAGCACGATACAATCCTTAGTGTTTATGGTTAAGCACCATTTTCCACTCTTCTCTCTATAAGCTTTTAAGTGCAAAACTTGTTTATTTCAGATCTGAATATTTTGCTCTGTCAGTGTCTGAAGTTTAAGGAGAGTGAAGTAGGTTGACGCTGGCGGGAGCCAGGTGCCCACCAAAGCCGCTCTATCACTACCCTCCTCAGCTGGACAGGGGAGAGAAAAAGGCTCGTGGGTTGAGATAAGGACAGGGAGAGATCACTCAGCAATTACCGTCATGGGCAAAACAGACTCAGCTTGAAAAAATTAGTTATTTATTACCAGTAAAATTGGAGTAGGATAATAAGAAATAAAACTATATCTTAAAAACCCGGCTTCCCCCCAGCCCTCCCTTCTTCCCTGACTCAGCTTTGCTCCCCATTTCTCTACCTTCTCCCCACCAGCGGTGCAGGGGGACAGGGAATGGGGGTTAGGGTCAGTTCATCACATGGTGTCTGTACTGCTCCTTCCCCCTCAGGGGTGGATCCTCACACTCTGCCCCTGCTCCAGCGTGGGGTCCCTCTCACAGGAGACAGTCCTCCATGAACTTCTCCAACGTGACTCCTTCCCACAAGCTGCAGTTCTTCACAAACTTCTCCATTGTAGGTCCCTCCCACAGGATGCTGTCCTTCAGGAGCTGCCTGCTCCTGCCTGGGTCCCCCCTGGGGTCACAAGTCCTGCCAACAAACCTGCTTCAGCCTGGGATCCTCTCTTCATGGGCCACAGGTCCTGCCAGGAGCCTGGTCCACCGTGGGCTGCCCACAAGGTCACAGCCTCCTTCGGGTTCACCCCCCTGCTCCGGCATGGGGGCCTCCCCAGGCTGCAGAGGTCTCTGCTCCACTGTGACCCTCCATGGCTACAAGGGTACAGCCTGCCCTCTCACCACGGACTGCACCATGGGCTGCCAGAGGGGTCTCTGCTTCTGTACCTGGAGCACCTCCTCCCCTCCTTTTCCACTGACTTGGGGTCTGCAGAGCTGTTCCTCTCTCATACTCTCACTCACCTCTTTGATTGCAGTTGCACAGGCATTTTTCCTTCCCTTCTTAACTATGTTATGCCAGAGGTGCTTACACTGTCACCGATTGGCTCTGCCTTGGTCAGCGATGGGTCTGTCTTGGAGCCAGCTGGCATTGGCTCTGTTGGACGTGGGGGAAGCTTCTGTCAGCTTCTCACAGAAGCCACACCTATAGCCCCTGCACTACCAAAACCTTGCCATACAAACCCAATACAGAGAAGTAGGACAAAAAAAAAAAAAGTAATAAAACTCTCAACCCTATTTGTTACAGATCAGTATTTGGATATGTCAGTGGCAGCTACATGAGGATAAAACTGTTTAAATCAGTAGAGCTCTTTTGCATCTTGTCCACTGTGCTGACTTCAGTTGGGATAGGGTTAATTTCCTCACAGTAGCTAGTATGAGGCTGTGTTTTGGTTGTGCTGAGAAGAATATTGATAACATACTTTCTGTAGTTGTTACTAAGAAATATTTATATCAAGTCAAGGAATTCTTAATTTCTGATACTGCTGATGTGTTCCCAGCTTCTTCTTTACAACAAGCCAGGAGGGGACACAGCCCAGACAGCTGAGCTGAACTAACCACAGGGATATTTCATGCCATAAGACATCATGCTCACTATATAAGTTGGGGGTGGGTTGGTGATGTGTCTCATTCTCAGGCTTGTTCTGGCTCTAGGGCTGTGGTTCTCAGGCTCTCGCTACTCAGGGACTGGCTGAGCATTGATCCACAGGTGGTGAGCAGTTGTATCAGTTGTTTTCCTTCCCATTATTTTCATTATATATTATTAGTAGTAATATTAGTATTGTTAGTATTGTTAATATCACTATTCTGTTTTATTTATCTTCAGTGATTGTTCTTATCTCAACCCACGAGTTTCATTGTCTTTTCCTCCCATTCTCTTCCTCCATTGAGGGAGGGAATGTTAGCGAGTGGCTGTGTGGTACTTAGTTGCTGGCTGAGGTTTAAACCACACCACCACCAAAAAAGTTAATATTACTGCAGCACACATGGTGCTCTAACATTTTTCAGCCATGCAAAAAGCACTTCATTATTACTCATAACTGGGAAACTGTCAATGCCAAGTTCCCGTTCTTTCAAAATTGCTTGGGTGGTATTTCTTTAGGTCAGAGCCATCCAGGGTTATGGTTGTCTTAGGCTAAGATGTGCTAGAACTGCTAAGCGGAAATGAGACATGAAGGAAGATGCTCAAGTAGAGGAAAGATGCAAGACCTGAGATACAAATATTAGGAGCATTCCTTTCTGTGGAAAACTTTGGGAGTTTATTTCCTCCTCACCATTATTGGTTTATTATTATTGGCTTATATGCAAGGCGTCTGTGAGCTTGTACTCTGGGGATTTAGTACAAATGAAAATGAAATACAGAGTGAGCAGTATAAGCTGACACTAGAACTTTTTTAGAAGGTTACAAATTCTTTTTGTAGAATTGTCCTTTAGCATGAATCCCTGTGTTTTTTGTTGCTGTTTCTCCAAAGATTGGATTTAGTGAAAATGGGGTGTAGGTTTGGTTTCTTCTTTGTGTATATGTGAGACAGAGTTCTGACTGATTTTTGTATGTTCCATATTTTTGTTACTGCTCTGTATTTAATAGACTGGTTTGAATTTTCTTTTTTTTTCTGTCACCTTTTCTACCTAAAAAAAAATCTCATGAATTAAGAAAAACATGTTCTTTGCTTTTGGGATTTAGGAATATGAAGGTGAGTTAGGCCAAAACAGGAAAAGAATGATCAGTGCAGATTCTAGAAAGATACTTAAGGTTCTCAAAATGACAAGTTGAAGGAACATGTCAGTTTTAAAGCATATAAAACTAGCTCATCTTGGGATGAATGAGGATGACATATTGGCACAGTGGTTGTACTGAAGAGGTCCTAGCAGTGGCACTTAGGCCATTCAGAAAAAGTTGTGATCTTCTTAAAGTCGCAGTTAACTTCATCTTGCCTTCCTTCCAGCTGAAGTTGGTTAATCCTTAGCTCTTATTAAACAGATAGTAGTTACAATGTTTTTTATCTCCAGGCAAAAACTAGCTGAGAAAAATCTGAACTGAAACTGTTACTGAAAACATGCTAGTATTTAATGCAAGACTGTAAAAAGGTTAATACGAATTTATTGAATTGGAGTTCATCCTTCTCAAGAGCAGGAAGAATTTACTCTTGAACTGTATGCAATTTATTTGGGATTCTATTAAAAGGTAATGAAGGAGGATGAAGTGCTTGCTAAATACTGCAGCAGTGCTCCTAATAAGAATATCGGCATCAAACTGAGCTTCTGCTAGTGTCTTGCCAGGATTACAGAGTAGTCCTGGTAATACATCAGGGTGGCTTGATCTCTTAAGTTAAAACTCTAGTACTGAGTTGAACTTGTTTGTGGCTATTTACTTTCTTCCTAATTTTGTGGGACTACATTTTGAGTATAAATCAGATGTCTGAATAGTTCTCATTGTTTGTTGTTTTAGTGCAACAAAGCCATTTATCTTTTGCAATAATAAAAATAATAGTTGCTTGAGCTTATATATTTTGTTAAGCTTCAGTGGAAACTATCTTGACCAAATCTGTGTTTCAGTTGAAGTGGTAGGAATTACAAAACCTTACTTGTGATATTTTTGATTGAGACAGCCATCAGGTTTGCTAATTGTAGCTAATTATTACTGAAAATTTTGCTGCAAAAAAATATATGTTTACATCTGACAACATCCAGATGTGTTGGGCATTCAACTCTACTTAGATAATGAGAAATTCTAACTGTGATTATTATGGTTTATCCTAACAGGTGCTCCTAACTTGCTGTAAAATCATAGTCATGTATTCTCCTTTCCTCAGAAATTATAAATTAAAATTAAAAAAAGGATGCTAACATTTAATCTCACATGTGATGAAGCTTTCCATTTTGTTTATTATGACATTTCTCAATAGCTATGTATCTCCACAGTTTCTGGCTCACAACATATACCAGGCATGGTATGAAAGATTGAAACAGAAGTTAGCGTATACTGTGCCACCGAGAGTCTGTCTTAAAAAAAAAATCTTGGAATGTTTATTACAAATGGCGTAAATGAAAACAGACAGCTAAGGAGGGTTTACAACAATTTAGTATTAGTTATGTCTTTTTATGTTTCATAACACTTCATATAAATGAAAGAAATTACTAGACACAGTAAAACTCTGAGATTTTTATATTTGTCATGGTTGTGTTAATGACAATGGAGTGTGGAAGCACGTTCGGCTGAATGGGTTATAGTAAGAAAAGAAAGCAAGAAGAGCAAATGCTGCCTCAGAGATAGCTTTGCTGGATAAGAGTCTCTGCAAGTAGCTGAAGCACTGTCTCATCCTGAGCATGCAAACAAAAATACTGGTCGTAAAAGTGTAGGAGTTGAAAACGTGTTGAAGTGTTGTAATTATAAACTTTGATAGTCAAGGTGGTTTTTTGTCTACATGTATGTACAGGAGACAGTATACATAATTTGGTGACTTTCAGAAACGGTTGCAGTGTTTTAAAAGTGAAGAAAAGAATTAATAAATATTGATTTCACAAAAAGAATGGCTAATATGTTGAGACACAAACAAGTAGCTGCTAAGAGCATTTATTTCATTCACTTGCATTGATTTCAGCTGAAGGTACATTGAATTTACAAAGAACAATATTAAAACACATCAATTTAATTTTCAGTTGTTTATTCTAGAATTGTATCTTCTAATAAAGCATTATGAACTCATTTAATACAGAAATATTTTGTGTATATATGGTTGAGATTTTTAATTAATTTTCTGTAGGAGGGTAGTTAATTTGGAACAACAAATTCATTAGATGAGGGTCATCTTGCTTTTCCATTTGCACTATGTTCATGCAATAGTAACGTATTAATATATTAATTGAAAATTAGTTAATTTCAGCCAAATATTCAGCAAACACTTGTGCATGTCATCATCTTTCTTCATCTCAGTAGACCACTTGCTAATGTGCATTGTTAGCATAATTTTATTATGGTAATTTTTGTGAACCGTTTGGTGCATTTTGTGCTGTGTTGACGGGATGTTGATCAGAAGCTGGAGAGGGACTTTGTACAAGGGCATGAAGTGATAGGACAAGGGGCAATGACTTTAAACTGAAAGAGGGTAGATTTAGATTAGATGTAAGGAAGAAATTCTTCACAAAATTGGATATCAGGAAGAAATTCTTCACTGTGAGAGTGGTGAGGCACTGGAACAGGTTGCTCAGAGAAGTTTCACATGCCCAGTCTGATTCAAGGCCAGGTTGGATGTGGCTTTGACCAACTTGGTCTAGTGGAAATTGTCCTTGACTATGGCACGGGGGTTGGAATGAGATGATCTTCCTTCCAATGCAAAGTATTCTATGTTCTGTGATGTACGAGTAATGTGACAGATAACTTTCAGTTTCCTAAATGGATAATTGTAGTTCTTTAAATTAGATTTTTGACATGAATATTAGCAATTACAAGTTGAATGTCTACTGTGAATAGTTACTTAAAATATGCTGTTTCAGCAAACATGTTTGATAATCTGAATTCAGCAATATATTTGCAGAAATAGAATTGAAATTGTGCGAGTGATCGAAAAGATTTAATATGAAATTAATATTTATAGAGATATTGGCAATAGTTGCATAACTTTTATAATTGGTCATGTGTGTATCAGAGTAACTTGATTTCTTATCAGGTAAAAGAGGAATGAATTATATAAGGGGTAAGTAGCTAAATACAGAAACAAGCTCTTTGGTTTCAGATAATTGGAATTAGGTTCTCCTCAATACAACTGGCAGCTAAAGTTGTATCCAAGAGTCCAGAGCACAACTATTCATCTTTTTAAGACAAAGACTTGTAATAGCGAAACCTGTGATTGATAGCACTGGTTCTGCAGTACAGCATGAGGCAGAGCATTGTGTGGGTGCAGAACAGTTTCCCTGGCTACCTGCAGCTGCCTGCCCACCCGTGCATTGCACTGTACACTGCTCTGAACCTAAACATTTGAGAAAACCCTTGGCATACCACTGTCATCCTACAAAAAATTCTCAGTCCTGTAGGATCCCCCTACTCAATACAGCTTTGCTTTTCCATACTGCATACTATTATTTTTACGTTTTTTTATATTCTGTCCAGATCAAGAACTGAATCCATCTTTTTTTTTACTTGAAAAGTGTCATCAATTTGTAGACTCAAGAATCTAGCATACCTTCTTTTCACATTGGGGTACTTAAAATGTTTCTTTCGTTTGCCTTATGCAAAGATAAAAATGGACTTGTGTGTCTCACCTTCTATCATAATGTTGGCAAGAATGTCAATTTAATGCCAAGTGCTTGTATAAAATTTTCACTATAAAAATTTCTTTACAATTCACACTTTCAATTGCTTTACAGTCTTTCCATTGAAGGCAATGAAAAGTTAGCAGTTAGGTCTTCCTGCCACTCTTTGAATACGTAAAACTTATTTTTAACCTTTTAGTTATTGTTACAAGCTGATGGCTTCAGCTCTCTGATGCCATTTTCTTACTGACATTTGAGTGAGTCATGCAGTCCTTGTTATTCAGTGTTTTGTTATTTTTCCTGTGCTGCAGATATATTTTTGATCAATGTGTCTCACACTCCTAAGCTTTGAATTCAGTTGCAAGTTTGGGAACTACTGTGTTAGACTATTAGTTTTCAACTACTAATTTTTATTTACTGCATCAAATGTGCATTTGATTAAAATCTTTTCAGCTGACTTCCATCGTGGACACTAGTTTCTTCATACCATGCAATGTCATGTCTTCTGTACATTTGGGACCTTCCATCATGGACAATTTCAGCTTTTGAGCACAAATATTTCCATACCTAAGACATCAGAATTTGTTATGTTGTGACACTCAATCAGTATTTATTTGATTTACTGTTTCCTCTGAAGTTGCTGGTTCTTACTCATAGTAATCTTTGTTTGCCTGGTTGTGATCATTGCTGATAAATGGATTCTGAAAGTTGGTTTTTACCTTCCCTTGATATTAGAATGCCTCATATGGTTTATAACTGAACAGTTTAAAATAAAAGTTCATTTTGGATAAAGTTTACATGTAGGTGGGTAACTTTTATGAAATGACAAATTTTAGCACAACTATAAAAACTTTTCTTTCAAAGTTTTGTGAGCTGTAACGTGCTGTGTTTGTTAAGAACTGCAAAGTCCAAAACGTTTTGCACAGTTATCTCTCTAACCAAATTTGGATGGTAATTTTGTTGAGAGTGTGGAACTTAGATAGAAGTAACTTGAAATTTTATTCACATCGTTTAGATGTCCACACAATTTGTAACGACAAAATTTTGTCCTCATTTTATATTTCAGAATCTTTGATGCTTTTCCAGTCTATAATTGTAAACGTAACACATATAAGCAGCTTTCCTTCTTCTAGCTAACACCACAGATATAGTGCACCTAACCCTTTCTACTGCCGGCTAATAAACTCCCAAGGAAGTGCATACAAAACACATACTACCTACATCTTTTAAACTTCCTCATCCGGATACTTTATTAATTTGTGCAATATACTTGTTACAATTAGATAACTTTGCTTTTCCCTTATAATTCCTACAAAATTTCTTTGTTCTTCCCAGTCATTCATAAAGTAATTTCTTAGAATTTTTTTCATGAGAATAATCTTGGGTTCCTTTTTATGCTTCATAATGTTATTCAAAACCAGAGGGGTTTACTATGTCACCTGGACACTCACAAGTCTGTGGGGCTAGGTGATCCAAGAGTTGGCAAAGGAGCTTGCCAAGCCAGTCTCCATCATTTACCAGCAGTCCTGGTTAACAGGGGAGGTCCCAGAAGACTGGACACTTGCCAGTGTGATACCCATCTACAAGCAGGGCTGGAAGGAAGATCCAGGGAACTACAGGTCTGTCAGCCTCACCTCGGTACTGGGAAAGATTATGGAATGGTTCATCTTAAGTGACCTCACATGGCAGGTGCAGGACAACCAGGGGATCAGGACCAGGCAGCATGGGTTCATGGAGGGCAGGTCCTGCTTGACCAACCCAATCTCCTTCTATAACTGGGTGACTCACTTGGTGGATGAGGGAAAGGCTGTCCGTGTTGTCTACCTGGGTTGTAGTAAAGCCTTTGACACAGTCTCCCACAGCATCTCCTAAAGAAGCTGGTGGCTGATGGCTCAGACAGATGTACTCGTTGCTGGGTTAAGAACTGGCTGGAAGGCAGAGCACAGAGGGTTGTGGTAAATGGAGTGAAGTCTGGTTGGCAGCTGGTCACAAGTGGTGTCCCCCAGGGCTCAGTTTTGGGGCCGGTCCTGTTTAACGTATTTATCAATGATCTGGTTGAGGGGATTGAGTGCTCCCTCAGTCAGTTGGCAGACAACACTAAGTGGTGGAAGTGTGTATCTGCTGGAGGGTAGAAGAGCCCTGCAGAGGGACCTGGACAGGCTGGATCCATGGGCTGAGGTCAACTGTATGAGGTTTAACAAGGCCAAGTGCCGGGTCCTGCGTTTAGGTCACAACAACCCCCAGCAGCGCTGCAGGCTTGGGGACGAGTGGCTGGAAAGCTGTCAGGCAGAAAAGGACCTGGGGGTGTTGGTCAAAATTCAGCTGAATATGAGTCAGCGTGTGCCCAGGTGGCCAAGAAGTCCAACGGCATCCTGGCCTGTATCAGGAACCGTGTGGTCAGCAGGAGCAGGCAAGTGATTGTGCCCCTGTACTCAGCACTGGTGAGGCCACACCTCAAGTACTGTGTTCAGTTTTGGGCCCCTCACTCCAAGAAGGACATAGAGATGCTGGAGCATGTCCAGAGAAGGGTGACAAAGCTAGTGAAGGGAACAAGTCTGATGAGGAGTGGCTGAGGGAGCTGGGGTTGTTTAGCCCAGAAGAGGAGGCTGAGGGGAGACCTGATTGCTCTCTACAGCTTCCTGAAAGGAGAGTGCAGGGAGGCGGGTGCTGGTGTGTTCTCCCAGGTACCTGGTGACAGGACAAGAGGAAATGGCCTCAAGTTGCATCAGGGGAGGTTTAGATTAGATATTAGGAAAAACTTCTTCACTGAAAGAGTGGTCAGGCACTGGAACAGGCTGCCCAGGGAAGTGGTGGTGTCACCATCCCTGGATGTGTTCAAGGAACGTGTAGATGTGGCACTTGAGGACATGGTCTAGTGGGTATGGTAGTGTCAGGTTGATGGTTGGACTGGATGATCTTATAGGTCTTTTCCAACCTTAGTGATTCTGTGTGATTCTGTGTGAAACAGGGGTCCTGTTTCACAATTCTGCACCATGCTTGCTTGCACAGAAATCCTACCTAAATCTGTGGTCTCCTTACCTTTTTGTTAGCTTTTCATGAGGGGCAAACGCTTTGCCACTGCAGAGGCAGCTGTAGTTCCCACCAGTTAGCCTTTCCCTGCTCTCCTGTCCCTGCCTGGTGCAGAGCGTGGCTCTGCTTCTGTCAGGCAGGGAAGGATGTGTGCAGGGACACACACAAGTACTCCTGAAGTCTGTGGCTGCTGGTAAGAACTAGCAGCCTGTTTGACAACTTCGGGTTGGTTCTAGTTAATGTGTTACATTAGATATTAGGAAACAGAATGTTTTAGGAAAAGCATAATTTATGGATCAGGTCTACCTTTTAAAAAGCCATATTTGCTGTATAGTTTGTAAAAAATAAAAATACTTTTTAACAGAGAATGGATCTTGTATCCTTGTTTTCCATGCAAGGCCTTCTGTTTCAAGTGCTCAAATTATTCATTTTACTTACTGTGCTATAGAATTAACATTCAAGATTGTGGCCTATTTAATATCATGCAAGTGAGAAGGTTGGCAGAAGTTTCTTCATTAGTGTGCTGTAATAATGAAGGAAATAAGCATTGAAAAAACAGTCTGCACAGGGCATTTACCTTTACTTGTGAAGTAGGTTGCAGTGGTCTGCACCTGATGCTACAGGTCGGTCAGTATAGCTGTATTAGTTGTGTTCCCAGTGGGTTTTTGAGTAAGTGATGATGTGCTGCCCTTTATTCATGGCTTGAGACAAACCTCAGCTCAGATCTCTGCATGCAGTGTAGGTTTTTTTAACAGTAAGATGTTAAGAATGCCAGCAGGTGAGGTATTGTGCATTTACTAACAACTGATTTAGAACAATGTCATCTGAATAACAAGATAAAGCCTTGGAAATACGCTTTTCTCCTTTGCAAATGCATATTTTGTTCTTCTGAAACATGTTGAGAATCCAATTCAAGCAAACTTGTATTTCAAAATGGCAATGGCTTAGTGTCCTTTGACAAGTTTGGGAAATAAGCTTCATTTTGATAGTCAGTTGGTTTCTTCCTTTTTCCCTTTTTCAAATCTAAACACACATCAAATCTCTTCTATCTGGATCCCCAAATCAAGACGACAGTATAAAATACTGTGCAATATTTCATAAGACCAGCTCAACTGATAAGCTGCCATTGCTTTAAAAATATGTGAAAAATATAATGAGAAAAGTTTGGATTTGGGCCAAAAAAATTAAAAGCTTTATGGTAGATTAAACTGTTTTGCAACTAAATACTGCTTTTCTCTGAAACAACCCATTCCCTCATGCAACTAAATACTGCCATATGTTTGAATTCTTGCAGGCCTCCTAAGGCTGACCCAGAAGAAATGTCAACAAATGTTTGTGAGTCCTTGTGGCCTTGTAACATTTTCTTTAAAAAGTGTAGAACGGAACAGCAGGAGCTGTAACACTCCCACAGAACAGACATATGACAGCATATGGCTAACATGGGAGCCTGCTGGCTCTTCAAAGCTTTCTGACTTCGTTCTTAAGGCTCCTTTTTTTTTCCCCGTCCCTAAAGGGGACCTTTTAGAGACCTAAACTTGTCTATTTCACAAGTTGCTCTGTTCTACTGGGAGCTGAGTTTAGCAAGTCAGGGGTCCTGTCCAGCCCTCGACCTGCCATAGGAGAGCAGGCATTTCTGTTTCTAGAGGTGGCAGGCTGGTAAGTGCAGGTACAGTGCAATGTGGTGTCCCTTGAGACTGCTCCTGAGTTTGGCATATCGCTGAAGTATCTTTAGACAGTCATTAACCCTGTATATACCAGAGCTCCGATGGCAATCTCCTCCCTGCCTGGATAGATTCTGGGAAAGTATACTGTTTAGAGCATAAACCTATTGTTGGCTCTCATTTTGGAAATTAAACTACATTTGCTGAAAGGTACTGAACAGTTGCAATTAAGTTTCATTGCACATGTGGGTTTATTATATTTAACTATGAGGTTTGAGTTCACTGTTATGGGGAAAGATCTTCAAATGCACAGGATCACGAGTTTTTTTCAAAGTTGATGTGATTTAATAATTTAAAAATTTAAGACTTTCAAGAGAATTTATGCCTCTAAATCTCTTCGATGGTTTGGGTTATTTTTTTCTTCTCTGTAAATATCCTTTCCTGCAATTATGATTTTTAAGTAATTGAAATATTTCTGTGCTGGAATGGATGAACTCTAGCACTGGAAACGCAGGGCTCAAATAAATCTGTAGGGAAAAAGTACAGGTCAACAACTTCCCTTCCAATCATCTGTGGTTTTTATTTCTGATAATACACAATTATTATTTCCTCTTTCTAAGGCACTTAACATCTGTGTAGCATGAAGATTGCAGATTTCTATGTTTCCAGAGGCTGTAAAGGCCACGCCTGCACCATGCAGGCTTGGGTAAATGAGTGGATTATCGTAGACCAAGAGAAGAGAAGAGCAGTGTGCAACTGCACCTTCATTCAGTCACACAGTGCTCCGATATGAGTGTGTGTGTGAACCTTACAGTATTTTGACAGGGTGTTTTATCTTGATGCTGTGCAGATGTGTGGACTTTCCTGCTGTCATCTAAATGTATCTGATGCTGCACAGGATTTTGTTCTGAAACTTGCAACTTTCGGTCGTTTTTGTTTCAGGCTAGTGTACCATAACGGTAGTTGTGCAGTGTTTTCAATGATGAAATCTTGACCTTTTGAGTTACAGCATTATGTATTTCTCAATACCACAAGATATTTCTTCACAAAGCATTTTGGAAGATAATTTATGGAACCACTCATAAAATTATATTGTCCTGATATGGGGGATTGTTGAGGTTTATTTTCTCAAATGTGGCTGGGGAAGTTCCTGTGCCCTGAAACATAAAAGCATAAAACCAGTACATGAATAAAATACAAAATATAAAAGGAAAAATCCAACATTTGGTGGAGTTTCTGTCGTTTATTCCTCATCCTCTCTCTTTTTGCGCTATGGTTACAGTAATAAGTAAACAATAATGTAACAACAATGACAATTTTTCATGAGATTGACAGAATGAATAATTAGATTTCTTTTTTAAAAGGGAGTGGGAAAGCTTATTACTGTAATTTGAAACTTCTTGAATTATTTTTCTGAAGTGTTCAGCTATAATTTAGCATGTAGAATGATGTCTGTTAAAAAGGACTACATTATAATTACAATTGCTGTGAATACTCGTTGGAGAATCATCAAGGTGTTTAAACAAAGTTGTCCACACTGTTTGGTAAACTTACTAGGTGACTTGATTCTATATAGCTCACTTAGGTTGACACTTTCTAAAAAGAAAAAAACAGGTTTGTTTGTTTAGATACCCTAAGTGTTCAAATATTCAGCTCTCATGAACCTGAAGATAATACCAAAGGCATGAGTATCTATTAGTATTATCCAAATGGAGAGCTCACCAAATTGAACATTAAGTATGTATATAGCCTTGTTTTGGCTCAGTTCCATAGCATACATATGGAAAAATGTTTACTTCTTTAAGTAATACCTACACAGCTATATGATTCCAATTTTAGAGCATCTTAACATTCATTGTGAGAGTAAATTAAGTTATGTTCATAATATTGTTTTCAGATACAGGCGTTATTTATTATTTCCAGTTTAGTGATGGAGCTGAGGAGCAGAGGGCATGTTGACAAAGTCTATTGTTGGCAGATGGAATCTCAGCCCATTAGAGCTACACAAACATGTTTATCATGGTGCCAAATCTGAATTAGCAGATCTGATCACAATCCCGTATGCCTCAGCTCACAGTAGGACTTGGTGGGTTGGGCACCGTTTTGTGCTAGCCACATTTATTCAGCTTCAACTCATCTTGGAACTTGGGCAGAAAAAGCTCACATCTGCCAGTAATATACTGTGTAGATACTCCCAGCAGATCTGCCCAAGGCCATCCAGGAGACTTAAGTTATGGCCTGGAATATTCTCCCATCCTGTCTAATTCAGTTGAAAAGGAAAAAAAGTTACTGCAGTGTGAAAATTATTCCACTTACATGGTTTTAGATAAGCTTTTGGCAAATAGACCTATACATGCTTTTGCTGGGGATTCACATTTCTATGCAGTTGACAAAGTGATTCATTAGTTATTGTGAAGTTATCTTTGATTTTTATTAGGCATGAAGTTATTTCTATATGCAGTCTTCCTTTTTGTCGAGATATGTTAACACTGGTCACTCCTGGCTGAGTACCAAAAGAAGGAAACTGAAACTTAGAGACCAGGCCTCATTTAAAATAGTGAATATAGATTCTCAGCTTTCAATGAGCTAGGGGTTTGTTTATTTGGTTGGTTGGTTTATTGGTTGCTTTTTTTGTGGTTGGTTGGTTTGTTTGTTTGTTTTACTTTTATACCGTCATTATTTTGCAAATGTATCTTGTTGGTTAGCTGAATATGAGTTTGTTAGGTGATTGCTCGTGGTATAGTACTCTGGAGCTCATTTATTATTATTAAAAGTAAATGTCTTTATAGCACCTAGGACTGCCTCTATGAGGCAAAACTTCCATTAATATCAGTAGGAATTCTTTCCCAATTATGCAGTTTCTCCTGAATATGCAGAGCACTTGCTCTGTTATTATTTGGTTATGCATATTTCTATTTCACAATCATTGTTTTGAAGAAACCTCATAATCCACTTGCTCATAGCTTATAACAAGTACACTACAGAAAATTAAAGTCTTGATGGTATTTGGGAGGCAAAATGAATAGCAGACAAATGTTAAATATTAATATTGCTGAATATTGTGGTTAATTTTGGCTGTGAACTCCAGTGTTACGAGCACTTCATTACACAATGCAGCTGAAATGCATATTTCTCTTTATATTTCAACTCAAGAACAGATAGGGAGGCATGTTACCAAATGTCAGAATAAATACATAAAAACAAAAGTGTATTGCAGTTTCTGGATTGGAATATCCTGAAAAGATAGGTGGTAGAAGATCACATCTCCATTGCTATGAACATTGATGGAATTATGGAAAGCTGTAGTAGCTGTGAGTAGACACTGCACATCAGGCATCATGAAATGCTCTTAATGCTTACACATCTTCCAAGTTCTATATTTACCCATTGATATTTTGTTCTATCTTTAATTACTTTTTTTTTTCAATTCCATACTGTTGGGGATAATACCAAAGCATCAGTTAGTCACTTGTTCAGTTCTGAAAACTGAAATGTAAGGAGGCATCAGTAATGTTTAGCTTGTTGGTCTTCACTTTTTAGGCTTTCTTTTGACACCACTTAAAGACTATTTCATGGACAAATTAATGTGGTTGACACCACCCTGTCCTTGATTGAGAAGCCAACTGTGCAATGTCCTTTAAGAAAACACAAAAGGAAATGAGAGACTGAATGCCATTTGGTTGACCTAAAAATGAGTTTACTATACATTTCCTCTTCCTTCCACCCTCCCTGGAACTAGACAAATTATGACCTGTGGGATTTTGGGAGAGGGATGGGGGGAAATAGAAAGAGGTGTGTTCAGTCCAGAAATAAGATTGAATTAAACTTTTTTAAAAAGCTTTACAAATGTTTGAAGAGTCATTGCTGCATTTGCAATAGGCTTCCCAGAACGAATCGTATCTTTCTGGGATGAGAGATATTCTGTGAGTTGAATGAGGCGCACAGAACTTCAGAAACTTCAGAAATGTCAGATCTCCGTGGTGACTTTGAACAACTCCTTTTTATTAATAAAAGGGAGAAGGTAGGAAAAAATGTCCCTAAGACCAAAGAACTCTGTGTCTCTTGAGTCTCTTGGACGAATTCTGAGCTATTCTTCTTTATGGCATCTCTGATGTCTCAGAATTATTCTTTCTTGGGTGTCTCCAGTGGACCTGGGACTAGCAGGATGATTTTGTAGAACACTTATATAAAGGTTTTTTGAAAGGTTAGTTGATTTTTTTTTCCCCTGTGCTGAGTGTCCCCTGCAGCTTGACTAATGGGGGCATTCAGCATATACTTCAGACACTCTCAATTTTTTAGGTTTTCTTTTCAGGTCACTAGAAGATATTGATAAAAGAGAGCAGAAGAAAGCCGGAGGAAGGAAATAGAGAACAGCCTACTAAAATTGGCAGCAAAGAAAGGTAGCTAAATAGAGCACCAAATCTGAGGGAAGACAGTCTTTACTATAGCTTTGCTCTAGAGGAAGGATATGGCCATTAGTGTTTTGTGGAAGAAAAGCAGCAAATAATATGAATGTGAAAACAGCAAGGGGAGGAAACAAACAAGAAAACAAAAATCCACAAGGAAAATTTGCCATAAAACTGTTTCAGTGATGACAAGATCCCACTCTAGTAGTCTCTGACATCTGCTGCCAGTGTAGGCTGAGTTCCAGCATGACTTCAAAGGCCTTAGAGTAATTCTGTATGCCTCTTGCAATGGTAGTAACTGATTTTGTATGCTTTGTATATATAATATGTTTATCCAAGAGGGAATATGTATGAGCATTTTACTGGTGGTGGTTCAAGAACAGACATTTATCTGTAAGACAGCAAATATAAAAAGTCAAACTTCTAGAGGACAAATGAAGACTTTTTCCAAATGCACAAAATTCAAATTATATGCAGTGTGGTACACAGAAATATTTGTTTATGCATGTAAAAGTTGTATGAAATATTTTTATTAAGATACATTTACATTTATATATCTATACAGGCATGTAAAAAAGTATGTATAAAAAGTATGTATCTGCTTGCTGTGGATCCTCTTCTTCCAAATTTAGAAGAAATTTTAGGAGAAATTCGGAGAAGTTGGAAACATCAAAATGGAGGGTTTGATTTATGATATTTAAAATGCCTTCAGGCCTTCCAATACACTTGTATTCATAACACCTGGATAAGATGGAATTTGAACAGCTTAAAGCTAATTAATACAGACTTTATCCTCAAGGGCCTATCATCTACCTTCGGGCACTTGTGACCCAAAAGCAAGAAAGAAATTATAGTCTTATTCTGTTGGGTGAGCACAGGGTCTGGGCATTCCCGTGATCTGTAAAGAGTTTTTTGGGGGGAGGTTAATTTGTCCATGTGAGCCCACATGAACCTTTTTTTTCTTACTGCTATTTAATTTGGCCTTGCACAGATGTGATTTGGGGTTTAGTCTGGAATCTGTTAATATTCTGAAAAATGTTAATATGTATTTTTCTCTCTTGTGAGGGCATACAGCTATTCTGCTTTTTAGTCTGTTAATTTCTGACAATGTCTAACAAACAGCTTAGTATTCAGGATGGACTACTTTTCAAAGCACTGTGATTTGGAAGCAGTCAGGCTCACCGATTCCTGGCTTGTGGCATTCATTGTAACCTGCTGAATATCCGTCAGCACTCAATAGCCTGCTGAAGCGATGGGAACACCAAGGGAAAATATCTTGGTAGGCAGTACAGTGTAAGATCAGAATAGTTCATAAGAAAGAGAAACAGATTGTTTACCTGCTTTGAACAGAAGCTTGTTTGTGTGAAACCTTCTCTGCAGCTCTTGGGTTTTGTGCTTTTCTTGTGTGTCCTGCCTTTCTCACGTGTCCTGCCTTCCACAAGGTACGCCCCTGGGTGGCAAGGTCCTTCATTCCTTCTGGAGGAAGGTACAGAATGGTACAACTGTTTGGTTCAAAATGTGTTTCCATGCCTCATGTTATGGGCTTCTCATAAGTTGAAAACAGCTTGTCAGTACTGTAGAATACACTTTCCTACCTCAGAATCAGAAGGTGATAAAAACAGTCTAAAGTGTTCAGGTATTGTGGTGGTGACAGGCAATAACAGGAAATGTGTGCTCCTCCATCACTGCTGCTCAGCACAGGGGGTACCTTACATTGCTGCAGGTGCTCTGGGTGCTCGGAAGCACATACAGAGTGGTGCAAACTTCCTCCAGACCCTGAAATATAGTAAGTCATTGGCCATGACCTGCCAGTAGGCCCTGTAATTGCATACTTATAGATTTATAGGGAGGATTACACAAGATTGCCTTTTTATTCTTTCTGATGGAATTGTTGCTCTTTGTTTTGTTCTATCACTGTTCATGTGACCATCTTTCAGCATAAGATGGTAAGCCTTTAAAATGTTCATGTCCACACAGAAAGATCTTGGTCATGATGGTAATTTCAGCTATTAACACTGGTGAAGTGACAGCGTTAATAACCTAAAGTAACTTTGAAACTGGTACTGCTTTCAGTGGTGGAGTTGGACCAGATGATCTCCAGAGGTCCCTTCCCACCAAAATATTCTAGGATGCTCAATTGGTTGCTGCATGTGGGGATTCACATTACTTGACTTTAGCTGCTGGTAGCAGGTGGAGAAAGATAGATTCTCCTGGAAGTTAGTCTGAGCATAAGTTTATTTAGATGCTAAGATAATAGCTTGCAGGAGCAATTTATACACAGCCAAGGTCAAGGCACCTAAATCTATATTCTGTAGCAGGGTTAAATGCTGGTTTTGCACTAAGAGACATAAAATTCAGTGCCGATCCATTTTTTTATAGCTAAAAGGAGACTACAGACTATATAAAAATGTGGTGTGTTGTGTGTCATGTAGTAGGAACTAGAATAAAGCTATGAGAGCTGGCAGGAAGCAGATTTTGTTGAAGACGTATTCCTGAATTAAGAATTGCCTAAATTATAACAATAACTTTATGCAAATTATATATATATACAGATAACACAGCTTCAAGAGGAGGGGAGTTTTGGTGATGCATAGCATAGAATAGCAAACATAAAAAAATTATATACAAGGAGTCAAATTTAAACTTGACGTTAAATCAGAACTTAGACTTGCGTCTTTAGAACACAATTATTCACTGAGGAGAGAAAAAATGGTGAAGCTCTGCACCCAAACAGTACGGATACTCAGCTGTCACGTAGGAGGTCTGAAGTCAGGCCTCTCTCCTTTGATATTTATACTGATTAGTACATTTTTCATTAGTGAAGTGTTTTATAGTGTGCCTTTGTTCACTTTTAGAAATGGCTCCAGGGTTAAGTGGGATGTGGCAGGGTCAGACTGCAAATTTGTGGTAGACCCATAGAAAGCTCACATATTCCTAATTCTTGGGTTCTGTTTTGTGATTGTGATCTTAAATCTGTGGGGGTTTTTATTTTAAATGTTGTTAGACTTTTTTTTGCATTTCTAAGTATATTTTTGTTTTTTATTGTATACATTCTAAATATTTAATTTTCCCACTAGGATATTTGGTTAATATGCAGGTCAGAAATACCTGTATATTTTATAGTCTTGTAATGAATAGACACCTGATAAAAAGTTATTCAGCCACTTCAACCATTTATTGGCTGTGTAAAAACATTGTTTCCATATTGGATTTCAAGAAATGTTTTATGATCAATCATTCAGTAAAGAAGTTTCAAGTCCTTCAGGTTTTAATTCAGCCATAGAGTACTCTGCCACTTTGAATATGGTCAGTACTTATTGCTTGAGCAATACTTTAGATTGTTAGGGTTTTTCCTTAATAATTGTTCATGATGTAGATTGTCTTTCCATAAGCACTTTTCTAGTAAATTGTAATCAAATTACCGTTTATGAGGAAAACTGATGCAATGGAATTCTGGCTTTGTTAGAAATGCTTTTTGAAGTTGCGTATATACGTATATATCTATTTGTAATATTTTAGTCTCTTTCACTCATTTCTGTGATAGCTGCCAGAATTTTCATTGGGCTTGAAAAAAGTTGCAATAATCTGGCGACCATTTCATTTCAGAAACTGATCCCTATTGCCTTTGTATCTCTTAGTAACAGGGTACCTAAACATGCATAGTTATAAATCCACAGTTTATGATTATAAGTATTTTGTCTCTATTTCATTAAACTCTCAGATATGTTCCCAAGTTTATTTCTGTAATTGCTCTTTCGGAAATATTTAACTTCAAAAGCACATAAGTTGTAATTTTGCTCCAGTCTGAGATTTTTGCAGATTTCTGATATTTTTAGTCTCTTTTAGTGAGGGTAATCTACCTAGGTCTTTTTTATAGAGACAAACGTGTAGTCTGTGTAATTCCCTGCAATCAGGGAATGGGAAAATGAAGAAAGAAAAATAAATAGAAGTTTGGGGTTTTTTACATTTCCTTGATTTAAAACTCATATTTTGCATGATCCTTAATTGTATTAGTTTATTCATTTTGCCAAACAGACCACAAAGCTGTGAATATTTATTTAGTTCTGTTCCTAATAGTTTTTCTAATAGGGAATTATTTTGGTACAATGAAAGACATTTGTAAATGAAGCAGATAAGCCCTTTGGCAGACAAGGAGTGTTTTGTTCAACACAAGAATTCTATTGTCCACTGCTTTAGTTGTCAAGTGCCTGGGGAGCCCAGGATTTATGATGATGTTACAAAGGCCCTTTCAGAACGAAGTCTAAGAAGCTGTGAGATTCCGTTCCTCTGCTTTTCAGACTTTCAAATCTTTTTATCATGCAAGGACAATGCAGGATTCAGCTGCTTCTTAGGCCACAGGACTGCCCATTTAACATCAGGCATTGTGAAATAATTACCATAGTGACAATGGTTTGTGGTTGGGTCTTTTTTTCCTCTAACTAGCAACATTTCAAAATTGTTCGGGTTGTCATTTTGTATAAAACGACTCTGAAGCCATGGCTTATTTAAAAAAAAAAAAAATTCTTGTTAAGAGACTTGATTTAAAGTGCCACTGTGTCAAATCTATTAGGAGCATTGGAACTGTTTAACAAATTTTTTTTTTTTTATTTTTCTTATAATTCTACTTGGACTTTGAAATAGCCTTCAGTAAATACAGCTATTGTTTTTCTTTTGGCTTTTCTCCCTTTTGTGAAAGTTAGAGTTAGTAGAACGATTGAAGGCGTATTCAACTGCAGCAGAAAACAAGAAAATAAAAGCATAATGTACAGTAGAAGTCATGTCTGACACCTATGTGTCAATTAATTGGCTTAACTATTTCTTGTGCTATAGTAATGATGGAAATCATTCAGTAGTCTTAAATAATGTTTTTCATAAAAATTGGTGTCTGGAGAAGTTTCCTTGCTTAATGTTAATATGAAGATCTATTCACTTCAAGTAGTGATTAATGTTACAAAAAACATTGATTTATAACCTCTGATGTCTGTTTAAATGCAGTGTAACTGGAAAATGGAGCCTTTACTTGGCAGTTAAATTATTATGTACATGGGCGCTTCACTGTCTGGTGGTCAGGTGTATATACGGAAAAAAGCTTAATAGTGTAGCAGGTCGGGTTGAGTACAGGTAGTGTCTATTATCAATTATTTGCTGCTTTTAAAAGCAAAAGCAGATCTTAAAAAAATTAGACCATAGGGTTACATAAGAGGTTATTTTGAGAAATACTTACCTAAGAAACTTCAAATGTCTTGGGCAAAAAAGAATCTTGAGATGCAAAGTAATCTGTAAAGAAGTTGTCATCATCTGTAACAAATTATCAAATTGAGAAAATTTATTCAGTTTCAGTCTTTCTTTTCATTTATTCATATGAATTATAAATTAGTTCAGAACGGTCATCTATGAAAAAAGTTTATTTGCTTGCAAAATGAGCATGTTTTAAATGTCATATGTACTTTATAGGAAATTGTATAAATATGTTGCATGTGTATTTTTATAAATCAAATGCTTTATATATTAGCTACTTACTTAATCGTCACAAAATACATTCCTTACTTCGTAGAGCTTATCTTAGCAAAATTCGCTTTCTAGGAACGTGTTTTTTGTTGACTTTTTATCACAAATCTTTAAAACAGTGAGTAAATATATCTGTAGTCACAACTAGCAATAGAAACCACATAATTTTATTTCTTTGGTGGAGTGTGATATACATTTGTGTGATATTACAATATTGAATATATAATAGTCAATGCCTATTCATTTCTCATCAACACTTTTGCTAGGTACTTTGAAATTTGGACTGTGTTGCTGAACTATTATTTTTTGCAAGTAAAACTTGATTGCCTTAATGGGAGTGAAAAGTGAGTATGAAATGGAGGATTGATATAGATGAGACAACTTTAACTGTTAAATACTGCAGAAAATTACTGATTCGGAAGTATCAACCCAAATCACACTGGCTATTTTGCAATAAATACTCCCTGAAATTCTCAATTAATAAAGTTGAAAGTATTGGGTAATCTAGCCTTATTTCCTTGACTAGAATGAATCCTAGTCCTAGGATACATTTAGTACCCACTCAGGAGCCTATCAAGGTATCAAATGATCATCAGAAATACAGTGTCTACATCACTGCACATAGCAGTAGATCACACTGAGTATTTCTTTTGCATTCAGTCACATTAACTGTATTTTTTGTGTGGGGTCATGTTGTCAGAAATGCACGGGATGATGGGGACTGCTCTGTGAAACTGTGAGCATTCTCAGCTTACTAATTTAAATTCAAGAAAAGATTACCTCACCTCATAATAATGATTCGGCTGGTTTCCTTTATTTTCTGCACCGTTTATACAGTCTCAACTCACTATCCCTTTCATGAAAGAATTTTAACCATTGAAACAACTATAGATTAACTTCTTACAGACAGAAGCTCCTCTTCCTCACTTTCTCCTTTCAAATGTCTTCACCTAGATGTATTTTCCCTACTGCAGTGGTAGTTCTACTTATTAAAATAATCTACTCCCTTCTCCATCATAATGGTAAAAATATTAATTTTCTAATATGCCCTTAGAGCACTTAAAAATGTTCAAAGCACATCTGGTTGGCTAATGGTATCTGCAGCTGTTACTTTGTTTCCTACAGTGTGCTTTGTATTGGATTATGTTCCCAGAACAGATTTTTCCATAGAACTCTGTTTTTTCAGGAGATAACGAAAAAGATGTGAAGGAATTTTGATATGGCCTTCAGCATTTTAGTTATGGGAACATTCTTGGAGTAGTTACTCTGTTAAGGTAAAAGCTATCCATTTTTCTCCTTGGAATTATAAGTATTATTTAATTGCTAGTCTTTAAACTCTCTTTAGGCTACTGTGATAGTTTCTAGCTAGACTTTAGTTTTCTTTTATTACGGTACCAAAATTGTATTGGATTTCAAATGAACTTTTTCATTCTTTGCAGCCAGATCTGAAGTAAGTACTGGATAAGTGGCAGCAGAGAAGTTGCATCTGTATTGTCATCATAGTCTCATTAAGTGGCATTTCAAATGTGTGGAACATGCTACATAAATTGGCAACAAGTTTCCACTGGGTGAAGGTAAGTAGTACATCCAAATGTATGATCTTCTGAGTGATGTCAGATAGGCATAGCTAAGTCTCTTGTTTCCATAGTGTCTACCATATTTGTAAAACATAGGGAACGTTTCTGCATTGACTAATCCCTAGCTTGATGTGTCCTGTCAGTTTTTGTCATGCATCATACAGTTTATCCATTGGACTTGATTGTCACTCAGGAGAGCTGATGCTGTAGGACACTGACCATGCTTCCATGTCTGTTAAGCACGGTTTGATAAGGTGCCTTTTTTGGATCACGCTTGTTTAATTTCTTGTTTAAAACATCAGAGAGCCTCTGAAAACTAACAGCAGTGTATCACTGAAGAAAGAAATGTAAGAAATTTTATATTTCAGCTTCCAACTTGATTTTATCAGTCAAAAATATTCATACTTTTCTTCTTCTAGACCTACATGAGTGAGTGAATTGTTCCATATTTAGTTTATTTCTCCAATATTTTGTGTAATTCCACTCAGTTTTATATAACTCCTCAGACTTGGATTAGAAAAAGAATTTAGTGGTGACTCTTAGTTTTCAGAGGTGACTGTGGAAAGTGTGGAAATAAAGCAGTTTGGAAGACCCTAGACCTAAAAATAGTTCTATCAATCAGCTGCTCTGATGTCTTTACTTTTTCATATACTCTGTGACTTTTGGTTGTGCTATTACTGAAGCCAGTGATTCCACAGAGGTGAGAATTGTCCAGTTATAGGAGTATCCATGCTTTTTAAAAAACCAACTCAGAAACAGAATAAATGTAATAGATAATAAATATGTAAATACTGTCATTTTTACAGAATCAAAGACATGATCCCATCTGAATTGTCTAGGATAGAGAGTACAAAGCCAGGATATTAAAGCTCTTTGTCTAGCTGATTTATTCACCGTTTTTACGTTCAGTGCACTCGAGTCCTGCTTGACAAATGTTTCATCTCTGTGGAAATCTCCTTGAATGATGATAATTTTATTTCTGGCAGCCAGTTGGGCCATATACTTAAACATCCTTGTGAGCAGCTATATAAGATATGTGTTTATAGTATTCCCTGATTTGTTAAGGTAGACTGCAGCAATTAGTATTAGGCTGAAACAGTCTATTTGACAGTGATACCAACAGCATTCAATTTCATTTAGGTTGGAAATGTTCCTTGGCTTCTTAGGAAGAGCTGTAGCTCAGCGTGTGAGAATCTTATCCTGGTATTCACTAAACACAAGGGCAAAGTTTTGCCAACACTGCTTAGTTCTTGTTCATGTTCAGATACAGCTTTTCAATAGAAAGAAGTGTTTGTTTTAGCTGAAGACTTCCTGACTAGGTTTTAAATTCATATATGGGTATCAAGAAGACATAGCAAAAATATCTTAAATTCAGTTCTTAGTATCTTAAATGTATTCAGTTTCTCTGGGTCTCCCCTTGATGCACAGTTATGTGAATTTTCTCACCACTGTTTGTTTGCCTCTTCTAGCATTTTCTTAAATCTCACTTCAAGGTTTAGTTCAGGCCTCTTTCTGCTCCTCTTATTCTTGACTTCAGAGCTACACTTTACTTTTTTTCACATTAAAGGACTGTGAGGAATAACCTTAAAGGAAAATTTGAAGACCCATCACTCCCACTAGTATATGAGATAAGTGAATTTAAAAAACTGGGTCCCTACTCAAGTTTTTTTCATTTCTTATCTGAGAAACTGCTGTGTCTATTTTCGTAGACTTTTTAATATTTCAGTGTTCAAGCAAATAATTTCAGAAAGAAAGCTTCCTGCAGAGTAGCTGTGCAATGATGTTCCCTCTGGTTGTAGTGTGAAGTGCCTCCCTGAAAAAGAGGAGGAATAAGCAATGCTTTTGTTGATAATCATGTAAACCTGGGCATCCATATGCTTCTTAAATTCTCTTACGCTCTTTTGAAGGATCTCTCTTTGTTAAATTGTTTCCAGCTGTGCCTGTTCAGGAATGGAAATTTCATGTTATAGTACTAGATAATCACACAGTTGGGAAGGTGAATATTCATGTTTAACCATTGCTAATGGAACAAAGAACAACAGGGCAGACAGAAAAGCACTGCTGACCTCATTTGGAGCTATAACATATGCTTGGCTATGCAGTCACACCAGAAGTTGGCCAGTACCTTCATTAAGTGGGAATATCCTGACTAGAGATATCCTTCCTATGCTGCTTGGATTTTCTATACTGAAGTTCTAGAGAGAGTGAGAGTAAGCAACAGAGATACAATTTTTTCTCAATTATATTACTCTGAAAAGCATTATGTATGAATAAAAGGTCCATGGGACTCTGAAAAAACTGAATACTGTCATATTTAAAAATCCCTCTCATATAGGATGAGAAACTTTGGTTCACTTACTGGATATATAAATCAGTGTTGTATAATGCATACTTTGCCTTTTTGTATATAACATGCTTTTCATTATTTGTTTTTAATTCTTATATCATAAGCCTAGACTACAATTGGAAAAACAAGGTATTCCAGACATACAAAGTAGATATTGGAAGGAAATATCTTAGTGTCTGCACAAATGCCATGTGGAAAGAAGATTAATTTTCAGTTACATAGAATCATCCTGTCTTATTATTGCAGTGTCTTATTCCAATCCTGTCTTATTGCAGTGCTAGCACATTTATTGAGTAAGTCCTACAGAAAGTGTTATGTCTCCAATTGCCTGCTTTAACCTGTCTTACCCATCTAGCTTCACTTCTATATAAGTAGCCATTTATATAGGTCTTAAGACCTGAATTTTTTAATTTTCAACTTCAACCCACATAAGTACAACACAGAACAAATACCTAGTATACCTGCTGACTTAATGCATATATTTTTGGATGGCTATTAGTACACTAAGTGAAATAGGGTCATATATGCAACAAAAACTTTCTTGTATTCTACTTAGAAGCTAGTTTGCTGTCTTCAGCATGGGCATATATATATGCTATAAAATAGACCAAAATTTAGTATATTTAATTCTTTTGAGGTATTTAACCAAACCAACTCCTGCATTGTTAGTCACAGTTGAAGGAAAACTTCTTTAAAATAGTCTCTGTCTTTCAGGAATACTTGCTAATATAACCATATGCGATTTATGTGGCTTTAATAATCTGTATAAACACTAATAAAGTCACGCAAGTTGTGATTGGTAAAATCTAATGTAATGCAAAGGATTTTCCCACTTTATTCGTGACAACCTGCATTTGCAACCATTCAGTTACTTTATTTTAAAATAGCTTTTCAATAACATTCTACTGCTGTAGGGGAAAGCCTTTTGACAAAGGCATGACATAAACCATTTATATTGCAGCTGCATCATAGTTCCCACAGCTAAACTAGACTGGACAGTTCATTAAAAAGAAAAATTAATAGTACAAGGTTGCAGGGAAACAATAACAGATTATGACTAGCCTGTGGCAGCCTACTGAATTCATGTAGTGGAATAAAAATGATTCCCCTGTCTCATAAATGAAGGATTGTTCCAAGGTTTTAGGCAAAGTCTATACTTCTGTTCCTTTACAGCAAAAAGCTATGTAGTTTCTTTTCTATAAAAGCAATACTTCGTAATTCCTGCAGAAGATTAATATGTACTCTTTTGGGACCAAAAGCTCATATTGCATTATATTTGGATTGCATAATAACAAACATAATATAAAAGATAATAGAACACACAACAGCTACATCAAAATAAAAAGCTAACCTTCTTGGAGATGGGCAAAGCAAGGGTGGGATTAGGACTCAGTTCCATCTTTTCTTATCTAAAGCGACAGTTCTAGACCAGTCTAAAATTGCTGTATTCAGTGTGGCAAAACCAAAGTATTTGTGATTCAATGGCATTTCTTCTAAGTCCTTTGCCATTACTGGTGTAGTATCATATGTGATTTATCTCTTGATTAAGTTTGTTCTTAAAAGTATAACCAAGTCCTAATGGCCTCTTTCTAGATGTTACTGTATATTTTCCTAATTTCCTCAAAGTTTCATGGTTTAGATTTTCAATATAATTCTGGTGTGTGTTGCAAGTACACAGACATACTTCAATGTTGAAATCTGAGTTTTAGTATAGGAATGCTATAAATTCCTGTCTTAGAAAATATTTCAAACAATGGCCTCTGGGATGCATTAGCCATTTCTTTTGGCTGGTAGCCACAACCTTCTAATGAATGCAATTCGGTAACAGGATAGACCAGAAAAGGGGAAGTGTGAGCCAATATAACATTTGGAATTAAATACACGACTGACCCTCCAGGGTGTTCTCTGATTCTGTTTATAAAAACAATCTTATTTTTGAAACAACAACCTAAAATACTGAAAAGTCATGGTTCTGGTCCGCTTGTACTTGTATAGGTTTATACCTACTTCTTCAAGAGAACTTGGCTACTTGGCCTCCCATTCTCCCTTCTCTCACCCCAAAATAGGAAAACAGATTATGCAACCTCAAAAGTCTGGTTGCTCAGAGAGGCCTTCTGGCTATCGTTTCTTAGTTTCATGCTATAAGCTATATTTTGTGAACCGAGGCTCCACTGAAGCAAAAATAACCGACCAACCGGAAGACTCTCCCTCGCCCTCCTGAGCTGTTTTCATACTTTCGCTGCAGGCAACATATATGAGTTGCAGCCTGTTGGAGAGAAGAACATTTCTCTTAATATTTAAAGGGAATGTTTTTGCACAAACATTTAACACTCAGTAATGAGCTGTTCATTTCAAGACTGAGTACTGTCTGCAAACCTCACTCTTATGTTCTTCTGGTCACATGTCCAGAGGTACTGCTTCTGCCTTCTTTCCCTCTCTGCCCTACATAAGCTACTGGAGAGAACAGCCCTATCACAGGGAACAGTCTTTCAGTGAATCACAATGGCTCACTCCAAGAAAAGCACAACAAAGACTGTATTGTGCCGTTTCACAGTAAAGATAGTGACCAGTTGTTAGTGCTACTTTGCTGTTTGCAGGATAAACAAAATAATACAGTAGTTGTGTATTTAAGAAACCGCTCATCAAATGGAATGACCTTTTTTCTCCTTGTAGATCTGTAGTGATTTGATTTGCTTAAAAAGTGCTTTCATTTAACAAATATAAAGATTATTTAAATATTTAAGTGGGAAACTTCTCAGCAAAGAATATAATAATAATAGCTTTTTTAGTAACTGTCAAAACCTACTTTCCTAAGCAGAGGTTGGTGGTTTGTTGCTGTTTGCCCAGTGCTGTACAGGTTACTTCTACTCCCCACACGCTGTTAATTGCTTTCCAGCATAGTCTCCATTTCCTTTTAACATGAGCTCACACATGCTTGGAAACATTGTCTTTTTTTTGACTGAACTACTTTGCCTGAGAGCAGCTACGGTGTGTTGCATCCAGGTTTCAGACTAGGTTGCTTGAAGTCTCCATCAGTTTATTATGTTACAGCTTGTGGAGGTCATTTAGGCCAAAGGAACAAAATTTATATGTGAAGCCAAGAATGTACTATTAGCCTAAAGTCTTAACAGTCTAACCAGAGAATTATTAGTTCACCCTTGTGGAGCTCTTAGGCAAGTTGCATACGGTTAAAAGTGATATACACACAAGCTTTCTAGTATCAACCCTTTCTTTGATGTCACACTCACCATCAGCTGCATCTCAAGCAGATGTCTTCAGACAGGGATGGGGATGGAGCGCCCTTGCATCCCAGAGCAATACAATGATAGTTCCTTTTTACTCCTCACTCTAGAATCCACCTGGAATAATTTTTGTGTTTGCTAACAAGCTCCACATCTCCACACTTTCTTCAGTGACCTGGAGTGCCACATTGCATCCGGTTTTACTGTGAATGGTGTGGTTTACATACATTAAATATTGTCCTTTGTTCTCTTGTGTTATCTCTAAAACTGGTTTTGTGCAGCTTCCAAAGTTGTATTCCCAGTAGCTGACCCCTGGTGAGCAGTTCACAGTCATGAGGCCTCCACTATCCTCTTGTACCTGGACTTTCAAATCTCCTCATATCATCCCACGCCTGTCTCTATGCTGCATTTTATTTGGGAGTCATAGATAGTTCATTCTGTAGGGAACAATGGATTGTTACTGTTATCTATTCATGACAAATATGTATGTAAACCAACTGTTTAATAGCATACAGTCATCCAAAGCTAAGCAAAAAGCTAAAACAAGTCAGACAATAGTCACCTGGTTCTTAGATACCCTGTTACAGCCAAATAAGCTAACCAAAACCAAGCCCCAGGCAGGCCAAAAGAAGTCCTGATGGAGCCTAATGAGTCCTAATGGGTGCTGAGGCCTGTGCTGTCAACTTCACACAAGCCTTTGGCATGTTGCAAGCAATGATAACACCATTTTACTGGTTTACAAAGCTCTGAAATTTTAACAAGTTCCTGTTACACATGGAAAATTATTTTTTACACTATTTAATTAACCCACATTATTAAATAAGCATTTAGTAATCATTCATTTTAGCAATCTTATTCTTACATAATAATTTGTGTTGCATGTTGTAGTTGGGCTTAGTTATAGCTATGTGTACAAACAGCATAGCTTAATACAGGTGCCTGCATATGACTTTCATAATGAATACCTCCTGTCTATAATATATATTTATCATTCTTTGGGTCTGATTCTAAGCTCAGTTAGTGAAGCTTAAGCCAGAAGGGGCCCACAAATTTTGCACAGAATTTAAAGATAATAAAAATCACATTTTTTTAAGGCAATGTTTACACTGACAGCCATTATATTTGGACAAGAAGTATGTGTGTCAGTTCAGAAAGATGTTCCCAGTCCTTGGAAGAATCCCCAGATCAAGTTTCTCCAGCTGGTGCCTGTCTGGTGCTTTATTCTCACTGCTGGATTTCCAGGAAGCTATTTTTGATTGTAGGTGAAGTAGAAACGGTACCAAATAATTCCTTTTCCTTTTGCTCACTCTTGTGAGTTTTTGAGTTGAAAACACTGTCTTTTGGTCTTCTAAGTGGCAAGATAATACAGGGTTAGCAGTGTAGAAGAGCACTGTATCACTGTCCTTGGATGTGATATTGTAAAAACACAATAAAGAAATTAAAATACTAATCCACATGTGTTATGCTTATGCAACCTTACATTATTTACCAAAGAGATTTAAAGGAAAAAGGAGGATGGACGTGTTCATCATTATATACAAAGAAAAACATACGCACCGAATTTTTTGCATAAGCTTTTAATGTAAAAACTCCACATTCTTTGTAGTGTGAACTAAAACAGCAAGCATCAGAAATGCATTTAAATTGTGAAATCTGGGATACCAGATTAGACCAGAGAACAAGGTAGAAGGTTATGTTAGCCTGTGCTGATGTTTAAATTAGTGGATGCTACAGGTTGCTTAGCAGGTATATAGCAAATTTCCACAACTAATAATCTTCAGCAAAGTTAAAAAACTTAATCTGAGAGAAAAAAAAAAAAAAAGACATAAAGAAAACTCATGGTACACTCAACACACTGCAGCTAACAATTGTAGCCTGACTTGTAAGCAAGAGGAGAATTACGGATTAAATGTAAAGTTACATATTTGGAAGTTACTTGGAACTGTGAAAGCCTCGTTTCTCTGTGTCAAAGATGCTAATATTCAGAGATAAGAGGTATTTGATCTTGTGGATTGGTGTACACAGAACCTCCTCAATAGAACTGTAGTAACCCAGGCTCTAAAACCTCATGATCTTGTGTGCTGGGTTCAGTCAGGAAAGAGTTAACTGTCTTTACAGTGGCTGCTATGTAACTGTGTTCCTGGATGCTGAGACAAGTACTGATAATGTCTGTGCTGGCGCTGGGGAATGCCTTCACCAAATTCAAGGTCTTTCTCCGCTTCTCATACTGCAGCTGCATTCCCAACTCTCGCTGTCTCGCTACAGGCAGTGTAGGGGACACACAGTTCAGACAGCTGACCCAAACTGACCAAGGGAGTATTTCACAGTACGTCATGCTCAGGGCATAGGCGGGGAGGGGGTCTGGGAGCCATTACTTTCTCTCTCGTTTACTTCCTGGCACTTGCTAACACTCTCCCTGACTCCTGCGTTAGCTGCTTTGCTAACTCCTGTGCTGGCTTGTTCGTGAGGGAGTTGGTGGGTTTGTTTAGATTTCATGGTTGTGTTATCGCTGATGGGGTTCTCTCGGAATCTGCTGCGACAGCTCTTGGGCTCCAGCGCTTGGGCTCCAATCACTCTCAGGCTGTGGCTCTTGGGCTCTCTGGCTCTGATTCTCACTTCTCAACACCTGGTTGTGCAGTGGTTAGTGGGTGGTGAGCAATGGTATCATATTGTATCATGTGTTTTATTTTCTATTATTTTATTTATTTATTAGTATTTGTCTATATTAATTTAGATTCAATTAGTAAAATAGTTCTTATCTCAATTTTACGAGCTTCCTTGGCTTTTTCCTCCGATTCTCCCCCTCCACTGAAGGAGGGGAGGGAGGATTTGTGAAAGCGACTTCATGGTATTTTGTTAGCCAAAGTTTAACCATGGCATCTTGCAGGCATGATGCATTTGTGCTGCATGCAGAATGCTATTTTGTATAATACAGGTGCTCATTGGTCTTGGGCTTTCAGTCACCTTTATCTTGTCCACCAGGTACTTGCTTCTGACATGGTAATTTGGGCTTCTAATTCACACTAGCTCTCTTGGTCTTAATATACATGGCGTTTAAAAGCTTTCTATTGACACAATTTCCATTTTTTTCCTCTGTATACTCACAGTTATTTTAATTTGTTACTTAATTCAATCAGGTTGAAATAAGTAACACTTATTACACTACTATCAACACTACGATCTTCATGGCCTCCTCTGGACTTGCTCCAACTAGTCGATATCCTTCTTATGGTGAGGGCCCCAGAACTGGACACAGTACTGCTGGGAGAGTCTCATGAGAGCAAAATAGAGAAGGAGAATCACTTCCCTCGACCTGCTGGCCATGCTTCTCTGGATACAACACAGGATATGGTTGGCTTTCTGGGCTGCCAGCACACACTACTGGCTCATGGCCAGCTTTTCATCCACCAGTACTCCCAGGTCCTTCTCCTCAGGGCTGTTCTGGATCCATTCTCCACCCAACCTGTACTTGTAGTTGGGATTGCCCCAACCCATGTGCAGGACCATGCACTTGGCCTTGTTGAACTCCATGAGGTTGGCAGTGGCCCACCTCTCCAGCCTGTCATGGTCTCACTGGATGCCATCCCTTGCCTCCAGAGTGTCAGTCAGACCAAGGAGCTTGGTGTCATCAGCAAACTTGTCGAGGATGCACTCAATCCCACCATCCATGCCACTGACAAACGTTAAACAGTACCAGTCCCAATACCCAATCTGCTCATTAGCGAGAAAATTATCAGTTAACGATTGAGAAGCTAAAGCTTCACCTGATTGGCTACACATTCATTCATACTCAGGTACTTTTATACTGTCCCATTGGTTAAAAAAGGCATTGGTGAGCTGAGATGGAGAAATCTAAAACTGGTGCACTAAGGTGCAGATATATGCCACAAGGCCTGACTATTACACTCTTAAGGTCAACCTTTCCATTGACATCAGAGAAATGGTGGCAAAAGTTAGAGTATTTATATCTCTAAACCATATAATGCACTTCCACAATGTATCTAATTATAGCTGATTCATAGCTTCAGCTATGTATGACACTAATCTAATTAAACAAGTGTTCATTTCTGCCAATGTTTCTGTGGAACATCTGTTTCTGATGCAAGCTTTTATGCAAGAACAGCTATAGGTTCAAGGCATTTAAATTTTACCTTGTCTACATGATATCATGGTGCCAAATATTGTTCCAGCTGTAGCAAGGCACTGCCTTAAAACTATTATTTTTAATGGTTTCTGTCAGAAGAATAGAAATTAAGGGGTTTGTTGGTATCAGCTGTAATTACAGGTCAGAAATAGTGTCAATCCATAGTCTCGGGGACATATTAGTGTTTCATAGTTTTTTCAGTTAAAAATATATACTGAACAGGTTTAACTGAAAATGAATTATGTTCATGCAAAATACACTCAGTCATTTTTCCTTTTTGGCAAATGTGTCATTTGCATGAAAAACAAATTTTAATTGCAAGCTGACAAGCCTGTCTTTTTGTGCTATTTGTATGCTTAGCATTAATTGCATTGCTTTAGCACCTCTTGTTGCATTGGTTTTGTATCACAACATTAGGAATTATGCCTTAATCCTTATTGCTTTGGAGTGCTGAAAATGTAGATAGTTCCTCTGATTTGTGCTAAGAGTAGGTCAGGCTACACAATAAGCCAATGGGAAGTTTGTATCTGACAAAGGTGTTTTTTTCTTTGCGTGTTCTAAAGTTAAATGGAAATATTCTGTGGTGACTACTTACAAGACATCTCAAAAGATACTCATGCAAATGTTGTTTGAATTATAATCTTGTGATTTAATGGATCATAAATAACTTAAAATTTCAGGTTTGTTGATTTTAGCTCTAGCTTCCCATTAGGTACTTAAACAGCGATGGTCTTTTTTATTAGAGCTATTGATGCTGTGTTATTTGAATACTCTGATGTTATCTCATGCTGTCGAGCCAAAATAGGTCTCTTCACAGGCAGTCTCTGCTTATGAAAAAAATTAAGTATTGATTCAATTGTTCATTCTAAAAATCTAAAAGTGGCTTCTATGCTCTTTATGGAAGAAATTTGCACTAAACTGAAAAGTTAAGCAAACTGTCAAAAAGAACCTTACATGTGCATAGCTGAATGATATGACTCTTCCCTCTGCAGCTCCAAGAAAGCAGAGAAAAAGAGGAGGCTCTTTGATTAGAAATTTGGCTCTCACCTTTCTTTCTCTAGCAAATAGACTTGAAGAATAAGGAGAGTCCTAGTAAATCATGAACTTATCAAGTTTTATAAAGACAGGTATTACAGAGAATCTAATTATGTGAAGCTCTTTAAATGAGAGTTATAATGGCTGCTAGACTTCAACTGCTGTCAGGGTTGTATGCATGTGCTTCTGAAGTGGCAACCTTTTATCAGAAACTCCTGCTTGAGTGAGACCAAATAGAAGGGGACCAGGGGCTTGGGTAGTCTAGCAGAATTATATTCAAAGTGGAAAAACCTTTTGTACAGGAATACATTGGTTATAGAAAGACCACACAAGATGCTATAATGGTTTGGCATTTCAGTAGCACTGCTGAAGCTACCTCTAGAAATGAAGGTATAAGTACAATAAGTACAATATAAGTACAATACCACAGATTCAGTTTAGATTTCTGATTGTGTGGAGGCCGTCAGCCCCTCTACAAGAGATTACAGATCAGAACAGAAATGGATCGCTTGTTGGAATTCCTTCTGGTTTGGTTTGGTAGCTGAACAGGCCTGCTTGAAGTCATTAGTTTTTGATGGGCTTTCACTTATCACTCTTTAATCTTGACTTTCTGTCTCATTTTTGGCATAAACCCAAAAAAACATCAGTCTCAGCACAAGTGTTATTTAGCCATTCAAAAGTTATAAATTCCTAGACAGGAAAAATATTCAGGGTTAGCTTAACATGCAACTACAGCATTAGTAGCTGGAAGTGACTGTAGTTGTAATGTATTTCCTCCTTGGCGTGTCGTTTATAACCACTTAAATAATAGTGAACGCTCTTGAAAATAGCATGGACATAGGTTACAGCTGCATTGGCCTTTGAATATGCAGGAAATTACAAGAATTCTAGTTTGTCTGAGAAACACAAGAACATAATTACTATTTAAAATAAACTCTACCAAGAGTTTAGTCATTACTTCAAATGACTCTATCAATCACCATATTCTTTAATAAGACTACCTTTCTTACGCTAGTTGTTTTCCTGTAGAGTTTATGCTTAAAAGCAGACAGCTTCTGTCACATTTATCTTAAGTAGATCTCCCCAGAGCAGCAAGTAAATGTAAAACTCTGTTTGCAGCCAGTTTTCATTTCCCAAACCTTTTTGTATCACTCTTTCAGGCTTATTTCTATGTCATTCACTTCATAATGTACTAAGTTGTCTTCCTACTTTCTACTGCTTTGTATGAGGTACACTAATAGCAATTTCACTCTTCTTGAATTAGTACATTTGAAATCAAAGCCTGGTGAAAATACTTACCTTCCATGATGATTTCAGAGGTGGATACTGAATATGAATACATCATATTAGTCAGGAAGTTGTTTTTCTTCCTCTTCTATTTTCAAAGAGCCATCTTTCCATGCTTCTGTTTATGGCTTCCTAACACTGAGTCTCAAAGCTGCTACAGGAAAATATGGCTACATTACAAAAACTATTCTTTGGAGCTGCTGGGGATTATTGGCTTTAAACATCTCAGTAATTCAATACAGTGCCATAAAACATAATTTAAAAATGCAAAGTATTAATATTTCCTTTCATAGGATTCTACAGAACTCAGAATAGCATTCTACAAAACTTACTTAGCATTTTATTAGTATTTTTATTGCTAAAGATGAAAATTGCCATTTCTGTAAAAATTTTATTTATGTTTTTAGTACACACAAATCTTTCCATGGCCTAGAATCCATTAGTAGTAGGATACCTCTAGTATCTTGTCTGTTTGCACACCACAGATAAAATTATATATACTTAGCTGTGAAGAACAGCAACCTTAGATTATAATATTTTACAATTACATCATGCTCCTGGGCAAAAGAGCAGAATATGAACCAGGGGAGTGTGAGGTTCTCATTATTCAGTGAAATAACTAAGAAAATTTTTTTCCAAAGTATCTTTATATAGGAAAAATTTCCTTTTCTGGTCTAAATAATTTTGTCTCCTGAGACTATGTTTTGTGGAAGGCACGAAAGACTTTATATTTATTTGCATTCAGATGAGGGTTACTTGCTGTTCGCTCCAGTGAGACCTGAAATATGCTTCAACAAGAAGAGAGATTCAGTGTTTCAGAAGGACTCACAGGGAGTTAGTTCTTGGCAGTCTATTTTAGAATTATGCACTGGGAAAAATGAGATTTATGATTTAAATATACAGCATGAAAATCTTTTCCTGTGTCAGACATCAGAACTCTTGTCATTTAAACAAAACATTTTAGATTAGACTACAGCATATTTGCCTTTAATGCTTGATTCCCAAATTTGAATATATACATGATATCGTGGTTTAATCCCAGTTGGCAGTTACGCACCACACAGCTGCTTGCTCACTCCCCCCATGGCATGATGGGGGAGACAACTGGAAGACTAAAAGTGAGAAAACTTGTGGGTTGAGATAATAACAATTTAATAGGTAAAGCAGAAGAAGGAATTTATTCACCAATTCCCACCAGGAGGCAGGTGTTCAGCCATTCGCAGGAGAGCAGGGCTTCATAACGTGTAATATTTACTTGGGAAGACAAATGCCGTCACTCCAAAGGTACCTCTGTCTTTTTTCCGACAGATTTCTATGCTGAGAATTGATGCCATATGTTATGGAATATCCATTTGGTCAGTTGGAGTCAGCTGTCCCAGCTGTGTCCTGCCCCAGCTTCTTGTGCACCCACAGCCTACTCACTGCTGTGGTGGGATGAGAAGCAGAAAAGGCCTTGGCTCTGTATAAGCACTCCTCAGCAGTAATGAAAACATTCCTGTGTTATTAACACAGCACAAATCCTAAACATAACCCCATACTACCTACTATGAGGAAAATTAACTATGCCAGCCAAAACTAGCAGACATGACTAGTCTCATCAGGTTAGAATTATAGAATGATGGAATGGTATGGGTTGGAAGGGACCTTAAAGATCATCAAGTTCCAACCCTTCTGCCATGGGCAGGGACACCCTCCACTAGACCAGGTTGCTCCAAGCCTCATCCAGCCTGGCCTTGAAGACAGCCAGGGATGGGGCATCCACAGCTTCTCTGGGCAACCTGTTCCACTGCTTCGCCACCCTCTCCGTAAAGAACTTCTTCCTGATATCCAAACTAAATCTCCCCACTTTCAATTTAAACCCATTACCCCTTGTCCTGTTACTACAGGTCCTTGTAAAAAGATCCCCTCCAGCTTTCTTGTTGGCTCCCTTCAGGTACTGCAAGGCTGCAATAAGGTCTCCCCGAAGCCTTCTCTTCTCCAGGCTGAACAAGCCCAATTCTCTCAGCCTTTCCTCACAGGAGAGGTGCTCCAGCACTCTGAGCATCTTTCTGGCCCTCCTCTGGACTCATTCCAACCAGTTGATATCTTTCTTATGGTGAGGACCCCAGAGCTGGACACAGTTCTGCAGGTGGGGTCTTACAAGAGTAGAGTAACGGGGGGAAATCACCTCCCTTGACCTGCTGGCCACACTTTTCCTGATACAGCACAGGATACGCTTAGCTTTCTGGGCTGCCAGAGCACACTGCCTGTTCATGTCCAGCTTTTCATTCACCATTAGCCCCAGGTCCTTCTCTCAGGGCTGCTCTGGATCCATTCTCCACCCAGCCTGTACTTGTATTTGGGATTGCCCCGACCCATGTGCAGGACCATGCACTTGGCCTTGTTGAACTCCATGAGGTTGGCAGTAGCCCACCTCTCCAACCTGTTAAGGTCCTTCTAAGGCATCCCTTCCCTCCAGCATGTCGATTGGACCACACAGCTTGGTGTCATCAGCAAACTTGCTGAGGGTGCACTCAATCCCACTGTCCATGTCACTGACGAAGATGTTAAAGAGTACCGGTCCCAACACCGATCCCTAAGGAACGCTGCTTATCACTGGTCTCCACTCAGACATTGAGCCATTGACCACAACTCTCTGAGTGTGTAAAGTTGATTTGCTGGGTATGGAGTCCTTTAGTTTTCAATTTTCATGTGATGAGTAAGGGCCATGGTCCTGGCACTTAGAGATGTAACTCTGCTGGTGTATGAATAGAGCTCTATGTCCCAAAGCTGCCCTGGGAGAAGGAGTTAATTTGAGGAATCAAAAATCCATTCCCTAATGGGATGATTTCCTCACTAGACAAGCATATACCCTTAACTGCTGGGGAGCAGCTGAAAGTTAAAAAAGCTGATATTGTCTCATCCTCCAGTTCAGCTTATTCCTTTTAAAGTAGACCTTGCAAATGATGATACACCGGTGTTGCACCTTTCAGTTCTGCATATCACACAAGTAGCTCTGTCAAGGATGAATCAGGCATACTCTAGTTCCAGTGGAAAAATGCAATAATCCTGATTCTAGTCTAGTCCAGATTTAGGGTACCTAGAATCTCACAGAATTTTTGAGGACTGAAGGGTTTATTTCAAGAACCGGCTTTGCTGTATGTGCCATGCAAATGAGATAGGCTGTATAGCAGATTTTGATACATTGCATTTAATTGCAATAAAATTGTCTTTCCACAAGTATGTGGTACAGTGAGTCTAAGCTAAAAACTATTCAAAGATTGGTCTGGTAATGCAGAACAGATTAAAATCAAAAAGTAATTGATAGAATTAAGTTAAATGTGGAAGGTACTGATTCTCAGTATTTTTGTTTCACAAACAAAAGGGACCAGGGTATTTGTTTTACCTTTATGTACCATTTTCTTGAAAAGAGTCAAAGAAGATAACGAAGTTTTGTTAAACAAGGAAAAATTAAACCCAAATACTAGGCTATCAATATGTGCAAAACTTACTGGTTAGGGCTGAATGGTTTTCTGCAGCAAGAACTAGTATCCTTCAAAAATATTTTCATATTGATTTATATAAATTCCTTGAAAATACTTAGGCATCAAGTATTTGAATACAGCAACCTACAAGAGGATAAGAATACATACATGCCAGAATGAACTCCTGCATTCATACTACTGTGCATACATTCACCAATATGCGTGAGTAAGAAAACAGTTGTGCATAGAACTATTCCACATCCCTCAATTCATGTATTTTATTAAAAACTTCCAAAGTAGTTAAATTCATGATATGCCATAAAGATTAACCAGTATGGGCTCAGTGGAACTCGACTGATAATTTGATCTGGAAATCTTTTTCCTACTTTCTTTCCATAGGAACTCTCAATTTTCATTACTCCAATTACAGTATTCAAGGAAGAAAGTCTCTTAGCTAACCATTTAAGTTAAACCATGGAGTATGAGACCTGAAGCAATTCAGACCAACCCTATCCTGAAAGTGGAAAAATACTCAGTTCTTGTTAGCTTTGTTATGCTTGATCACATGGAGGAGAGGCCCCTGCAAAGCTGGGTTCGTTACCTGGCCACTGCAGGTACCTCCTGGAACTTCATGGGCAGCGGGAGCTCAGCCAGCTATGCCACCACTCCATCGTCATGCCCAAAACTTAGGCACTCTTTACTGCAGAACTAATACAATCCAATATTTATTCTGCCATTAAAAAACTATTCATTTCCTTGTCTGATGATAAAATTATCATAAAATAAATCCTTCATCTTTTCAGTTAATTCTAATTACAGCTAAAATCTCATCTGGACTGGGAGTTTGCTGTATTTACTTCATCATTTTGCAAAACATTTCAGAACATAGTCATCCATTATTATACTGCTACACTGTGTTCTTGACTGCTTTCAGCCAAGTGTATTCCTGAGAACAATTGCTATTTTAATGTGTCATTCAGAAGTTATGGCCTAGACAAATCAGAAGAATTGTTTAGTCTCTTATAATTTGGCATATGGTCATTTAATAGCACACAGGAAGTCAGCATGAATGTTTGGGATTATTTTTGCTATAAATATAATGAAAAAAATTGAAAATTGCCTAGACTTCACTTCCGTGACTGGTCTTGTAATTGAAATAATCTTTGCTGGCTCTTTATTTTTGTCTGTTAGTCATCTATAAGCAGTTATTCAAACTTGTATGTGAAGTTTTGTAGAGCAAACTGAGTTTTTCTCTTAGCTCATTAGAACAGGGATAACCCCATAACACTGTCTCTCTACTTGCTGTGCTACATGTTGAGCGTCTCTGTGCTTGGCAGTCTCTCAATGCAAAGGTGCGCAAGGAGAGTGGAGTTGATGTGTTGTGGAGGAGTCAAGACCCTGGCCCCACTCCATGACATAGACTGTGGACATGGTTATATAATTTTTCAGGTAGATAGATGTGTACTTAATTAGTTGAATAGCATATTTCCATTAGGAATATTGATGGATTTTATTTTCTAATGGTAGAAGAACAGACTTTTCTTATGTTAAAAATGAAATCTATTAGCTTTGCATTTCCAGAACTACGTAACAATTACAAGTACAAAACATAAACATATTGACTATGCAGCTAGAAGTTCCCTGAAGGCATGTTCTCACAATTCTTTAGGGAGATATGCTATTTCCATGCAAACATTTTGTGCATACACTTCACCACGTATGTTGCTTCTCAGAGGGTCAACTAGATATTGTTTTAACATTTCTCAGTCTTTCATACCTTAAATGATCAACTTACATCGGCAGCATTTGGGAGTGTTACTGCATTCATGTGCCTCTCTGGTGTGATTTGATTTTGTGCTGTGGCTGGTTAACTCTTGTGTTTCCTTTATCCCTGATAGAGCTATTATTCAGTACCAAAATTGCCAATTGTATGTATGCTGTTAAAGTATATTAACGGAATTCTTCCTTTTGAGGGAGAGTCCATTGTAATTTAAACCTGATATCCAGTATGTTATAGAAGAGGGAAGCATATTTTTTTTCCACATTTCTTAGAAAAACATAGGAATTCAAAATCATATGTTGTGCAGTCCTGAACAACAATTGAAAAAAATCAGAATGTTGCAATTTGGTCAACTGCCCACTGATACTTGCTTTGTTGCAGGTAAGGAATATAATCTATGTTCAGAAATAACAATAAAGTTGAGGATAGCTCTAAGATTGTGATTTAAAAAAAAAAAAACCCAAACAAAAACAACAGACTAGAAACACTCATAGCAAATGATTCTGACAGTTCACTATCTGTATAATGTTGTGCAGTGTCTGAATAAAAGTGCTGCACACAGAGAATTTGTGGACATTCAGAAGAGCAGCAGTCTAGTCAGCTGCACCAATTGCCATCCTCGGATCTCTATTTCATGCTTACAGGATTATGAGGTACTTTTCCACAAGAGAAAAGGACTTGCTTTATAAATTGTTTAGCTGCTTTTCCATATTTTCTGCTTGTAGAAGTAGGAAACTGTAGGTTTTCAGCAGCTGAGTTGACGTCAAAATATTTGAAAGGTTTAAGTAGACTTTCGGAAAAAAAGTGAGAAAAAACCCCTTCTTTCTTATTAATAATCATGCTTTTGTTTTTAATCAAGGTTATTTTAACTTTAACTTAAAAGACCTTTTATACCTTGTCTTTCAGGAAGAAAGTACTTTATGAAAAGTCAAACTGTATCTGTTTTGAATTTAAGTAATTTCATAAATTTCAGTGGAACCTTGTTGACTTACTCTATTAGCTTTTCTTCTGCTGATGGAAGGTAGGAAGGGTTACCACCATGGCAAACACTATGTAACTGAACTTCAGGAAGGGAGGAGAGGGACATGAGGAGGCCAGAGTGACCTTATTCTCTGCAGCTCTAGCTTTATTTGCAGCCTATCTAGCAGTGGGTCACTTACTAAAGAGCCATCTTGGCATTACTAGCATGGAGCCCTTTCACATTATAACTGATAACAGAAGCAATTACCATAAACAGCCTTAGTGGGTTTTTTTAGCCCAAGTAGTGGATGACAGATAATAGTTATCTTTATCTCAAAGACAAGTAGCATTATTGCTTCCTCTCTATACATGAGTATGCAGAGGAGAAGACAAAACATAGTGATTTCTTTATTTTATATTCTTACTAGTAAATTAAGCAGGGATGTGTGATTAATATTTTGTTTTCAGCATTTCACATTTGAATAGCTGAAAATAAGCAGCATATGCGTCAGCTTGTCCGTTCGATTATTGTTAAGCATCTTTATGAAGTGTTTACTGATTTACATGACAGTATTGAGAAACTTGGGAATAATGGTCATATTTGTTTACTTATTTTCATTGTTGAGATCATTATATGATGTTAATGAAGAATAATTATCAATGAATATAATTTTCAAATGCATCCAAAATCTATTAATGTAAGCAGTTTACTTACATTTTTATTCACAGCTGGTTTAAAAATGCACAGCTTTCTAGGCATATCTTCCTGTTTCATTTCTGTTTGAAGCAGTTAGGCCCAGTTTAATAATCCAAGAGCCCAAGCACTTGTAACTGCTACACACCAGTAACATGTTATAGATCCCTATATACAGCAAGTGTACTTGTCCAGCATAATTAACTATACTGGTCATGGCACTGAAGACTATTTGGCTCAAAGGGCATTCCATAGCAAACTACACCTGAAACAGCAATATCATTGATTAACCGAATGCAATTATGAAGCAGAGTGAACTGGCATTAATATGTAGAATTTTATTACATCAATAAATTTTTGTAGACAAAACAGCCAAAAGAAGAAACCTCAGAGCCTACTTGCCATGGGGTTGAATTTAACCTGCCACAAGCAGGTGAATCCAGAGGTGTTTACTAACCAGGACAGAGTAATGCACTTTACATCTGTGGGATGAGTAGACAATTTGATGGGTTTTATTTCAAAAGATTTACTGTGGTTTTATGAAGTTAAATGACAGGGAAGCTTGGTAAGTAAATACTGCATACTGGGAGTTCAGTTTTAGTTTTTCTATGCAAAACGGGGGGGGGGGGGGGGGGGGGGGGGGGGAAGAATTTGAATTGACTGTTATCACAGAAATCCACTATAATAAATAATGTTGAAAGGCTTTACATGTTTAAGCCACTTTCAAAATAGGTTAAATCTCAGTTTTTAGGTCCTTTAAGTCTTAATTTATTTTTAGCCCTGAACAAAGTGGAGATGTGAAATAAGATCTAAACCCACAGACCTAATGCTTCACATTTCAGGCACATATTGTGTCAGAATAAAAGCATTTTTCTGACCAACATAATAGATATTATTTTCTTTTTCATGTCTCCCATGCTGGTATGAGCCATCTGTAATATGACATTATATAACAATAGTAAAAAATTAAATGGATAGACTAAATGTTGTACTTAATAAATATGCTTTGGAAAGCCAGATTATCATTGCATCTCTATGTGTGACTTTCATTTCATTCATTATGCTGGAGCCATTGTGGTGTAGTAATTGAGGTGATTTAAGTTTTCACAGGTTCACAGAGTGTTAGGGGTTGGAAAGGATCTCTAGAGATCATCTAGTCCAACCCCCCTGCCAGAGCAGGATCCCCTAGAGCAGATCACACAGGAACAAGTCCAGGGGCTTTGGAAAGTCTCCAGGGAAGGAGACTCCCCCACCTCTCTGGGCAGCCTGTCCCAGTGCTCTGTCACCCTCACAGTGAAGAAGTGAGAGTGACAGAGCACTTCTTACTTCAATATAATAAAAAATAAAAAATAGGTTTTTTTGAGGAAAGAAAAAAACCCAAAACATTCATTATTTACAAATTACGTATTTATAAACCCCTGTCTGTCAATGTTGGCTGTGTATTTTTATGTAACTGTGGACAGGAGGACATGACTGCTCAGGAGGTGAGAAAAACATGCTGAGATGAGTGGGTTTGGTGCTAATGAGATGTTTATCTGTTGCTAGAGTTATAGAATGTGATGTAGGTTCAAGATTTTCAAGATATTCACATTTTGTCTGCTACAAATGCTATGTGTACAATCTAATTTCTCATTAAAAATTATTCTGTTTTAAAGAAGATGCATATAGTTATACACATGCCTGTGTGAATATAACATTGAGTGTTTTATTAGTATCTTTCAGAAGAGTAAAGCGAATTACACTGAAAGCTGAAACAAACATCATAGGGACCTTGTAAAAATTGGCTGTTCTGTAAAGATTGATGGAGAGTATATTGGAAACCCCAGGGATAAGTCAAAGTGGCCTTTATGATGGATTGTTAGCTGCTGAAAGTATAGACCTTAATTCAGGTTTCACTGTTTTATGCAATTTATGCTTCAAATATTAATTCTGACCTAGTGTTTAAGAATTATTAGAAGGTAAGAAATCAAGAGAATTCTGAGAATTTAAATCACAGGGATAATAAATAGCCAAATCGATTGTTACATTATCAAAAGTATCTGAATATGGTTTCATTGGTTTATGGCATTTATCATCACAACCACAAAGACAGCAGAATTGGCAGTCATTGCAGGGAGGTAGAAGGGCTGCTTCAAGGGTCTAAGTAGAAAATGTAGGTTCTCAGAGTTCTGCTCCTGTCTCGAAAAACATAGATGGCTATTTGCAGCATGAAAATCTGTTGGTCATGAAAACGTCTTTCTCCAGGCAAGTGTAGAAATATTCTATTCTTGATAAGCAAGTACCTTGGTATCTATCATATATCTAACCATATGGCTTAATGGCTTATATCTATCCCTTGTATCTAAGCTTCAAAGAGGGCTTAGATATAAATTTGGTATTTCTACAGTTACCTTGCACCTCGGGCTAAATATATTTGGAAGGATCATAAGAGGATACTATTCTCTTTCAGCTCCCAAATGAGTGCCTTAGCCAGCAAGTCAGGAGATACTACAAGGTGACAGTTACATTTAACAAAACAGTAAATATGCTCATTACTTAGTATTTCATAATTATTAATATACTTTAATCTTATTACTTTCTTGAAATTTTCCAAGGTAGTCCTAGTTTTATTTTGCTGAATTAAAAAATTATTGCACCTCAAAGCCATAAAAGAACTGACAATCTTCATTTTTTTTTCTTTTAGGAATTAAGTTGGGAAGCTGCAGAGCATTAAAGTGATGTGTATCATGTGTGGTGGCATCCTATGTGCAGAACATTTTATCTGAATCTTTTCTGTAGACCCAAACTTTTTAACTTCCAAGGTTGAAGGTGTAGATTCCTGGATACTCCTGTGCCTACAAAATAACCAAAAATGAAGGAGGACAATTGTTTACATGCCGCTCTTATCTGCCTGGGCATGCTGTATTACAGCCATGCCATAACTACGGAAAAACTGAACCATGCAAGGCCATCGCTTCATGGTCACCATGAAAAAGGAAAAGAAGGACAAGTTCTGCATCGTTCAAAAAGAGGCTGGGTGTGGAATCAGTTCTTTGTTATAGAAGAGTATACGGGACCAGATCCTGTACTAGTAGGAAGGGTAAGAAAGATACTCTTTTTAATTAATCAATTAATAATTATTAATTTATATTGTTATTTTGTGAGTTTCTTTTTTTCCTTGCCATTACTTTTCTGTCGTATTAGCTGCTTCTTCAGCAGTTACTTGTGCACCTGAATTAATCTTTTTAATTCAATTAAGGTGTTAAGCAAAATACTATCTAAATAAATACAAATTTTTCCATTGTCCTCAACTGTCTTTGAATGAAGGTGTACAAGCTGTTATTTAACACAACAGCAAGAACCACAGCAACCACTTGAGCAACAATATGTTTCAATAATATCTGATATTATTCTTGGGTCCTTAAAAATAGTAATTAAAAATGTAATGTCTAACTCAGTAAAAGTCAATAAAACTTTGTACTTCTCAATAGGTATCTCTTCATCCTTTCATTTTCAAGTTAACAGTAAAGTTAAATATGTAAGAGGTATGTATATATATAGAGAGAGATATCTATGTATCTACTACACTATGTTAGTGTATAACACTAACAGAATATAAATACATAAATAAAGCAATGCATTTGCCAGTTTATAAATGGTCAGCAGAACTGTGTTGACTTAACGACAGCACAGAGGAGTGGAGAACAACATCAGTGACAGCAAATACCATTCTGGGTATTCTGGGTTAAAAGATGGTTAGCATTGTGCAGTTTGTAGATGTGTCTTGCTGAATGGCGGGATTCCAAGTAAAAACACAGACTCCAGTTTAATATATAAAGATTAGTATGATTTACTACGTATATATCATAATAATAATCCCAAAAGAAAAGACAAGCAGAATAACAATGCACCAATTAGAAAGGAAAGATAAGCAGGACAGCGATGCACCAGTGCATTACTGTACAGCAAGGCAGTGATTAAGAAAAGGTTACATCACCAATTACCACCTCAAAACTGTCATCCGGGTTCACAGATCAGCTGGGAAGCCCCTCGGCAACTGGCCCCTGCAGAACTGCGGTAATTGGGAAAGTCCTACACGGTGCATCGACCCATAGGTGAGGCTTCAGGAGTCAGCCTCAGGGTCTCCTGCTTTATAACAAGTAACAAACACCTTACATAAGTCTTTCTGTCACAAACCCTGTGAACGTGCAGACTGTGAACGTGCTCCCATTGTCAATCCCACCTGGAACACTGGCCAGGTGCCCAGGCTGAGACCGAGAATCGAGCCACATCCAGTCAGCACACAGTATGATATTGTCCGTATGTTCATGTTACCATTGCAGAGGTGGATAAGTATAGGAGCAGTAATCAATCATGAGCAGTAATCAACTACTTTCACCACATTCAGTCCTTTGATTACTGCTCATGAGAAGTATAAGACAAAGGAACTAATAAAGGCTAATCTTTCTTACTGTGTGGGTGATAAAACACTGCAACAGGTTTGCCCAGAGAGGTTGTGGCGTCTCCATCTCTGGAGACGATCAAAACATAACTGAACATAGTCCTGGACAGTCTGCTCTAGGTGACCCTGCCTGACCAGGAGGTGCTGGACTAGATCATCTCAAGAGGTCCTTTCCAGCCTCAACCATTCTGATTGAAGCCAATCACAGGATGCCTGCTCTCCCCTCCTGGATGGCCCTCTTATAACAGAGGAGGCCATCCCTCACATCAAGGTCTGGTATGGCGTGTTTCCCCACCACTCAATGCCTTTAGGGTCACAGCCAGCAGCGGAGCTAGAAGATCTTCTGGATGGCAAACACAGAGGCCAACCCAGTCTTGCCCTTGACTATGGGAGGATGCTCTTGGCCAGCCCCGGTCCTTTCACCTGACTGTCAAGGCAGATCTTCATCTGCCTCATCCAGGAACAAGTCAATACCATGGCAAAGCACATGCGGATTTGTATTAGCAGTATAAGTACAATTGAAGGATGGATTAATAACATTTTTTCTGATATCATTGTACAACTGAAACACAAGTAGCTTGTATCTTGACAAAGTGGTCAATATTAATAATAGAATGATTCTGTCAATATAAGATGTCAACAAAATCAATAAATACGTAATTTGGCTCAATGTTTCCCTCATTCATCAAACTGAAGTGTGCATTGGTTGTGAAAGTAAGAACGTTCAGTAAGTGTTTGTTACTTTTTTCATATTACAGACGTAGTTAAAAACTAGTTGGCAATCATTTATTGGCTTGTTCGCTACATCCCATCTGCCACTTAACAGCTTTTGACATGCAGCCTAGTAGAATATGATTAGTATGAAGTGTACAAAATCTCTGTAAAAATGACTGTTCCTTCCAACTTCATTTGAATAAGGAACCTGTTGTAACTATCTTCTCATGAATTATCTTCCTTAAATCTTAAAGCGTGAGTCTCAGTAGCGCCCTACACATGGTAGCATGCAAGCCTGTGCAGGCAGCTTCTCTGAATGGGGGGCAGATATGCTCACAGCATGTGCCCGAGTATGGATTATTGCCTGTTGTAAGACAATATTTTTGAAACTAGGAAACTGTAGTAATTTAATGAACTTTTTTGTTCCATAAACATATACCTGAAATGTATATGATCTTGTTAAGGTATGCCTGTTTCTCATTTTGTAGCTTCATTCAGATATTGATTCTGGAGATGGAAACATTAAATACATACTCTCAGGTGAAGGAGCAGGAATTATTTTTGTTATTGATGACAAATCAGGGAACATCCATGCAACTAAGACACTGGACCGTGAGGAGAGAGCTCAGTACACTCTCACAGCACAAGCTGTAGACAGGAACACTAACAGACCATTGGAACCACCTTCTGAATTCATTGTTAAGGTTCAAGATATAAATGACAACCCGCCTGAGTTTCTTCATGAAAACTACCATGCCAATGTGCCAGAGAGATCAAATGTAGGTAAGTACTCATAAACGCACTTCAGTTCCTGGCCCTTATGGAAAATGTTGCCTTGTCAGTATGTCTTGGCTTTATTTAAATCGTATTGTCTATAATTTTGGGAAGTAAATTTTACTTCATGATCAGCCAGTGACTCAGTCAATTTCTCTGATTTGCTGACCAAATCAAACCCTGCACAGCTACTAACTGTTATGGCTGAAGTGTCTCTAAATGGTTCTTTGAACAGGATTATTTCCTTCTAGGGAGAACATGAGGGTCCCCTGGAATTTATGGAGTGTGAATCCTCTGGGATAAACATCAAGATTGCTCCTTTGGCAGAGCTAAGGAGTTACTGCCACACTACCCCATTTTCAGCTCCTGTTGGAGCTTGTGTCTGTCTCAAAGATTTCTACAGGAATAATTTCTCTGAAACTTATTGAGGGAAACATAAAATCTATTATAAAACTATTATTTGGCTGTCTAATGACAATATAAAGCAGTATAATGCTTAAACTACCGAGGAAAAAAACATAATGGTTACAGAGTGACTGCTGACTTTTATATCTTCACTGTTTAGAACATTAATCCACATCACAGGTGGTGACAAATCTTTTTGGGTGGTATGAGTCTGTTTTGTCACCTATAAATTGACAAGTAAATTTTTTCATTTACCAAGCCTGGAAATAAGAAAGTTAAGAAATTGTTATGCCATATGACTTAAAGCATCTCTGCATGGTACTTATAGACGTGTTTGCTTCTGACTGTATTCCTTCTGTGTTTGCTTTCCATTTTTAGGTACATCAGTTATTCAGGTGACAGCTTCAGATGCTGATGATCCTACCTATGGGAACAGCGCCAAATTGGTTTACAGTATTCTTGAAGGTCAGCCGTACTTCTCAGTGGAAGCTCAAACAGGTATTATTGAGCAATTTATTTGAGTAGGACCTCATATCTAGAATATATTAAAATGAAGAACTAAATATATTGACTGAGGCAGTGTACAGTTGGGTATATCTGCTGATGTTTTTGAGCAAAGCTTCCTTCATTTTCTCTTGATTCTAGCTAAGCTCTTTTGCACGTTGGTCCCCTGATATTTGGTAGGGCTTCTGGGTACACACTAGAAAGATGATACTATTTTTTTTGTGGTATGATAGAAATGGCGGTTTCAATGCTGAACTGTAATTCTCCAGGGTTGTTCTGTGTTCAACTGTTGAATATTTGGGCTACTTTCCTTGCATAGCATGATGCACAGTGTAGGGAAAACAGAATTTGCACCATCACTGAAATATTGTTATATTATAATACAAGCTAAAAATGCAGTATCCAATCTTTCATTTTGTAAACCTGTGAAAATTCATATGTGACGTATTTTCTTGGTATTTATAGGAATTATCCGAACTGCCCTTCCAAATATGGACAGAGAAGCTAAGGAAGAGTATCACGTTGTAATACAGGCAAAAGATATGGGAGGACACATGGGAGGCCTCTCAGGGACAACCAAAGTGACAATTACACTTACAGATGTCAATGACAACCCACCAAAGTTCCCACAGAGTAAGTAACAACAAAATCCTTACTCACATTTACTACTAGTGTCCATATTTATATAGTATCAGATGTATCCAAAACTTCAAAAAGCTGTAACTGATGGATTATCACAACACACATGTGACTAGATAAATACTATTTATCCATTTTTGCTATTAACATATAGAGCTTTAGTATCCAGATTATTTGCTTTGTGTTGAAAAGTGAGACTTTTTTTTAAAGTCAAGATTAGATTATAAATCTAAACCTATACTTCATTTTTGAAACTGCTAGACCATGTTATATTAGAAATATACCTATGATAAGATCAGGGAGACAAAGTCTGGATTCGTCTGTTAATGGAAAAAGAAGCCACATTTCTTGAGGGCTCTCTTGGGTGTTACACCAAATAGGTCAAAAATACTAGAAAATGTATGTGCCCTGCAGTAGTGCTGGGGTAAGCTTGTTTACTTACTTTCCTATTTTCATAATTATAGTGTGAATGTAAAAGACACTTTAAAAAAGCAAGCTATATTTACACTGCTCAGACTACAAGAACTTTAAGAAATTGTTGCAGGGAAATAGGAGGAGGTTAAACCAAAAATCCCCTCAGGTTTTGTTTAGGAACAGATTCTTCTGTGTTGGGAGAGTTGCAATATGCCGTTGTCACATAATGTATATGCAGCAGAAAGGTCTCGGTAGATTTACATTGTCTGAAAGCTGTTTCCAAGTGACCTCCTGTCACGCCTTTCAGTACTGCAAGTTCACAGCTATTTGCAAGCACAGTTATGGTAGTCATTTTCAATGAACAAATCCACTCTGGTTTTTGATGAAGATGGAAAAAGGAAAGAAGATCTACTTTATATTCTTACAGCTGTATTTCTCAGGCTTGAAGTCACTTGCATTTCTTGGCCCTTGATGAAAGTGTTGCACAGTCTTAAAAGCTCCTGATTATGCCCTTTCAAGTCTTTGACAGACCATCAAGTGAGTGAGCATCACTTTATTTTACATAGCCTTTCATTTTAAGTGTTGATGCTTCATACTTTGCTTCTATAAACACTCTCAAGAAATGGTGAATGCCCATAAGGATAAAAATTACGACTGAATACTCCTCAAGACTTACATTTATCATGGCAATACAAACCAAATTTATTACAATTACATTTTTAAATTCATGGTTTAAGTATATTGCTGGTGGTCAAATAAAGTCATCTTTTATACCTGTTCTATTTATTATTCACATATAAAAATAATCAGGGTTGACATTAACAGTTTCAGTCTTCACAGTTGGCTGGAAGCACATTAATGGACCCACACATCTCTGCATGTTTTTTTCTTTTTTGAGTGCAGTGTATGCCCCATCCTAGACAGACCTATTACTCCTCTGAGCAACCAATATGCCACTGATACGTCCTGGACATGGCCAAGAGCTCTTCTTCCAATGTTGCAGCTTCCTCATGCAAGAGCTTAAATGACATAGCCAGTCCCTGAATTCTAATAGGAAATTATTAAATCCTAAAATTGTTGGAGTTTACATAATTCATGGACATACCTTTTCACTCCAAATTGCAACCTGGGTCCCCAGTACATGATATTTTGTTGAGTAACTTCATGAAATGACGGATTTTTTCCTACAAATTCAAGCCACTTTACTGAGTGTTCTGGGAGGATATTCAAAATTATCAGAAATGCCAAATAGCAGTTACTCAATCATTCACCTCCAACTTGAAACCTTAATTTTGAATGCTTTGTAACTCAAAACCAGGATTTGACCTGTTTATATAAACATTCTAGTGATTGACTTTTTATTCTTCTTTTCTTTTTTTTTTTTTTTAATTGCTCAAATCTTTAGTGACTTATGTGTTTAAATTTTGTTTTGTGACTGGAGCTAATGACCTGTTCCAGTGACATGTGCCAATTGTTTTTATGGGTAATGAGCCAAGTCCCTGCCTGGTGTATGTCTCTGGATGTTCCTAGGGTGCTTATGTAGCAGGAAAGAGCAATTATGGAGGGGGGGGCATAAATTATTTTATTTCCTCATACTTTTTTTTTTTCTTCAGTTTATTAGTACTGATGAAGAGGCAGAAAGTGCTAACATAGATTTGTACATTTAGGATCAGGTTATGTTATTTGAACTCTACAAGGACAGGGAGAGATCACTCAGCAATTACCATCACAGGCAAAACAGACTCAGCTTGAGGAAAATCAATTTATTACCAATCACATTGGAGTACAAGAGAACAAAAAACAAATCTTAAAACATCTTCCCCCCACCCCCTTCCTCCTGGCCTCAACTTCACTCTCCATTTCTCTACCTCCTCCCCCTGAGCAGCGAACGGGGACAGGGAATGGGGGTTGGAGTCAGTTCATCACACATTCTCTGCTGCTCATTTCCCCTTAGGGGAGGATCCTCACACTCTGCCCCTGCTCCAACATGAGGTCCGCTCCATGGGAGACAGTCCTCCATGAACCTCTCCAATGTGAGCCTTTCCCACAGGCTGCAGTTCTTCACGAACTGTTCCAGCCTGGGTGTCCCCCGGGGTCACAAGTCCTGCCAGCAAACCAGCTCCAGTCTGGGCTCCTCTCTCCGTGGGCCACAGCTCTTGCCAGGACCCTCCTCCAGTGCAGGCTGCCCACAGGTTCACAGCCTCCTTCCGGCATCCCCCTGCTCCAGTGTGGGGTGTTCCCCAGGCTGCAGATGGGTCTCTGCTTCCCCGTGACCCTCGATGGCTGCAGAGCACAGGCGGTCTCACCATGGGCTACACCACTGGATGCCAGGGGGTCTCTGCTCCGGTGCCTGGAGCACACCCTCCTCCACTGACCTGGGTGTCTGCAGAGTTTTTCTAACATCTCTCTCTCTGCTGCAATTTATTTTCTCATTGTTTTTCCCCCTGTTCTTAATTATGTTGTCCCCGAGGTGCTACCACAGTTGCTGATGTGCTCAGCCTTGGCCAGTGGTTCATCTTGGAGCCGGCTGCGTTGGACAAGGAGGTGGCTTCCAGCAGCTCCTCACAGAAGCCACCCCTGTAGGCCTCCCCACTATCAAAACTTTGCCACACAAGTCCAATACATATGGCAACACGTTTGTGGGATGGTTGGCAATGGTTTTCCTATTGTAGTTTGATCAGGGAAAGCCATTTTTTGTTTGGTATGGAATCCCATATAAATTGGTATATATTCTCTATGGTGTTAAATTTTAATAACAATCATTACTGTATGTTCACACTTCAAATTAAAGCTGTAGAAAGCAGCAGATTTATTCTTTAGCCAGCACAACAGAGAGGTCTTAGCCAATACATCGTGTATAATTTGTGGCTCCTGAATGACAGGAATGGGCAGAAATGCTTCTGTATTCTACAGAGCTGAAGGTCATACCATGATTCATATGAAAGAGAATTTTCCTTCCATTTTTGTAATAACATTTATGGTATGAATGATAACCTTGATGTCACAGCAATTTCTCCATTCTGACTGTTTGTCTTTCTAACCCCACCCTGAACAGAGAGATACACATATGTTGTGTAAAACACCAGTGAGGAGGTAATTTTATATACATTAGGAATGTGGTTTAAGATTTCACAGATGTCTGCTTCTCAGAGCTCTTTATAACGTAACATTGTTTCAGGGGATTTCAAAATGTGAAAAATTACTGTGTTTATTTGGAACTTACAAGTGAAATGAGTAAATATACAACTGGAGATTAGACTGCATACTTAAGGCAAATGCCTGCTTTTTCTTCCACCAGGTGTGTACCAGATGTCAGTGTCGGAAGCAGCTGTCCCAGGAGAGGAAGTAGGAAGAGTGAAGGCCAAAGATCCAGACATTGGCGAGAATGGCTTAGTAGCTTACAGCATCATTGATGGAGATGGCATGGATATGTTTGAAATTACAACAGATTATGAGACTCAGGAAGGTGTTATAAAGCTTAAGAAGGTAAATAATGAGTAATACCTACGAATCTGAAGTATTCTTTATTGCTGACAGAATATTTGATAATAATGGATTACCAGCTAAACTAAAATATCAGTAAATGCAATTTCACTTAATTTGTTACTAAAGCTGTGATTAACTCTTAATATTCCATTTCCCCATTAGCTGAATTGGAATGGAAGAAAATAACCAAGAAGAGTTACATAAATACTGTACAGTGGATTAATTGCACAAACTAAATGAATTCATAATAAAAAGTCACGGTAAAATACAATGCCATCAGCTTCATTGTTAATGAAGTTTTGCCTAGCGCTGATAAGTAGCAGACATTCACTGTTGCTTTATGTTCGGTCTGAACAGCCTCATGCCCTATAGTTTGAATTCTTCAGCTGTGCATTGTCCACGATATTGTTCTGAAGGAGCCACAGGCTATGCAAAAAGCAGCAAAAATACTGAGGTGATTTCATATACAATCCATCAGTGTGATCTTTAAAAGTGTTATGAAATGAATTTAAAATTACAAATTATAAATCATAAAACTTATTCATTATTTAAGCAGTATCATTTTGCCCTTAGTATCTTTATAGCTATTCATCTCTCTTGGAGGTAATCAAAACTCAAAGGAGAAGGCCTGGGCAACTTTACTTTAAAGTTAGTCCTGCCCTGCCTATCAGGGCAGTCTCTCAGGAACAGATCACGAGGTCTCCTCCAGTTACAAGTATGCTGTGGTTCAATTACTGTATCTGTTCTGGAGGTAGGAGTGTATTTTCTGTGTATTTTAAAACGTGGCTGAACTGTCACACCATTCAGTTTATGGTGTTAGCATACTTTGTGAATTGTGGTTGGCACCTGCTCCTCAGATATTCGGAGACATGATCATTGTAATACTGCAAGCTGCAGTACTGCAAGCTGCAGCCATTTCATGCCAATGACAATGCAAATATGCTATGACTTTGATCAGGCTCCCAGAAAGACTTACCCCATGGGGCATTATTTCACCTCCTCTTGGTAAAGTGTCATGAGATCAATGGATGGAAAGAACTACAGAAATGAAACCACTGCAGAGCTTCTTCATATTTGCCCTACTACTTAAATAATTTAATTTCTCTTTGTCAATGCTTGCCAGCTTGGGATAGACCAAGCCTGGCATTTTGTGGGAATCCCTTTCTGATCCATCTTTTGTGCTACTTGGAAGATTGCATGAAGAAAAGGGGTTTTTTCCCAGTAAAGATGATTTCTTAAGTGATATAGCAAGCAAAGAGCAAGACAAGGACTCTGCATGATATTTTGCGTCCCTTTTTGTGCTGCTCTATACATAGAATGTAGCTCCTTCCATCTGGGTCTTTATGTTTTTAAATACACACATTTCAGTCCAAGCTTGTTGACAGACGCTCGCATTTGTTTTATGTCATCAAATACTAGGGGACTGCTTACTGCTTTTATACTCTAGTTTTCCTAACTGTAGAATGCATTGTCTTCTTGCTTCTCACAGCTCTTAGATTTTGAAACCAAAAAGTCCTACAGTCTGAAGGTAGAGGCAGCCAATGTACATATTGATCCTAAGTTCATAAGCAATGGACCATTTAAGGACACAGTAACAGTGAAGATATCAGTGGAAGATGCTGATGAGCCACCTGTATTTTTAAAGCCAAGTTATATTTTTGAAGTACAAGAAAATGCAGCATCTGGTACTGTGGTTGGAAAAGTACATGCCAAAGACCCTGATGCTGCTAACAGTGCTATAAGGTATGCTTCATTAGAGCAGGCTGTTTCTTCCTAAACATTAGCTTTTAGAATTGTTGTGCAAGTTATTAAGGTAGTGTGATACATATAGCATAGGAATATTCTAAATTGGCCCAGAATATTAATAACTTTAACCATACAGCATTGCTTTTATGTTGTTTGATAAGATACTAGTTTCTCAAATCCTATGTCACTAAGAAAGCATACGGTAGCTATGTCTACCTAGAATATACTCAAGGACATCTGTGTTACATTCTATTCTAAATTATATTTTCTACAAATTATTCCATGCTGTTATCACAGCAAGTTTTTTCTCAAAAGAAGTCTACACAGTAGATTAGAGATTATGTTGGGTAATTGTTAAGCATTAAATGCTAATGACAGACACACACACACCCCTACTTTCTGCAGTTACATTGGGTAGTCTTCTATTCATGCATTTTTGTTTGTCATGTTCTCAGTGTAAAATAAATTATGAAACAGTTTTGTGGGTATATTTACCATTTCAACTTTAATACAGAGACTTCAAAACCCAATAATTTTCATTTGCTACAAACATTCTGACATAATGTTTTTTCTAAATGTAGAAACCAACCAGGGGCATCTCCTTTTAAAGGAACTGCATAACATCCCTTTGACAATGATATTAAGAGTAACAATAAGTGTACTAATTAGGATTATTTAAAAATAATAATGAAATAGGGCAAATTTTTATGTATGAAGGTACTAAGTCCTTCTTTTATCTAATTACTGACTTTTAATCTTTAGGTATTCAATTGACCGTCACACTGACCTTGAAAGATATTTTACTATTAATGCAGAAGATGGCAATATCAAGACAATAAAATCTTTGGATAGGGAAGAAATTGCTTGGCATAATATCTCTGTCTTTGCAGTTGAAGTCCGTAAGTATTTCACTGAGATATTGTATAATCAGTGGTATAAATTCTGTAATCTTCTAATTGTCTCAATTCGATAAGCTTCAATAAATCTTAATAGAAATAGTTCAGCCTATTTCATTTTTACCTGGATACAGCTGGATTTTGTTTGTTTCCTGCTTCTGTTTCATTGCGGTTTTGCTTACTCCCATAGACAAACAACACCAGGAAGCCAAAGTTCCAGTTGCAATTAAGGTTGTTGATGTCAATGACAATGCTCCAAAATTTGCAGCAGCCTATGAAGCGTTTGTCTGTGAGAATGCTCGAAGCAATCAGGTATGCCTGTGCCCAGCACCGTCCGTGCACATGAATTTCTTTCTTCAGGATTTTAGCCCTGTTTTGTGTTGGCAAATCAAATGAATGGTAGTAAACAAACCTTCACTTCGAAATTTTGGCCAAAATGCCTAGAGCACCCAGAAAGGCACTTTCCTGTGTTTTCATTTTGAACTGCTATCAACAGTTATAGATACAGTGCTTCATGCATTGAATATGACTGGTGTTGACTGTGAGTATCCAGCATCACGTGGGCAATGAAGTTGGTTGGGAGTAGCTTTCCCAGTTGTGAGCCTGTTTTGGATATTACAGAAATACTCAGGATCTTAAGAAAAAAAAAAATCACAGTACAGTGCTTGTGGAGATTAGCCTGAACAGTCTGTGAGGAAGAGGTGTTAGTATCATACAGAAGTACAGCTTTACACATTATCTGCACTTTTGCAGTTAGTGTAGCAGTTTGAAAAGGACATTTTGCTAACTCCCTCTGAACTGCTGAATTTTCTGCAGAATTTTATTTAGTCTATTATGTTATCATTAGCACATATTTGTATATAAGAGTGTATATATAGGTGTATACTTATGTCTATAATTCTGTGTTTGTTAAATGTAATAGCAAATGAAGATTGCCTGTTCTAGTTTTGAGTCTGCTCTATGTTTATAATTGCATACATTTGTTGAGGTATTTGGGGGCTTTCTGCTATTTCAAAGTTCTCTGTATTCAAGAGATTTCACAGAATGCTGTCTATATTTGAGGTATTCAGAGAAGCAGTCTTTTGTTCACAGGATGCTTTTCTTTTACAGCAATTTATTACAATTAGTGCTGATGACAAGGATGACTCGGCCAATGGCCCAAGATTTATCTTCAGTTTACCACCTGAAATTATTCATAATCCAAATTTTACCCTCAGAGACAACAGAGGTATGTGTGAAGATTCTCCCTATACTAGATTCCAAAGAAATGAGAAAATAAAACTAATGGTCAACATAATGTCATGCAACAGCATTTTCATTAACTTTGACAGAGTGCCTGTTTTCCAGAGATTTAAGAAGAAAGGCAAAAAAATGGAGCTGAAATACAAGGATATTCTTGGAACAATGTAATGCTTGTTAACTCAGTTTCATTTTCTTGAATACGTATTTTAAATTACATAATAATATCCTACATGAAAATTCCACTGCTGTTTTATCTTGCAGAAAGTGGGTAAAAACATTAACAAAAAATTCCCTAAATGTAATTGGCTGAACTTGATTTAGAGAAGACTTCTTGCTAAGCTAAAATTAGCTGAGGCGGGATAAATTGTCAGGTTGCTTGTATTTGTTCACCTTACTCTGCTTGCTATTTTTTTTTAAATTATGGACCACAGGAGACATGGACTAAATTCCTAAAGAATAAAATCACTGTCATGCTAGCTTTTTGTAGGAGATACAAATGTGAATTTCTGTTGTGAAGCATACCCAGATTAGGTGTGTCTCAGGATATGGGTATCCTGATCCCTTTGCCAATTTTCTGTTCATGAAATATAGCATAGCCTTGCATTCAGATTGACGTTAAGATGCAAGAAATTTGTAGGCAAAAAAATACAGGCATAGGTGAGTGTCAAAACTTATTTGATTATCTAACATAATAGTATCAGTCAACCTAACTTTTCTGAGGTTGAGGAATTCAGAGAGGGGGGTAAGGATATGTTCAGCCATTATACATATTTATTCTATTTCTTTAATGCTAAACAATATGATATTCTCATTCAATGTTCATTTGTTATTTTCCTGAACAGGGAAAAAAATGCTTCAGCTTTGAAGCAAGTTGGTTTTAATTAACAAGATTTACTGTTTGAAGAAAATTTGACTGTTTTCTGAAAAGTAGAACTCACTTGAACTGGCTTATATAATGAATCCAAATGATTTTGTCTAGATTGCCAGAAGTACAAAAGGCAACACAATCCAGATACATGATTTCAGTAAAAACTTTTTTTCTCACAAGTGTATGCTGTAGCATGCTTTATATCTCTAGCAACATCTGAAGTGAGGGTAATTATCATCAGAGTTCCCAAACAAAATTTCCGTTATTCTTGAAGGATCAAAGTAATACTGTTGCCTAGTGCTTGACACTTGTACATACATAAACAATTCATAAAGGATGCAGTGGAAGAGACATATTTATTCACTTTGAAGTAGTAAACCACAGTTTTTGAAAAAATTGATATGTATTTTTAGGCAGAAGTAAATAAAAATGTATTCTTTGCTTGAGACCCTGAGGCCAATTTTCTCTTTAAAGGATGTTTTATAGTCACCATATCAAACTGAAAATGGATTAGATTTTATAATCCAACTGAGAAAGCATAGGTCAGAATTGAGATGCTCTGTTACAGTTGCAGGCAAATGGTACTGTGGTTCCTGACTTGAGCCAATTCCACTAATCCTTCATTTCCATATGCAGGATTTTTTTTTTTTTTTTAATGACAAGGTTAACCCAGAAAAAAAAAGATCTTTTAATTGAAAGGTGATGTCTGTTGAATGTAGTGACTGTACCTGACAATACTGCAAAAGGTTATGTCAACAAGACAGTATTTAAGGATTGAATCTTCCTGTGTAATTTCATGTTTGGGAAATAGTGTAATGAAATCCATCCGTTTCCATCATGTCTTTCCCTCATTTTTATACAATTCTCAGGGCAGTGTTGTTAGTTTAACTATTTCTGTGGGTTTCTTTTAAGCAAGCTATGGTATAGGTCAAGGTAAAAAGGTTAAAATTCTATATATTTCCATGTAAAAAAACTTCTCAGGGAGAGTGTGTTATCATTTGCAAGTCAAATAATTTACATGGTTATTTAAAGGTTTTTATACCGTGCCACCACTTTCAGAGGGAATTTCTAGTTTTAAAGAAAAATGGCTTTATTAACTGTGGAGAACAGCTAATGAAAACTCCAATGTTTGGGTCTATTACAGAACTTTGAAGTGAATGCAATCCTATAATTATCATTTAATAGAGATTCTTTCTACCAGCTCCTAAATGTAATCACATATTGCAGTAATCAAAAAAAATGTAATCACACTCTACATCCTGTTAATAGCTTACTGTGTTACCACGGTTTTCAGCTGAGACCATCTTCTGTGTAAAACATGACATAATGGCTTATCACATGCTGTGATAAAACAATGAATTACTTTTGCACTGTTTACTTACACATAAGAAAACAGCATTGTGTTTGCCCAAGCTCTGTTCAATTTTACTCCCATTGAAATCAGAGCTTCAAAAAAGCAGGAAAGGCTCATGACATTTAACAGCAGACAGACAGATTTTTAGCAAATGTATTTCCTGCTTTTAATCCTGCTCTGTCCTAAACTGAAATGCCCTTTACCTGTGCTCACTCACCTTGTGTGGAGGCCTGGCATGGAGCCAACATTGCTGGAAGGATTGCAACCACCTTGCTTTACTGTGCTGCACAGAGATGGATTACACTACAAAGGCAAAAGCGAGGTGTAGTAATGTTCTCGAATCCACAAGATAGTGCTTTACAAAGAATGAAATTAAATTTGTGAGCCCACTAAAATCCACTTTTTTAAAATAAAAACATGTCCTCCTGCTCGCAATTTCAGACCTTTAATCAAGATGTTTTTAGACATATGAACAATAAAGTTACAGGGTTTCTCCATGGATTGTCCACAGCAATTGCCATTGCCTGGTAATGATTTTAGACAGTTGAACCTCTGAAGTTGTTTAGCTTTCTTACTGAATCAGCACTCAGGTTCTGATATAGGTGATAATGTGCACACTGCAATCAGCTTCTTTAATCTAGAAGCTTCTTCACAGAATATATAAGTTAACAAGCCCCCGAAAGATAAGACACATTTGCCTACATGTAGAGGAAAAATTGGAAAAACATCAATAAGATCAGCAGAGAAAAAGCCAAAAATCAAAGTCAGGACAATCACTATAAGGTTCACCATAAAGTAATTCAATTTCAACTTTTAATTGTGAAGATTTCATTGTGAGTAGAGGTAATCTTCATTTACAACAATTTTGGATATTGGATATCCCAGACAATAATAGCTGGAAAAATGAGAGTGTGTGTATTTTTCTGGATGGTATTGAGATGGCTATTTTCCTCCTTCTGTCTGGTGTTAACCCCCATTGTGTTTCTTCAGACTGTCAGTCACATAGCTCCCATGTGTGTTAAGTAATAGTTTTAAGCTGATACTGACATTTAACTTCCTTTTCTTGGCTTAAAAAATGCCATTATACCTGGATTATCGTTATACTCTTTGGACTTCAAAATAATGAAAAAGCAAGAATGAGAATATTAACTAGGATTATATGTTATCTTTTATCTAGGTAAAAAAGGTTTTTCCTCTTATGGATATTACGTTTCCTTTAAACATGAGAAGTGAACACAAACAGAAAAAAAAAGTTTAAAAAATGACCTTTTAGGGTCGATATATAATAACTATATAACAACTGGATAATTTCAATCCTTTTCTTATTTTTAGTTAGAAATACTATTTAAGATGCCAAAACTCAAGAAAAACACTCTGCTCTGCTCTGCTATAAAAAGCATAGCCAACAACTAAATATAGTAATGTATGATATTGCCTGTGTTTTCCTTCCATATTGCCTTTGCAGCCTCTTGGCACTTGTAGCTCAGCCCACTATTATTGTTCATATTTTTTGCCAAAAGAATAATCTGTCCTATTGTGATCTTTCATTTAATAAAACAGATCTTTGTTCTCATATTGAGGAGATTAATTATTAAATGCATTTTAGAGAATTATGTGGAATAGTTTTATTCTCTGTCAATATATATTAGTTCAAGTATTAGATGATAGGTTAATAGATATTAGATGTTACTTTTCTATTTATACCAAAGTGTTCTAAGCTCATTAATATAAAGTCCTAAAATAAGACTCATATCACGGAATTTAAAATTTGTGCTACAAAACCTAGCTAGGCAAATGTTGCATGTAAATATTTAGGTTAGAAAGATGCTGAAAAGGGATGAAGGGCACCTCTAAAACCCACACATAATAAATAACCAGATCCTATCAGCTTCTCTGTCCTTATCAAATATGACCATCATGTAAAGGAGAAGTTGACAAGCTGTTTTCTATCCAGACGTTATTTTTGTGAGACTTCAATATCAGAAAGTCTACTACAGTTCTGTCATGCCGAGGTAACCACACTGGGCATGAGGTGTGGGAGACCTGACGGAAGAGTGTAGATACCGGGAGATGAATTCATTTGGCATGTAACAAACACATTTGTATCTAGGCCAGTCCTAAAATAAACTAATCCTTTCTGGTGTGATCTACAGAATTTACTAGTCAAGAGTCAGATAAGCAGGGCCCTAGTGCAAACTTGCTTCTCATCCCATACATTGACCTGTGTCCACCAAATTTGGGGACAGTTTCAGACCTTGTCAGGGGTATTACCTGCAAGGGTGGTTGATATAAGGCAAGAATACTTCTATTTTAGTATAATTTATTCAGAAATTTTCATGGAAATAGCAGTGATTAGATCACTAAGAGAGGTTTTATGATTTGCATTATTAAATTCTGAAATTTATGCTGACTCTTCAACTGGAAAATGATTAATCTTCTGCAGTATCCTGAGGCAATAGTAAAATGTGTACTGTTGGAGGTGAATAGCCCTCCCTTAGTAGATAAAAGAATAATTCTTTTTTTTTCTTTCTATTATATAGTGAAAAATAAAGAATATGGCAAAACAGGAAAGGTTGTGTGAAGTAAATCCTCAACTAAACTAGTTTTTGAAGGTCTGAAAATGGTGGATATGATTGTTTCATTTTATTTACTTCAGGATGTTTAACATTTTATAAACTCTATGTCAGTCTGAGAGCTGAGAAGCAAGGAGCACAATAAAGAAATGCTGATCGTGTTTCCTATCCTTTGTCCAGCACTGGCCGTCTCATCCCACCATTTCATGTCACACACTTCATTTTCAAATGCTTTTGCCCCAGAAAGTGTGAAGGACTATACAAAATGACCTTCTGTACAGAGATGGCAGCTTGGTTTCCGTCTCCTGCACCAAGAGGCCCATGGCAGGCAACTGCTCAGTGGGAACAGCTGAAAATAGTATTAGAACAATACTTTAACTCTTCCTCATATCCACGTAGTTCAAAATGTGCCTGGACATACTGTGTACGTATGATCAAGCTTTCTCAATTCTGGCTTGGAGAGTTTGTGTGAAAACCAGGGTCCGATAAAATACTGCTTACTTTATTGATTCTTACTGGAACAGGTCAACACTGAGGCTTCAAGTCTGCTAATACACAGCAAATGTTGGCTTTCATATTGGTGGAAGTCTCATTATTAACACAGTCCATTTTGGTACAGGTTTCTGACTTCATTCCTGTAGGTCTGACACGAAGAAAATAAATCAGGAGGATTTGGTTTTTTTCCCCTCCACTGAAGACTTTAATTCTGGAAAGAGGCTAGAACCACCTCAAAAAACAATACCCAGGCCTTGTCATTCTGGCAGTTGAAGTATTGTGTGTTTCCCGGAAAGTTAGTGGGGTATTAAAAGGAGGTGCTAATAGAGATTTTTTTTTTTGTGTGTGTTTTTTGTGTTACCCTCATAACCCTAAAATAATTAAAATTGAGTGTGGTTCTCTATGAATGAAACACAATACTTTAACTGCTCTTGGCTCATTAGGAAGGTGATACTTTGTGCTGGTTTATTGTGCAAATAATGCTAAAGCATCTGAAAATTCAGAGCCAGTGTAGCAAGATATATTTTCTTGTTATTTACTAAGAGGATGGCTTTTTGGAGAAACTAATGATTACTGTCTCTCTTCTTTAAATAGATAACACAGCAAGTGTTCTTGTTAGGCGTGAAGGATTTAGTCGCCAAAAGCAGGATTTATACCTTCTTCCTATTGTAATAAGTGATGGTGGACTCCCCGCTATGAGCAGCACCAACACCCTCACCATTCGGGTCTGTGGCTGTGACAGCAATGGCTCCTTGCTCTCCTGTAATGCAGAAGCCTACATCCTCAATGCTGGATTAAGCACTGGAGCTTTAGTTGCCATTCTTACTTGCATTGTGATTTTGTTAGGTAAAAGAGTTTTTTACTTATTACTCTTCTATACTTTCTTCTGTTAAAAAATTAACTTTGCCTTCAGTTCCAAGATGGATAAATGAATTTAAATTTCTTAGCTTTTACTTTCATAGGAGGTTCTAATTTGCCTGGCTGAAATGCAATATATGATAACCACAATAGCAAACACCAATGTATTTGTCTAGGCCTGCTCAGAAAATGTTCTTTTGTAGCATAATATCAGTTAATCAAGGACACTGTTTAAAGGAGGTCATGACACACAGTTTTCAATTTTGTGATCTTCCCTGGATGACAAGTTCCTTATCAAGGTCAGCCAGGATTAATGCCAGCTATTTCCCTCTACCTCCTCTTGTGTTGAAGACAAATGAATGGCTCAGAAGACCTGCTTTTAAGAAAATGCTGTAAAGCATTTCCTGTTTTGAAAATATTTATATAAAATGTATTATTTTGCCCATAGTAATTTATAGTCTTTCTTCTCTTACGCATTTTAAAGTTACTTCATAGAAATTTGGAGTGAGAAGGAACACGATAACAAAGGCATGTGTTTTGAGGTGTTGCTTAAGAAAAATTCCATTGTCATGGGAATGAAGCATGGAATTATGCCTAATTAGCTTTGGGCATAGTGGAGAGAGTAAAGATTCATCTTTGTTTTGTTGCAGATACACATGTGATTGGGCTGCTCAAGGCAGTGACAAAGTGTCTATGCAGCACTGGGGGCCCACAAATGCTTTTCTTGAATTAGTCTTGCAGTAATGAGCAGTTAGTAAGAGCTATGGCATTCAGCCCAAACAGAAAAGCTCAAATCAGTATGTTCAGTTCTGTATGCAAACATCAAGGCCTTTACCTAGTTAGGTATGCTAAAAATGCAGATGTTAGCAAAAAATACATGACAACCACAGCACAAAAGCTGAGGTTTCAGTGAATGCAATAACCTATTTTTAAGGGAGCTACTGTTTGAGAGTACAGTCTAACTTGTTTTTGTTTTCTATAGTCATTGTAGTGTTGTTTGTAACACTGAAAAGGCAGAAGAAAGAACCTCTGATTATTTTTGAAGAAGAAGATGTCCGAGAGAACATTATTACTTATGATGATGAAGGTGGAGGAGAGGAAGATACTGAAGCTTTTGATATAGCTACTTTGCAGAACCCTGATGGCATCAACGGATTTATTCCTCGTAAAGACATAAAACCTGAGTATCAGTATATGCCGAGACCAGGGCTGCGACCAGCTCCTAATAGCGTTGATGTTGATGATTTCATCAACACAAGAATACAAGAGGCTGATAACGATCCAACTGCTCCTCCTTATGACTCTATTCAGATCTATGGCTATGAAGGAAGAGGCTCAGTGGCTGGTTCACTGAGCTCATTAGAGTCAGCGACAACAGATTCTGATTTGGACTACGACTATCTACAAAACTGGGGACCTCGATTTAAGAAACTTGCAGACTTATATGGCTCCAAAGACACTTTCGATGATGATTCTTAACAATAAAGTTTAAGATTTGGCCTTAAGGACTGTGTCCAATGTTCTGAAGAATCAAGAAGAAATGTAAGCAGGTATTTTTTTAAAAATCAAGAAAAATCTCATTTAAACATTTAAGTTTGACAGAGAGGATTCCTTTGATTAAAAAGGACATAAAAGTGGTAAATACTGTGAAGTACCTTTTCCTACTAAAGGCAAATATAGAAGTTGGCTGCCAGCTTAACTAAAGGAAAAAACCCACTTAAGAAATATGAAATATTTAAATGAAGGAAAATGTTAAAAGCAAACCTACAAATAAGGGAAATCTTATATGTATTATGAACATCTAAATCTTTTATGTCAAGAAGCTTCCACACATTAGAAAAGATAACAGTTCTGAGCTGTAATTTCGCCTTAAACTATGGACACTCTATATGGTAGTGCATTTTTAAACTTGAAATATATAATATTCAGCCAGCTTAAACCCATATGATGTATGTACAGTACAATGTACAATTATTATGTCTCTTAAGCATCAAACTCGTTACTGCTGATTCTTGTAAATCTTTTTGCTTATACTTTCATCTTTAAACTAATACGTGCCAGATACAAAAACTCTGTCTTGTTGCAGTGGAAGGCGCCCTATTTCTATGTCATTTTTAATGTATCTATTTGTACAATTTTAAAATTCTTATTTTAGTATACATACAAATATCAGTATTCTGACATGTAAGAAATGTTACAGCATCACACATATTTTATGAACATTGTACTGTTGCTTTAATATGTGCTTCAATATAAGAAGCAGACTTTGAAATAAACTGATTATTTTTTAATTCTTGTTCTGGTTATTAAGCATATAAGGAAAAACATAGTGTTTCTAATGTCCCATTTATAGTTCTGACTAATTTACTACAATTGTGACCTTTTAATAGCCTTATTTATTAGGTGTTTGTAGTTGGTTTGTTGCCTTGTTAAGTGATTATTTAAAAATCAAATACATTTTAAAAATGTTTTTTAGATTAAAAAAATGTAATGTCTGGTGAACATTTTGTACCCTCTCTATCTACAGCTTGTGGCTGCTCCCAGAACACAGTAATAATCTTCATATAGTACTACTGTGTTTTCTGGATTAAATTAGGTGTAATACTTTTTAATATTTCCCATGTAATGTGCATTTATCTTATAACTTAGAAATTTCAGAGGTTTCAGAAATGACTTTGTAAGTGGACAGGAGTAGTCTGTGTTTACAGTTTACTCTAAAGGTCTGAATTTCCGTATCTGTGCTAAGTTTCTGAGGGTTCTAGAGACTTAAATCTGATGCAGTTTAGCTATAAATTCCCTAAAGACTGTTTTACCTGACAATCACCTTAAGATTCTGGTATTTACTTTTTTTTTCCCTTCCCTTTTGATTTTTTTTTTTTTTTTTTTTTTTTGCTTACTGTAGTAGAATAGCATTGTCTACTGATAGGAAGACATTTTAATTTGTGCTGACAGAAATACAGTGTGCTTTCAGAGTCTTCTTTGTAATGGTATGTTTGTAATCAAAAAATTATCTTTTTATATTAGTTCAGAATGAGCAAGGGATTGGAATATCTTCTGCGCATCAACATTTTCAGCATCTGTGCACAGCTGTACTTCTGCTAAATTTAATATACTTTGCTGTTTAGGGTCAGAGATCAGCAGTTACAGTACAGGATGAGGCAATAAATAGAAATTATATCCATTTTTCTATCATTCATTTTACAGACCCTGTCCTTCATTTGCAGTCAGGTACCAAACTGCTTGATCTGAGAGGGAATATGATTTGGTGGTGTATTGCTTTTCTGAAGACCCCAATATATGTAATTAGATTAAAATTTAAATAGTTAAAATTATGAATGGTATTTCAGCTCTATATTCGTAACATATTCACTTGTCCCATTATATCCCTATGTTTTATAAGACAGAGTTTGCTAAATCAGCAGATTTGCTCTACAATGTTTATTGTAATACTTCACTTTATTATAGCTGTATTCATTCTATATAATTCTATAGTTTATTATTAACTCAGTTCAAATTCCTTTGGTTGTTGATTTTTCTCTGTTTATAATCCAAAGAATATTTTGCTAGATTTGCACATTTCTCCATTATAAATTTAAATAAACATTAAAAAATGATATTAGTATCAATTTACAAAGTAACAAATTGGAAAATATTAGAAGTCATTTGTAGGACTCATTGATGCTATCTGGGTTTATTTCACTTTTGAGCGAGTTTTAGAATTAATAACTGCATTTTCTACATTTTTATGTTTAATTTTTAAGGACATTGTCAACTACATTTTTCAATATTTTTAAATGCTTTGAGTTTTAGTCTCTATTGTTTGTAGTACTCTCGTAGATGCTTGGAAATAAATTTTCTTTCCCTGCTGGTTTTGTCCTTTTTTATTTGATTATTTTCCCCTTCCCTGCAAATATACAATTATCATAGTGCTTTATTAAGTTAGTCTTCCTAATCTCAGCCAACACTACCTCTGAAATGCTGGGAATTACACTCATTATGTATCATCTGCAGCACACCCAATGAACAGCGTATTTTGGCACAACAGGGCATTTATTTGTGTGAAACTTCACGGCAGTGGTCACTGGAGTGTTGGGTTTATAAAAACCAGTGTAAAAACCAGCCCAGCACTGCAGTACTGGGTTAGCCCCTGACACAAATCAGGGAAGACTGTGGGCTGGGGTTATAGATTGTCACAGTGCTCCCAAAGATCTGAGCGACCTCGGAAGAGATTTGCTTGCATGAGTTACTTTAGCGTGGTCTCTCTCTCTTCCCAACTGAGCTCAGGGAAGGACTGAGCCTCCCGTCCATGGAAGGCATCTGAAAGATGAATTACAACTTCAGTGGGTTTGAAGACAAACCCCAATTAATAGGAGGATCAGCATGACTGAGCCATGTAAGGTAAGGGACAGTAGCAGGTGCAGATGATGGTTTGGCCTCTTTTCTTCCCTCTTGTAAGTCCTGCCTGAGATACTATTTGTGGGACACACACACAACAAAAACCCTCCAAATACCCTCAGTAACAGAAAGAGTGACATTAGCCAGGAGTGGTGTTTATTTTGTGAGCTGAGTACACAGCTGCTCGTGTAGTTGCTTATTACCAGAAGAACTTGCATCTGAGCACGGTTGACATGCCTCTCATCTCACGTATATCCACAGTGCATTGGTACACACTTTCATCACCCGCAAGAGGAAATTAGGTTTCAAGTTAAATGCTGGTTGCTAAGGGAACTCTCAAAACTTACATTGATATGGAAGGGGAGGGTTTATTTGGGATTTTTTAGTCTGCCTCTGTCATGTTCTTGCCATTATGTCAAGGAGTTTATGATACCATGTCAAGGGGTACACGCTTGCAAGGTTGCCACCAATATTTATGTGATCTTGTGCAAGATCATGCCTCAGAAACTGATACGACCACAGATGAGAAGAGCTTTTAAATAATTTGCATGTTTCTTGGCTCCATATTATTGCCTGACTGACAAAATTATGTTCGTGCTGATAACCTTAACAGAAAAAGTGAAGAATAGGAATTTAAATCAGGCTCACAAAGAGGCAATGCTGGCTTTCTGGGACACAAAAGCCTGAAATTCTTTCATGTCTACCCCATCCAGCAGAATTCTCAGAATTACATGTTTTTATTGAGAGGCTCTGTAAAAAAAATATAGATAGACCCTGTGCAGGGTGACTTTGGTGACTGATCAAAATACTGAACTACTGTAAGCAGAGCTGAGCAATCAGCACAAGAATCACATTCTGTATTTTAAAAAAAAAGGGGGGGGGGGGGGGGAGAAGAAAAAGGGATGGCTTGTGAAAGGGAATGAGTGAGCTTGTCAGAATTAGTTAGATGAGGTCTCTAGAGCTTTGCTGTTGTTCTTACTAAATTGGGATGAGACTGAGGATCAACCAGTTTGACCCGGTTCCATGCCCAGGCATGCTAGTGAACAAGTTTTCCTTTATTTAATATTACTAATCTCAGCATTTGATAAGGAAGGCTGTTTCAAATCTTTGACTGACCAAGCTGGGCTGGCTACAAATATCCAAGTCACAAGGAAAACAATTTTAAGCAATGCTGGCTACTTCTCAATTGAGATTTAGAGACTCATAGGCATTTGAAAAACATGCTTCTTGTAGCTCTGCACGAAGTCCAGGGCCTTACCCGCTCACCAGATTTAGGTCTGTATTTGTTACTCCCTTCCTTAGCAACTTCTAACATTTTCCAAAATCAGGTCTTCTGCCTTCTCACAGCAGAGGATTTGCAGAAGCTATGACCTCATGCACAGATAGCAGCTTTTTCATGTGTGACAGATGTCATGCAGAAAAGGACCTGGGGGTGTTGGTTGACGGCCGGCTGAATAGGAGTCAGCGTGTGCCCAGGTGGCCAAGAAGTCCAACGGCATCCTGGCCTGTATCAGGAACCGTGTGGTCAGCAGGAGCCATTGGGATTGTGCCCCCATACTCAGCACTGGTGTGGCCACACCTCTAGTACTGTGTTCGGTTTTGGGCCCCTCACTCCAAGAAGGACATAGAGATGCTGGAGCATGTCCAGAGAAGGGTGACAAAGGTGGTGAAGGGTCTGGAGAACAAGTCTGATGAGGAGCGGCTGAGGGAGCTGGGAGTGTTCAGCCTGAAGAAGAGGAGGCTGAGGGGAGACCTGATTGCTCTCTACAGCTTCCTGAAAGGAGAGTGCAGGGAGGCGGGTGCTGGTCTGTTCTCCCAGGTACCTGGTGACAGGACAAGAGGAAATGGCCTCAAGTTGCATCAGGGGAGGTTTAGATTAAATGTTAGGAAAAACTTCTTCACTGAAAGAGTGGTCAGGCACTGGAACAGGCTGCCCAGGGAAGTGGTGGTGTCACCATCCCTGGATGTGTTCAAGGAACGTGTAGATGTGGCACTTGAGGACATGGTCTAGTGGGTATGGTAGTGTCAGGTTGATGGTTGGACTGGATGATCTTATAGGTCTTTTCCAACCTTAGTGATTCTGTGACATGACAACTTAATGTGTACATATGCACAATGGACTTTACTGATGTCCAAGACTTCCTGCCTCAGGGACAGGGGTGGTGGGTTGTACACGCCAGGGGCCAGTGCTTACCCATATCTGCGTTTCTGTAGAGTTCACGAAGCATTCAGGTTTCTCCATAGAAGGAAAGAGAACAGAGATGCTCGGGGGGTGGGAAGGAAGGGGAGGCTTGTTTGGAGTCTGTGTGACTCAAACATCTCTTTCCATGTCAAAGAAATACCCTTTTCAAGAGTTTTTCAGATTTTCTGTTGAAACCCATTTGTGTTCTAGAAATAAATATTAGCTGCGGCAGGGAATTGAACCCAAGATTATCAAAGTCCTTGTGAGTTCTCTAACTGCCAAATTCTAAATGTGATTTTCCTTTCCTTTCCTTTCCTTTCCTTTCCTTTCCTTTCCTTTCCTTTCCTTTCCTTTCCTTTCCTTTCCTTCCTTTCCTTTCCTTTCCTTTCTTCCTTTCCTTTTCCTTTCCTTTCCTTTCCTTTCCTTTCCTTTCCTTTCCTTTCCTTTCCTTTCCTCTTTCCTTTCCTTTCCTCTTTCCTTTCCTTTCCTCTTTCCTTTCCTTTCCTCTTTCCTTTCCTTTCCTCTTTCCTTTCCTTTCCTTTCCTTTCCTTTCCTTTCCTTTCCTTTCCTTTCCTTTCCTTTCCTTTCCTTTCCTTTCCTTTCCTTTCCTTTCCTTTCCTTTCCTTTCCTTTCCTTTCCTTTCCTTTCCTTTCCTCTTTCCTTTCCTTTCCTCTTTCCTTTCCTTTCCTCTTTCCTTTCCTTTCCTCTTTCCATTCCTTTCCTTTCCTTTCCTTTCCTTTCCTTTCCTTTCCTTTCCTTTCCTTTCCTTTCCTTTCCTTTCCTTTCCTTTCCTTTCCTTTCCTTTCCTTTTCCTTTCCTTTCCTTTCCTTTCCTCTTTCCTTTCCTTTCCTCTTTCCTTTCCTTTCCTTTCCTCTTTCCTTTCCTTTCCTTTCCTCTTTCCTTTCCTTTCCTTTCCTTTCCTTTCCTTTCCTTTCCTTTCCTTTCCTTTCCTTTCCTTTCCTTTCCTTTCCTTTCCTTTCCTTTCCTTTCCTTTCCTTTCCTTTCCTTTCCTTTTTCTTTTCGTTTAGTCTATTACCAGTAGCTTCCATCTGCATCAAGAAAAGTAATAGTCTAAAACATCAGCCAGGCTGGGGGACATCTGCTTTGAAATGGCAACTTGGGAGGGGCAAAGTCAGAACTGGCAGTGATGGGGAATACATCTTATACCCCATACTGCCATGAGGTGAGAAGGAATAGGCACATATCATGTTTTCTGCATTTCTTTTTCATTTTATGTTCATAAACTAGGGACAAATACCTTATTACTTATCTATCTAAGTGTAGGAGAAGACTTCTGGATTATTTTGAGTCCTCTTAGCTAGGGATGTTTGTTAGACTCCTGATTAAGGGGTGTTTCTTTAAAATAAAATAAAAACTTCATAATTTCACCTTTAACAGATTTGAAATCCATTAAAAAAATCAAATAAACAAAAAAACCCCACTCTTTAGTTTTTTTAGAGTTATCCCGTGAATTTTAAGACATGCCTAGTATTTTTCATGGTTAGTGAAAAAGACTTAGGCTTTGTGGTGGTTTTAGACTGAGGTTACCAAATCGCTTGCTTTCTCTTTTATTTTTCTTAAACAAGTGAAAAACGTTTATTTTAATTGACCAAATCCATATGCTCTTCTTCAGGCCTTTCTACAAGTGAAGGGTTTATTTTGTTGTTGTTGTCTTCTTTTCCAGCCTAAATTGTTCTGAGTCCATGACTCATTACTTTGGCTGCCAAGGCACATTTCCTCCAGTTCTATCACCAGCATGCCTTGCAGACATACCACTCCTCTCACAGTGCTGCTTCATAAATATGAAGCTCTTCTGTATTGTTCTTTCTGATATATGGAGGTCTTAAGGGGGGGCAGGGACTGGATTGGTTTTTTGGGTTTTTTTAGGTATGATGCTTGCACTTACACAACTACAAAACTGTCTTTTCATGTATGCATGCTGTGCTCAGTGCCCTATCTCTGACTGGTAAAGAACAATTTTTCAGGGAGTAATAAACTCAGTCATGCTTGGCAGGGTGTCTTTAGAAAGCTCCATTGTTCCCCTGCTGCCAAAGATGGCCTTCCTTCCAGGAGCCTATTCTCCCTGTTGCAGCCCAAGCTCATATTTTCCTTCTTAGTGTACTGAAGAAAGTCATCATTAATCAAATGCAAGCACATTTAGCAAAGTTCAACGTGTATGAAAAATTTATGCCAACCTTTAGGCTCTATGACAGCCTCTAGGCTTCACTTAATAAGTTCTATAATGACTTATTGTTAATGGCTGATTCACATTATCTCTTTGAGGTCTATTGGGTCTTTCAGTAACATTTTCTATTATTGATTATAGAGGTGTTACAGTACCTCCATAATGTATGGAGGTGGGTACATTACCCAGACATATAAGCAAAACTGTTGTTTATATTCTTTGCTTTTTAAAATGGAAAATTGGATGCATTAAACTATCAAAACTCCTACAAGATAATTTTCTCTCATGTTAATTTATGTGGCTCTCATACAGTGCAATAATGAATGAAAGAGTAGCTATTTGGGGGAGCTGGCAGAAGCTCTTAAAAATTACTAGTAATTTGATATATCTTGTCCATTAATCTATCAGAAATCTACACTTCAGAAACCATCATCCAACTATCTGTCACCCTTGCTAAAAGGCTAAAAGTGTCAGAAGAAGTCAAAGACAGAATGGCTGATTGCCCTAGGTTCTGCAGTTTTGGTCGCTAATGAATCATACTTAATCTCTGACATTTCTTTCAGAATTTTATCAGGGGGGAAAAAAAAATTCAAAAGGAAAGGTTTCTGACAACCAATTGCTGCCTCTTTCTGTGGCTTCACACAATGCTCCAGCAAATGTTTTTCACTAAACACAATCTCTCAAGATTGTTCAGCACTCATAATTATATTATTTTCTAAAGCCTAGGTCCTGTATCCACTTACTATTTAGCACAATGTTTACTACTGTGAATAAATGGTAGCACTCATAATAGTAAGTATAATGAGGTAACAGTACTGTAATCTAAGTGCTCCCGCACTACTGGAAGCTAATATCTCATACTGTGTTGAAATACAGTTAAATGAAACAATCTGAACATTTTATGTGCCTACACATACTGCCACTGCACTGCAGGCTACTCTGAAGTGCCCAGTGTCATGTAAAATACCTTTCATGGAGAAAAATTCCTTCAATAACACATAAGCATCTTAATAAGAACTGCTAAAATGGCATATTTTTTTGTCATGGCTGCCCAAAGAGAACTGATTGTATGTTTCATTGATGTAAGCAACAATAAGCAACTGTAGTAAAAGCGAAAAAATAAAAGCAAAATAAATAAAGCCATAGGACTTGCTCTAAAACATTTTGGAAAAGCAAGAAGAAAGCAACAGGAATTCATTGTACTGAGACATATTGTAATTTGCCAGCGAGGTCAGCACCTACTATTGAGACACTGTAACACATAGATCAAAACAGAAGACTGTCTTTCTTGCTTCCCCCTCCTTTTCTTTCCCACCACACATGCAAAACTAAACCTGTTCCAGTTGCAGAGATACAAGGTCAGAAGGCAACTTACTGAACACACAAACACACAGGCACCTAGAACAGAATCACAGAGTGTTAGGGGTTGGAAGGGACCTCTAGAGATCATCTAGTCTAACCCCCCTGCCAGAGCAGGATCCCCTAGAGCAGATCACACAGGAACAAGTCCAGGCAGCTTTGGAAAGTCTCCAGAGAAGGAGACTCCCCCACCTCTCTGGGCAGCCTGTCCCAGGGCTCTGTCACCCTCACAGGGAAGAAGGGTTTCCTCATGTTCAGGCTGAACCTTCTGTTTGCCAGTTTATGGCCGTTGCCCCTAGTCCTGTCACTGGACACCCCTGAGCAGAGCCTGGCCACATCCTCCTGACACCCACCCTTTAGATATTGATAAGTATTGATAAGATCCCCCCTCAGCCTCCTCTTCTCCAAGCTGAACAGCCCCAGCTCTCTCAGCCTTTCCTCAGATGGAAAGTGCTCCAGGCCCTTCACCATCTCAGTGTCCCTGCGCTGGACCCTTTCCAGTAGCTCCTTGTCCTTCTGGAACTGAGGAGCCCAGAACCAGACACAGCACTCCAGGGGAGGCCTAACCAATGCAGAGTAGAGAAACATAACGCATTTCTTTGATGTGCCCAATGATACATTGTAATGCCACTGAGTAGTAACTAGGTAAATCTGTAAATACATGGCATGGCTTTTGCATTACCAGTTTCAGCTTTCTGATGCTGGACCAGCATCTTAGTGGTGGAAGTGGACAAACACATTCAGAAATCTGCTGTTTGCTTTCAAATGAGATCACAGTATAAACAAGCTATTTATCACCAGGCTCTTTGAAGAATTAAAAGCTGTGCATAACCCTGAATATTCCAAGGATATTGTTGCTGGTAAACTGCTCTCAGCCATAGCAGATAATCAGCAACTTAAGCAAATAAGCTTTGCTATTAACTCTGATTCAAAATAAAAAGGGCATCTGTACTTGACTGTAATAAAAAACTAGTGCAAAATGTCTGTATGATAATAAAACACACAACAGTTTTCATGACAGTTGGGAAAAAAGAAAGGCTAGGATTTCAGAAAGTTTATTTGCCCTTGGTGGATTTTGAGATAATATGAAAGTCCCTGCTTATTTTAGCATGGAGGTCAATGCTTATAAAGAACATTAGGCTCCCACTGCACCTATAAAAATTCAGAATCTAAACTAACCCTACCAGTGCGTTGCCTGAAGCCACATGCCAGCAATTCATTGCAGGAATAGCCGCCTCCTGTCTCATATACAAGAGGTGAGACAAATTACAGTAACAGTCAGCTGTTCTGTTTATTTGGCACTCCGGAGGTTAGTGTAATAATCTGTCTCCAAGAGCCCAGACTATGTTCTTTCTTGTGAACTCCTTCGTAAGCCTCAGGCAATACCATTCTTTGCTACCAATTTGAGTTGGCTGTGGAGACTAAGAGCAAAATTTATTACATATTCCCAGGAGTTACAAACTGGAATAGTCACTGGTGGACGAGAGATTCAGGGCTCCCTGCCTGGTGCAGGAGCCACCTGGACTGTCTTGGGAGGAATGTAGGTGTGCCAACTGCAGAGCTGTGTCTGCCAAGAGAACAATGTGCTGTGACCAAACCACCGAAAAACAATCACTCCTTAAGCCAGAAAAACACTTTCCAGTTTGTGAAGACAGAGACTGACAAAAAGAAACATTTCTAGGAAGGCCATCTGCATACAAAGGCCAGGCAACAAAGGGGGTGCTGAGGCAAAGACAGCAGGGGAAGAAGGAGGAGTTCACTGTAAACCAACCCGTCTCCATGCGCTTACTTCACTATTTGTCTTGAAAGCTGTTTCAGGGAGGAGTGGGAGGATAAAAGATTCAGGCACACTGTTTTGTAGCTCATTGGTACGACGTCATACAGGGAGAGAAACAGAAGTCTATAAGCAAGATAGTCTGAGCATGTATGAATGTGTAAAAGGGACTCTGTTGTCAGTGCTTGCCTCAGCCCCCATTCTCCAGCCACCTCTTTGGTTGCACTGCCATGACAGACATCAGACACCAAAGCACGGACAGGGAAGACAAATCATTATATTGAAAAAGTTTGCTTCTATGCTAGAAGAAAGAGAACTGCTCTGAATCCTGGCAGATGGGGACAACTCAGTTCAGAAAGTCCTCCAGATCTCTTGAGGGTGTGATGTTTTAAAGAATCTAGACTACTGCTGACTTCAAATGTAACATTGCAGCTCTTCAAGATCTACAGGATTATGAGAGAAAGGTATTTTAAGAATAGTGACAGACCACTAGAAAAGTTTCATCTGTTCTCTGCTGGGCTCTTTTCCAATTGTGTCGTGCTCCATGACACCCCTTGTTGGTTTAGTACATCTCTGCTGTCATAGCAGTGGGGCAGTCAGGTGAGAGCACTGCTATAAAGCATTATATATCCTGTAAGTGCTTAGCTCATGAGAGTTTCCTCATTCACAGCTGAATGGCAGTGAAGTGGGGTGTCCAGCAGGTAAAAGCCTGTTGCACTTAATGAGACAAATTAAGGGTTATTTATATCTGCCAAAGAGCTTCTGTCTCTCTCTCAAAAACTTCAAAATTAGTAATTGTCAATTGAATTCCATTATAATTTAGACTCAGAAGACTTCATTATTTGTGTTGCTTTATTAAACCTGATTTCTGACACATGAAATTCTCCTCTGAGGTTCTCCAAGCAGAGTTCAGCATTGTCACTGTGTTCATGCTGCCCACAGGAAAGGTCACATGCTCAGTTTGATCTGTTTTGTGTTGTTTTCCTTGAAAGATGGGGTTTTCTTTCTTGATCCCTTTTAGATTACATTTAAAATGTGTTCTGCTTACCACCCTGAGTACTCCATTAATATCCTTAACACAAGCATCAGTGTATTTACTCTCTGTTAAGAATATTTATGGTATGGATATAATTTGTTTCAGATAAAGATACTTTGTCATGGGGGAGCATATCACTCACCAGTTTAATGAATAAATAGGGCCAATATTGAGGCATTGCTCTCTTCTGCAGGTCCCTCTGCTTAACTTGCAGATAGATGACGGCAAAGTTTGTAATGTTTAGGGCGTATATATTTCAGAAATAAGGTCAGAGGAATCACTAAAGTTATTCTAGGTAGAAAAGTGGCCATATGCAAATTTAATGCAGAATAATCTCACCCTGCCAAATAAAAGAGAAAGAAAAAACCAGAGGGTTTTAGGGGCTGCTAGTGCATATTATTCAACTTTAATTAACTCTCCTAAGAACAAGCCAGAGAGTTGAATTCTTGTTGCAATACTAAACTGCAGTCCATCTATTTTCCATCCCTAAAAATGGATAGGCCAAAATTTATGCAAAAAATATTTGTTCTAGGATTTTAAGGTTTAAATAGCAGTTGCCTCAAAATATGTGCATCTCCCCTCTTTCAGAGGTGCATTTTAGAAGAGTGTTTTGTATTCAGGCTTCTTACAACTGTGTTTGAACACTGCTTGAAATGACTCAGGAGTTTTGCTTGACAAACGGTTGCTGTGATCCAAGGCCCATATGGCTTATTTTGGAGTGTATAAAGGTCATTGTTTCTGTTAATACAACTAGTACAAATACTTCCCTGCCATCTGACGATGTTCCTTCTTATTCAAATTGGCAACCATTTCCCTCCCTACAATCTGGAATTTCCTTTCAACGTGGGTTGTTGAAGTGGAGATGATAACAGTTTTAAAATCAAAGGTTGAATGCTTCTGTTGAGTTATACTTGGAACCAACCAGTGTTCTGTGCAGTGAGAACATCCCATATGGAAAGGACATATGTGTTGGATACAACAATACATAAATAGTGGATACAATTTTATATAACCCTTATATTCTCATAGCTGTTACATATTACTTCTGTAATGAGTCAGGTGAAATAGATGACTGATACTGGTATTTAAGGCCATATGTTGAAAACTTACACAATAAATAGGAAGTTTTAAAGACAAATTAAATTGTTCACTATTTTTCAAGCATTTGTGTTGACATAGGACACCCTTGAAAACCCCGTTGAAAAGTCAATAACACAGTAGACAGCACTGTAACTTCACATTATGAGATCTACCCTAGACACACACATGCGTGCATGTGCATGCATTCATAAAATGTTAAATATAAACTATTTAGACTATTTTTTTTCCTGGGATAGTTTAAAAAAGGTTGAGGTTTTAGAGGAACAAAAAAGGTGAAAAGTTTCAGTGAAAATGTTAGAACTAAGATTAAAAGAATCCTGACAACTGTTGTTATGAAGTTTCAGCATTGCTAAGGTTTGGAACAGAGAAGTGGAAACTGGCAGAAGGATAACCATGTCTACATTGATTTACACTCAGCTTTCCCTAAGAAAACCCATCCTGATATAGAAAACATTTAAGCTTCAGAAGAGAGAAAAAAAAAAAAATCTCAGTTTGCTCTCCCCAAGTTCAGCATCAGACCCCACAGATGAGCTTGAGCATTGAGCTGCTATGAGGAGAGTTAAAACAGGATGTCGGAGGGATCAACATAATGACATTTCTGTGTATTTCATAGGTATTTAAACAAATTTTCTTGTGAAATTATAATCATTTTATGAACCTGCATTACTCAGTTTCAGAAGTCAGGGAACAGAGACAATGCATTTCATACTCACAGTAAATTAGTTGAAATATTTTTTTTTTTTTTACTCATGACCTCTGTTTTACTTTATGGAATTTTCCAGAACTCGTGAGAATTTTTTTTTCCCTCTAGTGACCAAAACACTAGAATTACTTTCGCTGGAATAATTTTTGAATCCCTATTCTTCTAATTTTTCTCTTTCTTTTTAATTTTTGTGTCAATACGTAAAAAGCATTGGCATTGCTTTATGTGAACCTTTTCCTATGCTTACTTTTTGGGGAGGAGGTCTGGGGAAATATGTTGTTCTCTCAACATATGTTTCCTGGAAATTAATCACCTATCAGATGAAGAACCTAATGGTTTGCGGCCATGCAGTTCTTACAGTCACATTAAGTAGTGAAATGTTGTAGTCTCTATTCAATGGTACTCTGTTAGCCAGCAAGGCTTATAAAAGAAATCCATGTGCTTATTCTATGCTTTTTCATATATTTGATTAAAAATTAACTGAGTGTTTTAACTGAGCTGTGCACCAATGGTATATAAAATAAGCATTTAAGAGACTTCAAAACACTGTTGCTACCTAGTGTGGGCTTCAAAACACCCCTAAACCTGAAATGTCCTGTTTTCCAAAGCATTTCCCAAGATCCTCTTTGCAAAACGATCTGTGTTCCATGAATCTATTTGAAAGTTTCCATCTTCTTGTGGAAGTATGCAATTTTTTGTTTGGTTGGTTTTTGTTTGTTTTCTATCTAAATAATTGAAAATGGTATGAATCAAACTGGGTGGAAAAAAAATCCTACAGTGAATTTCAATGATGTCCAGGGCCAGGCTAATAAGGAATAGATTAACACTGCAGAATGGGAATATTTTAACTAACACGACCACCTCAAACTGAAATCTAGCTTTCTGCACTCCACCCAAGAATCAGAGTATTTATTAATGAACAAATATGTGTCCTATTTATTCATTAATCAACAACTTTGCACCACTAAGAAACAAACCCCCTAACTACTTCTTAAGCACTTACAAACTGCATTACCTAGAAAAGACTTTATTTTTCATAATAATTGTATTATAACCATTATTGATATGGTTTGGCCTTTACTCTAGGTCAGTGTGGATTTTCACACCTATGAAAAATTAGAGGAAATTTCCATATGTTCCCTCTACAAACAATGAGGGAAGTTTTAAGAGAAGCTGAAAAGAACCTTCTTGCATACTCCTGCTGCCTCCCCCACACTCCCCGTGTACCATCTCTGATGCTCATCCAACCTTCTGCTGTACCATTTAACTGGCACAAATTTTTTGTTTTAAGTGGAGTTAAATTCTGTCTGGTCTAATGAGCTGAAATGATAACGCAGTAAGAAAACTAATGAAATAACCAAATTTCCTGCAAGCCACCCAAATTAGATGAAACATTTTACTCATTTTCACAATGACCCTTCATTCTTACCAAGTCTTCTGATCACTGCAGGAAGCTGCTATCACTTACTGATGTCAAAAAATCCTGTAGCCCTTTCCACAGTGCGTCATTGATTTTGCAAGTCATGCTTTGGGTTGTCTTCATGTTTTTCCCCTTTAAAAATATTCAGAGATCCTGTGAAGCTTGTTCCACAAGTCCTTTCCAAGTAAAAATATTTTTCTACTTTATAAAAATGTTAGTATCATTCATTGATTCACACAGACACATGTGCATATAACTTCAAATTTTCAAGATATTACAGTATATTTTGGCAGCTTTCAGTTATATGTTATTAAATTACTTTCGTTTTTATATGACTGACTTATTGTATTGATAGCCCTTTAAACATTGCTTCTGTAACAACTGCTGAATTTTGAGGTGCTTCAAGTAACGAGAAATTTACACAGTAACACTGAGACTTAACCTGTTATTAAAAAAGTGTGTGTACTAGGTGTGCTGGGTTTAGTCAGGAAAGAGTTAACTTTTCTTGCAATAGCTGGTATGAAGCTCAGTTCCTGAATTTATTCTGAGAAAAGTACTGATAAAATGTCTTTTTAGCTGGTGCTGGGGAGTGTTTGCACCAAATTCAAGGTCTTTCTCAGCTTCTGATACTGCAGCTGCGTTCCCAACATGCATTGCCACAGGCAGTGTAAGAGAACACACAGTTCAGACAGCTGATCCAAACTGACGAAAGGGTTATTTCGTTCCATAGTACGTCGTGCTCAGTACATAAGCGGGGAGTGGATTTGGGAGCCATCAGACTTTCACTTCCTTCCACTTGTTAACACTCTAACTCCTTTCATAGCTGCTTTGCTAACTCCTTTGCTGGCACATTCATTAATTGATGGGTCTGTTAGTTTTCCCAGTCGTGCTGTCGCTGGTAGGGTTTGATCGGACTCCAGATCTCGGGGTCTCTGGTTCTGACTTTCACTTCTTGGGAACTGGTTGTGCATTGGTCACTGGGTGGTGAGCAATTGTACCATATGTTTTATTTTCTATTATTTTAATTACTTATTATTAGTAGTGAATGATCTCCCCGGTATCCAGGAAGAGATGGTCAGCAACCTGCTGCACCATATAGATGTACACAAGCCTATGGGACCGGATGGAATCCACCCAAGAGTTCTGAGAGAGCTGGTGATGGTGATCACCAGGTCACTTTCCATCATTTTTCAAGGGTCATGGCTGACTGGGGAGGTCCCAGCAGATTGGAAGCTAGCCATTGTGACACCCATCTACAAGAAGGGTGAGGAGGATGATCCAGGAAACTACAGGCTTGTCAGTTTTACTTTGGTGCTGGGGAAGCTGATGGAGTTGATCATCCTGTGTGCCATCACTCAGTACGTGCAGGACAACCAGATGATCAGGCCCAGTCAGCATGGGTTTACAAAAGGCAGGTCCTGCTTGACTAACCCAATCTCCTTCTACAACATGGTCACCCGCCTAGTGGATGAGGGAAAGGCTGTGGATATTGTCTATATCTGGACTACAGTAAAGCCTTTGGCACTGCTTCCTACAGCATTCTCCTGGAGAAACTGGCTGCTCATGGATTGGATGCGCATGCACTTTGCTGGGTAAAAAAATGGCTGGGAGGTCGGGCCCAGAGAGTGGTGGTAAATGGAGTTAATTCCAATTGGTGGGCAGTCACAAGTGGTGTTTGCCAGGGCTCAGTACTAGGGCCAGTCCTGTTTAACATCTTTATCAAAGATCTGGACAAGGGGACTGAGTACACCCTTACTAAGTTTACAGAGGACACCAAGCTGGGTGGAAGTGTTGAGGGTAGGGAGGCTCTGCAGAGGGATCTAGACAGACTAGTCAATGGGCCAAGACAAATTGTGTGAGTTTCAATATCGACAAATGCCAGGTTCTACACTTTGGGCAGAAAAGTCCCCAGCAAGGCTACAGGCTAGGGGAGGAGTGGCTGGAAAGCTGCTCAGCAGAGAGGAACCTGGGAGTCTTGATAGACAGCCAGCTGAACATGAGCCAGCAGTGTGCTCAGGCAGACAAGAAGGCCAATGGCATCCTGGCCTGTATCCAGAATAGTGTAGTCAGTAGGGCCAGGGAAGTGATTTTACCTCTGTACTGGGCACTGGTGAGTCCACATCTTGAGTACTGTGTTCAGTTTTGGGCTCCTTAGCACAAGAAGGACATTGAGGTGCTGGAGGATGTCCAAAGAAGGGCAACGGAGCTGGTGAAGGGTCTGGAGAGCAAGCCTTTTGAGAAGTGGCTGAGGGAGCTGGGGGTGTTTAGCCTGGAGAAAAGGAGGCTGATGGGAGACCTGATTGCTCTCTACAACTACTTGAAAGGAGGGTGCAAAGAGGTGAGGGTCGGCCTGTTCAACCAAGTAACAAGTGACAGAAAAAAAGGAAATGGTTTCAAGTTGTGCCAAGGGAAGTGTAGACTGGATATTATGAAGAATTTCTTTACTGAAAGGGTCATCAGCCATTGGAACGGGTTGCCCAGGGCAGCGGTGGAGTCTCCATCCATGCAGGTTTCTAAAAGTCGTGTAGATGACATGCTCAGGGACATGGTTTAGTGGGGGACTTGGCAGTGTTTGGTCAATGATTGGACTAGATGATCTTACAGGTCTTTTCCAATCTAGGCAATTCTACAATTCTATGATTCTATTCATTTACATATATATACTATTCATTTAGATTCAATTAGTAAATAGTTCTTATCCCAGTTTTATGAGCTTCTTGGTCTTTTTCCTCTGATTCTTCCCCTCCAGTGGAGGAGGGGAGGGGGGACCTCTGAGAGCAGCTTCATGGCATTTTGCTAGCTAAAGTTAAACCACAACATTAGGTAAGTTAAGAAAGAGAGAAAGAGAGAAAGATGGAAGGAAGGAAGGAAGGAAGGAAGGAAGGGAGGAGGGAGGGAGGGAGGGAGGGGAGGGAGGGAGGGAGGGAGGGAGGAAGGAAGGA